>CM071951.1:10517901-11157901 GCA_036784905.1 Acrossocheilus fasciatus | reverse complement strand
CTCGGCCCCACTGCACCCATGAATCAGATCATTGAACTAAAGCTGTTGTCCCTGACTCTGAGCCAAACACAGACCCTCTGCTTCCATTTGACCAGTAGGACACTGAAACAAATAAAAGTAAACACATGCAAATGCATACAAACACATGAATGCACACAAATAAAGAGCCATCTACGAAGAATATTAAAAAAAAACAACAACAACATTCTAGGCACAAAGCAGCAGTAGCATGCATTATTGTTTATGAACGTCAAGTATAATTTTGAAAATCAGTTCCGCATGGCATTAAAAGTCCCCCAGGAGTCTCCGAAGAGCGAATCGGTTCATGCTCAGATGGTAAAAAGCACTTTACAGCACCGTCAGGTAGCTGTGAAGATTAAAAGATGTATGAGGTTTTTCACAATGTGTGACACAATGTCAAGACAAACAGGCAAAATGGAGTCAGACATACACAATAATTAGTTTCAGCGTGCTTCATTTAAGTTCAAGATGAAGTTCCTTGCTTTAAATGCTCCGAGATGCTTGTGAGGAAACTGACCATTTTAATAAACCCTCAATATCTCAAACCCACATCCACCGAAAATAGAAAATGTTCAATCATATCAATTATGTCCTATGAATTCAGCTATGTGGAGTGTAAATGTAGGCAGTGTGTTTAAACAGCAGGTAAAACAATACAGCTTGGCTTAAGTGGAGATAAAAGCACTTTCAAATGCTTTCAAGTGAGCACCTGTGACGCATACTCATACAAATAAACACGCATATACAGTGCACTCTCATATACGTAGAAAGCGGAGGTGGATGGGTGTACCTGTGTGACAGGCAGCTGACCCCTGCCACCCGTGGTGCCCCCCATCACTGTGCCCACCCCGCAGTCCCATTCCAACTAATCACAATCTCATGATTTATTCAAACCATTCATCAGTCAGATCTGATTATTCATCGCCCCAAAATATGAATAATAAAGCACCTCAAGCCATGTCTCAGCGTGTCGGCCATTACCATACGCTCAATGTGCTGTTGTTTATTGCTGAAAGAAGGAAAACAACGAGTGTGTTTGTGTGTGGATAAGGGGGTTTCGGCCAAAACACCCCTCATTTCACTGGAAGAGGTCTATTTCCTTTCTCTCGCTCCCGCACACATACATTCAGATATTTTGCATTCAAAGAGGCTTATGGATAATTCCCATTGAAATAATTGATTGTTTGTCCACTGGAGTGGCTGAGTAAATAATGGATGGCTTCATCAGGGCCTCCTGCACCCTGAGCAGCTGACTGACAGCTCGCTTTAATAAGCAACTCTCCTGAGAGCTCACTGCAGGGGGAGCTACTGTAACACACACACGCACGTATACACACACAGCTGAATACAAATATACAAATACAGCAGCTTATTCATATTTAATCTCACCATCAGCGTACAAAAGATCCATGATAGCTGAATGCTCTATACTCAACTCACCTCACAGGTTTTGTTTACTGAGTGTTTCTGTGTGAGCAAACAGGAGGTAAAACAGACATCTGATTTTTAATGAGAGCCATATCTACTCACTTTGTCAAGCAATGAGTTGCTTTCTACACTGACAGGCAGAAACTAACATTTTTTTAAACACAAAAGTTGTCTGCAACTTGTATGGAAGTAACTTTTGCATACATTGCTAATCAGCAAATATTTCTGAGACCTAAAAACATGTTCATTACACACACACACATGCACATGTGACAAAATAAAAAAAGACTGACGAGAAAAAAGAAGAAGAGATTGTTTTTGAAAATGTTCTTGCAGCTCCAGAAATATATGGAAGGCTTTTCTGCAGTTCCTCACAGTGACTGCTTAAATGAGCTTCCTGCTGTTGCACTATTTTAAGTGTTATGTCTTGCTTTAAATGAGAGCTGCTTCTGTGAGACACCGGCTCTGGGGACGCATGTGATTAAAAGCAAGCGGAATCCGCTGAGTCACAGACCAACAGGCTGAGAAGTCGACTGTAGAAAGGTGCTCCTTCTTCCCATTTACTATCTCACTCACTCTCCACCACTGAGGGCTTTTTATATGATATACAAGGCACTTTCTATGAATAGTATACAAACTGGTGTCACATTACATTACAGTCACTCACATATCCAATGATTTTGCAGTAAGATTTTGATGAACTATTGATATACAAACCATAATTACCTATAATATGAAATTAGCCAAGCATGAAAAGCAAACTGTTTTAAACACACTAAACGTCGGTATTCCCAAGAATGACACTCAAGAAATAACACAATTTGGAATATTTCTAAAGAATAGCAGGAGTCTGCTGTGTTCCAAGTTTTGATAAGGGCAGCAAGAACTCCAAAACCTCATATAAAATGAATGGAAAGCAAAATAGATCATATAATATTTAGTTTGACCTCCTGAGCTTGTCGATTGACATTTTCTGAAGGTTAAACACTTTTCACTGACCATTCGTGGAGAAAAAAAAAAAAAAAAAAAAAAAGAGTCTTCATTTTGTAAGACTTTCAGCCGCTATTTTGTACCCTGTTTGTGAAAACAAATGTTCCCCAAATGTTCAAAATAAAGTGCGTGATTATGATTAAAATGGAAAACAGAAACAGGGGAGGGAAATTAAGCAAACCATTCCTTAATCTTAAATGAGAAAACATTGTTGACAAAAAATAGTATAGGCTTCTGTGCAGTATTAATTTAATACAGTACCTTGAGCACAAAGGACCAGGATCAATGGTGTTCAGCAGGATCTTTTGATCTTTTACAAACATTGTAGGGCAACTGATCATTGTGTTTTCTGGGCCTTCTTTACCTCACTGTAGCTAATCAGAAAAACATCAGGTTAGATTTCACAATAAGCTGCAGTAGTCAGTATGATTGCTTACAAGCATATGCTGTCTCTCATCAAGCTAATTAGATTCAGTTTTCAACTCTAAACCAAGCAATGCATTCTTTTGAGTCTTTAATTGCTTATTTAACATTTACAAAATGCAGCACTTTTTTTTTTCTCCAGGTTAACAGAAGAATGAAATTTATGCCTGCTTCAAAAACATTCAATATCAAGATCACATATTCATTTTATGTTGCTTGAAAAGGTTTTGTTTTATATTTTTATTGACTGCCACAACCTCTCATTCTGTCAACAATACAACCACCGTTGCAGCACATATGCAAGTGATATTCACATACTTACTCAAAACACACATGAAAAGAATGCTTTGAAGTGTGAATGTGGATGCAGAGCACTGGGTTCTTGCCATGTGAAATATGGAAGAAATCAGGGATTACGGAGGCCCTTGGAGTCATGAGGAACAGACCACATTTGATCCCGGGATCGCTGATCCACTTCTTGCATCAAAGAATCGTGACAGTTGGAGTCTATGTGTGTGTTTGTTTATATACCTTAGGCTGGGACAAACAACCCGCATGTTGCTTTGTAAAGATCACAAGTGAAAGCATAAAAAGCATAGGTTCAGGTTTGAAGAACTTCTCACATAAATCTGATTCAGAGATGACTTTCATGTTTCAACAATTAATTATACGCATCACTTACTTGACATACTAAGTGGCCTTTTAAAACAAACATTTACAGATTAATACTGTAGATGGGTTTGTTTCCATTTGGACTCTTGAAAATCACCCAAGCAACTTCACAGAGGAGGTCAGCATCCATTGACAGCATATTTATTGGATAATAATTTTATCATTGCTAAAATTAGCTGTCAATAACAGCTGCAGAGAGTAAACAGCTAATTTCCCATTAGCAACGGTTTTTAATTTACTTGTCTAATTCATATTGTGTGGCTCATTACCATCAAACGCTGAAGGTAGAAGTGGACACAGGTTTAAAAGCACAAAACAATGCATGGGTAATAAAACATGGGGAAAGATGCAAATTGAAGAGTGTTTGTGTTGGTGTGAGAACTGCTCTTCTTTCAATGGGCTCTTGGGGCCTAAAGAATGGCACTGGGTAAATTGGAGGGCCAACAATGTTTACTCCTGATATGAGCTGTATGGTACCCTTGTAAAGGTTTTTCATTAGCAGGCTCCTAACACATTCCCTCTACTTAGGGACGAAGGTGATGCAGCAAAAACAAAGGAGAGAAACGATGGATATGGGGAGAAACGAACGAGGTTTTATAACCTGTGGGAGCTACTAGCTGTTTAGCATGTGAAGAGGGAGACGGAAACTCCTCGAGTTTAATTCAAACGCAAATCACACTGTCCACTTTGATTTACAAAAGTACTTGGAGATGGAAATCACCGGCGGTTTATGTAGAGAGTGTTGTACTGCCTGCTCAATATTGTCTCAATGCTGCGCAAATTATTTCGCTATTCAATACTCATCAATTTTTCAAAGGCAATGCTCAGAGATAAGTGACCTCTCACCTCTCACAGCATTGCTTCAATATATAATCCGAGAGCGTATGTTTGGTTTTAGCATTGCTGGGGACATTTTAAAATCAAACTAAACAGATGCATCATGTTTTCGCCTACACAGTGAAATTGCAGCTTTGTTTGGAAAGAGTATTTATAAAAGTAAGTGGCACTTTGTTTACACGGAATAAGAGCATCTAAACGATACACTGGAATTTGAATTCATTTTAAAATCCAGCTTCTTATTTAGGTCTCTATGGACTTTATACAGTGCATAATTAGTCTACATAATCAAAACCAAATACAATAACAGATTTGAACAGCTTGTATTAAACTGGTATTGGGCATGAAACTACAGGGTATATTCAAAGTGTACAGATTTGGATAATGGGTTACAGTACATTGTAAGTTAGCTAATTTAAATCTGCAAAACAAAATTAAATTCAGCAAAGTAAGTTAATTTCCTTAATGTAGTAACTCAATTTAATGTTACAAAAGAAACTAACATTTTGTTGAAAAAAAAAAAAGCAACATGGATGTACTATGTCCGGAGTGTGTTCACACTACAAACGTGCATTTTCTTTCCATTTAGCTTCTGTCAAATTGATGAACTCAATTAAATAATCAATCAAAACTAAACACACTAAATGAACATTCCAACCAAAAATTAAAATGTGCTACTCACCTTCAAGTAGCAAATTTTCTGTATAGAGCAGAGCATTAAAGATGTTTTTTTTTTCTTTTTTAGCTGAAGCCGTGATCCTTGGTTATTCATTAAATGCAAAGTCAATGAGTCTGTCACTTTGAGAGTCAAAAGAGCAGGTACAGAAAACACAAAATTAAACACTCAGCTCCAGATGATATATTGAGGTCTTATGAAGCAAAACAATCAGAAACATTATTACCTGTAATCCACAGCCTTATGCAAAGTGCTCTGGAGCACGAGCCCTCTGTCGCATGATGAAAACTCATGCACTCATGCATTTAACACCTTGCATTGTCTCTGGTGTTGGAAATGAAACCAAAGGGTGTTTTCAAAGTCTACAAATTTGGATAACCCATTACTGAGTGAAAATGTCAAAAGATTTGAGATGAAAGTAAACAAAAACACCAGCACACAGACATACAGCACATGCACATACCTTGGGTTTGAATGTGCACCAAAACATATTTACACATTGACACACACTCAGCAGCCTGCATGACTGCTGCCCCACAGAGATCAAGACCAGTGTTTGATCCACAAAGACAACTTTACCAAAGCCTGAGTCAACCTGGAATCCCTTAAAATGGGGTCCTGTGGGACACATGTAAATTCAATCAACATGCGCGCGCACACACACACACACACACACACACACACACACTCACTCAGTGCCTCCTCCTCAAGCAGAATGGAGACTGTCATTGGCAAGGCATCCTCCCGTGATGGGAACAGGCCCAGATGGTCCCGTCATGGCTGTCAGTGCCTCAGTCTCCAGGAATACACCTGTGACAGCTGGAACATGTGTAGCCAGTCACAGCAGCCCAGCTATGGAGACTAATTATCTCCCACCGCTGATCTACAGCAAAGGGACAAGGCATTTTTTCATCTCCGTTTCTCATCATGCCAAGGTTGTGCTTATAGAAGCCACACGGAGAAGTGAATTAATGAATTCTGTCTCCCAGAATGCATTTGCTTACAAAGCTTGAATGAACATTTTGTGTACATACCTGCTGATATGCTGATCTGATAGTTTGTAAACAGTGCAGCACATGATAGGAGGGATTTGCTTACGCTCGTTGTTTGGGATTCGCTCTTCTCTCCACTGTGCTTTGGGAGGAGGCAGCAACTCTAAACAATGTTACGATGCTAATCATTGCTCGGTTGCTGCTGTTGCGCTTCTCCTGGTTGCAAAGCTGATGCTTTGAAGTTGTTATTGAGCTAATTGCCTCTTTTTATAATCCTTCAGTGCATAAAAATAGCATAATACTATAAATCAGATTTCATTTTTGAGTTACATTAAAATAAACAGAGGAAATGATATCTTTGTTTTTATTTCACTGGCTTCAAATTAACAAGTGTTTCAGGGAATTATAATTACAAAACGTATAAACAAGCAGAACCAAAATCTGTTCTCTTAATTGAAGTCATTTATGTATTTAGCAATTTCACTGCACTATTCTAAAATGAATGCAAAAATATAGTCATAATGTTGCATTGAACATCTGTCAGCAGTTTAGGGTCATCAGCATTAAACATTCAGCACATAAACCTGCTAAACCATACATTGCCTGTATAAGTAGGCCCATAATCTAAGCCAGATGTTAAAGAGAGCAGATCTCTGGTCTTATTTTGTGTGCACTGCAATATAGATTAAAACTTCACTTACTTTGCTTGATGGCCTGCTGTGTAGGTTCATATCATGTTGTGAAGAGAACTGTGTTTTCCTTAACATCCTAGTGTGGCTCGGTAAGTAAAGAATAATGTTGGGACATAAAAACGACACATGGTGTTTCACGGTGTACGAACTAAAATATGATAATGCATGCGTGGCTTTTACTTAAGAGTGGGGTCACTTTACGATAAGGTTCAGTTCATTAAAATTAGTTTATCGTGAACCAACAATGAACAAATCATACATTATTTTACGAGTAAAAACAACAACAACAAAATAAAAAGTAATGTTAATATGTATTATGAACAAATATGAATTAATAAATACTTAAAAATGTTCATTTTTAGTTTGTATTATACCTAACGCATGAACTAAATGGAATCATTCTGTCAAGTGTTACTGAAACATTCTTTTTGTTAGTGCAACACAAGACCAAAAGGTTTGCTAGTTTGCATGTGGCTGTCTTTTACAACTGAAAGTTTCTAAGTACTTGCAAAATTTACTGGAGGAAACGTCACTTGTGGTAATGGTTGTAGTTTATCAACTGTGATGTGGCATTACCTATCGCTCATCATGTGTCTCTCTGGTTCAGTCGTTGTCTCTAATTTAATAGCACTTTTATTCAAGCAGGAAACTCTTCTCTGTAAAATCTTGCAACAACACTGATGTCTGTCTCAGGGGGTTATGTGAGCCATTTTCTAGATGCTCAAGCAGATAATATTCTGAATGAAAAGAAACTCCATTGACAGTAGAATGGCTCTTTGTTTTTGACACATGCACACACACACAAAAAGTAAAAACCAGCAGGTTATATGCGAAATGTGGAGTAGAACACATCCAGAGGCATTATCTCATTAATTCCAACAGAACTATTCTATGTAGTGCAATAAATGTATGGTTTTGATTCTTTTTCTAGCTTTCCTTTAATGTTTGTGCATTCATTTTTAATTCATTAAATATGACTGAGAAATGAAAGGCCGGATAGCCCCTACTATAGTTATGATGATGCGTTTCTCTGACCTTTATGTTATTTTAATGCATTCATCTAGAAATGCTCTGGGAAAGGGGTTATGGGTAGGGGGAAAAAAAACAACAACTTGATGTTGCTGTGTTAATGTCCATTTCCACGATTACAAAAGTTCACATTTTAGTTATATATTTTTAACATTTTAGATCGAAGTACATGTCGTCCCCCAAGCTACATTTAATAAGAGCAGTTGTTGTACAACACTAATGAACTCTATCTCAGATTTGAGAGATAAAAAGGTCTACTGCTGTTGTAATTTATGTCTAATTTTTCCCCTCCCCCATCTATTATATTTGGATGGACATGCTGGTGTTAATTTGAAACTAATTAGGGTCCTTAAGTGCCACTTTAGTAAAGTATGTTAATGGGAATATTTATGGAACATGTGCAGGGGAGGTGAGATGTCTGAACACCTTTTGATTAAGATATTGTTAGACCTGTCTAACACAAAACTGGGTGATTCAATAATTGCTAACTTCCTCATAAGTCCCAGTTGATTTCTTGACTGTAGCTGAGAAAAAGATAACATCTGATTTGGGGTTAATTTAGTATTTATTGTATACTGTAATATACACTGCCCAAGTCTGACGAAAAACTTTGGCAACCTTTGTCTTCATGTTCAATTGATTTTGGCAGGATGGACTTAAAGTTAACTTGCTCCAGAAAGACAGTTCTCTTTGTGTCAGTCTTGGTCTAGAACTTTGACGTGAAATGCTTAGTTCATCTAACATCAATGCAGAGCTTCCTCTTCCCACTAAAAATGTCCACATTCACACTTCCTTTATTCATGACCTCTGCAAAATACAGACCAAAGTCAAGGTTACTTACCTCCAAAACAAAATCACCACTGCTTATAACATCTCTCTCCTTCTTCACCTCTCTGACTGCTGATTATGTTCCACTTTTTTCCCCGCCTGATACAGTGTTGACCATCAGCAACCACTTTCAACCTTCACCTGACCTGCTGAGATCATCACAACCATCAAGAAACTGCTGAAGAAATACCTCTTCCATGAGCATTTAATTAATCCATAATTTTAAATAAAGACACTTACTACTACTACTGAATAAATAAATATTATAATATATTAAATATAATATAATATAATACTTCTGAAAATCTGTAGTGTGGTACTGCTAATATTGGTGGCTGTTATATGATAAATTGCTGGAACTTTTGCTCATTTCTTTGCTCATTTGTAAGTCATTTAGGATAAAAGAGTGTGCTAAATGATAAAGTAAATTAGTACATTTGTGCTAGCAAGCTAATTTCATAAATTCAATAATTTGTTCATTCATCAGATAATATTAACCTGTAGTAATAAAATAATAAGAAAATATTACTTTCTTACTGAAACTATTCATCTAACAACCTATTCAGCTCTTATAGTATGTTAGCTGCTTTGCTGAAGAATTCCATTATTAAATATATCACCTATTGAGATGGACCCATTTACTTGACCCATCACTTTATCACTGTGAATTTAAATGTTTCAAGACATTCTTGGTCAGAGCTAAAACGGGATCCTCAATTAATGGTGACTTTCTGTCTTTATATGAGGTTCACTGACCCTTCTCTCACAGCTTCTGTAACTGTTTTTTTAGAACAAGATCCTTTTATTTCATGCAGTGTGAAGGCTTACTTTTAATGTCTGTATACATCTGCCAATTTTCATTTCACACTTGCAGCTGTACATTGTTTATAGTCTATAAAGGTTATCTTCATTTCCAAAAAGACATCTAGCTATAGTACCTATAACATTATGACATGATTTTAAAGGGGGCATAACACACACAGTTTCACCCAATCTCATGTTAATCTAGAGTACCTATAGAGTAGTACAGCATCCTTCATATCTCCAAAAGGTTTTAGTTTGATCATATCTATAAAAGAAAGATACAGCTGTACGATTCTCTCCTAAAATAGCCGAGCTCCTGGAGGCGCACCGTGGGCGGAGCTAAAGAGTGACCAGCACTTGAGCGCCCATTAAAAACAAAACAGACATTTTGATGCCGTTTCACTTACTATCTGCGGTTCTGAATCATGACCGGGATCTTTTATAGCTGGGCCCGCTCCATTTTTCAGTTTCAAACGATGTGCAAATCCAGCGTCGAACTGGGCCTTGTTTATAAAACACACTTGTGAAACTCCATTGCTGCCCCGAAAAAACAAACTGCATCCACTGTTCACCTAACGCTGGGTTCTTTTGGGAAGCTGAACAAGGTTATCTTTCCCTCACAACCAAAAACACTTCTTTAGATGCATTCTTTCTGAGCGAGTCCTGTGCCGCAGTGCAGCCGAATGAAGCGCGTTGATGGGCGCCCTCTCGCTCTCGCGCTGGTCGATGAGTACACGGGCGCGTTCTTCCAGAAGAAATGCCCATATAAGGAGTTCCACGGTCATTTACGTCAGCAAGAGACATGATTGAAAAAAAAAAAAAAAACTTTCCGAAACTTGTAAGAACCCGGAAGTAAGTTTTTTTGGCACAGAAATACTCTATGTCCAAATCGTTTTTTGAAACTTTGGCCATGCTTAGCATGAGACTCCAACTCTTTAACACTGTAAACAACTCTGAATGCATGAAACAGCATTGTACCCCCCCCCCCCTTTAATTAATGCTCAAATCCATCCATAACTCTCCTCATCTCACCTCCCTTCCAGAAATTGAGCAGAGCTGTGTAAAACACCATGGAAGAACATGAGATGTGGGCTTGATCTTAAACCTTCTAAAACCCCTGCAGAAGCTGCGATTGACTGCGCTGAAGAAGAAGAGAATTAAATGAGTTGAGGAAGAGACAGTCACTTACTGAGCTCTTTACAGTGACATTTAGAGGACAGGCAACAAGATGACCAGTCTTGAGTTACATCTCAAATGAGCCTCAATCTAAAATGGCCCTGACATCGGGAAATAGAGTTAATAGAGAGTGCTACTAGTGAAGATCTGGAAGTTAAAGTGGTAACTCAAAAATTGAGTATCTGAGGGTGCAAAAATAAACCTAAATATTGAGAAAATCGCCTTTAAATTTGTACAAATTAAGTTCTTAACAATGCATATTACTAATCGAAAAATAAGTTTTGATATATTTATGGTAAGAAATTTACAAAATATCTTCATGGAACATGTTTTAATGATTTTTGGCATAAAAGATAAATAATTTTTACCCATACAAAGTCTTTTTGGCTATTGCTACAAATATACCAATGCTACTTATGACTGGTCTTGTGGTCCAGGGTCACATTTATGAAACAAATTTAATTCAGTGATAAACATCTCCTTTGAAGACAGCGGAATGTCATTATTCAAATAGATTCCGTTTTGATTCAATTTAGTTCCGTAACAGTGTTGATGTTGCAAAATGCGACGATTATTCAGTAAACCAATTTGATTCAGATATAAAGCAGAAGACAACAGGCCATTATTCAGCTCAATTCAGTTCTCACCTGATAAGTCAATGTCAATGGCATCATATCTATAGCATTACTGAATACAGACTGTCTTTTAAAGGAACACTCCACTTTTTTGGAGTGATAAAAAAAGCTACCGGGCACTACTTTCAGGTGCTGCGTAATATCACTACGCCTGCTGCGGCCATGTTACGACAGCAAAGTTCCTTGATTATTACGCCGGAATGAGAGTAGTTCCTAATCATATCAGCCTAGAAAATCGCAACTTTTCATTTTCCGCCGGTCTTAGTACACGATATAACTACAGAAGAGTCAAGTTTTAAATAGGACAAATATCGAAACTCTTTGATCGTTTTTGAACACGATGCTACTGGTCTAATTGGATTCAATGATCTATGCTAAGCTATGCTAAAAGTGCTCTCGCCAGACCCGGAGATCGGCTGAATGGATTCAAAAACGGTAAAACTCAACTTATTAACTCTGGGGGAGTTGGAGAATGAGCCTATTTCCAAAAAAAGTGGAGTGTTCCTTTAAACCCCAACTAAGCAAGCCAAAGGAAACAGAGACAAGTTTTTTTTTTTTTTTTTTTTTAATGACTCATGTATTTGGATACCCGAACACCTCATTTTGAAGGCTAACAGTGTCTTTTATGAATTGGTTTAAAGATGTCTTTTTATTGGGCGGGTCCGTTTTTTATTTTATGTTTTTAACTCAAAGGAATTTCTTCAGCTGATCAAATATTAAATATAGACAGAAATGAGCTTTTGATTTTTAACAAGGTAGTATCAAGAGCACAATTATTTTAAACAACTCTGTGTTCAAATTCTATTAAGTGTTACAAACACAAGCCTGTGGTGGGACCAAGATACCACTGCCCCCACTCTATTCTGCATGCTTTTGATTGGATTCAAATCATGCTAGCTAATGGGGGTGAAAGAAAAACATCCTAGAGTCATTCTCTGCCACAAATGTCACAGGAGATCAGCCGTTGGCCTGGTGATGTAAGTGAAGCCGTCAGAGTGGTTATTTTGGCTGGGTTGGGCTCTGCTCTGCGCAGGAGGATTATGGGTAGGAATGAGAAGAGCACAAAACTGCAAATTAAAGCTGGCATAGCTTTGGAAGAGGCTGCAGTCTTAGGTCAAGGGAGGGCAAGTCTGCAGGCCAACAGCTAAACAGCCTCATACCATAGTGGAAGACATCTGGAAGACGGTTTCATTACATATCCACCCGCTTCACTGATATGTCCTCTCCAGATTGCTCTGATACAAATGCATTTTATTTGCATTTCCTAGGCACTCCCCGAGGTTTACATCAGAATGCAATGATGACAAACTCCCTGTAGAGTCTCGCTGTCATTTCACTTTAACATCTTGTTCGCTGAAAAGTAACAAGAAGCATATCATTGCTGCATCTTTAATGTCATAACAAGAAATACCCATTGCAGACATGTCTACTGATACAACTCCTCTGACAGTTCTTTAAAGATGAACTCAAAAACATAAGAAATTATTCATAAATAAGGTTTGGCATTTAATTTTCATTTTATTGTCACTTTTAGTTTTTAAAAATATATTCTACTTCCTACATTGAAATGCTATGCTAGTTTTTCCCAGGCCAAAACTGTGTGTTGTTTAAAAAATGTGTATTGAATTTGACCCACAGCGGAAGACTCATATATCAGCTGAATTGAGTAAACATTTGCGCAATAAATAACAGGCATTAAAAAAAATCACTGGTTCTTTCATAAATTAAGTAATCAATTATACTGCATTTGGTATTCATGCACTGCTTACTTGTAGTGCTGTTTGAGTAATTGGGTTTCAGGATGGTTTGTGAGAGAGAGAGAGAGAGAGAGAGAGAGAGAGAGAGAAATGAAAATGTGTCTGAAACGAGAGCCTGGCTTTGTACATACTGACATTTTAACAATGCCTCATCAATGTGGTTGGTGCTGGATATTTACTTCTGAGATATATCTGTAATCTATTAGTAATTTCCACTTTTTATCATTCTGTGCATGTGCATAACACTTTCTCTACTCACTGGAGGGTTATTTTCTCAATATGTTCCAGAAAAGGTGTCAACAGCTGTGTGTGTGTGTGTGTGTGTGTGTGTGTGTGGTGTAGTACAGTAAGGATGTAAAGGTCAAGAGGGTCTATAATACCTGGAGAAAGATATCTGTTGGGATTTTCATTTATCTTAATGGTTGGTTGCTTCCCCAGAAGTATGCAATCTAAGACCTACCATCTTTGCTCATGAGTGCTAAGCCGTAACTCTGTATGTGCTGTGTTGCAAGAAAAACAAAAAAACAACAACAAAAAACAAACAATCAATAAATAAATCAATTTAAAAAATGAATGTGGACTATTTAGTTATTTTGAAAGTAAAAGTTTTTACAGATATACCAGCCTGGTCTCATGTTAACATTTACAAACACAAAATGTACATTTTTATTGATGCTAAAACGTACAATTTAGACGCATTTCAACATTTAAAACGTACAAATCGTTATGTATTTTTAGCTAAAAAACATAAAAATATTTACATATCTTTTATATCATTAAGATATTCGAATCAATGCATTTTTATCATTTTATCTATAAGCAATTTAGACTTTTAGACCCCTTAACCTAACCCCAAACCTAAACCTACCCATTTTACAGCGAATATGCATTTTTATAATTTTATTAATAAGCAATTTAGATTTTAGACCCCTTAACCTACCCCCAAACCTAAACCTACCCATTTTATAGCGAATATAAAAGGATATAAAACGCAATTGACCGTTTACATGCAGGAAAATAACCATTTTAGTAACAATATAGTATTAAAAATGTTTTTTATAGTCGCTAATCCCACTCCTGCATCTAAACCTAAACATATATATTTCTGTACAGTATAAGAAAAACATGACAGACAGGTAAATACAATTACTACAATTTATGTTGTTAATGGCTGAAAATATGATCCAGATTTTCCTGATCCTCTCGTTCTCTCTGAACTCGTGAAGGCGCGCTTGCATCATTCAAATACACACCTCACCAGAAACACGGCATGTCGCAATCTGTGACAAATGCAGACGAGAGCCAATGAGCGTCCGATTATCCTGCAGTAAAACCTGTCGTTTGATGCGGCAACATTTGAATTTGTAACGAACGCTTCAGTCAGCGCGGGCTTTGCTGTTTACGGTCGCTGGACTCGCTGCTCGGGATGGAGATGAAGATCGTCGAATAAAGGCTTGGATTTGGGTCTGTTCCTCGCAGTCGTATGGATACTGAAGATCTGGATTACAGCGCACGAATAAAATCGTTTCATTTCGTAATTATGTTGCGGTTTTGGTGTTTTTTTTATAGTTCTGTTGTCAGTCACAGCATGTCGGAGAAAACGCCTTTTGTGGCCCATGGCAAACAAAGTACATGACAAGTAAAGGTTAAACGATTTAAAATGTTATTTATTTTAAGGTTTAAAGTGAGGTCTTGTTTAACATTATGTAGGCCTATTATTGGAAACGAGCTGGCAGCAGAAATCACACAACAAAACAAAATGTTATCATTTCATATTAAGTAAACGAGTAAACTATTTAAAGATGCAATCAATTGAAAACAAAGTAATTGAAATAACAACTAATAATAAAATTAATGCCGCGATTTCGTATATTCATCAGAATTAATTTTTAGATGTCGTCAATACGTCAGTTTTGTACGTTTAAATGCTGAAAATACGTAAGTATTGTACGTTTAGATGCTGAAAATACGTAAGTATTTGTACGTTTAGATGCTGAAAATACGTAAGTATTGTACGTTTTAGTGCCTATTAAAACGTAAGTAAATGTACGTTTTATAGAACCACATTTTACGTAAAATACATACGAATTATCATGAGATCACGTTGGATATACGCACCCTGAGTTGGTAGAGTGAAGTGACTCCAAAATTTTAGCTTTGACACAAAAATGTAAATATTTTGGGGAGAAAAGTCTGGGGTCAGTACTTGCTATTCATCCAAGAATCCTAAGAAATGTAATAAGAAATCTTTCTTTTCGTAAACATAAGACAGAGAAAATGTTATAAATGAAATATCTTACCTACCCTTAACTTTTAAACACAGTGTAGTGTATGTTGCTTTCAAAAAATGTTTATTTACTCAGAATACACTACTTTTGAATGGCTGCTCAAAGAGAAAGATGATTTTTATCCTGCTGGTGTACTTAAAGTATCTACCAGAAGGGGGTAACTGGGCCTTGACCCTTTGTAAAACCAAGATCAATTTGTACAGAAGCTCTTAGTCCTGAAAGGGTTGTTGTGTTACAGAAAAATAGTTGTTGATGTATTAGCCCTGTTCATCCGGGTATTAACTTCAGATTAATATAGCATGATCTCTCTGAGGTTCCAATTAAAAACTTGGAGATTGAGAACAGAGCAACTACTCAGTAGCTAACCTTCCCCACCCTCAAAGACAAACCTCCCTCTTTCATTAAGCCTGCTCCCTCAGTAGTTAGTTGTGTGTAAGCTGACAACATTTTTCTGCCTCTCCCCAGTCTACGTACTGTGCTACATGTATATTAAATATTGTATGAAGACCTTAAGTAACTATTGTTGTTCTTTTTTTCATCAACTATTTATGCCCGCTAAAGCCTTGGGTGAGGTGCATACTAAAGAAAAAATAAAAATAAGCAAAGAAGAAAAGAATAAAGACCTCCCGGACTTCGCTTGACAGACTTCAGTCGATGTACTGTATATTCACTGATCTCTAATGCATTCTTCTTCTAAAGTATATTTTCAACTCCAAAAGTAGACTGTAATAACAGAGCACAACTTTCCATATGCTTCCCTAAAGTTTCTGTGGACCAAACAGTTACATTTCTAAGAGAAAAACAAAGTGAAAGAAAGAAAACAACTACACAAGTCATTGTGTCGGTTGTTCTAGTTTTCTGAGAATTAAATCCATTTAACTCTCTGTCTGATGCATGGATTATTATACATTTTTTAATAAATAATATTTCCAATCTTTTGTTTCTCAAAATAATAGAATTTGAAAGAGTCTGACCCATGCTAAAATAGTAATCAAGATGTCACAATAACAACAAAAAACAAAAAGGCAGTTTGAATGTAAAATTCACATTAGAAAAGATGTGTTAAAAAAAATACACATTTTATGTGTAACACTCTAATTTACACATTTTGTGTCAATATTGAATAAAAATGTGTAGAAAAGAATAACCTCTTTTACACATATTTATGTGTAGGCCTAGTTTAAAAATCAACACAACTTCTGAATTTACACACAGCATTTAACACAATATGTGTAGACCGATGTGCTAACACTTTATGTGTAGTTTATAAGACGTCCGTTATTTAAATGAGCTAATGTGAACCAATAGGGACGTTACTTTAGGGTCTTTGAACGGAATCCAGTCAGCCCATAGTCATTTTAGTCTGTTATGACAGCAACATGCCATTTCGTTTTATTTCTGTATTGTTGTAAGTAAAATATCGCATTTATACCATAATCGCTTAATTATGTTTATCGACTAACCTTCGCGTCAAAACTGCTCGTCAAAACCACCTTTTTACTACGGAGGAGACGATTCGCGCCAGTTCGCGCCGGAGACTGCTAGCAAGATTCCTGAGGTAAGTCCCTAAGTTGAAATCATATTTTGCTTACATTTATTAACAAAAGCAATGTTTCCTGCTGCTGTTGTTTTAATACTGTTTTAAACGTGCGGTCACAGCGAAATGTTATGGGCAAAACCCGGTCATTGTAAATAACATTAGTTAGCTGAAGTACATTAGTCACGTAACTTTACTGTAAATCAAGCAGCTTTCTGTTGGTTAGCGCGGCGAAAACGCGTTGAAAACTGATTTCAAATAAACAATCTTTTCTCACTTTCACTCGAATTTCCCGAGAGAGAAGCCACCTTTACAAATGGCTGAATTTAGAAAAGCGAAATTTCGCCAAGCAGTGGTAAATATGACCGCACTTTTAGACTCTTTTTTTTTTTTTTTGTCAATAAAGAAATGGTGCTAGCAGTGCCCTTTATTTATTATGTCTAAAGTATTTAAAAGTTTGCTGAAATGATTAGCAATATGTTATAAGTGCTTTGGAGCCACTGGTGGAGACCAGGTAGCTTACAATCTAAATCTGCTAACGTTTTATCAAATAAGTGATGTCTAACATGTTTATTACACAGCAAATGAACCAATCAGAAGATGGACCATTTTCTATGTTCACCATTCAAGTAAGCACTGCAATAAAACTCACACTAAATCATTCATTCATACCAAATCAAGCATTCTTTAGTTTATATTTTAGCATTATTTTGATCTTTCATTAGGCAGAAGACTCTCTGCCATTGCAGTCCCACATGACCAGGAAGGTACCTAACATCAGCGCACAGGTGGGTTAACTACTGTAGGAAGGAGGAAGATCATCACATAGTGATTGCTTGCATGTGTCTTAGTGTGCTTTTGTCTCAAACAGCTACCCCTTCACTGCAGACAAGCTGAAGGCTAAATCCTCAATTGGAGTCTTTCTCTCTATGGATCTCAGCATTTTTGGACAGAATTTAGAATATGTAAGTATTAAAATTAAATCTGACATAATTTAGTTTACAGTTCAGCTGAAATGTTTGTATATGTTATTGACAAGCTGTTACTTACATATATATATATTCTTATCTTAGAGTAAAAAAAGGTTTAAAAATGTAGGTTAAATATAAATTGACACTAATGCGGAATTTTCTCCTCTCTCTCTGTCTAAATATAGTATTGGAACCCAGGATCTCCACTGAAGGATTGAGTACATTTGTGTTTGAGGACACGCAGACAGACCAGGGAAAATTCTGATGTTGGCAAAGTTCTGAGCAGGATCCAGTCTTCGGAGAAGTTCATTTATTCCCAAAGGTGGACAAAAACATTGTGTTGGCTTTTAAAAGGCTATTTTGATAATGACTTTTACTCTTATGCTGTGGAAAAGATGGAGGAGTACAGATATTGCTAATAAGAAATATTTTTTGGGCATCTTTCAAAATACTTTTGGCCACCAGTGTACATCAATCCAGCAAAGTTTGGAAAAAAGTGAAATGACTATGAAGGTGGGGTTATGTGTCATGTTACCTAATGAGATGAAAATAACTTTCTTGACCTGTGTTGGACATTTCCTTTTTGACTGCTTAAAATTGTATGTATATATATATATTCTGCAGTTCTATGTAATTGTTGATATTTCATCATAATAAATATTTTGACAACAAGCTAAACAACCAATGATTTTTCCATTCATTTTGTCAAATACGAACATTTTGTTTAGAATTTTATGTATGTTTTTTTTAACAATGTATGTAGTGAAGGACAGCACATAATGTGTTAAATTATACACGTTTACACATCTTTGTGATAACCTTTCTGACACATTTACTGTGTTAAAACCATCAACACAATGAATGAGTAAAAATGAACACAAAAAACGTTGTCCCAGAACTCACCCATGAATGTGTTAAAATTTAACAAAGTTGTGTCATTTTTAACACATCTTTTCTAAGAGTGCACCATAAATGGTTAAAATCACTTTTAAAGATCTGATGTTAAAAGCACATGCATCAGAGGGTTAAAATCTGCATGATTTCTTTTCATCTGCAAATTGCCTGTATCAGTGTTTGATGAGTCACCCTATGCATCTCTTTTTTTCTTTTTGTAATGTAGACTGTCTAAGGATGTTTCATTTCACTTTATCTGTAAGAAATAACATCACCCATTAACTTGATCCTCTCACTCACACATAGTCTTAATGAAAAAGAAAGAGAAGGCTCCAGAATGATATGCCCATTAGCCTGATAAGGAAGAAAGAAGAGAGAAGGAATAAGGAAGAAAGACATTCCTACAGAGTTTGAGGCAGAGAATAATGACCTTCACTGACAAGAGTAATTCTATCAGAACAGAATCAGCGATGGCAATTAGAGGGTTGTTGTGAGCCCAGATGGGTGTGTGAAGCCTAACCGGGGTCAATTAGCAGAGCTGGACATGTTGAACGGTTGCACTACTGTCTCTGGCCCAGTCAAATGATACCCCACACCATGTGACCTTGACTTCAGATATCTCTGCCCATCATCTCGATCCAAACTCCATTTTTCAAACTCATTTATTTTCAATCAGTATTATACTGTTGCTTATCTTTAAAATCATACTGGACATGTTAACACCTAGTAATAATGGGATAGTTCAAAAAGAAAATCTGTAAATATTCATGTTGTACTAAACCTGTTTGATTTTTTTATTGTTTTGTGAAACACATATTTGTGAAACACATATTTCACTTTGAAAGTCAATGGGATCCAAAATAACACTGAATTCCCTTTGACTTCTTGTGCATGGAAAAAATAAAAACAAAACCGAATCGAATCTAAACAAAACAAAACAAAACAACACAACACAACACAAATCAAATCAAATCAAATCAAATCAAATCAAATCAAATCAAAACAAAGCGTTTGTTTCACAGGAAAAAAGAAAGCCATTTTGATGTGTATTTTATGTATGTGCTTGTATTTTATGTATGTATATGTTTAGATTAATTTTAATACAGTAATATTTTTTTTTATTTGCCCCTTCTCTTTTTTTTTGTTTACATAATTCACATACAGTTTTTTACAATCATTTTCGCACTAATAACAGAACCTTCGTGTCATTTTTCAAAACTCTAGACACAAAACTCAAAACAGTCATTATTTGCAGAGGCGGACAAAGTACACAGTTTCCTTACTTGAGTGAAAGTACAGATACCACTGGTCAAATACGACTCCACTACAAGTGAAAGTTGTAAAGACAAATTTTCACTTAAGTGAAAGTACGGAAGTACATGTTTTTAAAAGTACTTAAGTATCAAAAGTAAAAAGTAAATACATTGTCGTATTGTTGTATATTTACAATACCATATGCCACTAATGCAACCTACTGAATACACTGATTAGCTTGTATTATCTTTAGAATTAAGAGCTTTTATGTTACAAAACATATTAAAAGGGAACAACTGAATGAAGATAATCATCTTTATTTTTATCTAACACTCCTACAGCTACATTGAACTCATTTTAATACTTGTTTAAAAGTTACAAAGTTCTTTTTCAAAGAGATATTGAAGTCTATGATATGGATATGGTTTTAGGTAAACACATCAAACATTGAAAAGAAAACAAGCTATAGGTTTCTATAGTGAGATAATAGTAAATTTGTGGATACTGTGATTTTACTGAAAATACCATAGTTATGGTTACTATAGTAAAAACATGGTTAATTTTCCAAAGGGCTTTAATGAGTCTTTAAAGACGCATGTCTTTTTAGAGCGCTTTTAGCTGTGCGGTAGCGCGGACGTTTACATTAGTTTAGTGGGGAAGATCCTGAGGTTGCCAGATTTGCGTAAAAAATATCAGCCAAATGTCATTTCACAGCTGGGCGGCTGTGAAAGTAAAACTTGGCAACACAGGAAGGTCCTGGCAGATCGCAGGCCGGATTTTCGCATAAAAAAAGGGTTCAGTGAATCTGAAACGCACACAATGTAAAAGCTGCTACATATAACGACTTTCTACTTGGGGACCTTGATATAAATGTAGTTGAGTAAAAAGTATGATATTTGTCTTTCAAATGTAGTGAAGTTAAAGTCGCAAGTTTCCAGAAAAAATAATACTCGAGTAAAGTACAGATACTCAAAAAGTGTACTTAAGTACAATACTCAAGTAAATTTACTTCGTTACTGTCCACCTCTGATTATTTGTAACAGGCTATCCGATGTTCAAAACTTTGCATATTGCATTCATATCTTTTATGCCTTGCATTTGCAGAAGCATTGGTTCAAAATACTAATTTATTATGAAATATCATAGAAACTTTAGATCACCCACACACAAGATAACCATAGTTTCACTGTTTGTTTAGTTGTTAGTACAATCATTATAGTTGTTCAAAACACATGATGCAGCTTTCATTATGGTTCTACACATTCATATATCATTGTAATAGACTAGATAGAAAAGTACAGACACAGGAATCATTAAACATTTGAAAATCATTGATAAAATAATCAACTTAAAACAGGTAAAAAAAAAAAAACTTTAAATAAAAAGAAATTAGATTAGAAAAATCACAGTTCCTCACTGCTTTTCAACCCTGTCTTGTGGGTTTGGCAAAAGCTTCTCATCCACATTATAATGGATGTTGGAAAAAAAAAATCTTCTGGCATGGCAAATACAGGCCTGACATTGGTCTCCCCCTGTGATGTCATTGCATGCATCATCTATGGACTGGAGAAGAGTGACTTTTTTGTGAGGTTGAAAACCTTCCCCCTCCATGTGGAGAAAAATCCTTCAGTCGGGTTACAGTATGGAAAGGGGAGTATAGGGTAAATAAGGGTGATAAACTGTGGATGGGCCTGAAACCATGATTGCTGTCAGTGCCATCGCTAGGAATTCTGGGCCCTTTGCACTGATTTTGCTATGGGGCTCCTCAAAATCACATTCAGTGGGGGGTGGTCAAATAGTAATACTTTGATGTTAAATTGTGTCATTTTGAACCAAGATCTTTGGCTCATTTGTATTGTATCCAAGCATTTGGAAAACGTGTTAAGTGTTTTGAAAAATGTGCATTTTGATCATCGGTTGTGAATTATGTGTCTAGAGTTTTGAAAAATAGCGCAAAGGTTCTGTTATTAGTACAAAAATGTATGCAAAAAACTTTACATAATTCATCTGTTTTCCACTCCTGTATATGAAATCACAATCCTTTTTATATTTAAACTTCATTTTATCAGTGAGCCATTACATTCCTCGCTAGGTTTCATCCATATGTTTTAGTTAGCACAATCATTCAGCTTACTGCATAACAGACGCCACGAGGGCCACCACTGGGATGACATCAGACACAAAGCCCACTTATTCCCAATATCAACCATGCAAGCATCTGTGTTTGACAGAGGGATTGTGTTGCGATGCGCTGGGCGTTTCACCCTCTATCAGCCAGCAATAACAAATGACACGCACAGTAAAAGTGGATACGGCACTCTGGTACTCATAATAAGGTTGCTCAGAGCTATGGTATGGTGAACGCTTGGGCGAGAGATGTTTGGTGGAGTGTAAGGGTGATATAAAGGCTCATGAATCAGACAGGGGTCACGCATCATGTGCCATCTCATTGGCAGGGGCATCGCGTCCGTCTTGTATGATGTGAACACTGTTGTTTACCTGCAGCCCATCAAACAGCTAGTGCGAGGAGAGAGGTAAATAACTGGGAAGTAATTGCACACAAGGGAATGTGTGTGCCTGTGTGTGTGTGTTTGTGTGTGTGTGTGTGTGTGTGTGTGTGTGTGTGTGTGTGTGTGTGTGTGTGTGTGTGTGTGTGTGTGTGCGTGCGTGTGCATTCTTTCCTGTTTATCTTGATGAGTGACGGTGTCTGATTGTGTGCACAGTTCTGTGCATTTTAGAACTCTTGGGAGGGCAAAGTTAGCACAGGTGTCAAGAAAGTCTTTAATTAGCAAACAAACAAACAAACAAAAACACAGAGCTCCTCTGGAAGCAGAAAACCGGTCTCAAGGAAGAATGAGTTTGAAAGGTGACTGTTTTAAACCAAACCAAGATGATTAAAGCAATAAAAACGATAAGATGTCTGGCTTAATGTGATGAGATGATGACTGCCATTTCATAAAAGGTAACCTAAAAGATAACAGTCAAATATGACAGCCTCTTAAGTCTGTACAGCTTAGTACGGTTTTTATTCAGCTGATGACGTACTTTCGTCTGCGTACAGTATATGAAAAAAGAAAAGGGATATGTACAAATTACGGTCAATACAGATTTTGTGACTTGATTCTGATTCACAGTCTCCCAATCTATGGATTAAATTCCTATTTTATTTGGATATATTTCAGCTATAATTCAGTCACACCTAACCAGTCCAGAGACCATGTGGTAAGCTTCCAACAATAAGAAATTTGCCTGTCCCTCACAGCAATGAGACTTGATAAATCAATGAAATATCACAGCCAATTAGAAAAGCATGTGGGAGGGCTCTCTCTGCAAGTGCACTGCACTTGTTACAAAATAGATATGTATATAACTATTAATCTTGATTAAAAAATGGATACTTGTCACTGTCTTTGCCATTGAATATACTTGTTTGTTCACTAACGTTCACGGTTTGAATGTACTTTCCTTTTCAAGATCCGAGGCAAAGTATTCCTTTCAGTATGGCTATAAAAGTCATGTAAAATGAACATCAAACTCACGTTAAAAATTCAACATTAAAATGAAGCAAACACATCAGTACCTAAGATTATCATTGCCATTAGTATGTTGTTTTTCCAGCCACGACATAACAGAAATAGAAAACTATTTCTAAAATGAACATAGAGTTACCATGGTTTGGTGAAATTTTGTGGCCAATAGCGAGTCATTTAAATAGGAATTCGTGTCATTTGGAGGTTTGCATGAGGGTGGAACAGTTCACTACACACATTTCACTTTGGCTCAAGTCTGTCATGCAAATTCACCACATTAACCAACAGAAAGAGCTGCATGCATCGTTACACTATTGACAATGGCTAATTTTACCAAAATGTTGCTAATGTGGCCACACCATAATGCTGTAAATTGGTATTGTGTATGGATGTTTATTTTTTTATTTTTTTAATGCGCATCCTGGGAAGACAATTCAACAGAATGACATTTCTCTTTAAAGACTCTTTCTAATGAAGATCAAGTTGGAGATAAATGGCTTACTTTGGTAGCTGTATTTGTGAGCACTCCTTAAAGTGTGAAACTGACATTTTCATGAAATACCAAACCGTACATGTTCTCTCATATGCTTCATGACTATAAATTTCAAAATGCAGGTTGACTGAGTCCAATGACAGCTTGAATGTCTACTTATGCTCTACTGAGAGTTCAAACTGGTTACTAATCAAAGATAGTCACTGTAATGAGTCCACCTGAGTTAAAGCACCTGAGAGTTTAAGGTCTACATTGATTTATGGGCAATATCAGCTAGCCTGACTCAATAATGCTGCTCAGTATCTCAAATTACTCCACTCACTCCCACCAACTTGGGATTTGGTGTGACTTGTGCAGTATCGACAGAATTCAGCATAATTGGTTTGACATTGACTGCAATAGAAACATTTCATACATGAAGTCTGGAGAGGTGGATTCAGTCCATGTCAAATAACATAAAACGCCACCCAGCAGTTAGTAATCAGTCATAAATGAATGTATTCCCCTCCATAAAGTTGAGCTATCTTTAAATCCTGCACGTCTGAATAATTGTGTTAAATTACTTCTGTATCCTTGGAAACATTAACTGCTGCATTTGCATTCAGGAATAAAGACTGGCTGAACTCATGCCGTTTACGCTTGCCTCATGACCATCTATGACGCACTAATGCATGGATATTTTTTCCCTCTCTTTTTTGGTACAATGAATCAGCATCAAGCCTAAACAAATATAATCACAAATGAAGCTTCAAAGTATGGTTTGATGGATTTGATTAAAGTAAAAAAAAGTACTGATTGAATATGAGAGCTAATAAATGAGATGGAGAATAATAATGACCGGACCAGCGTGTTCCAGGCTAAGCAAGCACACTGTTTCTTTTCATTTAGGCTTGTGTAAGTAAATGATCAAAACATCAAAATAGGAAGTGGAAAGTCTCAAGGGAAATAGTTTCCTAAATAAGCTCAAAGCATAGAAGTCTGTATCTCCACCTTTATTTTTGACCACATCAACAAACTGGGTCAGATTAACAGGCTAACGTTAATTATACATGGCTTGTTAATTGCACCTTATCTCATTATGACACAAATGCAACATAGGCCACCGTTACCTATTATGTGGAGTAATTGATGGTCAAGAAAGTAAACACATTTTTTTTTTCTTATCTTGACTTTAAAGAAAACACATTTTATTTATTATTATTATTATTTTAAAATTAATTACAAAGTATTATAAACCAGCAATGACATTGAATCACTAATGTGAAGAAATTAGATCCCAAGACTGTCCCTGAGGCTCATATGAAAGGATTGGGTTCTTTGAGATATCTTGTGCAGGATGAGAGATTTGTATGTTGTATTTGATTTACTATACTTCGACAAATTAAACTCTAATGTTTTTAAAACTATTAATTACACTTCAGTAAACATCACCTAATATTAATTTGATAAATAACATACATAATGTAAAGATGTATGTATTATTAAAATGTATATAATATAATATAATATAATATAATATAATATAATATAATGTAATATAATATAATATAATATGAAACAACAAACAGGAAATAATTATATAACTGAATATATAAATGTAAATTGTGAATATACAGAAGAAAATCAGAATGCATATTTATAAAACAGAATAAAGATACAAATCCTAATTTATAAATGTAAATGATTAATATACAGAAGTAAATTTGAATATGTAGTTATAAGTCTGAATATATAAATGTAAATTGTGAATATGTAATTATAATTCTAAATATAAATTGTAATATGTAGATAAAAGTCTGAAAACAGACTGCCTAAATAATAAATATAATATCATATAATAATAATATAATGTAATGCAATTTAATTTAATATATAATGTTTAAAAATAGCTTTAAAATGAACACGATATTTAATACTTCCATATTTAAAAAACTAAATAAAACTAAATAAACAAATAATAATAATAATAATAATAATAATAATATATATATATATATATATATATATATATATATATATATATATATATATATATATATATATATATATATCACTCGGGGTGAGTAACATTCCAACTTGTCACATTTAAGGTTTTAAGATAGATTATCATACAGCACAATAAGTATGTGAAATCAAAATGGCAGATTGAAGAACAGAGCAGAGCAGAGCATCTTCAAAAGACAAGGACAGAAAATTCAGACCTGTCAATCTTTGTTTGATAGTCTTTCCATCCCCTCACTGATAGCCCAATGACTACACCTATACTATAAACTATAAACAGTTTACAGTCTCAAATCTAGATAGGGTGGTCCATGAACTCAAGAATATTTCCCCTCTTGCTCTGTCAAAGCTGTGTCCTTAAGCCAGACACTTACTTCCATGCAGCTCAAGGGAATTTGTTCCGGCAATTACTGTACTGTGAGTCACTTCAGATAAAACATGTCCGCCAAAACGACAAGTCACTATCATTGTTTACTGCTGCAAAGGAAAGCGCACATCTCCCTTAAATGCTCCTCCCATTAACAACAGTCTAAATTCAAAGAAAAGAAGCTTATTTATGGACCGCAACATCCAGCTCAGCCATTTGCATGATACATCAATTTTCAGTGAACATACCCTGCTGTACCTATATATTATTAAAGACAAATACACAAAGGCGATAGAGAACCTGCTTTTTTATTCAAATAGATTGCGTGCATCACCTGTTATTATGCATGCCAGCATGAGGAGGCAGTAACAGGGAATGGTGTTGGACTATGCAGGGATTAATTCCCATAATAAACATTAACTCTCTCTCTTCTGCCTCTGACAACATGTCATGCTGTCCAAAACAATGACAAAGCCACAGAGAGGGAGGGAGAAAGAATGGCTAGAGGGAAAGGAAAACGAAAAAAAAGAGGGAGAGAGAGCAGAGAGACAGAGGCAAGAAACTAGACTGTGCTAATGCAACATAGAAGACAAAGTGTTCCACTGGAATAGTATGTTTTTTGGGGGTTTTGTGTAAGGCGGGCAACTACTTGTGTGGAACCTTTGAGGTAAAGCACAAATATTAACTACACCAAACAAAGCAGTAGCCAACAACACAGAAATGTGTTTATGTACTCAAATTAATATTTTAATTAAGCTCTTATCAAGTTTGCATCAATTTTGTTAGAAAAGTTGCATTGTGCGTTGAAATCTGTTGTTGGATTTTGTTTGCTAGGCTAATGCCTTGCATCAAGGTAATTTGCAATGAAACGAGGCATATCATGCTAAAGCACATTGCTAGTTAGTGCATTTAGCTTCTGTTTAAACTGGATTGTGGATGATTACTGGCTAAGATGCGGGTTTTTAAACTGAAATACTGTGCATGAAAAGTGCTTTACCTCAAACGGATCAAAATACAAGACTTTTAGATGTCCTCTCACGCACAGATACATCAGATACACACAGTCTGACATTACGAAGAGTGCGAGAGGAGAGATATCAGAGAGCAAAGTCTGTGCTCTGCTTTCTTCACATGATCCCAACAACGCCTGCAGCCTAATACTGTATCAGAGCAGGACGAGTAAGACAGGGAGAAACACAGAGAACAAATGGAAATGAGAGCGATAGACCATCACTGTTACAGTAGTTGACTAAAAGATGACAAGTTCGAGAGGAAGAGATAAGGCTGAGAAAGAAAAAGGTGAGGTTGGATACTGGAGCGAGCGTGGCTGGGAGTAGAATGGAATCTGTCCGACAGGTACTTGTCTCCATAGGCCAGCGGATTTCCAATTTACGATGCCCTTAAGCCCCAAACTGAAGCTTAGCTTTATTCACTGTGAAATCAAGCTGCAGTGTTTTTTTTTTTTTATTCATCACAATCTTCTCACACGTCATGGACACACATGGCAATTAGTCATTTGGAAACATTAATTCCTACCCCGAGAGACTGAATGATACGATTAGTGCACTTATCACAAAACCTAAATTCATTCAATTTAAAGGGGCACTTGTTATTATGTTCTCTTTAAAGGAAGACTTTTTTCATGTTCTTACCTTGCCCTCTTCACTATGGTAAGCCTACAATAATACATTTTTCAAAGTGCTAAAGCATAAATGATGTAAAAAATAAAATAAAACAAAATAATCAGCAAGTATACTGTATACTTGAAAAAAAAGAAAAAAAAGTATGATTTTACTACAGATTTCAAATTGCAGCTTCAATAAAGCCCCCCCCCCCCCCAAAAAATAAATAAATAAATAAATAAATAAAAACATTTTAAATCACATACAATCATGAGGTAAAGACTCCAGTCATATCAGTAACCTAATAAAAGCCATTTTTCATGAACATGGAGCTTTACATGGGCTGGCAATTTGAAAAATATTCTTACTTTTCCTTCATCCTTGTTATTGGATATTTTTTACTCATGGATTGTATTAATCATGGTTAATAAATAACAAAAATAACAAAATCAATGTTTTTGGATGATTCTGATCATGTCAGTATAAGTTCACAATGCCACAATCGAATAAATGAAATTAACAGATTTAAATAATAGCAGCTACTTAGTACATAATTATTTCAAAGGATAACTGTCTATTATTTTCCACTGTGATTTTTGACTAATATATGTTTTTGCTAGGTAGCACAAATCAAATAGGTTAATTAGACACAAAGACATGTATATATAAACTCTATTCTATCACAAGCCTTTTTTTCCTTCACTTATTTGTCAACCATCCTAACATATTGCTTCAGTACACCAACAAGCTCTTCCTCAAGCACACGAGTGATCGTTGTGTGTACAGTTGTGCCCTTGGGCTTGCGAGCACATTCTCTTCACTTTAAGCTTCTCTCCCCTTCACAGCCTCCCTCATTAAACCCTCCTTATTGTCAGGGCTCATTTAGAGGCCACCAACATCGCCTCACTCAAATTAAAAACCTGCTTCCCCGGGGCTAAAGCTCTCCATGCCGCTATGCCCAGTGGGCACTCAACTTCAATTTACCCCGGGATTAGAATCACGACCGCTGTTCCACATCCGCCAAGTTCAAGAGGAAGCTCTGAGAAAATAAAAACGTCATAGATGGGGTTTCAGAGTAAGGCCAATCATGGAAAATCAGCATCAAGGGCAGATGTCCGTGCTGAGCTGGCCGTTCGAGGTCAGACTATCTAAAAGGCCAGGGGGCATGGGGGGAACGACGGACAGGTTGGGGTCAGAATGCAGTTGTCAGGTCACATAGAGTTGGACCCTTAAAGAGAAAAATGAACCTAGGAAATAATGTATGAACAGAATGTGTATGTCGGTCCACGTATAATCTTAGTGGAGACTCTATGATTAATGTCATATTCTATCCCCACAGTGTTTTTCAGAGAAGTCTCCAAACTTGCATGTATTTGATTCCTCCACAGCACACTGAGTAGTGCCCTGTCAGCATTATTTGACTGAATAATTACACCCCTATAAGCAACTCACGCCTCTCGTCTGCACTGTACCTCCTCACCCCAGCCTCTCTGTCAAAAAGTTTCTATTACTCTGATCACATAACAGGCCCATTTGCATCCCTTGAGTGGACATGCAATTATCCCAATAATGTCCTGCTAGTCCAGTCCTCAGTGAGTGTGGTGGAATATAGTTTGACAGGCAGTGGGCATAGAGGAACAACGTATCATAAAGCAGTATCAAATGCACTATTTTGCCTCTTCCTTTTTGCTCTTTCCATTAGAATGGTCATAGTTTTATTAAACCATATAAACATCATGCCTATACATGCATATAAGTTCTGCAATTAATCATGCCTAACATTAAACCTTGTAACCATAATTATTACTATTATATTTAATGGGAACTATTTACCAAATACTATCAAGGCCAGAACTTAAGATACATACCAATACAATACCATCAAATAAATGCCTGCTACTCCTCCTCCTCCTCCTCCTACTACTAATTTTATAATTACATGTAATACAGTTATATTTTAACTGTTTGTATTTTATGTGCTAACAATTAATTAAAGAATATTCTCAATTTTATAAAAAACTAACTTAACTTAAACTTATAACAATCATCAAGAAAATCCATTATAATGAAGATTGTTACATTAATTATTGTTAACCTTTTAATCAGTTATTCTTACAGTATTAATATATAAATTGCAGCCTTATAATAATCATTCTTTTTAATATACCATAACTGCAAGGAAAGAAAGATTTGCCTGTTTTAATCAGTGTAATAAACTCACAAATTATTAATACTGATGCAACCTCACCCGTCCATTATATACACACACTGAGGATTTTGGGTCAGTAAACTATCCTCATCAATACCCTGCAGTGATGGCCGGTAACTTTGCCAATTAGGCAAAGATGAAAAGACTCGGCCTGTTTGTTAATGCTCCTGTGCAGATTTTTAAGGTCCTCTGTTACCTACTTTGTGTAAGTGCAACTCCAGCACTTCATTCTCCCATTGGCATGCCTGACTGCCCTGACATTTAGTTTGGGCAAATTGACTGTTTCCTGTCAGTCTCTTGAGAGCACTGTATTACTTTGTCCTGTCAAGAAAACGTGTCATCAGTGAAGGTGATGCCAGGATATTTGTTGTTTACTGAATTTATGGGGTCCATTATTTCTGCACTCAGTGTAATTATATTCATATTACATGCTGCCTGTCAAGGTCACGGCTTCAGAAATGCTCAGCTGCTCTTCAAATGTCTAACCTTGCCATGGCCTCACAGAAAAATGTATTGGATAAAGGGTGAGTGGTTTGCTATAAGACACATGTGCACTAAAGGTAAAAGCTACAGTAATCACTCAGACTACAAGCAGTCAGAAGCCATATGGCAGTGTTTGAACATTACAGGCAAAAAGCATTGAAACTCTATCACCTTGCAGTGGATAATTAAATTACTCATGTGAATGGCTATCTTAGGGTGAAATTTTCCAGCGAGCCACTACAGAGCGATAGCTGGTGATAGTGTCCTTGCATATTATAAACTGCAGATACATGAAAGCATATACATAATAGGCACAATCAAAATGTTTTATTAGCAGAACATGTTTTATAAATGTTTAACAATATTACAACTAATATTGGACTATTTTCTGTTGTGTTGCAGTTCAGTAAATTCCACTTCCTGTCAACATCCTGTGGATTGTGGCCAATTCAATTCAAGTTCCATCTCATAAATTGAAAGGAAGCCAATTCTAAAAATTGAATTTTCTCCAACCCAGTAAAATGCTGTGGTATATTAAAGGTTATTCAGCTTTCTCTGTACTTAGAAACGCTGATCTCGCTTGCTCTCCAAATCCACACATCTCCTGTCCTCGATCCTTTTAAGCACACGAGCATAAAGACAACTCTGTGCTTTACACTTCAGTGTTAGACCTGTGTTTAGCGGGGAAGCGGGGAAGCTAATGGATTTTATGAAGGGAACCGTCCCTCAAAATGTACCGACTAAAACAGACAGGCTTGAAGGACGGCAAGACAGTCAGGTAATGTACTCTTCTCCCACAAATGACGGCACACAATTATCAATGTCGAAAAGCAGACCCATCCTAATCTAGCTCTGATTCACTTTAACAAAAAGAGAGGGGCCACATAATGAGAGAAATTATGCTTCCTTCATCCGCTGCTATTTTCACTTACTCTTGAATTATGGTGTCTGAATAGACCTGATGGCTCTTATGTGCACTCTGTTGCATACCTCTCGTTTATATGCTGCCTTTTTAAACTTTATCTGCTGAAAGCAACCAAAAAAAATAAATAAATAAAAAATAGGCATGGAATATGAATTACTCCTGGTGATCAGCGTATTAATTCTCTTGACACTGACGTTGGTAGACTTTCATTACCTCCTTTTGGACACTCTATGGATTACTTGAAAAGAGTGACTGCATGACTGTGAGCCGGAGCACCATCCTCATTCCACTCTTGACAGGAACTACAATTACTAGGAACCTGATTAATCTGAGTTGCCAACAGAATGGCAGGGTGCACACACTATCAAAAGAGAGAAACGAATATTAAGTACACTACTAGATCTGCAAGGCCATGGTAATTGCTTCATATTATTGGATCCCTTAACTCTACAATGTGGGGAAATACTATGAGATATGACTGCGTGAATATGACCGGTGATAATGAAAGATGTAATAAATATAATAAAGATGATGATATGATGAACACGGTACACATTACAGTAACCTTGTTACACATGTTACTGAGTATGTACAGTTGGGCTATTATTATATTGTTACATAAATGTTTAACATTGCATTGCTATACTACTACTACTAATGTGTTTAAGATCCTAATCAAAGTGTTTTATTAGGATACCATGTTTTATAAAAGTTTAACATTAACAGTTTGATTGATATCGTTAGTTAAATAGCCCCATAGCAATTAAAATTCAGCAGCTAAAATGGTCATTTTAATGGAATAATTTTGAATATCTTCACTCTATTCTTTTGTATATGTATCTTCACTTTTTTTTTTTTTTTTTTGCTAAAATGATGATAATATCACTCGCTAGCTACACTTAATGACTATAATCACTAAGTATAATGACACTTCAAGCTACGGTAAATTAATACCTACTTAGACAATATTAAATGTGTGTGAAGGAACCTCAGGTGTACATTTCTATTATTTTGTGTGAATGTAACTGAATGGCCATCATTAAAATCACATCAGCTCAAATAAAATGAAAACTTACAATTGATGTCTTCAGAACGTTAGCATTAGCCAACAGTGGGAAAAGAACAATTCAGAAAGAGGCCCCTGACACACTTTTTAGTCATGTCCTTCACACCTTGAATGAAATAATGACTATCCCTGCAATTACACCTCATCATGCGCAATAATTTACCATATAACACAAAATGATAAGTGACTTTGGGAAAGTTTTATGGAGGGAGAGAGATAGGGTATGAAAATGGCCTCTAAAAAAAACTACCTACTCTGCTGTGTGCTTCTAAAATGACTCACTGTATGGCTGGTCTTGACAAACATGACAAGAGGAGTGTGTGAAGTGACACTGAGCTGTATCCTGTGCTGCTCTTCCTATCATGTTGTAGTGGAAGAGGGTCAGGGTCGTCTTCAAGCAAACATACTCCCCTGTCAGGCCCTGACAGCAGCGATGGGACGGATGTCTGATGACTATAGCCCTGCCTTTTCCCACCTATACCCGAGAAGTCACCTACCCCCTTCAAAGACACTTATTATTCTTCATTTTGTAGTACCTGTCCATGCTAGTGTCATACCATGTTATCATCGCATGCCACGGTTGCTTCCTCTTATAATTGTTGTCATAGCAAAGGTGAAAGGGCAACTATTGTGCTTCGTTTTGTTCTCAATTCTTTTCACTCAATTTTCACCTCAATAAAGCACTTGCTTGGTTCTTTTAACTTGAACAAACTGACAGCCCGCATCTCAAAAATCAGCAGGAAAGAGAACTAACACAAGCAGTATAATGGAACGTCAGATGGGCTAGATGTGTATCAGATGTGAGGGCGTGAAGTGCTGTTAGCCACACTTTGTTCATTTTGGATTGGTCTGTCGATCAACAACACCAAAATTTCATTCTGTCATGTCCTCTCCATCTCTCTGTTTGACCCTGGAGAATCATGGTCAGCATTTTTACCACTGTGAATGTGGTAACAATTATGGTTTTGGAAGCTACTTCAAAACTGAACAAGCTATTCTTAATGTAAAACTAAAACACAGTCAAGCTACTCTTGTGAAAAAGTAGTTGCCTACACTGTAGTGCCATTAACAAAAGTTATAAAACTACATTAAGGTACTTCAGAATACAATAGTTTGTAATGTAATAAAAAACATATACAAGAGGCTGAATTATGCATACATATATTTATATATTTTTTCGTGGAACAAAAACAATTAACAAACCTTAACTGAAGTGACAGCATTCATTATAAATGTTCTCAAACTTGAACGTATACATTTACAATAAACACTAATTGAAAACAGAATACACCATAATTTAAATAACATTAACTTTAGGAAGCAATATTTTTAGCATGTAACCATCCAATATAACATTCATAATTTCAGTCATATTTCATATTTACATAACATGACAAGGTTTTTGAGTCTTATTTCAACAGTTAAATTAATCTACACTAATTGATCAAATTAAGAACTAGAACAGACTCAAATTTATGTAAGTGAGGTAAAACCAATTAACAGCATTTAAATACAGTCAATGAACTGCTTTGAATTATTCTGTTCATTTGCATGTACTCTCCATATGAACCAGTTCAAATAAATGATTTAAATGATCTGGAAATTCCAAAGTTACATACCCTATAAGACAGAAGAGTGCTTGAGCCAAACCAATTGACCAGAATAAATCAGACTATCCAATGCTACATATGAGCGAGGGTATTACAATAGAGTTTGCACTGAAGCTGTGCAAGAAAACTGTAACACGTGACATTAAATTGGCAATGTAGTGGTTGATGCTATACTGCTACTTACTTCTCTCAGAATGAGAAACAGCTTCTGTCATTACTCCTCTATCCTCATACGGCCTGTAGAGCAAACTCACTCTCTAAATAAACTTCACTGTGTTCTAAATAGCTGAATGTGGGGATACAGTAATTTTGCTGACAAATGATTACACAGAAAAACAGTCTATAATGTCACTTTGGTATATTATCTTAGTCACTAATGCGTGAAACTTAGCAAAGTGAACAATGAAAATGTCAAGACGAGAGTTTTTCATTTATGATTTCAGTTTATGTAATGCATCACTGCATCGAATCATATATTCAGATAATATGAAACAAAAGCAAGCAGAATTCTTGGATTTTTCTAAAAGCTGAAATATTTAATTCTGGATGCCAAAATACTTTCTCCTGATAAAAAGAATAATTAATATAAAAACACACAAACATGATCCCTACTATTTCACCATTGGTTACCATGGTCTAAATATTGTTAGCAGAAAAGAAGTGGATAAAGTTACAGTAGTAGATGTTTCATCCTTCACAGTAAGACCAGAAACATGCATTTTGGGGGGATTATGATTTCACATTTCACAAAGGAGCAGAGGATTGTTGGATTGTTAGCATGGGTAGGTTAAGTCAAAAAGGTTAAGAATTGTAATTGTCCTCCTTGATCTTACAGTAAAGCAAGCAAAACAATTCAGCTTTCTCAGCTCTTCCCTAATTGATCAGACGGCTGAGCTAACGTAAACTGTTTGTGTAAGTCCACCTGATCTTGGACCTGCCGAAAGCACTCCTCAGCTTTATGAGCAATGGGAAAACAGAAGCTCTCAATGATCTTGGCACTTTTAATGGGCTCCAATGACCGCTCACCTCTGCAGCTTAACATAACAGTGGAGCAGCAGGTTGATGGTTTAATGTGCGAGTGCAGCGATCAGTAATGGCAGGGCTCCATGAGTATGCAGCCCTTGTACTAACGGATCACCCCTTCTGAATGCAAATCCCCTTCTCACATCTCTTTAACTCAGGGCATTTATCCATCTCTCTCACTGTCTCTTTCTTTTTTTGGGGGGAGAGGGGTGCAAACGTAAAGGATTAGCACTGGTGCGTGACTGATGTGCGAGACAGACGCAATCAGAATATTTTATAAGTATATGCACATGTGTGCTTAAAGTAAGTTTGTGTGCGTGTCTTCTTTCTATCTCTTCTCCCTTCAGACTGATCTTAAATCCCGAGAGAGTGATCACACAAGGGGACGGCTTATTGTATAAAAGCAGTTTTGGATACAGGAGCAGTCATTCTTGGAGTTTAATCCACATGGCTGGCTCTCCTCCTGCGATAAGACATCACCTGTTAGCTCCGGTGTTGAGGAGGCTTTACCGCTGTTTGATATGAGATCTCTGGCGACCGTTCTGCCTAAAGGAATTAATGAAAGCTTTTATGCTGCATATATTATGTATACATATATTTACATATGCAAGGTTTAAAAAAACAGGCATAAGTAAGTTCAAATCAAAGAATATTAATTATATTAAATATTAAAAGTTGTCAAAGTGCATGGATGTCTGAGGAGAGGTAAATAAAGCTGCCTGATAGAAGAAACAAAATGTGTGTTTGTATATATATATATATATATATATATATATATGAAGAGTTCAGATGCAAAAGCCTCTAAATGCAATTTGAAATTTTTTTCAGGCTCCTATATTTATGTTCAGTTATTTCACTTTAATTGCATAGAAAAGCACCTATACATTGCCATTAGAGTAAAATGACTGAACCCACAAAAAGGAGCCTGATTAAAATGCTAATTTTACATGAAAATTTCAGATGGCACTTAGAGGCTTTTGCATCTGAACTCTTCATATATATATATATTTTTCTTTTAATTGTTATAATATTTTTAGATACTACTGTTTTTACTGCGTTTTTATCACATTGATGCAGCCTTAGTGAGCACAATGGATTTCTTTCAAAAACAATAAAAATAAGAAATTTGTTTCTGCTCCTAAAGAATTGTAGGAGATGAAAAACTCTTGGAACATGAGAACACCATTAAGTCTCCTCAGCCATGGAAGAGCAACCTGTGAGCAATACATTTTCATTTAGGTCTTACACTAGGCATATAATCACCAAATGCAAGCTTGACAAAGCTTCTTGAGTTTCATCATGACCCCAATGAACTTCTTCTTGTCATTATTAAATAAAATTATCAACAGCGTTACACAGCATCCCTGGAGATATGGCAATTTGATATGACCTTGATTAATCCTGAGGCCCTTTGTTGACTCCGACAGATATCACCATGGAGATGATGATGGAGTTGCCAAAAGGCAGTGTAAAATCTATAGACTATGCTGTATCATCAGTGCATGTCAATAAAATTTAAAAAGGAAGCACAATGAAATGAACCTTGGGGTGCTCGTATAGATTACAACACACCAAATAGGCTTGTAATCTATTTGTCATTTGAAACCAACAGGCCCAAGTGTCATAGTAGATTTGTCACACGGATTCTTGTTGTTGTGATGGCTATTTTGTTATGTTCATAAATTCAATGGTTTATTTGATATTTCACTGATGTAACAGCATAGACCCAAAATTATAAAATTTATAAAATAAAACACACACTGATTCACACAAACAGACATCTGTATGCAAAACCACAGCGATCCAAAGCTTTTACATGTTATTGTACTTATTTTAACAATCAGCATGTGTCGACATACGCTGCGCTCAGTGCAGGTCTCCATAATCAAAGTGGAAAGCCGCCTGCCTCTCACTGTCATCTCTTACACTTTAAAGTCAGGCTGCTGTGACAGGTAGGAATTTGCTGTGGATTAGGACTGTAATATATTTGCTATCAGAATGAATTAATGTGCCAAAGAATGTGGAATATTTGGTAATTGCAAACTAATTTCCTCCCTACACCGTTTTCACAGATGTGTGCGTGTGGGGGGAATGGGTGGGATTACTTTTACCCTTTTATATATCAAATTAAAAACTGTCCATCAAATAATCCGTTGCAGCCATGTTCTAATTGGCTAAAACCACAGTTATAGGATGTCTTTGATGAGACCATTTTGCTCACAAGGCATGTAATTGGGACGTAATTAAAAATTGCCCTGGCGTTTAAACAGAGACCTGTCAAACACTGTGACCTTCCAGTGAAGGATTTGGATTATGATAAAGAGCCCTGAAGCAGGCTTTTAGAAATGAATTGAATTTTAAGCAAGGACAATCCTGCATTATGGTCTGAAATAATCAGGATGCGCATGAGTTGGATGCGCATCTGTAACTATGTAGTCACTGACTGTCAGAAGTCACATCTGATATTTTTTCAGTAAAATAGCTATGATTTTTAGTTGTATTCTTATCAGTTCTGTACATTAGGGTTTCACGTTACATCTTATGTTGTTAAATAATGTTTATTGCATTATTTGTGTGCTATGTGTGTTCCCATGATGGTGTTTTGGACACTGCTTGCGGGATTCAAACCGCAGTCTCCAGCATGGGAGGCGGGCGCTCTAACAAGGAGGCTGAAGGCCACAGCCTCTAGCGTCAGTCGCTAGAGCACCTCTTGTGATCAGGGGAGTGAGGTTTTACCTGCACAGCACTTACCCGCTGGCCTCTGCTACACTCACCCCCTAAACCTTATTCCCATCCGGGTCACGGCACCAATGTTGCGGTCCCACTTGCCCCGCTCCAAGCGGGATTCGAACCGTTTTTTTTTTTTTTGTCTAGCATGGACATGCACAGCTGCCATTTTTTAAAGCATAAATTTCATGGATTATTTTTAAATTTTATTTATTTATTTATTTTTAGTGTAGCAAGTAAACTAAACATACAAATGCACATAAATTAATATCACTACCCCCCCCCCCCCCCCCCCCCCCGCTTTTTTTGTTTTAGTGTGAATATTTTCTTCCATGTTAATCTAAGATTGGTCACTCAACATGTCAAATGGTCTCTTCCTGTCAAAATGTGTGGTTCATGGGCAGAATAAGTAGCAATGAGAACGTTAAAAGTCTCTGACCAGGGGTTCAACCACCCACATGTGAGACTATCTGCTGAAGAAAACAAGGGTGCCTATACCTAACAGAGCATGAGAAAACTCTTTCTAGTGATACGATGCCTCAGCATAAAGCATAAAGTAGCATCATCCTACTTCAGCATAGACCCATGAAGAAGATGCGAGAAGAGCGCTGTTCCCAGTGATTCAGAGAAATCATTTCCCCCCTCTACATTTGCATGCAAATACTCCCCTTCACAGCCCTTCGCACACAATAGGCCACATAAAATTGTTGTCCCGTCAGGTAGAAATAAATTTCATCCCCTAACTCTCCATTTAGTTGGTGTTATGGTGTCACTGTGCATCCAATGAATGTGGAAACTCCTTATAGTAAAATGCATTACAGGAAAGGCATAACCTTTGAGAACCCCTGAAGGCTCTTTGATGCCTCTGTTTTTGATGATTCAAGCACTAAAAGATTTGCAAATATCTCCAAAAATGAAATGTTGGTATGGCGGCCAATTCACAGCTAAAATCCCATCATCTCTTGAATCCTAAGCCAGATTTAATATGATTATGGCAGTCGAGAGCATTAATTCAAAGATCATAAGGGCTGTTAAACTTGGAAATCTGGTTAATTAATATGTTACTATCATCTACACTAGTTCTACCACTTAACAAGAAGAAGAAAAAAAAATCCAACACATAAAAAATGTCATTAACTTTGGATTTCAGTGGTGGGACAAGAGCTTTGTCAACCACAATGAATGGATCATTGTAGTAATTCAAATTCATACAATTTACTGGATTCCACATTGTGTGACAGGAACGTCACTGTGGTAATTCCCTCTGTAGTGTTAAAATCTCTCCTCTCTAAGATCAGCCTGGTTGCGCCTGGTCAGGCATTTTGTCTAGTTTAAACTTGGTAATGGAATAAATTTGGGTGTCATCTCTGACACTAATCCACACCATTTCTACCAGTTCCTGATATAACTTTACAGCCCAAAAGACACAATTAGCCTAAGTACTAGGGATGGGAATCATGAAGAATTCAGATTCAGATTCCTCTTAATGATTCTATTTCTATCAATGATTCTTTTAGTACTTATAAGTAATACATATTTGGAAAAAGACATGAAATTTCACGGCCAAATAAAAATATTTTAAACAATTTTTGTAAATGTGTTTAATGTGACTCTTGTAAGAGTCACTCTCTTTATAGAAGATGTCATACTGTAAATGCAATTCAACAATAGCTACACACTGTCATTTGAACAACCAATCAGTAAACTACGATGATTTACATCAAACAGCTGTTTGGGTTTGATTCGCTTAAAATAATTAAATCATAAGGTTCATTAGATCTTGAACTAAACTACATTGGCTGCACTGTATGCTTCTGATTAACTAAAAAGAACTGACTCATAAAAGTAATTTGTTTAGGAATTGGACCACTGACTGCACTGTACATTTCTCATTCACCGATAAGAATCATTACTATACCATTTCTATCAGAATATGCTGTGGCTGTTTCACATTGTAGATTTAATAGCATTGCTGGATACATAGTACATAAAACTAGCAAAATTCGAAATAGCATACTATTTTACTATAACTTTATATTGGAAAAAAAAAAAAAAAAACCTTAAGCTTTTCATGATAGATGCGATTCTGACTTCAGCCTTTTTCTGTCATTATTTATTTACTGGAGTCAGTTCTCTACCCACCTCAGCGCATTAAAACCATTTAGCAGCTCAATGATTCAGACTCTAATAGTATATTCACTGTATGTATATATTTATGGTTATATCTTAAAACAAAGATCAGTATTTTTTCTCCTATTTTTAAAGTCAACTGAATAATATGCTTCATATATTCCATTGTAATTTCCATTAATCATTTAGAGTCCTGCATCATTTAATAGATTTTCTTCTTCTTATATTTGACTCTTGCCATATTGTAGACTCAACCCAGTTCTTTTTGATGGATCTTTAAGATTGAAGCAACATTAAAGTAAATAAATCTGAGTATCCTCACTGAAAATGTCTGACATGAATGTGCTAGGTATGTCTCCCACCACCACTGCACAAGCACGAGGGTGGGGTGCAATATAAGCACCACCCTTCATATCAGCAGCAGGACCCAAAACAGCATCTGTGACTTTTTTTAGACCTCTAGCACAGATTGGAAGCAAAAAAAAAAAAAAAGAAGCAAACTACACAATAGACTCCCCTCTCACAATGTATTAGGCTGATGTATTTGGACTGGAAACCAAACATTTAAATAAAATGAATCAGAAATGAACACAAGCAAGATGTCATCATGTGCACGAGCATAAAGCAGATATGACACATCGCTCAAATGTGTCGTGATGGAAATAGCATATCATAAATCTAGACAAATGTAAATGATGAGGAATATGCTGCTTGTGTCACAACGCCACAGTTGACCAATCCCTAGATTCGGTAAAGCATAAAAAAGAGGCTTTTAAGTGCCGTTAGAGTCGGTCATTTGTCATAAATCAAGATGTTGTGACAGGTGCCATATAATATTTAGCTGAAGGACGGATTTACACAAGTAGGTGTTGACGAAGTGAAGTAAGAAACCAGTCTGTGTGTATGTGTGTGCATCCACACACCCTGGGACCTGATCAGCGCTATCATTTGCCCACATGTCCACTGTGCTGTGCTGTTTGCTGTCATAAAAAAAAGAAAGAAAAGAAGAGACAGAGCCAGTGAACAAATGCACACTGATCTAAACACTCCAGACCTCTCGCCCTCAGGACTCCTCTTCCCCCTCACGTAGCCCCAGCGCGAGGCTTCGTCTCTAGAGCAGCCGCTCAGACATCTGCTATGAAAGTAGAGCCAGATCTGACAGGGCATGCAACCAGCCAAAGCAAGAAACACTACAGCACCTCCGGCTCCACAGCTGAATATATATCACATCCGCAGTGACATTCTGCTTTAATAATGGAGACGGGGCAACAAAACAAATGCCATCTTGTCTCGGACTGAATAACGTCTCTGTTGTAATTTATCCTATGGAAAATGTTTGCATGTCACATTGATGGTTAAAGATTGTAATTTGCTGTCTCCCTCACTCTGTCTCTATCTCTCTTTTTAATCCTACCGTTTTTTTTTTCTTCTCCAGACAGGAGATGAATAAATTAAGACAATCTAAATGAAAATTTAAATTAGATTAGCTAAAGCCGTGGAAGAAAGTCAGGGATGTCAGCTGCTAAAAGAAAGCATCTGCTAACTGACAAATGACAACAGTTGCTAGCAAAACTTTACATAAAATATGAATATATCTCGCACTAACTGTTGATTTTTATCCATACTGTACATACACACACACCCACACATATGCATATATGTATATGCACACACACACATGGCTATCAATAGTATTAGCATGAAGAAGATTTTATGAATTATTTTCTTTTTAATTTTGTTTTCTGCCTTATCTCTATATAGAAAAAAAAAATGTTGTTTGATGGTATGCTATTACAAATTCAGCCTCATTCCTTATTTTTCATTTTATTTTCATAGATCTCTACCCACTTCAGTGCAGCAAAACCATTCATTTGTCTTAAAAAAAAAAAAAAAAAATACTTCTATGATTTTTAAAGTCCTCTAAATAATATTACTTATTGTCCTTCCATAGTTGTACATATTAATTCACAAATAACATAAACACCAGAATTAATAATGAAAATAAATAAATGAATGAACAAATTAATGTTCAATTTTACTATCAATAGTACTGTCACATTTAATAATTTATTGCACAAAATGATGATGCAATACACAGAATTATTTTCCAGTTATTTTGGTTAAATATTTTCCATACAAATATTTAACAATGAAACAAAAAACAAATAAAAGAAGTCATTTTGTTTAGGATGATGATATTATTGCAAAGGTTATGCAATGACTGCTAATCAAGACACCTCACTCAAAGTCAAACTAACCCACAGAGAGTCTGACCGTCACGCATAAAGCGTGCCCTACAACATTCAATTCAACAAAAACAGACATTTCCCCGGAGTGTGGCTTCCTCCCACTGGAATACACATCCTCCATCCTCTCCTTAATTCTGTCGTGTGCCCTCCCTTCAACCCTGTCCTCCGTCACACTCTCATCTCAATGTTCTTACTCCTCTCTATTTCCTCTCCAGTTTTCATCTCATCCTTTCACTGAAAATGTTCATCCACCCCAACACGCACACATTCATTCACATGACTGCTCAATAAAAATCTCTTTAAAAATAAATACAGACGCACACGCACACACCTGCTTGTTATGCCCCGTGGCCCACAGCTGTTGGCAGTGGTGCTGAAGAGGCAGGCAGTAGGAGAGAAGGGACAGAGGAGCATGCTGGCCGTCGACTCATATTATTCCCCCATTTTGTCATTTTCACAAGATCAATGGGCGCGGTGACTAAGTGAGAACGAAAAGAGAGAGAAAGAGAGACTGAGACTGAGAGAGAGAGAGTGAGCGAGAGACACCCACCATACTCATCTAAGCCAAAATGACAGACAGACCCTCCACCACAAAGCTTTAACCTTCCAACTGATGACACAAGAGAGGAGTCCCCTCAGCTATATTGAGTCTCTGGGCTGCTTTTAGACTTTTCTCTTCTAATTTTAAATGAACAACGACACAGCATGTCAAACTGCAAAAAAAATAAATAAATGAATAAATAAAAGTAATTTTCTTGATCAGTATTTTTGTCTTGTTTATCCAGAAAAAAGAAAAAAAAACGAAAAACACTAAACATGTTTAACCTTCAGACACCCACATTAGCAGAATTGCAAGAGTTGCTGAAAACAATTAAACACTTATTTTCTCACTAAATGTGGGTTAAGACTAAATACAAGACATAGCAGCAGCTCACACTTGGAAATGTATCATTAAAACACTTTTGGCAGAAACATATTTTTAATATAATATTTATATGCATTTATAATTTGAATTTGCCAGCATTCCAAAATCAAATATTACGGTCAATGACACCACTGCTGACTGTTGATTGAATGTAAAGAAGTAAAAATCATTTTCTTATCTATTCTTGAAAAAAAAAAAAAAAAAAAAAAAAAAAAAAATATATATATATATATATATATATATATATATATATATATACATACATAAACAGCTTCAACCTTCAGAGCCCCACTATAGCAGAACTGCAACATTCAATTGAAGTCAAATATGGTGTTTACTGTTTATATGTACTGTCTTTTTAAAAAAAACGTATAATGAATGTATATTTTTTGAAGGGAGTGGTGTGTATACACACACACACACACACACACACACATTACACACTGAAACAAAATGTAAGTGATTTAAAAATACAACTCTGCTTCTCAAGCAAATGTGTATTGCTTTGATATTAAGGATGCTCTGATATTTTATTTTTCCTGGTAAATAAGTCAATTGCAGTGCACCTTCTTAGTATCCACATGGTGATGGATTGACAGAGTCTGTTTATCCCTGCGTCACACATCAAACTCTGAGCACCTGTTTTTTTCAGTAATGTGACCCGGGCGTCCTTGCAGGATGGCAAAGAATCTATAATCTCCTCAACTGCAAAAAAGAATGCTGCAATTAGTATGACTGAGAGTTCCAAATGTTAATGGACTGCATTTCACTCCTTGTCAGTGACAACAGATGAACTAGACACTTACTGCATTTTATGTTTGCTTCATCGTCATTGTTATGTGCACCAAAAGCTCTAGTACACCTTATGTATTCCAAGACTAAATGCAAAACAGAAAGCCATAAATTATTCTCTGGCTACAGCTGGAAAAATACACTTTTATAAAACCGAAGTAAATGCAGTGACTACAGCACTATTTAAAAGCAGCATGCTAATCAGTCTCTGCCGTTTTAGATTGCACGAGTTTACTAAACAAATACCATTTTGTCTGCTTTGCTCTCTGTGGGCTGAAATTGTCCATACTTGTTTTATTTAGCGAATCTTTTGTGTGCATGGGTGCAGGCTGAAAGAATATACTCTCACATTCTACGAATGAACACATCCATTTGATGTATTGTTTGTTTGTACTTCCAGGCTTGCCCGTCTGCTGTGAGTGCCTGTGTCCATTTGTCTTAATAAACTTGCTGCTGCAAATTAAGACTTCCATCTGTTGGAGGTCATATCTGTATTTGTCATCCTCTCCCGAGACATGGGCTACATTATCCCATTGCGCTTCAGCTCAGGACATGTGTCACATGAAAATGCTGTGAAATCTATTCCGTACAATGGCAGGAATATCTCTCCTGCTGTGCAGATTCCATCAAATGCAAGAAAAAAGGTGGTTCAGTGAATGATGGGAAAGAAAAAAGAAAGAAAATGCTAGACATCCGCTAACATCTCCAGCTCATAAATTCCATCAAGGACCAAGGTTTTAAAAAAGTCAATAGTGTGCACAATGACTGGCACACACACACTAAAACGGCACATCAGCAAAATACGCAGATGCGTGCTGTCAAAATATAAATCACCAATCACGGCACAACATAAACACAAGTGCCAGACCAGCAGAAAGAGAGAGCAGGAATATATGAACGTCATTTCGCGAGTGGCAGCACAGCAGGGCTAGACAGAGGGAGCAGGACTGACTCAAACACACTTAGGCACAAACCGCATAATTAAATGCAATGTTATTTATGATTTCAAGCATTAATTGCTGGCCGGTGAGTTCAAGGTTCAGGTTTTACCCAGAGCTGCAGCATTGTTTGTTAAAGAGGAATGCCTTGTTTCATTCGGCCTTTGGTGGAGAATTTTAATGAGAATGTGGACTGAAAGGATTTAGAGGGACGCAAATGCAATTGTTCACTCAAATAAGGTTTGTTTGGGCTTTTTCAAATGATGTTCAAGCATCGGTCATCAGTTTAAACATGAATGGTGAATTTCGACAACACATTCCTCCAAAGGAAAGAAAAATTCTCAATTCTTTCTCCTAGAGCAGAGCAGGGGTTTAAAAAAAAAGAAAAAAAGACAAAAAGTTTGCATAAAAATGTCAAATCAATCAATAACAGTACCAAATTAAACATTGTTACTGTTTTGATCTGCTGCCTGAAGACTGATTCAAAATCATGAGATTAATAACAATTATTTTATTCTATTGACAGAAGAAAGATTCTGTCAATTTAAGAGATATATAATTGTAATTGTAAATGTCTTTATAGATACAATATATAGCCAGAAGGTCTCTAATATTTAGATCATTTTTTTAGAAGTCCTAACTCTGTCCTAGAGGTGATTTTGCTTCATTTTTGTGATGTTTTAATCTTTTTTTTTTTGTTTTGTTTAAATCCCAGTAATCTAATGTCTTGTCTAGTTTCTGAAGAAATATCTCAAATCGTTCACATTTGTCAAGACACTAAAGTATTCAATCATGAATGTCTGAGATTTCAAAATATGACCTCGAATGATTTTATTTTCCCAGAAATTTAAATCTGTATTTGAATATATTATATTTGAATAATTCTGAGGTAAAGCTGTTCCTTAAATGAACTCCATTAAAACTCTAAAATGATCTATGAATGCGCAACCTCTATGAAATCCTTGCTAAACTCTAAAGACACATCAAGCACATCTTTCAGCATGACATCCAACACAACAACATGTTTTGTTATGAGTGGAGAGAAGAAAGGGAAAGAATAAAGGGAAATAATCAGAATAGAAAGCAGCCATGCATCCCAGTTTAGTGTGAGGTTTGTTATTTTTAGCCAAAGCAGCAATAATTACCCTAGCAATGTCTAACAAAATTGTTCAGGCTCGGCTAAGCAATTAGGCCAGGCAGAGTGGCTAATGGAGAGAGAATTACACAGACCTTTCCCCCATTAGCTTCCATTTACACCAGGAAATTCACTGTGAGTACAGGCCAGACATGACTTCCAAAGTAGATTAGGGTCTCTTTTTCTCCTCCTCTCCCTCTTTAAGCTCACACGTGTGTGCTTTTTTTCACTGTTAATTCACAGGTTTTTTTAGTAGGTGTACTGATATAATTGGCGTAGGCTCAACTAGCGTCTGGTTTACTTTGCGTATGGTGTCAAACAGGAAGGGAAAAAAAAAAAAAAACTACCAAACAAACAACGTGTGACCCACACATAGATTTACAAAACCAATGAATATTCATGGAGATTGGATGCTCATGAAATGCACGGAGTGCAGGCGCAAAACCAACACGTATTCACATCGCATCATCTATCAAAATTATTTACAGCGACTAACAACCCGTTTCTGGCATATAAGATCTCTAAGTACATAATAAATCAATATAGAACTTAATATAAAAATTAAATGTAAACCATTTCAGAGAGACATACATCAGAAGCGATTTCCATTTTAACCTTCATTCAAACCTTGCACGAATTCTCACTGTCTTCCGCCATTAGGGACTGTCAAATCAGATGTGACATCTCTGGGAGAAGGCAAATCCACAAGAATATTTAAATCATCCTTCAGTCTTTCAAGACCTGACTTGCCGGGGCCTGCCTCTCTAGCTGACGACTTTGACAATTAATTTGTGTCTTACAGATTACGCCATCAACCGTTCCAACCCCAACACGTACATAGGCATGCACCACTCCACACTCTACCCATGTGTGGAGGAATCTAAGATTAAACAGAGGATATTCTGAATTAATACAAAACCAGTGTGGGTGTATCGGCGAGATAAAGAAGAGAAGTCCGAGGGAGGGGTTGCGGCGGTGGTGCCTTCGTCCCATCTGGTTTGTTTCTGAGGACGAGGACTCTCGTCATTCTCTGGAAGTTAATGATTTCTCTCGTCTCTCCGAGCTTAATTTGCTAAATGAATTCAGATATCTCTTCTCTGGGATGGCTGTATGAAGAGGGGAGTAGATTACCCCTTGACCTGCTGAGGTACAAGCAATTAAAGAAGCGTCACGTCAGTCTGTCAAGACGAAACACAAAGGCTCAAGACACCTAACCCAGTTAGAGGGCTCAGCTCTTTAATAAAGAAAGTTTGGTATACTTGTCAAGATTCTAATGGCTCCTGTTACAGTGGGTAATTGGGAATTAGGCTACGTACATTGGGAATGAACATCCAGCCATTTGTCACCTCCCACCAGAGAAATAAATGACGGCTCGTACAATGCCATATTAATAAATAGTTTCCTCTTCCTAATGTTATCAGTTTATCAACTAATCCTTAATGCGATTATATTATTAACCAATGAAACATAAGTCAATAAACACATTTTAAGTATTTGTGAGCTATTAGCATTAATGCAGTCATCACCCTCCCGCTAATCAGACACGCAGACCCAAAAGATTTTAATCTGAATTTAAACGTATGTAATCAACAGCCCAATTATACAATTTAATCTCATCTCAACATTTTCTGGTGGGTAAATCTGGGGCATTTCGGATCGACGAGATAAGAAAGAAAGAAATGTGTGGGGTTGAGCGGCTCTGCTTTTTTTTGGGAGAGGAGATGGATAAGCATTGAGATAATTAGGGAAAGAATGCGGAAGAGAAATCAATCCGGTGTCTTCGTTTGATGTGTTATCAGAGCCGGGCTGTCTGCGGTGATGCGATCTGACTTATAATCGATAGTGATTGTGCACCGGGGCTTTCCCCCACATGCTGTAACCACTGTGTTCTCGTCTGCTACTGTGGCTACTGTTCTGGCACATCAAAGCCAGCGGTTGAAGTTTGTCATGATGCTCTAGGGGACCTCGGGGATGTGGAGACATGCTTGGGTACGCTCGCAAACACGCATTTGGATGCTGGTATCATTGGAATGATAATACAAAAATCCTGGTTTCATTTTCACTGTAAGCTGCAAAAAAAAAAAATTCCCACCACAACTGTGATAAATGCATGTTTGATTCTCTTAACAAGCTGTAATACATACCTGTGCAGCTGTGAATTATTCACTATTGTAGGGAGAAGTTCAGGGCGAAGAGGAGAGTGTAAAATTGACAAATAGGATAAGCTGAAGGTCAAATCAATCAGCACCATTCTCGTATTAGACCTCGGATATAGAGTACAACAATGCGTAACTGAGCAATTTGTTGTTCGACTCTGGCTGCACTGGATCTGTTGGCTCAACAGCAAACTTTTTTAAATTTTGCCCTGTTCGCCAGATCCCTAAAAGGTGTAAAATTTGAATCCTGTCTGTAAATAAATGGAATTAGCTACGTCTGAGTGGACTGCATCCTTCCCTGTGGCAACAATAAATATTTGGCCTTCCCTGTTTCTCGGTCCACAGTCCCTTGGGCTCCATGGACTAAAATATAACATTTTCAAATAGGAATTCTAGTGCTTCCTTTTTTTCATGCATTCTTAAAAGTCGCATTTATTTAATTTTAGAATCTTTGACCCAAAAATACTTCAAGAATGCATAAGGGTGGTCAAAATTGGACATTTAAGAATTTGATTATACACAATGTTAAATGATTATACTCATTTAAATATTTCAATAATATTCATGTGTTCATTTGCCACATAAAAATATACATATTTAAAATAACACATGTAACCACACTCTAATGAATGGACATAAAGTAAGGCCCAATGTAAAATGTTAAGATGTTAAAATGAAGGAATTTCACTTTTTTTTTTTTTAACTCCTTTGTGAATTACAGGGTTAATTATCAAAACATGATGATACAACTACGTTGAAATGAGCATAGATGGCACCTCGATCCTAAAACCAAGAAATTCCCATTGTTTTAACATACAGTATATCAGGCCTGCAAGATGACTGGCCATCAAAGAGATGTCTGGTGTAAACTGAGCGTATATATGCTGTTGGGGCAACAGAACGGTATACTTTTTCTTACCAGTTTACCCTGAGAGTGACAATATGATAATAAATTAAGAGGGAATTTTATGTACGTGTCTGTCTCGTCCTCCTTCAGGGGCAGAAATTTAAAGGATCAGTGGATCAGATCATTAAAATAAAATCCCCTCATCTCTGCTTGAGCTCCTCTTCATTCCTGTTCACCCCATGCATGAAGGAAAGAGTTAATTACTAGGGTTTTAGTCATTGCAGTAGTGTAGCTCTGTGCTAATGTCTTCCCCTGATCCTGCCATCTGTATCCCGTCACTGCAGCAAATTACAACCATGAAAAGATAAAACACATATAATATTGAAATGTTTACAAAAGTTAATAAATATTTGCTCGCTGTGTGCTAGCAAATCTGGTCCCATTCCAGTCGGTTGTGAGTTTTGTGATTGCTTTTTAAATGGGCAAACATCTAACATGCCGCACACAGTTATTCCTTGCCACGTGTTTAGGTCGCATGAGCAGGATTTCTTCTACAACAAGCCTGTAGGACATTTTGGTGGCTCTTTTGAAAGCTAAAATGGAAAGTTTCACTACATCTGAAACAGATTCAACCCCTAAGTAAAGTACTGGAGATGTACACATCCAGTCGCTCCTGGTTAGCTATACCGCACAAACCTCCTTCCCCAATTACCCTCTCTAATGCCACCGACGTCTCCATAGTCAGCCCATTTGTTCACTTCACACAGCCGGTTCTGATGGGAGATTAGGCTTGAATAATAACCCAGAGTTGAGGCCATCTCTATTCCATTCCAAAAGGTCCACATCCATTTTCCCTGTCGCTGGGCTGGGGTGAGCCCTGGGGGCTGTGTGTTGTGTTTATACTGATGCAGCTGTCCCTCGCTTCATTATTAGAGCCCTTTCTCCGATGGCATTTCCAGTAAGAGAAGCCGTCTGTGGACATTCAGGGGATAGGAGAAGAATAAATGATTCAGTTAAGGTTTCGGTTAGGAAAAAAGGAAGATGGTAAAACAGAGGCGGCTGTAATGAGTCCATATATCTGTAATGATAGATATACAGAGAGAGATTCTGCTCGGCATTTTACATCCAGACGTTTCGGTGCTTGAGCAAGCTTTTATATTTGTGGGCAGCTGCACTCTCGAGTGAACGTGCCGGGAACGTATAATGCGCTAGACGGTGGCTTTTATGCGAACTCCTTTCAGAAATGAAACGGCAATTATCCCGGCGGAAAACAAAGGAAGTTCCCATCTCTTCTGTAATGATGCAACGCCTGTTCTCAGGACGGTCTGGATTAGCGTAGGGTGATCGGAGACGCTTCCCCTTCGTCACTACCTGTTGAGATGCATGTTAATGTGGCAGACGCACACCAACCCTCTCAATCTCTCGCTGTGTTTCAAAATCCACTGCAAGCAAACTTGCATCTGTCTTGCTTTATATTTCGCCCAAGGTATTTAGCATCTTGCCTTATACTTGCATCATCAGTCCCTTGCACTCTCTCTCTCCCTCTAATGCTCTCTCTCTCATCTTTCACACCAGCATTCAGATCGTATTCATCAACCTCTGTGAGTGGCTCTCCATGCAGATAACAATGGGCACGTTGGGAGTTGCGACATGAGACTATTGTTCAGTTCTTCTTGCAAGGTGACCTCCATCCCACCAAAAAACACAGTCAAAAAGAAAATACGCACAATAGAGCTGTCTGTGGTTAAATAAACAATAGTATTTTTGAGCTGTTTCGCTTACACAGCCAATGGGGATGACATTTCATTCTCGCTCTTTCGAGACTCGTGAGGCGCATTATATTTGCAAAAGACCTTTCAGAGGGCCTATTTCAGTTCTAATTATGATATTAGGCGTAAGGTTACATTTGATTAACTGCCGTTCAATACTGCTGACACCCAGCGAGATGTAATATTGAACAGACTCACCTCCTTCACTTCTCCCTGAACTGGCTCGATCTAACAGCAACGAGCCTGTAAACAAAACAACTTTAATCTCGAATTCAAAGGTAAGCTAGTTTATTGGATTCACAACCTCAAATGATTTCCATTTGGAATGTGATGGAGCTACACACGGTCCTGTAGCAGCACGCATGGCATTCTGAATGCGCGAGATTACACTGTCCCCCTGCCTAATGAAGATGCAGTGCGCTGGGCTGTGTTTCTCTCCCCCATGAGCCCTTGTGGCAAATAGCTAAATGACATCTGATTAAAGACCCTGCATCAAAGGCAACCTGCCAATAAAAATTCACTTTGACCCTAAATGATCCAAATGAGCCGAGTCATCTTGGGTTTACTGCACACGCGGCACAGTCATCTTAGGTTTACTGCAATGCAATGGGCATGATTCAAATCTATTCGTGCTGACGGAGACTTGGCAGGTCAAGACGATCTAAATTTACTGTTATTCTCTTTGAACGAGTGTGTTGAGCAATATTTGCAGTGCACAGCCACTGTAGAAAATGCAGGTGGAATTTTGATGCTGAAAGCAAGTAATCGCACAATAGAGGTACAAGAGGAAGCGGAATATCTGATGCATTTGATACAATCCTGCCTTCTTCAAAAGTACAGATATAGATACTTTTGTGAAGTTAAATCATCTAAAGTTTTGTCAGAAATAACCATAAGGTACACAGAAAGAGTGACTTGTTGTGGTTATATAGTGCTGAGAAAGCGTGTGTTTTGTGTCTGGGCGTGAATGAGACAAACTCATCTCTTTGATATGAAGGATCAAAGGCGCTCACAGAATGTTCTCCTGAAATAATTGATGTGAAGAAAATCGATTAATTTGTTTACCCTCAGCCTTCACAAAACATGCCTTTTATAGCTTGAGCTTAGGATACTTTGCTAATAGATGTGATGAGAGGTTGTGGTCAATCAAGACTAAAAGCTGCTTATGGAACAAACAAAACTGCATCTCTATCATTTCTGGTGATATAATACATGTAATATTCCAGACCTCTGCAGGGACATTACATCTAAGTTCCAGTCTCTATGCAGCAGGCTACTCTTGTTCCCAATGGACAACTTGCACTGCCCCTTGAATCTATTGAGTATATTTCTATTGATTGTCCGCTGGGCCTTCAGCAAGAGGTCAAAAACACCATCTGGCTGGAATATATATATATATATATATATATATACTACTGTTTGAAAAAAAAAAACAGTCTAACCAAGGCTTCATTTTTTTTAAAGTAAAAATACAGTAAAAACATATTTTTTATATTGTGAAATATTACAATTTAAGAGAACTGTTTTGTATTTTAAAATGTAATTCATTCCTGTGATGGCAAATCTGAATTGCAGTCATTACTCCAGTCTTCGGTGTCACGCGACCCTTCAGAAATCATTTAATTCAATTATCAGTTATAGTTATTATTATCAATGTTAAAAAATGTTATACATTTCTTTCAGGGATTATTTGATGAGTAAAATATTCAAACAAACATGCATTTATTTGAAAAATAAAAATTATGTCATTAATTGCTCACCCTCACCCACACTCAAGGCCCAGAAAGTAAGTAAGGACATCGTTAAAATAGTTCATGTGACATTAGTGGTTCAACCGTAATTTTACAAAGCAGCGAGAATACTTTTTGTGCACAAAGAAAACAAAAATAACTTTATTCAACAATTACACTTAGAATGGTTAATGAAGGATCATGTTACACTTGTCATCACAGGAATAAATGGCATTTTAAAAAATAAATAAATAAATAAATAAATAGTAATAATAATAATAATAATAATAATATATATATATATATATTTATATATATATATATATATAAATTATTATTATAATTATAATATTTCACAAAATTACTGTTTTTATTATATTATTGACATCTCAATTCCCCTCTCTCTCTCTCTCTCTCTCTGTATACACACACACACACACACACACACACACACACACACACACACACACACACACACACACACACACACACACACACACACACACACACACACACACTCTCTGTACACACACACACACACACACACACACACACACACACACACACACACTATTTATACAATTATAAATAGTACAATAATAAAATAAAATACTTTACCGTTTACTATTTTTGCTACAAATATAGGCATTTAACAGTGGCAGCTGTTCACAGCTGGAGCAGAAAATATGAAGAAAAAAATGACTACTTCTCAAGGGCTCTTAAAAGCATGCATTTTGCATATTTGATATGACATTTACAGGTGATTGGGGGAGGGAGGGGGGCCATGGCTTCAGAACTGAGAATCCATGAACAAAGATCTCAAATGGCATACTTTCTACTCCAGCTGAGCAACTGCCAATGAGATGAATGAGAATGCTAATGGATAGCTTTCGTTTTAAATATACATCCTTGGCCTTCACATATGTGAGAATGAGAAAGTCTGGATTATTTAATGTACCTTCTGGTGTAATCCGATGCCAGCAAGAAGCCAAAGACAGTTCAGAAGAGCACTAGAAGCTGAAACTTGTGCTGCCTGTGAAAGCAGATGAGATACAGGCTGATGATGCTGTAGGAACAGCATGGTGTGATGACTACAAGCTCTGCGACCGAGCATCAGCATAGTGTTTTCAACACATTCAGGCACAAACACACATATGCACTTAAACCCTCTTGATATTTTCAAAATAAAATGGAGGAACAAAACAAGGTCAAGGCATTTTATTTATTTTTTTATTATCAAGACATGCACATTCTCGCAGACATAAACATGCATTTACTCTCTCACATTTCCTTCATCTCACCTGAACTTCTTGAGGAAGTGGTATTGTGTGCAGTGTAGCCTGAAGGCTGCATTATTGAGCATGAATAATGCTTAACCTGTGTTCATAATGATCCAAATAAATGTCAGTGGCCGCTAACCTTCACTGGTAAATGACTGAGGGCTGTCTGATCAATTAGATCAATGTCCTCAGCTAACCTGAGTTATTTGTTGTGGTGTACAGATAAACAGTGACATTTTGCTTCAGCAACAGCTCCTCAGATAATTATCTCTCATTTGATGGCTCTTCTAGTGACTGGTGTCAGCAAGAACATTTGGGGGGTTTGAAACGCTCTGCAATAGATGACAAATTTACAGGAGCATTTGTTTATTATTCCTGGTGGTGTTTTGTCTCTAGTCAAGCGGGGATGTTTTGGGTTTATTTTAGCATGCCTCCCCCTTACCATATGGATGTCCCAGAACGCCAAATCTGTTCTAGACGACCATGCATCCGTTTTTCCCTCGCTCCTGATGGACGCTGGCTGTACTGTGAGTGTATGTGTTTATGTATGAATTTATTTCTATCCATAGCTCTGTTATAAAACCTAGTGGGCTGCCTTGCTGTGTACTGCCTACATAGGCAGCTGCCTTCTAAGTCAGCATCCTAACTATAACAGAGCAGAACCGTACAAGTCAGTGATTTGAACAATCTATTTATAACAATTGATTTATACTGACTTCTAACAATTTACACTTTATAATTTTTTGGGAGTATAAATTGGGAATGTTGCTGCTTAAACTAACACTAAGCATTAATAATACACACAAATACACATTATTAAGCAAACTCATTTTAGGTATACTTTACTGTTTTAGATATGTTATAGTATTAAATTAAATATACTGAATTAAATATTATATAATATATATAATATTATTAAAATATGCTTACTTGACATTAAATTATTTTAAAAGCAAGTTATTGTTATGCTTTTTACCATTACTACTACTACTACTACTACTACTACTACTACTATTACTACAGTAAGATTTTGAAGTAAAATCTGACCTGGATATTTGTTTACAGGCTCCGTTAGTTTCACCTGGCCAGCTCACTGTATTTTGAAACAGAATGTATTCATTTGATTGAATATAAACTATGTTGCCAGCTTGTTTTTGTTTTGGATGGGAATTTGATGCTTTTCAATCCCTTCCTCCGTAAGCAGAGATGGACAGGTCCTTAGAGGTTCACTTGACCTCTGGGGCCACATGCGAATAAGTTTACTGCACTACTTTAACAAACACCTTAACCCACTGGATTCAAGAGCTCTCCAAGAGCAACAATCTCTCATTATCCTACTGACATATTTCAGGCCTTGAGAAGGTCCATGCAGCAAACAATGTAGACTTTGGCTGTTGTTTAAGGTCAGAGAGAGATGAGCGAAGACAGGCTGCTGCTTGTTTTGTTATACCAAGTGGACTGGCCTTCTCTCTGCCTGAGTGAGAGGATGGTGATGAATGTAAGGGGGTGCTACTGTGTGTCTGTGTGTGTGTATATGTGTATGTGTGTGTTTGCTGACGTTGGCACTATAGAGCCGTGTGTATGTGCTGCCAAACAGTCTGTCTGCATTTAGGGCCAGAAATTGTGAAAGGAAACTCTGCATGGCGCCTCCTGTTGGTGTCATCTGAGCATGATGTGCGTCATCCTCACTTCCCTTTATCTCCCAGCAGGGTAATTTTTGTTCTTGTTGACTGCCATCAACAAAATCTGATCGATCATGTTTTATGCAGTGAATAAGAGTGAGAACAATGCTGTAGCTTAGAAAGAAAGTTTAGCAAACGTTGTGGATTATGAAAGGCATCTGCTGTTCTCAGATCAGTTTTACAATGCACATCTATTGAGTGAACTTCCTCAAAATACAGTGTCACTAATCAAATACTGTATACTTCATGTTTATTAAAAAACAAACAAACAAACAAACAAACAGCATATACATGCACGCATGTGTACACACACACACCTTTGCGGTTAAATGCATGTAGCTTGAAACTATTACATTTTTATTACTTTATATTTAAACTTTTTTTTTTTAATGTGTAACCCAAACCCCAACAAATAAAGTTTATATATATATATATATATATATATATATATATATATATATATATATATATACGCATTTAACCACAAAAATATTTGTATGTTTTAATTGATTTAATGAAAAAACAATAATAAAAGCTGTATGATAATATTCTAAATGAAAAGGTGAAAAATAAAATAAAATAATACAAATAAAATAAAAATAATAAAAAAAATTAAAACAAAACATTAAAATAAGATAAAATACAGAGATGCATCCAAACTTTAGGATAAATACAAATTGCAATACATCAAAACGTTAGTATCTTGCAGAAAGCATACGAGTCACATGGCATTTGACATCGCTAATCTGGTTTAATTCATCATGAATTTAAAATGAGTACGAAATTTGAAAGAAAATCATGAGAGTGAGTAAATGACCGACATTTTATTTAAACTCTAATAGTTCAGACAAAAAGCATGAAATTACAGTTCTAGAAAGTTTATTAATAAAACAGCCTAACGTTTTGACCAATCAGGTATTCTTCAGGCACAATCCCTGATTTTTTTTAACTAACTGAATATTCTGAAGCTTTGCTGGTGCAGGATATACACAGCGTTGGGGAAAGTGACTTTTAAAAGTAATGCATTGCAATATTTCGTTACCCCCTGAAAAAGTAACTAATTAGTTACTAATTACTAAGGAACTAATTACTAAGTAACTAATTAGTTACTTTTTATGGAAAATAACTACACTGTAAAAAGTGATAAGTTGACTTAACTAAAAAATTGAGGAAACCCGTTGCCTTAAAATGATTAAGTACATAATAATAATAATAATAAAAACCTTTTTACAGTGTAATTAGTTACTTTTTATGGAAAGTAATGTGTTACGTTACTTTTACATTACTTTTTAAATCTGGGCAGGGCTTGCTTGTTTGTTTTTAATATAAAAAGTTATATCTTTTGCAAGTGTTAAAGCCCTTTCAAACCAAAAGCCTGAGGCTGAAAAACTAAATTCATGTCTGTACTGTAAAACGCAGGAGAAGAAAGTTAAACACTCTTTAGCAATAAAAAAAGGACAAGTGTTAGTTTATCTTGAGGAATTTTGGCTTATTAGTATGATTGGATCATTGAAGATCAGCAGCAAAGACATTGTTTAATACAATTAAAATTATCTGATTAAATACATAAAGGATATTTGTATTATTTAACATTTAATTATTGTAGGTTAGCATAATATTTTGAGTTGTATTTAACTGTTTTTATTCATTTTGAGGAATACTGAATCTGTTATTGTGTGTGTGAGTGAGATGAATTAATGCATGTTCACATATATTCTAGAACTAAAGTGACATCTTACTCCTGATTTCTCTCAACATGGGGACAGGATAGCTTTCAATCAATAAATGGGGGGAAAAAGTAACTTGTGTTACTTATTTGAAAAAAGTAATTCAGATATTTTCTTGTAAATTAAAAAAAGTAATGCGTTACTTAATTAGTTACCTGAAAAAAAGTAATCTGATTACGTAACTCGCGTTATTTGTAATGCGTTACCCCCAACACTGGATATAAGTTGCTTAACCTGACATTTCCCAATGAGTGTGATGCACAATGATAGCAGATCCTCCCAGAGACTCCAGCCATTGCACACTGCTCTTGATTTCTTCCCCCCTTCACCCCGGTTTCAATTCATTTTGGCAGTGCACCACCGTGCCAGCCCTGTGATGTAATGTGGTTATTTCCAGAGTGCTGTGGGTCATGCGTGAAATGCAAGTAGGAAGCCACAGAAGCTTTATCCTCCCAAACCTTAACTGACTCCTCCACTCCCATCCACACAGAGGCTGTTAGGCTGCAAGCCCAGCATTAGGCATCTCCAGTGGGGCTCTACCATTTGCATCAGCATCACGGCGAGTTGGGAAAAAAGAGCTTTGCGAGGTGATCCGAAATGACAGTTGGGGAGCCAAATTGATTTTCTATCTCTTTGATTAATTTATCTTCCCCTTGTTGTGCACGGGGAAATTGCTGAATGGCATTCCGTAAGATTAAAACCGCAAACCATACTTTTCATAATCTGACAGATAATTGGCATGGGGGTTGGCTTCTAGATGATTGCCCCATTACGGGATTTCTTTGGAGACACACATGCATATGTGCATGAGAGCAAGCACGTACATGCACATACACAAACACGTCATCAAAAGCCATGATGCCAATACACATCTGTCTATAACTGAATAAATAGCTCACGCTACATGCAAAAATGATTAAACTTACATTACGATCATCTGGAAACCAGATCTTTTATTTGAGTTGGTCATGATCTGGGAAAACTGTTTGGGAAGAAAGTTTTGACAGCCAAGACTGATTTACGACACTGCGTGTAATGGGATAAGAGAGAGAGAGAGAGAAAGCTGCAGCTTGGATGTGAGTGGCTGCTTTCAGTAATCCCTGATCAATAGCACAATAAAGAAGTGTGCATTAATATGCGTATATGCCATCTTTTCATGCTGCTGTGCTAACAGAGATGAGAAAAGAGGTGGTATTTCACTAATGGATGAATTGCTCATCTATCTCCCTGAGGGTTGGTGACATTTGGGCAATGCCAGGAACAGACAGAGACAATACCATTCCATTAATTCTGGACTTCATTATTTGTCTGGGGGAAGACCATTTCATACAAAGGATGTCCATCTCGGGAAACAAATGAAACAGATGGGAGAAATTATCAAATAAATACAGTAATTAAGCTGGACTGGTGGGAAATAAATAAATACATGTAATTGAGAAAGAAAGAAATGCTGACCGATTGAAAGAAAGAGTGATAGACCAAAAGAAAGAAAGACTGATGGATTGAAAGAAAGAAAGAAAGAAAATCTGACAGAAAGAAGGAAAAGAGAGACAAACCAACAGAAAGATCGAAAGAAAGTAAGAACAGAACAGAAAAGAGAGATAAACAGAAAGAAAGACGGTTCTTACGTTTGCAGCACTGCACCATGTGTGCTTCTACGCCATAAGGCGCAATGCAATATTTAAAAGTCTCCATTCAGTGCCGAGCCCGTTGTGAATTTAAAACGCACTACTATAATAATAACCTTCCATTTTGTAAACATCAACAAAGACGGCAGCCAGAATGCAATATGAAATATCACCTTAAATAAGAATGTGATAATCTGTTCCTTCTACAGTTTGTGTATGTATGCTTTCTTAGGCTGTTCTTTTAATGTTTAGACATTCAGAACGGGAATATTGCTCCTTTATGCACAATAAATATTGATTCAGCGCTCATAAATAACAAAATGCGGTGCCCAGTCAGAGATCCAGAGAATAAATCCTCGATTGCTGTGTTTTACAGTAGGCCTATATATGCTAAAATCCCTCTTCTGTGCTCACGAACTGATAAGCACGAGAATTGCCTGAGAATGATTTATATAGCGCTGCTAAGCTCACGTTTACGGCCCACAAACCCACACAACATACACCACCGGAGACGGTGCGCCCCACCTGTGGGGTTCAATAAACTAAATATATATTTTTTTTTTCTCCCAAGGTTATGATGTCATAAATTACACTCATTACATGTGTTTACAAAGTGTGACAGGCTATTTTGTCAGTAACCATCTGTAACCATTTGTTTCCAGCAAGAGTGTCATCAGAAATCCTCTGTTTGTCCATGTCCTCTTCTTGCTGTGGCACAGCCAAACACCCATACTCCACTAGCTCGCCTCCAAACAGCCTCGGGCTAACAGTGAAGAAGAGCTTAGCTGTTCAAAGGCAAAACAAAGTGAGAGTCGGCCTGGCTGTCGTTAGTTATCCTCCATGGCTGCCTTGGGTGACTGCCGTACTTCTGAACCCCCTGTAATTTTTACTTGGCCTTCTTTGTCTGGGAGTTTGTCCCGCACGAGGTGAGAGCCAATGAGGCATGTCCACAGTGATGGATTTCCAACCCTGGTTCTAACGGGGCCGATGTCACACATTATCCCCAGGCCCAGAGACGCAAACAGGAGTGGGGACAGGGAGATGCTACACAGGCGGGAATTCTGACATGGGTCTCTAGACGGGAACTACAAGCGGGGAGGGATTCAAAAACATGGGAAGAACAATCATGCTGGACTGTCATAATGTAAATGTTAGTCAACAGCACAATTATTTTAGTAACACTGATACATTGATATACTATTAAAGTTTTTTTTTTTTTTTTTTTTTTAATTGAATTCCATTATATATATATAATTTACTTCAGTTAATGTTTATGCAATATGCAAAAATGCATTGTGTACAAGCAATAGTCAACAGTGAGCAATTGGTCTTCAGCTCTAAATAAATTGTTCTAACTCAATAATGATTTATTTTGGACTGGACTGCTGTCAAAATATTTAGCACTTTTTTTTTTCTATAATTAAAGGAAATAAATGACTGTGTGCAGCAATAATGGAATGATTTTGTTCACCCTTACACTTTCATACAGTCAGCATTAATTATGTCCAGGTATAATTTATTCATATTGCACATGGGAATTTGTGGTGATTAGACATGGGAATTAATAGAAAAAGGATAATAAAAAGCTGCTAGGCTACGGTAAAATTACATATTAACATAAACCAAGGAAAATAATGTATGCATTGTGTGGATTACTAATGGAAATACCATATCAGTTATAATCTGAACATTTATCATTGTGGACTCTAACTTTTTAAAAGTGACAGAATAGATTTTCACTCAAATATATGTTTGCATATAAATGGAATTATTTGCTCTTGTCAAATGCACTGTCATGTGCTTATGTCAGGGTCATAGACATTTCCAGCGGTTTCCAATGACATATATGTAGGATGAGGCAATACATAATTAATATTACACAGTGAGGGAGAGAGAGAAAGAGAAAAAAAAAAAGGTTCATCCAGGTCAGGCTGCCATGATAGGACAGCTCATCTCAATTCTCATCTATGATAGTAGAAGAATACCTATGTAAGACATAGAAAACAACTCGCACTTCTGAATCGATTCTAGGAATTTCAGAATCAATTCTGAGTTTAGATCTTAACCGCAGATGAGCGATGGTACATTATTGTGTGCTAGAGACAGCTGTATGCTGCTTGGTGTCAATTCCAAACCCACACAAAAAAATCTCAAGCAAATGTCTAAGCATAACGTTCATAAAGGTTGAAGGCGTATTATAAGGGTGCTTCAATCGTGTGCTTCACATCACTGCACAGCATATGAAGCACACGATTGAAAAGTAGTTAAATGTGCTTACAACTGACAATTCTTTTTACGATGCCAAAATTAGCAAACAGTTAAGTCCTATGGTATTAAGCAGAAAGGACAAAAGATCTTATGTGTCAACAGATTTGTGCACTAGTGTAAATGCAGTCTATTTGAGCTGCCGCTGTCATCGATGATAAACAGACAGCTGAGAAAAAGACAGAAACTCACTGCTCTTGAATGGAAAATGTTTAGACACTTAAAGGGATGGTTCACCCAAAGAAAACAACTCTGTCATCATTTACTCACTCTAAAGTTGTTCCAAACCTGTATGATTTTTCTTTTTTCTTCTGTTGAGCATAACATACATTTTTGAAGAATGCGGGTAACCAAACACTTTCCACCATTGACCTTTGGTTTTCCACATTCTTCAAAATATCTTATTTTATGTTCAACAGAAGAAAGAAATTCATACAGGTTTGAAACAACTCTAAGGTGAAAAAGAGACAGGATTTTCATTTTTGGGTGAACTACTCTGCTTAATACATACATATATACATATATATACACACACACACACACACATATATATATATATATATATATATATATATATATATATATACATATATATATGTATATATAATGTGACGAGTTGGTTGCCCTCCCCCTTTTCTTCATCACCACCCCGTCCCTTATTCGCCCCCCTCCACCAGGCTCCCGATGGGAGTGGGTGTGTAAGAGAGGAGGGGCGTAGAAAAAACGTGGGCTGGCGGCGTGTGATGAGGCACAGCTGGACTGAATGAAGCCTCATCACCGCCGCTGTTTAAATACCGAGCGCGTCTCTCCTCGAGAGACCGGTCTCTTCCCCCGTGCATGCACGCTGGTGTCCTCGTGGGTCCAGGGTGCGTTGAGGGACGTCGCGCCACCAGGGATGTGAGCCGCAGGATCCAGAGTCAGGATGAAAGCCGCACCCATATTACGACCGACGGACCAGGATCCCGGGTCGTGCATCCCGCCAAATGCCGAGGAGGAAGAGCCGCCGCTCGAGAGAAAGCCGCCGCCCCTCATGCCCCGGACCAGAGCGGGAGCACGTGCGGCCACCAGACTCCGCCCCTTCCCTGGACCCCTCCTTTCCTGAACACTGCCCTCCTTCACGAGCCCCGCAGCATAACGAGGACACCAGATCCCCCTGTTTCGTTGGACGCAAGAGTGTTAAGATTGAGTGAAATACATGTCCACTGAAGGATTTTCACCTTGGGAGAATGAATATCTTCATTGTCATGCTGAAAAAATGCCCAATAATGCAGGGAATGAGGGGAGGGTAGCATCTTCTGTTTCAAATTTTTTGTATTACATCACACAGTGGTGTGTGAATTCATGACAGCGTTGATAAAGCACAACTCCCTCACACCTTCAGCACTCACTCATCCCTATATAAAAGCTTTACTACCACTGAACGTCACTGTGGGTACCAAGCACTTCTAACTGTACTTCTACTCTAGCAACACCAGAACATTTTGGATACTTTTGGATCCTAAATTATTGACTTGGTCTCTTGAAACCACAGTCCAGAAGTCTCTATTTTGTAAATATAGGCCTTGGAAGAGGTTAAATGAGTTTATTTTGCTTTGGTTAATTCTAGTGTTGACAACAACCATGCACTTCTGCAGCCTGCGTCATACTCTGTGAGATAAAGTGCCACTCTTTTCATAGCTTTTGCCGGCTCTGAGACACTTGCATGTTATTTCTTCTGCTCTTTTTCTAGCAAAAATTCACTCGCCACTAAATGAACACTTAAAGTGAAGACCTGATTATTTCAGGAGCCTTGTCACAAGTCCATTGTTTTTGAATGTTGGTGCTACTTCTGCTATATTTTCACACTTCAAACAATAATTTGGTATTCTTCTTGTACCATTGTCCTCTTTTATGCTAATAAATAAGTCACCTGGCAGTTCTCTCCCAAGTGGTTCCACTGCTGCCAGAATTAAGTCTGGGTATGATTCAGTGGGCTATATAACACTTTAATTGTCAGGAAATTACTTGTTTTTAAAAGTTTTGGTTCAATAAACTTACCTGTTGATCTAATATATATATATATTTTTTTTTTTTTTTTTTTTTTTTTTTTAAGTTTTATTTAGTAACTTTCAGGAGGGTGTACTCATTTTTGCAACACAACATTTTAACACTTTGATAAGAAAATCTTATTTTTCTGAATAATTTTGACATTGTTCTTTGGTAATTGATCAAGCAGGCTTGATGGAGTATTATATCTCCAAAGAACCCTAACATGTCATATAAGTAAAGAGCAACGGCTGAATTTGTTGTTTTAGAGGGGGTGTACTCATTTATGCTGTGCACTATATATATATATATATATATATATATATATATATATATATATATGAATTAAAATGTTCTTCATCACTTCATCATGTCTTTAAAGCTATTAGTTTTGTTGAAAATGAGTTCATATGCATATGCAATTTATTAGTAAGTTGAAATTACTTTAAAGCATACTTAAAGCTAAATAAGTAAATAAATGTATGCCTATAAACTAATCAATAAGAAAAAAAAAAAATAGCCTAAGGAACTGTTTTGAATCTGGCTGTGATTTAGAATTTTGGGTCAAAATGAGGGGACAAAAATTTCCACTCCTATGTAGATAATTAATTAGTTAAATGATATATGGATAATGTCTTCTGCTGTAAACGCACTACTGCCAGAACAATATACAGTCGTGGCCAAAAGTTTTGAGAGTGTCATAAATATTAATTTTCACAAAGTCTGCTGCTTCAGTGTTTTTAGATCTTTTTGTCAGATGTTACTATGGTATACTGAAGTAAAATTACAAGCATTTCATAAGTGCCAATGGCTTTCATTGACAATTACATTAAGTTTAAGCAAAGACTCAATATTTGCAGTGTTGACCCTTCTTTTTCAAGACCTCTGCAATTCGTCCTGGCATGCTGTCAATCAGATTCTGGGCCACATCCTGACTGATGGCAGCCCATTCTTACATAATCAATGCTGGGAGTTTGTCAGAATTTGTGGGTTTTTGTTTGTCCACCCGCCTCTTGAGGATTGACTGCAAGTTCTCAATGGGATTAAGTTCTGGGGAGTTTCCTGGTCATGGACCCAAAATTTCAATGTTTTGTTCCCCAGGCCACTTACTTATCACTTTTGCCTTATGGCAAGGTGCTCCATCATGCTGGAAAAGGCATTGTTTGTCACCAAACTGTTCTTGGATGGTTGGGAGAAGTTGCTCTCGGAGGATGTTTTTGTGTCATTCTCAAAACTTTGGTCTCCTAAAGTTGATTCAGCTGCGGGATCAGGGCACCTCCAGTTCAGAGCTTGTTCAGGAATAGCAGCGGGCAGGTGTGAGTGCATCTGCACGCACAGTGAGGCCAAGACTTTTGGAGGATGGCCTGGTGTCAAGAAGGCCAGCAAAGAAGTCACTTCTCTCCAAAAAAAACATCAGGGACAGATTGATCTTCTGCAGAAAGTATCGTGAATGGACTGCTGAGGACTGGGGCAAAGTCATATTCTCCGATGAAGCCCCTTTCCGATTGTTTGGGGCATCTGGAAAAAGGCTTGTCAGGAGAAGAAAAGGTGAGCGCTACCATCAGTCCTGTGTCATGCCAACAGTAAAGCATCCTGAGACCATTCATGTGTGGGGTTGCTTCTCATCCAAGGGAGTGGGCTCACTCACAATTCTGCCCAAAAACACAGCCATGAATAAAGAATGGTACCAAAACACCCTCCAACAGCAACTTCTTCAACAATCCAACAACAGTTTGGTGAAGAACAATGCATTTTCCAGCACGATGGAGCACCGTGCCATAAGGCAAAAGTGACAACTAAGCGGCTCGGGGACCAGAACGTTGAAATTTTAGGTCCATGGCCTGGAAACTCCCCAGATCTTAATCCCATTGAGAACTTGTGGTCAATCCTCAAGAGGCGGGTGGACAAACAAAAACCCACTAATTCTGACAAACTCCAAGAAGTGATTATGAAAGAATGGGTTGCTATCAGTCAGGATTTGGCCCAGAAGTTGATTGAGAGCATGCCCAGTCGAATTGCAGAGGTCCTGAAAAAGAACGGCCAACACTGCAAATTCTGACTCTTTGTATAAATGTCATGTAATTGTCGATAAAAGCCTTTGAAACGTATGAAGTGCTTGTAATTATATTTCAGTACATCACAGAAACAACTGAAACCAATATCTAAAAGCAGTTTAGTAGCAAACTTTGTGAAAACTAATATTTATGTTATTCTCAAAACTTTTGGCCACGACTGTACTATAAAACATGAAGCAGTCTCTAAAACATGAAAATTATGCAGTTTGCTACAAAATCACACATTCAAGAATCCCAACACAGGAACATTTAGGATTATTGAATGTGGCATGACAAACTATTGACATTTTCATTCAAAACACAAACTATGACTGCAAAAAAAAAGGGGCCTGTGTAAAATGATCACTGGAAAAAAAAAGTGGTTTGGTTGCTCAGACTCAAATAAGTCCTTGTCACTCTCACGGAACACAGGAAGATCTCTGCTGTGTAGGTCAAAACTTGCCTGAATATTAGTCTAGACGGGTGACTATCAGGATAGAAAGGATCTTCTCTTCCTTTGATGTGAGCGTTCAGACTTTCTTGCACATCTTTTTTTTTTTCACTGAACTGGAGCAGTCCTGATACTTTCCTTGCCTATTTCTCAGCCCTGGAAAGACTGTGGGTGTATGCTGCCAGCACCTAACCTAAACTACCTCCAAAAGCTTATTTTTGTCTACATCTTTACATTTTGTACAAGAGGGTCTCTTCCATAACCAGCTCGTCTGTTCTTCTGCCATTTTTATCCCCGTTCTAAGAAGAATCAAAAACAACATTTTCCACGCATTTTTGACGCATGTGTTAATGGATTGAGAGAAAAAATGAGATGACATGACAAGCAATGGGCTGCCAAAAATATCTGCTTATCGATGCAGACTTTTTTCTATTAGGTAAGAAACTCATTTTAATTGTGAAATGTCTAATGTTGCAAGCTATTTTTACTTGTACATAAAGAACATGTGATTTGCAACATTTTCAAGAAACCAGTTCAGTTTCCAGCCTTTTCTTATAATTCATAAACAATATTTAACTGTAATTGACGTGTTGCATGGGATTGAAGCTTGGAAGTTGAAGGAAATCTACTAAAACCAACAAACACCATAAAAATAAATAACACACATTACTGGCAAAATCTGACTTTTTTTTTCATGGCTTGGTCGATTTCCACAGTGTTTCTAACAATCTTTCTCAACCTTCCTCCTGAGCGATTCCCAAGAGTCTCAGTTCTTCCAACCAGGCAGACAGGCCTTCTGATTGGTCAACCAGAACCACTTGACAGCAATCACCTGTTTTCCAGCTGCCCAATTACCTAGAAGCCCACTGGGTCCTTCATTACCCACAAGCCTTAGGGCCTCTTGAGGCCACAATTCTCTTTTCTTATGATGCAAGTCCCGAATATGACAAAAAAAAAAAAAAGACTAAATTAAAATAAATCCACTTTCAATTTTTTTTTTTTTTTTTTGTACCATGACCCTTCTAGACAGAAGAAGTTGTTGCCATTTTTGGCTAAGGAAAGGTACACAGCTGAGAACAGAGAGACAGCAAAAGAGAGAGGAAGACAAATAAATAGAGACATCATCATGCCATCATTATCCTGAGTTAAAAGGCCAAAAACATTTGGTGCTTTCCGGTGGCAGAGAGCTGATTAGTGGCAGGTAGCCCATTGTGAGGGAAATCACTTCACAGCTGTAAAGCAAGTGATTTCATAGACTTTCTTCAAGATTACACAGCTAGGGCCTAATCAGCTGATCCTTAATCACAGGCATTGTGCACTCCCAGTCTCCAGCACCCCGCCAGCCGGATACCAATGTTTCGCTGCAATTGTGAGAGCTTCACACAAGTAATCGCCTTAAAACAACTCTTACTGATCTACCATACAGCCCTCAGTTTCTCATGGTGTGTACGAATATGAGAGCAAGAAAAAAAAAAAAAAACAGCACAATATAGGGATCTATCATTAAACTTGATCCTGATTGTAACACTTGTAAGGGCATGGAGTCCGACTATAAAAAATACATAAAAGGGGAGAGATGAAAGTAAACAGCATAACCAAACAGTCCAATTAAATACGTGTAAGACATGTCTTGTTCCATTTACTTGATGTTACAGATAAATAGTTCACCTCTTGACCATAATGCAATTTTGTAACCTGTATGTCCTTTTTCCCCTAAATGTATCATAAAATAGTAATTTAACAGAATGTTCATGCTGTTCTTTTTCTTATAATGAAAGTGATGACTGCAGCTATGGACATTGCACTAAATATCTCCTTTTTGGTTTCACACAAGAAAACGTCTTATCAAAAGTCTTATGACAGGATTTTCATTTTTGGTGAACTATCCCTTTAAGATAAGATTAATGTGTTCTTTGTGTTCTTCATGACTGCAGCACAGTGCTAGTGTAGTCAACATGATCAAAGACTTCAAGCAAAGAAAAGTAAAAAAAAAAGGAAAAGCTATGCTTTTTTTCTTTTGTTTTATTTTGAGGAAGCGCTTCTACAGCAAAAAAAAAAATCAAAACAAACAAAAAAAAAAATATATATATGATGGAGAATACATGGTCATACAGAGCTCATTCTCTTCACAGCCTTTAAATGTTTACTGTTTACTCATTCCAAACCTGTATGATTGTTTACACAAAAAATGCACCAAAACAGCCCTAGTGGGGTCCAGTGTTGTTTTGGACCCCACTGATTTTCATTGTATGGATAAAAACATGTTTTCTGCAGAATAAATGTTATAAGTCATACAAGTTTGGAAAGACGTGAGTAAATAATGACGATTTTCCATTAATAGCAAGTTTTTTTTGTTTGTTTTTTTTGTTGAGGATTTTCATCAAAGAAACAAAATGTACAAAATAAACAAGTGTTGCCTTCAACCTGCAGTTTAGGCATAATTACTCTTGGCGCTGTTAATGTTTCATGATTTAATAGCTGTCACACAACATTCCCCCTCATTTTGCAGGTGCCACGTCGAGAGAAATCGCTGCACGGCTGTATCTAGAGTTGAAAAACAGTAAACAGCATGGCGTATTTCAGTATTCCTTTGCAAAATCCACTGCAATTGCATCTGGTTACCTGATAGTGTTTTCCTTTTCTGTAAAGTGTTGGCCTATAATAACTGACAGAGCGGTCTGATGCACACACACGCACACGCACACACACACACACACACACACACACACACACACACACACACACACACACACACACACACACACACACACACACACACATATATTGTTTTCTTTTTGCAGCTGTCAATTCTCAGTATAACTGAGGTAAAAGTAATGAGCAAATCTTTTTGCCCTTATAACATTAGAGCACAGGGTGTTTACCCCACATGAGCGATGTTATTAATTGGCAAGTCCAACTTTTGTTCAAAGAACCATTCATGCACTGCAAAAAAACTGTGTTGCAGTTAAAACGCTCTCCCGCTCACTCACACACACATACAGAGCTGGTAATGAGGCACAGGTTGCCACAAAGGACAAGCTCTCTGTGAGCAGGTTAATTATGTTATTACTGGCGTGTTGATGAGATTGTTTGATGAAATATGAATGTAATATGAGACGTGGCCAGGGGCTTTATTGAAACCAATCCCAGAAGGAGAGGGGGCCCAAATCAATGCCATGCATGCACACTTATACACACACACACACACACACACACAGACCTTAGAGATCAGACATGTAAAGGAATGTGTGTGTTTCTTACTTATGAGCAATGCTTTGAGATTGTCAAAATGCTGGTGGTGGGGTTAGACGGAGAGAAACAGATGCAGCGATAGAGAGCAAGAGAGAGAGAGTGGTAAACAGACAGGCAGAGAAAGAGATAGTCACCCTCTTACCGAATGTTATTTCTATGCAAATGACAGACAAGGAATTAAGGCCGAGGAGAATGGAGACGGTGACTACAGCCACGGATGTTGCTGTGGCAACTGAGATCTCATAACATCAAGCTTTAGTGTAAACCATCAGAAACACACTGTAGAGCGAGAAAAAATGAAACGGAAAACTGATGACAGGGAAGAGAAAGAAGTTATTAAGGCATAATTGGAAAATAACCTGACACAGAAGAGTAGAGTAGTGTTATTGTAAGTGAGAATGGTAGGGGCGATGATGATCCTGGTTTGTTTGTTTACACGCAAACACATTTTGTCAACAAGCGTGGAACCTAGCATGCCAGAATAAATCCGGGACATCTACAGGATTTTTGCTATATACTGTAAGAAACATCCAGTTCAAAATTCCCTTGAGGATTCATTAAAATCTTAGTTTCAAAGGCATGCATCTTTAATATATTCTTTTTATGACAAAATGTCAAACAATTTTCTGTGCTGATTATCAGTTGTTATTTTTGGTTCAAACATGTATTGATTACCGCATGTCTTTGAACCCATGATGTTGTGAACTAAAAAATAATTTTTATCAAATATTGTTCCTCGCCCTTCTATCTGATGAGACTTGGGATAATTGACTCAAAAAAAAAAAAAAAAAAAAAAAAATTCACAATATGATATGGAAGAAGATTAGACCATTTTTAAAAATAATTCAAAATAAATATCAGATTCCAGAATTAATTTATATATATATATAAAAATTAATTCTGGAATCTGATATTTATTTTGAATTATTTTTAAATATATATATATATATATATATATATATATATATATATATATATATATATATATATATATATAATAACATTAATGTAAATATTAAAATCTTTAAATTACATGACATGTTAATTACATTAATCTCAAAACATTTAATTATTATGATTTTTTTCTTTACAAATTGTGGCCAATAAATTTCAAACATACTACATAAACATAATAATATTTTAAGAAAGGAAAATAATACAAATCACCAGACAGACAGATAGACAGATAGACAGATAGATAGACAGATAGATAGACAGACAGATAGATAGATAGATAGATAGATAGATAGATAGATAGATAGATAGATAGATAGATAGATAGATAGATAGATAGATAGATAGATAGATAGATAGATAGATAGATAGATAGATAGATAGATAGATAGATGTTAAAACATAATTTGTATATAAAAATAAATGCATAACTTAACTTTCATAAGTGGATTCTGATTTCCCCTGGTATAATGAAGAAACACTACACCTAGGGAGATCTAAAAGGCATCTGTCTCACTAAAACATCGGAAATATGTGAATTGCAGATGACAGTTGTGAAGACTAACTGATTAGTCTTTGCCTTCTGTCTTATTGTCATAATAGTTATGTTCCTCGTGTCACAATCTCTATTATCGTTACTACAGAAAAGACGATATATTTCCCTTTCAGGCTCTGTATCTGAACTGAGAGTAAACTGAAGCTTTTGATTTCTCACAGGCATTCGAGATTAGGGCTGCGACTCTCTTGGGTACGAAAGATAAAAACCAAAACTTGATAGCTGCCTAAAAACGTCTAATCTCATAAGCGATGGGACCACTGACTGAGCAGCAGTGGGAAGTAAAATGCCTTTAAAAGCTTTTTACATCTTAATGTACCCAGAATTGCCCTGACAGACCCCTCCCACTGCCACGTTGTCATCCCGCCGTGACACCCCTGCGGAGTGTTGGAGTGGCCCTCTGGGTAGTGTGCGGGCAGGCCCTCCATGTTGCACATTGTGACAGTGCCTGCTAAGAATGAAAAGCGGATTAATTTTTTAATATGGTCGATCTTCACTGCAATGCTGTGCCTTTCTGCCTCGATGCTAACTTGGAAGATTAGGCCAAACAGAACTGAAAGAGCTTCCAGGTGCATGTGATGGTGCGGTTTACACAGCAAACATGTGCTCTGGAGTCTTCATGCATTAGCATTCTGGTGAAACTCTTTTGACTTTAAACTAGCTTGTCATTTCCGTTTAACTTGCATATATTGAACTCAAGAACAATGACAGGCTTTCCCAATTGCTAACAGACTAAAACTGATTTTCTTGAAATAGACACATTTATCCAGTTTTTAATATTTAATGTTTTCTGCAGAACTTGACAAAAACAGCATCCTCAAGAGGGGAGGACTTCTAGCTCTAAGCATGCGGGAGAACAAATTCTGAAAATTAAGTGCTATTTTGTGTTTTTTGAGTAAGATGAGAAAAGACAGATACTTGTTATTTCAAGTTTCATATTCTGTTATTGTGGGATTTAGAAGAATTTGTGTTATATAGACTTTTGCGGGCTACTGTTATGGTGGTGAAGGAATTGAACATTGTTCATTACTTTCTTCTAAAAAAAAAAAAAAAAAAAAAACTTTATTTGGGCTTCTCGGCAACATATCACATACGATTTGACATTTAGTAACTTTTAGCCTGCTAATATGCTATGATTTTCCTGTGTCCTGAAACATATTCCTTTTTTTTTTTTTTCTCTCACCAGGTGCATCTCTCTCTTGCTTTAATGAGAGTGGAGTTGCAAACACAGTCGCATGATCTGAGAAAAGTGTAATTTTATTGACTGTAGACAGTAGAGTATCTGTCATTTTTATCCTTCAAAACACATGCTAGAGAATTGAGAAGGGAAATACAATGACGCAACTATCCTTACATTTCAAGCAGCCTGGGCTCGACAATTCCACTGAGCCAGACAAGCCAGATTCTGGATGGAACATGCTGACATTAAATATGATTATTATTATGAGACCTATAATTATGAACTCAGATATGAACACTATTGCTAGTTGATCTTTAATATTCCTAAAATATACCTGGTAAATTCGCTGAAATACTGTCGTGACTCAGGGCTAAGCCTTCATGCTCCAAATCCTAGTTACTCCCCTAGATTTGGCATGCCCAATTTTATTGCATGTAGTGATTTAGTTGAGATAAAATAGCAAATAATCTTCTACTGATCCAGAGCAATAAAATACAGAGAAATTTTCAGTGTCTCAGTAATCAAAACAACAACAAAAGTTAGCACAATTTGCTGTAAAGATGAATTCAAAGGATTGTCAGTTCTCTCTATAAAGCAAAGCTATATAAAGACACTGTGAGACACGTGGCCCTAGATTCTCTTGATATCCAGATAATCTCTGCTTTACTTTTATCATTTGCTCTAGAGGAGAACCTCATCTAAAGCACAGGCCTGTAGGGTACGGTCCAGGTACTGTGTTCCTAGGAACTGTAAGCTGATTTATGATGCCCAAAAAAAGGATGATGAATCTGGATGAAAAATTGCTACGGTGTTGATAAATGTGTGATAGAATCTCTTTTAGCTGTAAAGGGCATATGCTTTCAGGACAGTAACCTTCTAAAAGGGGTCAGGCAACCAAAGCTGACAAAAAGTGCTGCTTTGGTTGGCTCTTAGTATCACTTTAATATCACATTACATTACATTACTTTAATTGGTCTCACTTTATATTAGGTGGCCTTAACAACTATGAACTTACATTTAAATTAATCATTTAGTACAATACACTTATTGTGTACATACACGTTTTTACCATGTACTTGTATTTTAAAAAAATACCTATGTAATTACATCTGTATTTAATTTCTGTAATTGCATTTATAATTACATTGTTGACCCATCCCTTACACCTAAACCCACCCTTAAACCTACCCATACCACCAAACCTGTCCCTAACCTTAAACATATCCCAACTTAATAACAGCAAAAGTATTTTGCAATACAATATGAACACAATAAGTGCATTGCACTTATTTTTTGATGTAAGTACATAGTAGTTAAGGCCACCTAATATAAAATGTGACCCTTTAATATTCTCTAAACAAGCTTAAATATTTAAACTGATACACAATTATATTAAAATTTACATCTTATTTTTTTTTTGTAACAATAAGTAAAAATGATTAACATAATACTATATTCTGAATCTTAGCAAATATATTTCCCCCTCAGGTAAGTTGTATACTACATTTTAATATATAACATTTTATTATGCATCTTATATTTAGCTTATTCAGGAAAGTACTACTTAAAAAAGGAATTGTATGATCCCTCTTATATATTCCTATATATGATAAGATGGTGACATCATTATCCATTATATTTACTTTAGTATGGACGTGCTGTTTGGCATTCAGAAAATTTTACAACATACACACACACACACACACACACACACACACACACACACACACACACACACACACACACACACACACACACACACACACACACACACACACACACACACACACACATATATACAGGTGCATCTCAATAAATTAGAATGTCGTGGAAAAGTTGATTTATTTCAGTAATTCAACTCAAATTGTGAAACTCGTGTATTATATGAATTCAATGCACACAGACTTAAGTAGTTTAAGTCTTTGGTTATTTTAATTGTGATGATTTTGGCTCACATTTGACAAAAACCTGCCAATTCACTATCTCAAAAAATTAGAATATGGTGACGAGCCAATCAGCTAATCAACTCAAAACACCTGCAAAGGTTTCCTGAGCCTTCAAAATGGTCTCTCATGATTCATGATTCCTTCTGCTGACCAGCTTTTTAAAGATGCTGATTTCATTTTCCAGCAGGATTTGGCACCTGCCCACACTGCCAAAAGCACAAAAAGTTTGTTAAATGACCATGGTCTTGGTGTGCTTGACTGGCCAGCAAACTCACCAGACCAGAACCCCATAGAGAATCTATGGGGTATCGTCAAGAGGAAAATGAGAAACAAGAGACCAAAAAAGGCCACTGTCAAAGAAACCTGGGCTTCCATACCACCTCAGCAGTGCCACAAACTTATCACCTCCATGCCACGCCACATTGAGGCAGTAATTAAAGCAAAAGGAGCCCCCACCAAGTATTAAGTACATATACAGTAAATGAACATACTTTCTAGAAGGCCAACAGTTCATTATTTATTTATTATTTTTTTTTATTGGTCGTATGAAGTATTCTAATTTGTTGAGATAGTGAATTGGTGGGTTTTTGTTAAATGTGAGCCAAAATCATCACAATTAAAAGAACCAAAGACTTAAACTGCGTCAGTCTGTGTGCACTGAATTTATTTAATACACGAGTTTCACAATTTGAGTTGAATTACTGAAATAAATTAACTTTTCCATGACATTCTAATTTATTGAGATGCACCTGTATATATATATATATATATATATATATATATATATATATATATATATATTGTGATGGGAGGAGCCAACGACAGACACAGTGGGTATGGCGTCAGGCCTCGGAGAGGCTTTTATTAAACAAAATCAATAAAATAAAGTGTCCAGGGGAAGAAGTGTCCAAAGAAACGGGGGGGATCTGGTGTCCTTGTCGTGCTTCGGGGCTTGTGCGGGAGGGCAGTGTTCCGAAAGGGAAAGGGTCCAGGGAAGGGGCGGAATCCGGTTGCCGCACGCGCTCCCGCGGTCCGGGGCACGAGGGGCGGCGGCTTCTCTGGAGCGTCGGCTCTTCCTCTACCTCTTATGGGCCATTGGCGGGATGGACGACCCGGCATCCTGGCCCGACGGCCGTAACTACGGGTGCAGCCTTCACCTGACTCTGGATCCCGCAGCTCTCGCGGCGCGACGTCCCTCAACGCACCCTTCCTGGACCCACGAGGACACCAGCGTGCATGCACGGGGGGAAGAGACCGGTCTCCCGAGGAGAGGCGCGCTCGGCATTTAACAGCGACGGTGATGAGGCTTCATTCAGTCACACGCCACCAGCCCACGTTGATCCCAGGCCCCTCCTCTCATCCACCCACTCCCGTCGGGATCCTGGTGAAGGGCGGCGAATAAGGGACGGGGTGGTGATGATAATGAGGGGGAGGGCCACCGATCCGTCACATTATATATATATATATATATATATGGAGTTCAGGTCAGGGATGTTGGCTGGCCAATCAAGCACAGTAATATCATGGTCAGCAAACCACTTGGAAGTAGTTTTGGTACTGTGGGTAGGTGCTAAAGTCCTGCTGGAAAAGGGTATCAGCATCCCCATAAAGCTTGTCAGCAGATCTTGGTAGATCTGCTAGATCCTGGTAGATGGCTGCATTGACTTCCGACTTGATCACCAGCAGACGTTACAACGTTAAATCATCACTGACTTCGGAAACTTCACCCTGGACTTCAAGCAGTTTGGATTCTGTGCCTCTCCAGTCTTCCTCTGGACTCCAGACCTTGATTTCCAAATTAAATGCAAAATTGACTTTTATCTGAAAAGAGGACTTTGGACCACCAAGGAACAGTCCAGTTATTTTTCTCCTTAGCCCAGGTAAGATGCTTCTGATGTTGTTTCTGTTTCAGAAGTGGCTTGGTAGCCCTTTTTTTAAAGACATCGGAGCGCAGTGACTCCTGATGTACTGACTCCAGCTTCAGTCCACTCCTTGTGAAGCTCTCCCAAGTGTTTGAATCGGCATTGCTTGACAGTATTCTCAAGCTTGCGGTCATCCTTGTTGCTTGTGCACCTTTTCCTACCCAATTTCTTCCTTCAACTTTGCATTTAATATGCTTTGATACAGCACTCTGTGAACAGCCACTCCTTTCAGTAATGACCTTCTGTGACTTATCCTCTTTATGGAGGGTGTCAGTGATTGTCTTCTGGACCATTGCCAAGTCAGCAGTCTTCCCCATTATTGTGGTTTCAAAGAACAAGAGTTTCCTGGAATTTATACTGTAGGGATGGTCATTTAATTAAACTCGTATGTAAATATCCTAATATTTTGAGAAACTGGAGTTTTTGACTTTCATGAGTTGTAAGCTCTAATCATCAAAATAAAAACAAAAACAACTTTTGAAATGTTTTACTTTACATGTAATGAATCTAGAATATATGAAAGTTTAACTTTTTGAAATAAGGTACAAAAAATAACTTTTTCACGATATTCTCATTTTTTGAGATGCACTTGTATTCACAGACACAGTCTGGCATTTGTGGTTTACGGGGACTCTCCATCATACACACACACACACACACACACACACACACACACGCATATATATACACATACACACATATTTATATGTGTGTGTGTGTGTGTGTGTGTGTGTGTGTGTGTGTGTGTGTGTGTGTGTGTTTGTGTGTGTGTGGTGCCTTGCAAGCGAGACCTTGAGAAGGAACAAAAAGACTCAAGTGTATTAGTGTGCAGATGGCAGGCAGCCATGTTGCTTTGCAATGAATTCAACTGGACTGCTGTCACAGATGTCTCAGTACTCTTAAACTGTGAGTGGTACATAATACATTCACGAGATTCTAAAAGAAATGGCTAACATTGGTAACAACCACAGAGTTGCAATTGGACAGTAAAGGTAAAAATGACAAAACAAATACTATTAAAATATTCAAGCCAGACAACCTCAGCTCGCTTTGTTTTTCGTGAACTTGAAACAATTGCACAGAATGCTGTTCAGTCAATCAAGCATTACCAAGTAAGGCTTAAATAGTTTATCAAATCAATTCCCAGAAAGCCTAGTGTGTATTTGCATCCTCATTAAGACAGTGTACCTGTGTAAACATTAAACAATAAAGGAACTAAGGACTATTACAAGACATGTAAACTAATAACCTGCATTCAGGCAAACCATTCAACGTCAATTAATTTATGCCTCTAAATCAGGCACACCCAGACCCAATATAATTGCACACAAGCCGTTTTGGAAATGTAAACATTAACCAGAATGTCAGAATTAAATAAAATTGATGGTCGTGTCCGATCACTTTTTGCATCCTTGCCCATGCAGAGGGGTTATGTAAACGAGACACACTGTCTCGGAGCGAACGAGCGTCAATGCTTTAATATTAATTTGCTTTGCCTGACTGAGCTGATTGAGACAGCCTGAACCTCCTCACTCTCGTTAATTATACCGCTCTCCATTCAGCCGGCAGGCCTGATTCTGTGGCTCTCCCGGGCGAAAAAAAGGAGATTTGTTTAGTTCGAGAGAGAGGGACTACTTTCAAACAAACATAAAGTGGTGTGAGTAGGCCTTTGTCTCTAAAAGACAAAGTAAATATATAAATAAAGAAAAAAGATAGAGCCTTTCTCTGCACGGCTTTAACACAAATGAAGGAGCAGATGAATAAGGTAGCCTGGATTCTGAGGGGGATTTGTGTTTCTCTCTGATGAGGTGAAGCTTTTGGTATTGTGGTGTAATTGAGAAACTTAACTCCAAACAGTGGCTGGTTCAAAGGTTTGAATGTCTAAGGCTTAGTCAAAGTTTTCTAACAACTCTTAATGCAATGGACAAAGATGGATCAAACAGTAACTGGCTCCAGGAAAAGTTAAATTCTCGCTTGATGACTGCAATACCACTGGTTTTCCTTTTTTCAAGTCAGCGTGAACTTTGCAGCGGATTTGATCATTTGACGATCAAGGCCTCTAAATGGTGCATGGGGACGCACGAGGTGAAAACATTGATTGTCTAGCCGGGTTTTGCACTTGGGGCAGTGCATCAATAATCAATGAGTGTTGGATCAGAGAGATGCCATCTTCTTGCCAAAGGACCCTGTCATTAGCTGTCTGCTACGTGCCTGTAGCAACCCCAGCCCTCCTTTCATCTGTGGCGTCCTCTCTCCCGATGTTTCAGTCTGCCCTGCCATTTAGAGATCTATATAAGCTTCCCTTTCATGTTCTCTGTCTGCTCACCCGGTGCCTTTTACGTGTCACCCGTAGTCAAGTTCAGGCTTTTTCGCCAAAGCCATTACTGCTGCTTGGAATGGGTGAATGTGTCGAAAGACCAAAGATTCCACCAAAAAGCATAAGGCTTAAAGGAATAGTTCGCCCAAAAAATAAAAATTTGCTGAGAATTTACTCACCCTCATTCCATCCACGTTGTTTCTTCATAAGAAAACATTTGGAAATGTAGCATTACATCACTTGTTTACCAATGGATCCTCTGAAGAGAATGGGTGCCATCAGAATGAGAGTCCAAACAGCTGATAAAAACAATGGCAACAGAATAGTTTTTATGATGGATTTGTTTATTACGAACATACAGCTTTTTGCATCAATACATTGGTGAATTGTAGTTTTAATGGATTACTTGTGAAAATCTGTGATGTTTTCATCAGCTGTTTGGACTTTCTGATGGCACCCATTCACTGCAGAGGATCCAATGGAGAGCAAGAGATATACAGGTGCTGGTCATATAATTAGAATATCATCAAAAAGTTGATTTATTTCACTAATTCCATTCAAAAAGTGAAACTTGTATATTATATTAATTCATTACACACAGACTGATATATTTCAAATGTTTATTTCTTTTAATTTTGATGGTTAGAGCTTACAGCTCATGAAAGTCAAAAATCAGTATCTCAAAATATTAGAATATTTACATTTGAGTTTGAATAAATGACCATCCCTACAGTATAAATTCTGGGTATCTCTTGTTCTTTGAAACCACAATAATGAAGACTGCTGACTTGGCAATGATCCAGAAGACGAACATCGACGCCCTCCACAAAGAGGGTAAGTCACAGAAGGTCATTACTGAAAGGTGTGGCTGTTTACAGAGTGCTGTATCAAAGCATATTAAATAAAAAGTTGACTGGAAGGAAGAATTTGGGTAGGAAAAGGTGCACAAGCAACAGGGATGACTGCAAGCTTGAGAATACAGTCAAGCAAAGCCGATTCAAACACTTGGGAGAGCTTCACAAGGAGAGAACTGAAGCTGGAGTCAGTGCATCAAGAGTCACGGAGCTCAGACATCTTCAGGAAAGGGGCTACCAAGCCACTTCTGAACCAGAGACAACATCAGAAGCATCTTACCTGGGCTGTGGAGAAAAGGAACTGGACTGTTGCTGAGTGGTCCAAAGTCCTCTTTTCAGATGAAAGTAAATTTTACATTTCATTTGGAAATCAAGGTCCCAGAGTCTGGAGGAAGAGTGGAGAGGCACAGAATCCATGTTGCTTGAGGTCCAGTGTAAAGTTTCCACAGTCAGTGATGATTTGGGCTGCCATGTCATCTGCTGGTGTTGGTCCACTGTGTTTTCTGATGTCCACAGTCAATGCAGCCATCTACCAGGAAATTTTAGAGCACTTCATGCTTCCTTCTGCTGACAAGCTTTATGGAGATGCTAATTTAATTTTCCAGCAGAACTTGGCACCTGCCCACACTGCCAAAGGTACCAAAAGCTGGTTCAATGACCATGGTGTTACTGTGCTTGATTGGCCAGCAAACTCGCCTGACCTGAACCCCATGGAAGGAAGATGAGACACACCAGACCCAACAATGCAGAAGAGCTGAAGGCCACTATCAGAGCAACCTGGGCTCTCATAACACCTGAGCAGTGCCACAGACTGATCGACTCCATGCCACGCCGCATTGCTGCAGTAATTCAGGCAAAAGGAGCCCCAACTAAGTATTGAGTGCTGTACATGCTCATACTTTTCATTTTCATACTTTTCAGTTGGCCAAGATTTCTAAAAATCCTTTCTTTGTATTGGTCTTAGTTAATATTCTAATATTTTGAGATACTGATTTTTGACTTTCATGAGCTGTAAGCTCTAATCATCTAAGTTAAAAGAAAAAAAAAAAACATTTGAAATATATCAGTCTGTGTGTAATGAATGGATATAATATACAAGTTTCACTTTTTGAATGAAATTAGTGAAATAAATCAACTTTTTGATGATATTAAAATTATATGACCAGCACCTGTAATGCTACATTTCTCCAAATCTGTCCTCCAAATACACATACACATACACATCTTGGATGGCCCGAAGGGGAGTTAATTATCAGCAAGTTCTCATTTTTGGGTGAACTATTTCAGTAACACTTTGTTTTGATAGTCCACTTTAGACATTCTACTAACAGTAAATAACTTTGCAACTACATGTCAACTAGCAGTCAGTAGAGTATTAGTAGAATGTCTGCTTAATAACTTCTAACACTTTATTTTGATGGGTCCACAACATACAACATACGGACTATGATAAAATGTACAAGTATATGTCAACTTATTCTACTAACCCTAAACCTACCCTAACAGTCTACCCTGAGAGTTAGTAGACATGTAGTTGCAAATTAATGAGAAGTAATTGACGTGTAGTTACAAAGTTACTTATAGTTAGTAGAATGTCTAAAGTGGACTATCAAAATAAAGTGTAACCATTATTTCTTTACGTGTGCAAAGGATGTGTGTCACGGACCACTCAGGGAAAACAAAAAGAAGATCCATTTGCAGTTTCATTGAAAGGTCCCAAAACAGTAATCCACAGCGAGTCAAAAGGCAGAAAAACACAGAACAAGGTAATCCACAAAAGAACCCGCTAAACAGAGAACAGAAACAATACTGCAGCAACAAGAACACAAACCACAATACATATATACACAGGTGGGGAGAGTATCTTAATTACACACAGCTGAGGGTAATGGGACAATCATTTATGCAAGGGGTGATGGGAACTGAAGTCCAGAAGAAACGAACAGTAATCCTGAAGAGTGACCTCTGGTGGCTGTCATAGGCACACCAGTTGAAGGCTGTGACAATATGGTGTGGCAAATGGACAAGAAATAATCAATAAATCTATGGCCCACTTTCATAACCACTGATGAATCCCTCTCTGTTATCCATATTTAATTCATTTAATTTCTTGAATTGGTGGTTGGACACTAAAATAAATATGCAACAGTTTAGGTTCATCCCATCACTATCATCATCATGATCACAATTAACCATGACCACTTAAGAGAATGAACATCTGCTTCCCGGAGCATCTCACCACAGCGTAGCCACTCTGCAGTGCTCAGAAACGGCACTCGTGGGACAGAAAGTTGGTGCAGTCTGCCATATGCCAAGTTTTAAAAGCTCTCTCTCCCCTGCACTTTACGCTGAGGACAGCTTTAAAAAGGCCTTGCGAGCTCGTCAAGGAACACATGTCTTCAGACACACATATGCACGACTTCCACTTCCTTCTCAATGGCCATCTGAAACACTTAGCAGCTTTTACAGCCATTCACTGCATCTGCTTGCCCCAGTCCTCATTAAAAAATGGCATCAGTCCAGGTTTAAATGAAAAGGTTGAGATATCTGCAGAATAAGATCGGGGAGAGAGATCTTTGACGCACCTAAGTAACATCCTTTTGTCAGTAACAATAGGAACAGAATTTATTAAAATCTGAAATGAAATACTCAAGATGTGTGTGCCTGTATGAATATTAAAGAAATGTCCAAGGGTCAATAAACAAGCTGGGGTTAAATCAAGAACATTTTTCATTGCACTACAGACAATAAATTTCACCTTGTCCCTAAATTGGGGTGTGGGGTGGCTGGGGCAGAAAACACAGCAGAAAATGTTTAATAAAGTCCTTATTTTTGTTTTCTTTGCACACAAAAATTATTCTCGTAGCTTCATAAAATTAAGGTTGAACCACTGATGTCACATGGACTGTTATATCGATGTCCTCACTTCTTTTCTGGGCCTTGGTCTATGCAGGGTCAGAAAGCTCTTGGATTTCATTAAAAATATCTTCATTTGTGTTCCAAAGATGACCAAAGGTCTTCTGGGTCTGGAACGACATGAGGGTGAGTTTTGGGGTGAACCAACCCTTTAAATATAATTAAGATGAATAATGTGATAGAATCACTTACTAACTGTATCTGTATAAAAACACTATTTTTCATGACAGCATAATAATGGTAAACCCTGTAAGCATGGCAACTTCCACATGATATCTGCACATGTGAAAGGTGAGCATGTGTTTTCTAGACAGTTGTCTTGCATCAGCAGAAGAACATAAACATGTCTCCATTTTGTTGTCTACATGCTTTCAGAATGTTCAATGGCAGAAATAATTTAAAAGCCTTTACCTGACACCAGGTACATGACAACATTCCTCCGTTGATCTGCTGTATCAGGAACAGGAATTACATCACTGACATGTTCATCCAGCAAGAACATGGCATCGCACAAAGGACAATCTACACAACTCAATCTACTTCACAGCTCAAATAATATATGTTTTTAATAGAAAACATTCTGTTTCAGGGTTAAAGCCCCAAATGCTGCTATGGTTTACTTTCATTATTCAGTAAAAATCAAGAACATTCCAATAATTCGGGTCTGTTGTGAAATGTATATTACTGTATATTTAGATGGACAAAGATTATGAACTTCAGTACTAAACAAAAAATTAAAAAATAAATAAATTGTCATTAAAGTCTTTAAAGTTATGAGACAGAGATCATTTTTTTTTGCACTGGTCTATGCCCCACTTGTGCAACCAGATTTCATTTTCAATCCGAGATATGCAATGGAAGCAGAAGAAACAGCCTGAATGAGTAATAGGAGAAGAATAATAAAGAAAGAAGATGGTGAAAGAGGTATTCTGATCTCTCTGAAGTTCCTGTTCCCTCTCTTGCTCTCTTTCTCTCATTCCTCTCTTTTCTCCATCTCCCACTTGAGTGTAGGGCAGTCCTCAGAGTATTAAACAAACATTACCAGAGAATGGACTTCAGAAGTTGAGAGGTTGATAGCAGAGGTGATAGAGGAGATGGGGAGAGAGCAGAATGACAAGTGGGCAGGAGTCAGACCAGGCAAAAGAACGTAATTCTAAGCCAATTTTGGAGAGAAGAGGTTATAAATATCCTTCTCGCTCGTCTCTCAAAGCTGTTCTCTGATTGGCGAAAAAATGGAATCAGATATTTGGAAAAGCAATTTTTCTCAGACAATTACCCATGGATTGGATAAGTCCTGTTGAATGGAATGACACATGATTGCCCACTTCTCAAACACATAGTAGTGGGAGAACATAGCTTGTGTCCAATCTCTACAAGAATCAGTACCCACTGTCCTTTTATACTGTATATACAGTATATTATATATATATATATATATATATATATATATATATATATATATATATATATATATATATATACATATATATACATATATATATATATATATATATATATATATATATATATATATATATATATATATATATATATATATCAACAGTACTGTGCAGCACTTAGGTTACAATATATATATATATATATTGATATCTTATGAAACTGAGGAATATGTTTGTTTTTTCTTCATCAAAGCAGCTCAGTTATTGCATGTGCTTGCTAAATTCCACCACTGGTGCACTACATTTAATTTAATGAGATATTGATTACATGGACCAGATGTGCTTGTGGAGAAATTTAGATTTAACTTTTAAACTATAAAAATACTTCGGTAAGTATATTTACGCCTGTCTGCAGAAGAAAATGAATTCCGCTAAGTCATAGTCTGGGGTTGCGACTATGGTCAACAGTGATGGATTAGTAAATGTTGTGCAATGAAAACTGATTTTGATTCAGCATGCTGTAACTTCTGGGCCATGACTGATGACTAAAAAAAAAACTTCACTTCTGACTCCACACTTCTACTTTTGTTCCTCTGCAGTCTTCTTGTAAAACTTGTAAAGAAAGACTTTGCATGCCAGCGTACATTATGAGAAGGGTTGTTTGCGCAATGCATGCCAGAATAGACATCTTTCTTCTCTCGCCTTCAAAGAAGTGTCTGTTCTCAGCTGGTAGGAAAGCCTAATCATCAGAAGTGACTTAAAAATCAAACTGAATTGGACAATAAAAAGAAGCGTGCTCAACATTGTTTTACTCCATATCGCTAAATTTCAGATTTCACAGGAATAAAAAAAATTTAAAAAATTGAGGAGGTTCTCTAATTAAATGAACTCTTAATATTTCACAGAAAGTATTTTGATGTAGACTAAGGAATTATAGGTACAGTAAGAAAAAGGCAAGAGAAGAGAGCACTATCAGAAGTACTAATGTAGTACTAAAACCTTAATATTTGACTCAGAGAAATATTTTAAGTGAAGAGAAAGGGCAGTTAGGATATGAGAAAGCACACATTTTGCGTGCTAATTATTGGCAGAGTTCTTAAATGTTCTGGCACTGAAAAAGCTCTAAGCCTGCTTGTTTACTGATGTGAAATGATGTGCCCTTTTGACTAACACTGTCAGCACCCACCCAATCCAACTGCAGTCAGGCAGGTGACATTTTAGCAACCTTATTTGACTCTCAGATGCTTACCTATGGCTAATGAAAACAGAGCAGCTCCTGCAAAAATCAGTTCCTGGAATGACCTGGCAGAAAGTTCTAAAGCTGTCAAAGTGCTTCAATGTATAAAGATAATGCTGCACTGTCCGGTACAGTAAGAAGAATTCAGATGAGCATTCGCTTCTTAAAAGCTCTAGCCGTACTCATCACCTGCTGGTAGAGCCAACAATATCAGAGAGACAGACTCTTCAAGAGTCCATCAAGTTAGGAATGCTACCATGAATGCAGATTGTAGGAATGCTACAATCTGATATGAAGACAAACAGACCTAACAAAAAATACAAATCCAGCAAAACATGACTCTTTTAGATTTTTTAGTGGTAAAAGTATGTGGTTACAAAACTTGCATGAAGTTGAAAGTTACTACATGCTCTCCACTAAAGTCCATTATCAGAGGGTCTCATCTGTCTATCTTACCATTCTTACCTGGTATATGATTCCCTTATCATTCCCTGAATTGCATAATTTACCTTCATTTCTGTACCTCTGCAGGTTACAGATAAAATCATGGCATGTTTTCATACTTTCGTTGAAAGGTTTTCTCAAGATTTGTCTGGATAACTTTTTATTTTGCCTCCAAAGCCGAGACTGAAGCTCTTGCTGTACAGCACGCCTAACCTTACCCCCATCTACAAGATTGATATTGATTACTTTCTTATTTGCATTTATTGATCTTTAGTGTTAATGAGGTTCAAGTATCTAAAGAAGAAAGGTGATGAGGTTTGTCTAAACTATGTTTTGATTTGACTTGTTGGATACAATGAGGTCAATAATATCTGGAGAGAAAAAAAAAAGCAAAAAAAGTAATGCAATCTGCCAAAGAACATTTAAATATTTAATGATAAGTTGACGGCACCATTAGAATGTGCAAAAAAAAAAAAAAAAAGTTTACAATACAAAGGTAATACAATACAAAGGTTTGCAACGATGCCATAGAAGAACAATTCAGTGCTTGAAACAACTTTATAAGAACATTTAAAGAAACTTCCTTCAGTATAAAGAAAGAACTGTTTGTGCATCAACAAGGTTCTATGGATATTACTTTTTTACGTAGAGTTTTTGCTAAATATTTATTATAATATGTGACCCTGGACCACAAAACCAGTCTTGTGTCAATTTTTCGAAATTGAGATTTACACATCATATGAAAGCTGAATAAATAAGCTTTTCATTGATTTATGGTTTGCTAGGATTGGACACAATGGTTTGTTAGGATCAGACAATATTTGGCCGAGATACAACTATTTGAAAATCTGGAATCTCAGGGTGCAAAAAAATCAAAATATTGAGAAAAATCGCCTTTAAAGTTGTCCAACTGAATTCTTAGCAATGCATAATACTAATCAAAAACGACGTTTTGATATATTTACAGTAGTAAATTTACAAAATATATTTATGGAATATGATATTTACTTAATATACTAATGATTTTTGGCATAAAAGAAAAATCTATCATTTTGACCCATGCAGTGTATTTTTGGCTATTGCAACAAATATAACCAGCGACTGATTTTGTGGTCCAGGGGCACATATGTAAATTGCCTATTAAAACATAATAGTTACAAAATTCACCAATGTAAAACCTTACAAATAAAAAAATAATAATAACATCGATAGAAACTTTTTGAACAAATCTTGACCTCCTGGCTGGTACATCCTTCACTACTCAGCTTATGTGACTTAATGGTCTATTAAATGTTTTAATTCTTTCTCCCACACTTCCAAGATCAGACCCTGCCCAAGAGATCCTGAAATGTGGGCAGGTTTCCTTTCAATTGCTGAAATTGTGAAAGCCCTCCACTTCATTTAGTTTTCTGGGTCACCATCAAAGAAAACACCCAAAACACCTTTTAATCTGACCTGCAATCAATCTCTAATCAGTATGCTGCAAAGAAGAGAGAGAAGAAGAGAGAAGCAACAAAGAAGCAGCAGCAGAAGAAAAAGAAACGTCTTACAGGCAAGTTGTAATGAAAGCAATTTTCTGGAACAGGGAGTAGAATCCCATAATTGATTTCTGATGAAAATGGAATTGAAAGTTTAGCCAGCAATATTAGGTTTCAAGCTGATCACTTTTTGAAGTCTAATTACCCTAGCAGAAAAAAATGAGGCTTAATAATGGTGCAAACTACAACTTTGAGTTGAGCTAAAGACCAGAGCCAGCACAGAGAAGCAGCCTCCATCACTGTTGGTATTTCCAGAGCAGCAGCTAGTAAAAACTGGAAATACAAACATACTCTCCACCAGTTTTATTCCAGGATGTATATTTAAAAAGAGTTTTCTGAAGATGTAGCGGGAACATTTAAGTGACAGAGCCACTCACAGGAGCCTGTTTTGGGACTCTAATGAGCAGCAGCAGTCAGCTGTGGCTCTTGTAGAACAGAGCAAACAGCATGCGCTCTCATGCCTTTCCTGCAACTCGTTCTGTTTAAAGAATTATTAAAAGGGATGTGGTATCAGAATGCCAAGCCTGTTAAAATATTGAAGCCGAGAAAAAGAACATAGTCGAGAAGGGTAAGGAAAAGTAAGACTAGACAGTGAATGAGCCTCACTAAACAAGCATTTATCATTCATTTATATCATGTTTACGCTATACAGAACTTGGTTTAGCCTCACAGGTAAACTCTACAGGCAGCCCACATCAGTTCACTGACCATTTGATTCATATTGCACATAATAGCAGCAGGAGTTGCCAGAAATCACTAGATTTTTTTGTTTTGTTTGTTTTGTTTGTTTGTTTTTTTGTTAAGGTAGGTTGAAACAGTATGCACTTTTGAAGAAAACTAATCATTGGATTAGCCAAAGTTTGCAAGGTTAATGGTACCAAATCTAATCAAAGATATTTAGGGAATTGACTAAGAATGAATTGCGCCACTGACTGTGTCGTTTATTTGCACATGCTGTCTGTTTGCTTTAGCATCTGATTTACTAAAGGAATTATGCAAATCAGGTAACAGTGCAAACACAATCCAAAATTAGTACTAAGCGCAGTTTGCATAGCACAATTCCTCACATTATTTTATACATGTTCAGTTACAATATTCTTCTGCATTGTTCAGAGATGCAAAAACAAGACAAATATTATATATATATATATATATATATATATATATATATATATATATATATATATATATATATATGGCAGGCAGAATAATAGCCTTAATGCATGTGTTTTGAGTTTTTTTTTTGGAAGATGGAGAGACAAATCTGCACTTATTTCACAATGTACTGATGATAGTAATAGGAGAGCATCAACATCAGGTTGTAGTAATGCAAAGACAAGACAAATATATATATAGGCAGTATAATAGCCTTAATGCATGTGTTTTGGGTTCATTTTTGGAAGATTTTTGGAAGATGGAGAGACAAATCTGCACTTATTTCGCAAGGTATTGCTGATAATAGGACAACATCAACATCAATTATTACTTCATCAGGTTGTAGTAATAATAAAAAAAAAGTTGTTGAGGACCATGGAGGATCAAAGCAATGAGAGTGAGGGCAGTGATGAATAATATGCTGTTGCGGAAGTCAGGCATTTAGGTACATTATTGTATGCCAGTTTGAAAGATGTGATCCATACAACAACCAGAGGTCAGGAAAGATGCTTGTCTATTGGCATTACTATACTGACAGGCAGCAATGCTCCAATGAAGACTGCACAAGTCAAACATCTACTTACGTGTGGAATGTGTGGGGTACACTGGAAAAGAAGAGTCTTGTTGACTTTCACTTGTGCTATGATAATTGATTTGATATTCCAAGATGAAACACAGTGTTAAAGTTGTTTTAATGCTTTTGAAACACTAAAGTTTTCAGGCAGTGAAATTGCATCCGAATTTCTGTCAGGTTTTAGACATTTGAATGTTAATAAATTGAATGTCTTACTGTTTTTTGGAAACAGTAAGACATTTTCACTTCTTTTCACATAGTGAAAAAGCATTTGATTGCATGTGAAGTTTCAGACAATTTGCCAAAAATAATTTACCCTAATGGGACAAAGTCGTTTATAAAGGACAAAATCCTAAAAAGGTCACTTGTAGAAAACAAATTTTGGAAAAAGATTTTACTCCTAAATATATGTAAAATTTAAAGTCAATTATTTCAACCTGCAAATTTATAATTAATCCCATATATATATATATATATATATATATATATATATATATATATATATATATATATATATATATATGTATATATATATATATATGTGGAATATTGATTATTATTACTATTATTATATATATTACATATACATATATACACATATAAATGTATTATCTAGACTAGAGCAATGATAAATCACATAAGTTCTTTCATAGTGTTGGTTGATGATTATTATGTGAGACGACCTACTGAAAAATGAAGAAATGGAAAATTTATCTTCAGCATGAAACCTCTGAACTCATTATGAAATCCAATAATTGGCTGGTTTCTAAACATTAATTTGTGACTATAAAGACTCTCTGGATACATTAATGTGGTGAGCAAAAACATTATGTCCTCTGTGATATAAATATCTCATAGCTCATATATTCGTTCATGCATTATATATCCACTCCATGATTTATGTAATGCAGCTCTTGAAAGAATAAGCACTGTGGCTTAAATCAACAAATTGTGTTTGAGAGCCTGTGGTACCATGAGGTTACATAGAAAACTCGTCAGAAGGTTTTGCTGCACTACCAGTGGAAGCAATTAAAATTATACTCGCAGCACATGTTTTGTAAGTGAAGAGCGACCTTCAACCACTTCGGCCACTTAAGATATTTTTCTAAGATGAGCGATGAAAAAAAAAAGAGCAACAAAAGCAAGACTTTTGGACATATATTCAACATTACAATAATGGCAATCACTAAAATGTCTGAATAAAAAAGTAAAACAATTATATAATTTAATTTTCTGTCACTGAATACTGATGTTGGGATCCTCAGCTTTTTATTCCTTTTCGTGTATTCTGGCGCTATTTCAGGAAATCACATGCATGGATTGCATGTTTCTGTTATGTAAAATAAGATTGTGCTATGCATACAATGGAACTTGGCATGAAGGTTGCGACATATTTATGCAGGAACATGTCCATCATCCCTTTACAACTTCTATATTCTTCACGCATTATTTCTTGTAGATGTTGATGGCAAAAGACAAAGAATAACTATTTTTATCTCAAATCAGAAAAAACAACAACAACAAAAACAACAGCAACAACAACAAAAAAAAAATATATATATATATACACTGTAAAAAGTGATAAGTTGACTTAACTTAGAAAAAATGAGGAAACCCGCTGCCTTTTTAAGTAAATGATAATTAAAAAAAATACATTATTTGAATTGTCAAGTTCACTTAACTTTTTTTTTTTTTTAATTATTATGTACTTAATAATTTTAAGGCAACGGGTTTCCTCAGTTTTTTTAAGTTAAGTCAACTTTCACTTTTAACAGTGTAGAGATTCTAAGAGATTTTAAATTATAGCACCTAAAGCTGTCAAATTTTGCTTTTCAGGTGTCTGTTTTATTTCCCATTGATTGAGCTTGGCCTCACTCTCAATAAATAGTGCTGCATACTATGATCTTTATACTTTCAAGCAAACTATAATGCTCTATGGAACCAGCTACGGTATTCAAGAAGCTGACAAGCATTTCAGCATGCCAATGTGTTAACACTCTAAATGCTTTTAGGTGCAAAGATCACAGTTTCTGTGTGAAAGAAATTGCCTACATTTCTTAATGTTAATGTTTCTGCCTGAGGCCATGCTGAAAGCATGAAGAAGGTTGCACAACAACATGTCTGTATCAAAAATCATGGGAAATTGTCTGAAGCCATCTTCCGACTACTGCATGTTACAGTAGCTTTTCTTCTAAACATTCAGTTAATATTTCCCTCGTAATACATCCCTCATCCCTTAGCAAAGATTTGTAAAGGCTGAAATGAATACATAAGAACTGAATAGGAAAACCTCCGCATAAAGGAAGAAAAATGCTTTATAAAATAATAGTTTCTACTGAGAGTAAATCTGAAGGCGAATAATTTGGAAGGTTACAGAGTAGAACTCTTTGAGTTTGTAGAATCAAGACAAACAAAAAGTGATGCAACTTAGAATGCATTTGTGTATGAAAGGAAGAGACAAGAAAACAAGACAAATGGCACAAACACATGAATTAGTGGGCGAAAACCCGGGGCTCTTTAGTGTTTAATATGAAAGCACAGTGGGTCTTGATCACTAATAATCGAGTACAAGCGTGCTTACTTCTGAGTGCAGAAAAGTTCACAGAAAGTTTCCACTGGATTCACAGCAGATGCGCATACACAGTTGTTGTCTTTTATGTAATGTTAATGAATTTGGATTATTCTAAATAAGAGAGTGCATGTACACTGTAAAAAAATAAAATAAATAAATAAATAATAATAATAAATATTATTATAAATAAATATTCAATATTATTACTGCAATTAAATATATACAATTTAGTCTTAAACCTTTGGGCAAACTGTACAATTTATTCTAAAGGCAGAACAAAAATGGAAGTGCAAATTTATTGATGATTCGTTTCTAAAATATGAACAAATACGAATAAATAAAAAATATGAATGAATAAATAAATAAACAAAAATGAGATTGAGACCACTGTCGTCTCTGTCTATCTACAAAGAGAAGGACTTTTGTCTACACTTATTCACACACATGAACACAGAAACATGCTCAGACACACAAAAATATTTACCCTGTACACACTCCAACCTAAATGTTCACACTCTCAGATGAACCTGCCAGGCTCTCACGTTTTAAACACCCTTGAATCCACTTACAGACATCAGTTATCCCCTGAGTTTAAACTCGCTTCACTTTCATCTGTTTTCAAAAATTTATGAATTCTTGACAAGTCAGCAGATAACACATCCTCTTACATCACCGTCAGGATCGTCAAAGACATGTTGGAGATGGGGTCAAAAAATGTGTACATGCCTTTGTGTAGGTATTGTGCGTAAGAGTGGAAATGTTTGAAAAAGACAGAACCTCTGCATAATTGTACCTGTGCATGATAATGTGGGCATGTTTTGTCCTCAGTCTAATTTCTTCCTCTCTACTTTCTCTCGTTCTGAGCAACACCTATGCAATCTATGATTCTCTGTTTGGGTGATTAATTGATTAAAATTCTGCTGCACGTCTTAGCTAAACTGGTACACAGTGATTCTGCATACTAAAAGTCACTTTCAGGTTGACAGGAAAAGGCAGAAGCTTCTTACAACTACATCAGTGAAATGACCAGGACAGAAGCCTTACATCTAAATTTAGGGAGCTCATTATAAGTACCTTGATAGAGAGAGAGAGAGAGAGAGAGAGAGAGAGAGAGAGAGAGAGAGAGAGAGAGAGAGAGAGAGAGAGAGAAGTTATTTTCAAAATTTATTCCCTCTCTTTCTTGTAGCAAACAAAAATAAAATGGCTGCTCTATCATCTATAAATAAATGTTAAAAATGTAAACCGAGGAGATTTGTAATATTAATATTACATTGCATAAAGTTTTGCATAATATATTGCACTGATTTAAGTTGACTCATTATTATTCATTTTTAAATAAAAAAGGTTTTTAGTCATACATTTTAATGTATTAAATTATATTTTTATGTGATTTTAAAAATCTGTTCTCACATACCTACATTCATGGCCAAAAATATCGGCACCCTTGCAATTCTGTCAGAAAATGCAACATTTCTTTCAGAAAATTGTTCCAGTTGCAAATGTTTTGGTATTCACGTGCTTATTGTTTTTGTTTGCACTGCAACAACACACACACACACACACACACACACAAAAAAAAAAAAATATATATATATAGTATAAAAATATAAAAATATAGTAATCACACTTGCTACCAGTTAAAACGGAGAAAAGATGACTCAACCTTTGTGTTGTGTGTCACACTGATGTAGGGAGGCTTTGATCTCCTCATGAAGCCAAACACTCAGGAACTCTTGCAACACACATGCCATCAAACAAAACAATAAACTCTCTAATCTGACAAGAAGATCTGGCAGAAAGACCATTTGCTCATCAGTTCCTTCACCCATTCTTCCCATTCTTCCCCCCATGGGCATATGGTCCAAGTTGACCGAGAAATACCAAGAACTCAAGTTGCTATAGTTATATCATGCATTTACTGTATCTTCAGAATTCATAATCATAACCCTTTCATGTTTGGTATCATTTTAAAGGTCTCTGTGCGATTGGTAAATTGGTCTCAATTTCACAGTAGTCACTTGTATTATGAGACATATTGAAAACTTTTGTAGAATTGTGTTCTGCTGAGGAGGGGGCGTGTCCCCCTTTAGGGGTCTGCGGGAATGTTTATCCATCTTCATCCTGGAGTTCTAGAACCAAAAACACCAAAAGGTCTTTTATGTTTTTACAACTGATCTGAAGATTTTTTATTTTTCTTATTTGGGTATATAAGGGAAGTGACAAAACACTACTTTGGAATTTCTGTAGTCAGAAAACCCCATGCAGTGTGTGAGGGTCTCTGGAGCTCTGCTCCAGAACTCTCGCTGTTGCGTGCCTCTCTGCTGTCAGGTATGATTTAAAAATGTAATTGTGTTAAACACATTGTGCCCATAGAGCACACTGTATAGTTGTTTGTGCTACTACATGTGCACATAGGCTAATTAAGTTTATTCTCTAAAACAGGGGGAGGGGGAGGGGCAGGGAGCAGATATACTTTGAGGTAGGGCTGGGCGATAAAACGATAACTACAATTATAGTGATATAATTTTCCTCGATAAAACAAGTTCGATAAACATGTAATGTCCATGCGGGAAAAGCGGAACAAAACAGCAACTCATTTGAACCGCGCCACACGGACCATATCCGCTCGGTTCAAACAGCGGCTCAGGGCAGAGCGCGCTGAGTAGAGCAGATGTGTTTACTCACCGATCACGCAAACACTGTGAGATCCAGTGAGAAGCGCTTGAATTCAGCGAAGAACACAAATGACTGGTATAAACTAGTATCAGTCAATATCAGTCAACTGATATAAACTAATTTAAGTCCAGATAAAACAGCACTGACAAACAGCAGAAAAACACTGTGCGCAACGATACAGTCAGAAGGTTTTTCGATCTACCGTCGTTTACCGTGGATTTACTGTAGTAAAATTAACTGCACCATGGTATTGTGGCAGAAATGTGTGATATTTATATCAAATTTATTAAATGTATTCAAGGAGTAATGGAATGCAATTACACTATATTTGCGATTAAGCTATAGGCTAGCGTTTGTGCATTTATAATACATTTATTTAGATTAGTTTTACATATAAATAGGCTACCTAGAAACCACATAGTTGGGTTTATACCACAGTATTGAGGTGCTATATGTGTGGCTTTAAATCTGGTTATCATGATGTAAATGTATGCTACTATGGAAGAACAATGGTTAATTTTAATAAAACTCAAACAGTCAGAAAAATTAAATTTCACCATATAAAAAAAGAGCTTGTTGCAATTTCTTACAGATGTTACTGATTTTGATAATGAATAAATTTACATCTGCATCCTAACTTAAACTACTACTGTCAACTCAATGTCAAATGTGCATTTCTAAGAGATAATTGTTACATGTGTGACTGTTAAATTTGTTCGTCTCCTGCGTAGGTCACTTGGCTATTTCCCATACAGCCACAGTCTCTATGTACAGGAGCAGGGTTGCCACGTGGTTCACAATTGCATTATCCTTTCTAAATTGGTTTCTAATTGTTTCATTATGTAATTGGTATGATACAACTTTACCTGACTAATAATAAATTGTTATATTTGATTTATTCTGAATTGTCCTGAAATCATTATGACTATTAGACTGTGAGGAGGCTTTTGTTACCGCAAATCTATGGCTAGGATAGGCCAAACTGAAGGCTCATGAATGAACGGAGCAGTAGGCGTGTCATCTGAGACCTCAGATTTCTGTCTATCACTGGTGCTCACAAGTTGTACGGGAAACAACTAAGTAAACTACACATTTTGTCATAAGCAAGCAGTTGGCGGCAGACAATTAGGTATTAGTCCACCTACATCCTCTGATTAACATCGGACCAGCGAGTTTGTGTCCGTGAGATCTACGCAAAACCCGGGACGTGAGACTCTATGCGTCATTAGGTCCCCAGTGAACGGATAATTGAAAGTATGGGAGGTCTAGAATAATCAAATATCTAAATTAATATATAAGCGATATTTGTGATCAGTTTTTTTAATTAGAAGTGCAGTCTAAATTTAATGATCACTTGGCATTGGAGTCAGATTGAACACGGAGCTAGACCAAAATTGAAACTAAATCCGGACAAATTCAGAAGCGCAAGTAAAAGACCGAATGCGCATTAAACCTTCGACCAGGCCACTGGATTCCATTGTTTGAACTAGCAGGTGGATCCTTACACTGAGCATGGACAAAAGAAAGAAGTGTAAAGAGTTGTCTGTGGATTTGAGAGAAAAAAAAAATTGTGGAAAAACATAGACAATCTCAAGGCAACAAGTCCATCTCCAGAGATCTTAATGTTCCTGTGTCCACTGTGCGCAATATCATCAAGAGGTTTACACCCCATGGCATTGTAGCTATCCTCCCTGGATGTGGACGGAAGAGCAAAATTAATGAAAAATTACAACAAAGGATTGTTCGAATGGTGGATAAAGAAACCCAATTAACTTCCAAACAAATTCAAGCTGATCTGCAGACACAGGGTACAACAGTGTCAGCTTGCACTATCCGTTGCCATCTGAATGAAAACTGATGCTATGGCAGGAGACCCAGGAGGACACCACTGCTGACACAAAGGCATAAAAAAGCAAGACTGGAGTTTGCCAAAACGTATGTGACAAAACCACAGTCCTTCTGGGAGAACGTACTGTGGACAGATGAGACGTAGCTTTTTGGTAAAGGACATCATGGCACTGTTTACAGAAAAAGAAATGAGGCCTTCAAAGAAAAGAACACAGTCCCTACTGTCAAACATGGTGGAGGTTTAAAGATGTTTTGGGGTTGCTTTGCTGCTTCTGGCACTGGATGACTGTGTGACTGTGTGAACGCTATCATGAAATCTGATGATTACCAAAGAATTTTGGGGCGCAACGTAGTGGCCAGTGTCAGAAAGCTGCGTCTCCACTGGAGGTCATGTGTTTTCCAGCAGGACAATGACCCGAAACACACTTCAAAAAGCACTCAGAAATGGTTACAAACAAAGCGGTGGAGAGTTCTGAAATGGCCAGCAATGAGTCCAGATCTGAATCCCATAGAACACCTGTGGAGAGATCTCAAAACAGCAGTTGGGAGAAGGCATTCTTCAAATCTGAAGCAGTTTGCAAAAGAAGAGTGGTCCAAAATTCCAGTAGAGAGGTTTAAGAAACTCATTCATGGTTACAGGAAGCAACTGATTTCAGTCATTTTTTTCCAAAGGGGGTTCTACCAAATATTAAGTTAAGGGTGCCAATAATTTTATCCAGTGCATTTTTGTAGTTCTGTGTGGAATTGTATCAGATAAGACTTTTCTTTTCTGTTTTTTTTTGTGTTGTTCCAATGCAAATTTTCTGACAGAATTGCAAGGGTGCCGATATTTTTGGCCATGACTGTATAACCTCATTAAACCTTGTTCCAGATTCACACCATTGGTTAAGCCAGTGCTGTTACGAAAATTCAATACTGAAACCACGATTATATAAACTCAGGGAAATCAACCAGTACAGGTGCTGGTCATATAATTAGAATATCATCAAAAAGTTGATTTATTTCACTAATTCCATTCAAAAAGCAAAACTTGTATTTTATATTCATTCATTACACACAGACTGATATATTTCAAATGTTTATTTCTTTTAATTTTGATGATTAGAGCTTACAGCTCATGAAAGTCAAAAATCAGTATCTCAAAATATTAGAATATTACTTAAGACCAATACAAAGAAAGGATTTTTAGAAATCTTGGCCAACTGAAAAGTATGAAAATGAAAAGTATGAGCATGTACAGCACTCAATACTTAGTTGGGGCTCCTTTTGCCTGAATTACTGCAGCAATGCGGCGTGGCATGGAGTCGATCAGTCTGTGGCACTGCTCAGGTGTTATGAGAGCCTAGGTTGCTCTGATAGTGGCCTTCAGCTCTTCTGCATTGTTGGGTCTGGTGTCTCTCATCTTCCTCTTGACAATAGCCCATAGATTCTCTATGGGGTTCAGGTCAGGCGAGTTTGCTGGCCAATCAAGCACAGTAACACTATGGTCATTGAACCAGCTTTTGGTACCTTTGGCAGTGTGGGCAGGTGCCAAGTCCTGCTGGAAAATTAAATCAGCATCTCCATAAAGGTTGTCAACAAAAGGAAGCATGGAGTGCTCTAAAATTTCCTGGTAGATGGCTGCGTTGACTGTGGACATCAGAAAACACAGTGGACCAACACCAGCAGATGACATGGCAGCCCAAATCATCACTGACTGTGGAAACTTCACACTGGACTTCAAGCAACATGGATTCTGTGCCTCTCCACTCTTCCTCCAGACTCTGGGACCTTGATTTCCAAATTAAATGTTAAATTTACTTTCATCTGAAAAGAGGACTTTGGACCACTGAGCAACAGTCCAGTTCTTTTTCTCCACAGAAGCCCAATGCTTCTGATGTTGTCTCTGGTTCAGAAGTGGCTAGGTAGCCCTTTTCCTGAAGACTTCTGAGCGTGGTGACTCTTGATGCACTGACTCCAGCTTCAGTTCTCTCCTTGTGAAGCTCTCACAAGTGTTTGAATCAGCTTTGCTTGACAGTATTCTCAAGCTTGTGGTCATCCCTGTTGCTTGTGCACCTTTTCCTACCCAAATTCCTCCTTCCAGTCAACTTTGCATTTAATATGCTTTGATACAGCACTCTGTAAACAGCCACACCTTTCAGTAATGACCCTCTGTGATTTACCCTCTTTGTGGAGGGCGTCAATGTTCGTCTTCTGGATCATTGCCAAGTCAGCAGTCTTCCCCATTAATGTGGTTTCAAAGAACAAGAGATACTCAGAATTTATACTGTAGGGATGGTCATTTATTCAAACTCAAATGTAAATATTCTAATATTTTGAGATACTGATTTTTGACTTTCATAAGACTTTTCATACTTTTCATTTTCATACTTTTCAGTTGGCCAAGATTTCTAAAAATCCTTTCTTTGTATTGGTCTTAAGTAATATTCTAATATTTTGAGATACTGATTTTTGACTTTCATGAGCTGTAAGCTCTAATCATCAAAATTAAAAGAAATAAACATTTGAAATATATCAGTCTGTGTGTAATGAATGAATATAATATACAAGTTTCACTTTTTGAATGGAATTAGTGAAATAAATCAACTTTTTGATGATATTCTAATTATATGACCAGCACCTGTACATGGCTTGCTTACAGTTAAGGTCTCTGCTGGAATATAATTATTTTAACACTGGAAAAAATGACAAACAATGTGTTTTTAAATAAACAAATAATTATTAAACTATATGATTTCAAACTACAATCTGAACATATGTATAACATCCATACATGTGTGAAAGAAGAGCACAGCATTTCTGCCCAGCACATGGTTCATGGCTCAAGGGTACAGCCATTATCGCTGAAGCAGGGTGGTAACAGCATAGTTACAAACTGAAATCCCAGAGAACCTTGTGAGTGGTGGTTCCAGGGTTTTAATAGAAACCAGGGGAATATAAGAACACAGATATATTCCATTTGTGCATCAGTTCTTAACATGTATTTTGACAGCAGCCAACTAACACCGCAACAAGGGAGAACAGTGCAATGATCAATGATTCCCTCTTGGGAAAACAGTCCATGTGAGGCTTAGTTAGTTCTTAAGAATGTCAAGAAGATTGTACGCTACCATATATAGGGGAACTCATTTATTTCAAAATCCCAGCCACAGTAGATCAATATAACATCATGCATCCCTCTGCAATTGCATGAGTGTCTCTGGGCTTTCATTAATGCACAATAATCACAGCTGAGTCTAATGGTTTCTCTCTCTCTCTTCCCACTCTCCCTCCAGGCAATGTATCTCATGCACGAGATGTGTCACGCTAAGCAGAATGAATGGCCACACTCTGAAAACACAAATTGCAAAGTAAACAGATTAGGGTGGAAAACTACTCCTCCATCCCCTTCCCCGCCGCCTCCTTCCCGCTCATTTCTTCCACTCATCTCCCCCTGGACCAGCAGGATGGGATGGCTGAAGAAGGGACTCTGGCCGGACAACTAGTTTGAGTTCTACTGGTTTAACCCTGAAATCAATATGTAGTTCCCCTCATATGACTAAAGCATGTCTGGGCTTGGAATCCGTCCCACTGGCTCAAAGTAATGGAGCATCTAGGCCGTGCACCACCATAATTTTCATTACACCCCAGCAGACACTAAATTGTGATAAAAGGATTCATATTGCAAGTACATGCCTCCACTGAAGCAGAAACAGAGAGAGTGATAAAGAAAGGGAGAATTCTAGTTTTTTATTTATGTTTGTTCACAGTATTTTATCTTGCCCTACTTGGAGAAAAACAAAAGGAGTTACCGTCCAATGAAATAACATTCATTCATTCCTCTGAGGCAGAGACTATAGGAAATTGCATTTGGAAGTCTATTTTTCTCCACCAGAAACATTACGACACTGCTGACCTTATTTTGCTCTTCTTGGCCACAGTTCCACAAACTGAAATCCTAACAAAATTATATTAGCTCAAGTTCAAACACTTATTTCATTACAAATGTGTGCAAAACTGTAATATTATCTGGAGCTTTTAAGAGTCAAATGCTTTATACCACATATTTAGTATAGGTTTTGTTCTTTTGATAAGCAGCTGACCTCCTTGCTAACCCATCGAAACACATTTCAATGCCTGTGACTCAATGTTTCTCTCAAACTTTGATACATTATTCTCATATGTGTCTTCTACAGATTATTACTTTATGACAATCTTTATGGATCTAGTCAAGTACAATTGAAAATGTCACATCCCTGTTAGTCTGATTAGACATGATAGAAAAGCTTGATGTCATATCAAATTAAACAAGAGCTGCTGATTCAGATGATAGGCCTACATGTTGTCATTTAACATCCATTAACACCACACACAAATCAAATTATAAGCCAGACATAAACTATGTGTTAATTCCTTACTCCCTTGTTTTTGTCTTGTCAAACATTTATAATCTATTAAAAACACAAGAATAATATACAGTATTATTGTATTTTATATATTAGCTATTTTTTGAAAATGTATTATTTTGAAAATGACTCAATACAATATCCTAAAATAGTTACTGAATAAGAAACAAGAAGTGAAAAACAAAACAAAACAAAACAAAACAAAACAAAACAAAAGGAACAGTTAATTAAACAAATATAAACAAATGTACTGGCTCTAATGTGACTCCAAAAGTCCATATGATAGTATGATGTGTCTTCTGAAGATAAAAAGCTGGTTGCTGAATCAAAATATTGCTACTCGCATTTAAATCTGGCGGGAATTAATTTCTGTTCATTTCCATGAGTGCATGAGATGCCATAAAAATAAATAAACAAACAAATACATAGCGTCAACTTCCGGAGTGCGTGCAGCTCGTGGTGCTAATGCGTAAAGAGGAGTTCCGTCGTTGTGCATTCTGCGAAACGACAGAGGACAGTGCAGAAAAACGGACTGAAAAAAAAAGAAAATTAATAAAAAATAAAAACTCATAAAATTACTTAGAAGGGTAGTTCACCCAAAATTTAAAATTCTGTTTTATTTATTTATTTAACCAGGAAGGTCCCATTGAGATACAATATCTCTTCTACCAGGGTGTTGTGGTCAAGATAGGCAGTAAAGGACAAATTTACAAAGAAATAGACATCACCACACAATGAACAAACGTAAAACACAATTTTAGAAAAAAATTAATACAAATCGTAGTCAGTTATTAAAACATGCAGGCATACACTGTTCTATATAAACAGACTTTAAAATAGTTTTAAACATAGAAAGAGATGGTACAGAACCCATATGTAATATACCTTGAGGCTCATTTCACACATACGGAGCCTAATTAGAAAAAGCAGAACGACCTATCTCTGTATGAAAAATCGGCATTTTAAAGGTGCTGTATGTAGGATTGACACCTAGCGGTTAAACTAGGTATTGCAGTCCAAATTCAAAATATTGGAGACGTTTTTTTTTCACCCGGCCCCTCCTCCTCACACTTGACTCACACACAAGTTGCCAGATTAACGACAACAACAGAAACTAGCACACATGCCGATGAATGAAATTAAATATGCTGTGTTTTCCGCCAACTGGCAACCCGGGGTGCTGAAATACAATTGGGTAAACTGGCAGTGGGCGGGTTTCACAAACCATAACAAACACAGACATTCCGGGCCAGAATGCACATTTTCAAAGGAGAATAACTGACTGTAGCATTGTTTTTCAGATAAACAAGTATGTTAACTTAGCATGTTTCTTAAATATCTGCAAACATATTATGGTATTTTTATTCTTTAGTAGAGTCAAAATCCTACATACAGCACCTTTAAGTAAAAGTTTATCTGTTGATCTGTTATTATAAATATTTGTGCAGTATGTCAACAAACTAGATACATACTGTGGTAATTTACCCACTAAAGCTTTTAAAATAAAAATCAACATATGTTTTTTTCTCCTTAAGCTCAAGGAAGTCCAGTTTGTCATTTCAGATCAATTACAATGATGTGTACGGACACTTGTACCAGTAACAAATCATAAAGCAGCATGATAAACTACATCCAGTTTTTTCAAAACATTCTGAAGTGCATGCATACAAATTGTATCACCATAATCCAAATACTGATAGAACAGTACTTTCTACTAAACGTTTTCAAGCAACAAAGGAGAAACATTTTTTTAAATGAAAATAAAAACCTATCGTTGGTCTCAATTTCTTTAAAATACTATCGCTATGAGTAAGTCAGCTTATTATCGAGCCAGATACCAATATATTTGTAAGATTCAACCCTTTCAATCTGTGTACCATTTAAAGTTTGAATCATAAAATAATTTAATGATAATCTGAACCGTGTAAATTTTTTTGCATTTAACACTAATTTTAAATTACCAAGAGAAATCTAAAATGAATAACAAGAATTCTATAAAGCGTCCATTTCCACTTTTAAAGATGGAGCCATTGTGTAGAGAATAGTATCATCTGCATAAAAGTGTACATTTGCTGGCTTGACTCCCTTACCAAGTTCATTTATATAGATAGAGAATAAAATCGTCCCCAAAATTGATCCTTGAGGAACACCTGTCTTCACTATCAAAGGAGCAGAAACAATTATATATGGACACAAATTGAGTCCTTCCAGTCAAATAATTAGAGAACCACTTCAACACTATATCATTTTGTTAATTTATTTATTTGGATCCCCATTAGCCAATACCATGGCAGTGGTTATTCTTCCTGGGGTCCAACAAGTAAAAAACAAAATTACATGAATCCATAACAATAAAAACCAATACAATAAAACATACAAACCCATAGTTCATTCATAACATCAAAATCAGCAATTTACTTAGTACTGTACCATTAAATATTTATTTAACAATTTTTTAAACCTAATTTTACTTAGTAAAAAAAACATGTAATGTCTGTAAACATTTAAATCATTAAAACCTACACATTTAAGTCTTTCTAACAAAATATCATGATTCACTGTAATTACTCATGTCATTCCAAACCTGTAACACCTTCGTTCATCTTCGGAACATGCGTTGTTTACATGTAGAAGAAAGCAGGTGAAGATGCTGGATGTGGAGGTCCTGGGCTGGTGTGGTTACACGTGGTCTGTGGTTGTGAGGCCAGTTGGATGTACTGCCAAATTCTCTGAAACGCCTTTGGAGACGGCTTATGGTAGAGAAATGAACATTCAATTCACGGTCAACAGCTCTGGTGCACATTCCTACAGTCAGCATGCCAATTGCACGCTCCCTCAAAACGACATATGTGGCATTGTGCTGTGTGATAAAACTGCACATTTTAGAGTGGCCTTTTATTGTGGCCAGGTCATGCTGTCTAATCAGCATCTTGATATGCCACACCTGTGAGGTGGATGGAGTATCTCGGCAAAGGAGAAGTGCTCACTAACACAGATTTAGACAGATTTGTGAACAATATTTGAGAGAAACAGGCCTGTTGTGTACATAGAAAAAGTCTTAGATCTTTGAGTTCAGCTCATGAAAAATGGGGGCAAAAACAAAATTGGTGCATTTATAATTTTGTTCAGTGTATATATGTGGCCGGCTTGACGTCCTTCTTATTTGTTAAGGGAAAAGACAAAGCCAAGACATCTAACAAAAGGATTCTTTTATTCCTGACTGAGCCTAAAAAGGGGACTCAGCATTAATGTTTTGTTGGGGGAAAAGTTTTGGGATTCTAATCCAATTAAATAAGAAAAATTGTACAAAACAGAGTAACAAAACAAAGACAAACACCCACTTGACTTCAATGGGTACAGGAAGTAAAATAGTAAGCAATAATATAAAAAAAGGGTTCTTCACACAATTAAACAAAAAAAAACAAAAACAAAAACAAAAAAAAACAAAAAACAAAAAACAAATCACAAACCCCGTTCAACATAAACCGTGCAAACCAGGTTACAGAACTTATAAAGGGTGTACAAAACAATGGCAGTGGCCTGTTTGTGCCTAATAAAACAAATAGAACACAGAATATGAGCAATCAGCACATTTCACCACATGAATGCATCACCCACTTTATACACAGTTCACATTTTTAAATTCTTTTGAGCATATTAATCAGTAAATGGACTAATGGTAACAGTACATACTTTACACAGGGTACAGTACTTTTCATGCCATATACGGAAACACACTTTGGGAGAATAAAATGAACAAAACTCACTCTTATTAAGCCTCTTAAGCACACAGAAAAAGCTCACATGGTAATTGGCACTTGTGTGATCTCATGTATCGTTTCTCTCCCCTCTAACAAAGTATAAAGGACAAGAGTTACTGCATGTTCAGTTAATACATGAAAAACAGCGTTATTAAACATTTTAACAACTCTTACAACATATTTTAGGTTAACTCACGCTCAATCTCCGTCAACATGATCTGAATTCCCCTCCCGTTTGTATGATCGGCAAATTAAACCATCCACTCAATAAAATCACACGACTGTAAATCACCACACACTCACAAGTTGATATAAAGCTGGAAATTTTCTCTCTTTAACAGTTTTATCAACTATTTCTTCCTCTGTGTAACTCCCATTTCTAACTATGCTCTCTTTCAGTCTGACGTACACTTCCTTCTAGCGCATGCACAAACTCTTAAAGCGGACAGTGCACATAATTTAGTCAAAGCAACAAAGGTGAATTACTGGGGAAATTAAATCAAGTATAAGGTGAATCTTGCCCCGGTTACACTAACCCCTGCCTACAGTCAACATCCTCGATGACTGCAAACACCCTTTAATCATTCACTACTCCTTGTAGTTTACCGGATGTGTACAAGACCATACCCGCTAACACTTGGGAAAGGACATCGGGACTGAAAGACACAGCATTACAAGTGGATTTAGGCAGTCTGTTTGGGTTACTGTGAACACCAGCAGTTGACCGCTGGGTCCTGCATGGCGTATGAAGGGACATATTCACATAAGTACTCTCTGCCCTAGGCTTTTGGGGAACAGGATCTGGTTTGGTCAGCACCACATCTGAAGGTGAACCAGTTCTCTCCGTATCAGGCAGAGAGAGCTCTCCAACAACACTCACCTCTTTCACTTGTGTATCATTATATATTTCTTGCTTCTTCAACTCCAACCTCAGCACAACTGTCTGGTTCCACATCTGGCTGCTGCACTGGGTCCTCTGGGTCCTCCTCAGATGCAGAATGTGTGATTGTGGAAGAAACCAGATGGCCTAAGGAAGGCATCTCATCCACCAACATGGAGGTAGGTGCTTCTTCTACAGGTCTTGCCTTTCTCCATTGCATTGGGACTGGTCTCGGTCAGGGCCTAATGTCTGATCTATGTACTCTTTTTTCAGGACCGCCACCCACTGGCTCCACAGTGTAGGTCGTACTATGCACCTCCTTATAGGCTGTGGGTGCCCAGGCATCCTGTATCTTGTCCCGTCCTAGGGGACGATATCGTAAGTACACCTGCTGACCATCTGCTACCTCTGGACAGTATACCCCACTCTCTCGCTTGGCAACTCGGTCTGCTGCCTTCCTTTCAGCATACTCACGTGCCTGGGCACAAGCGTCCCGAAGCCGCTCCTTATGGACAGACAACCAGGCAGGCTCCTTTTCCAGCACTGACTCCTGGCCTAACAAGGCATCGACTGGTAAATGTGGTTGCATCCCAAACAGCAAATAGTAATGGGAGTAACCAGTGGAGGTGTCACATTATAGGCATACACCAGCTCAGGTACGTACTCTGGCCACTTCTGTTTCTTTTCAGGTGGCAAGGAACGCATGAGGTCATGCAGCATTCTGTTAAATCTCTCGCATTGTGCATTTCCCTGGGGGTGATATGGCGTAGTGCGGGACTTTCTCACCCCATACAGTTTACAGAGCTCTGCAATAACTGCACTCTCGAAGTTCCTCCCTTGGTCTGAATGAAGACGTCGAGGCACACTGTACTTGAGGAACTATTCCTCATTTCGCTCTGCGCCCCTCAACCTCCGGCTTGCATAGGCTATCACAGTCTTACTTTTTCCTTGTCGCTGGTACAGCACAGCAACCAATCCTAGGTTACTGGCGTCAATCTCCAGCACAAAAGGTAGGGTGAAGTCTGCGTAGCCTAGTGTCAGAGCACATGTGAGCTTCTCCTTGAGGTGCTCAAATGCTTGCTGGCACTCCGTTGTCCAGGAGTCCTTAAACAACTTGTTGACCTGAACAACACTCCCCTGGTGGACACAAGTGTTTACAACATCATGAAGCGGACCAGCCACCTTAGAGAGGCCCTCAAAAAATCTATGATAGTAGCTGCAGAATCCTAAAAAGGATCGCATTAGGGACTGGCCACTGTTTTACTGCACTCACTTTATCTGGGTCTGTAGACACCCCTTGAGCAGATACCACATGCCCTAAAATTTTTACCTCGGATTGCAGGAAGTGGCACTTTTTCACCATAACCTTAAGTCCGGCCTCCCTAAACCTCTGTAACACAGTTTCAAGCCTTACTAAGTGTCCCTCGAATGCAGCAAATCGTCCAAATAGACAAGTACCATTTGAAAGACCAGGTCACTCATTATGACCCGCATGAGACATTGGAATGTCGCTGGCACATTACATAGGCCAAATGGCATCCGCTGGTACTCATACAGGCCAAATGGTGTAATGAAAGCTGTTTTGTAACGGTCCTTCTCGTCAACTGCTACCTGGTGATAGCCACTCACGAGGTCAATAGACAAGAACATCTTGGCCTTACCCAAAGCATCCAGACTCTATTCGTGGCAACGGGAATGCATCACACCTAGTTTTACAGTTCAGCTTCCGGTAGTTCACGCATAGCCGAAGACTCCCTCAGTCTTCCGGACTACCACCACCGGGGATGCATATGAACTGCAGCTTTCTTGGATGACACGCTTTCTGAACAGTCCAGAGATTTGGTCCTTCACTTCCTGGAATTGATTTGGGGGTATACGTCGGTAAGACTGTGATACAGGAAGGTCATTGTTCAGGGGAATATCGTGCTTTACCAGTTTGGTATAACCAAGGTCTTCATCAGTGATGGTAAACATGTCCAGGTATCCCCTCAGAAGCGCCTTCAGCTCTGCCTGTTGTGCAGGGGTACCGCCGATCTGCACTTTCTCCAGGGGACACTGCAGGTCACCGCTAACCCCTGTCATTGACCTCTGGTTAACCCTAACCTCCTCATGATCTGCAGAGATTTGATGGAATCTAACTTCGCAGGAGCTACTCTCAACACGACGACCCTGGGCAAGAAACCCTAGTTTCACCTTTGGTAGTGCCACACACCTTCTGGGGACAAGTTTACTACGTGCACTGGGAATACCTGCCTACCAAGTCATACCAAGGTGGGAACCAGGACCAAGCCACTTGGCAATGATGCCTTATCTGGCTCAAACAAACTTAAGCCTCTGTTTCCAGCTACTTCTTTCTGTGTTCTGGCCTGAATCGTAGCCACGGAGGCTGCAGGTACATACGACTTGCATGTGCCTATTACCCGAACCACAGAGTTCGCTCCTACTCGGGCAGCCTCTTGGACTCTGTTAAGGACGGCTCCTCCAAAGCATGGTCAAACTCAGCTAGCAGTAATTGTTTACTACGCTGTGCTATGTTCATGCCAAATATGATTGGGGGCGCTGAGTCAGTCTCCCCATCATTCTGGTCACGTATTAACAAGAACCCACACCCAGGTATAGTCAACCCCATTACATGGATATCAAGTTCAACATGCCCAAGTTATGGAAGAGGCAACCCGTTGGCAGCAGTAATCTTTAACCACTTGCTCGTACAATACAGGTCTTTGTCTCCCCCATGAAGATGTTCTTTGGAGAAGCTCTCTGTCAAAGTACTCCTTTTACTGCCAGTGTCTTAACAGGCACCGAATTGCTACCCCACCAGCGTGAATTTCCACTTCTGGGCACTTGCCCACCGCACGCTCCAGAAACCGCTCTTTTGTCAGTGTGCCAGTCTTAGAGCCATCGGTGCCATCTCTCATTGCTCGGCTCTTCACAATGGAGGTGCACAATTTCCCGCAACCGGAGACTCGGGTGTAGCTGGAACAGGGTTTTCTTGAAAGCGCTGCTCAGTGCATTGCCTGGCTATGTGCCCAACGCCCTCACATCTCAAACAAATGGGTTGGCCATCTCGGGTATACTTTGGCTTAAACTTGGGCTTACTAGGTCTCTCACAAGTTGGGTCAGACCTCTGAATCGTGAGAACATGGACCGCATTGGTAAGTTCCCCTATTGCCTCCTTTGTTGTGTAATTACCTTAATTACCTCTTGTAGGGCTACAGTCAAGTCGTTTGGTACGGTGGCGGTCATCCTTGCATGCTCTACACTTTCCTCCACGCTCACTAGGTTTCTGTTTCGGGCCACATTAGTTGGACAACGTCTCTCTTCTGAGCACCACAACAGGGCCTCCTCACGAACTTCAAATAATGTAACATGAGGTTGCTCTCTAACCACCTTGTGCAGTTCCCTCCGGAGGGCTGAATCTCTCACCCCTTCTATAAACTGGTCTCTCAATGCCAACTGCACATCTTGAACACAATGTGGTGCTTGTTGCAGTGTAGCATTTAACATCAATGACAGTGCATGTGAAAAATCACGAAAATCCTCACCGTCCAATTGTTTTCGGGCATAGAATGTGTGCAACAACTGGGAGGTGCTACGCTTTTCCCTGAAAGCTGCCCTCAAATATGAGAATAGGTCTTCAGCCGACTTATCCTCCCTCTCCATACACAGCCTGATTTCATCTAGTGCTGAACCTTTTAAGGGCGAGAGAATAAAATCTACCTGATCTTCAGCATTTAACCCCCTCACTCTTATAACCCTCCCAAGTTCCTCAATGAACTCATCAACATTTTGGCAGTCTTTACCTGGATCCCCACTGAAAGGTACAATGTGTCTCTCCCTTGGAATATACACATAGGATCTAGTATAGACATTAGTCATTACTTCATCATGTCTACGCCCCAACTCCAAGATCTGGGACTGAAGCTGTGAGACGGGGTTACCTCCCTCAATGTCCATTTCCAGAGCTGCAGCACCTGCACCTTGAATGTCCTCCTCCATTGTGACTGCACTGTCCATGTCCTCAGCATCCATGACTTTGAGCCGTAGTCACCGAAAATCTCAGTTCTCAAACAGTCAGTTCAACAAGCACTGTCCTCCTAGACGGAGATAGTTTCGGAAACAGCAACGGACTGAAAACAGAAAACGCACTAGTGTGAACGGGGCCTCAGATTTGAGGTCCTTCTCAATTTGAGAACTAGTCTCCCACCCTCCAAACTGAAAGCATTATGTAGCAGTTCCATCACAAATAAGGATTACAAAAAATTATCTGTATTATGGCCAAAAGTGTCAAACAATCAGATTTTGCTTTTTTTGAGGTGAATGAGGCAGTTGCATCACAGTTGCATGTGATGCCTGATTGGTTATCAAAGCAGTGTGAGGATTACGAGTCAACAATGAAATTTGGATACACACAAAGAATTCAGAAAGCTAAACAATCTCAGCCCCTTGGCTCCCATCTTCTCCCTTTGGCTTCAGCAACATGTCAGCTTAGCATGTCATTGTTTGAAGGCCTCGACCCTAACCGATGGCCCACCCCTGACTCCAGTTAGGGGGCTTAAGGTTGAGGCAATACTTTAATGAATCCGATGTGGGGAATTTTCAATATACAGTTCACACTCAACTAGTTATCCTGAACAATGAGAGCTGGAGAGGCCCACAGCTGGCCACAGTACAGCAAGACAGGGCTGCCAAACGTTTATGATAATGCCCATTCACTAACACAATGCAGGATTAGCACTGCAATGAACTTGGAAAGTGTCCACCACAGTTCTCACTCCCTCTCTCTTCCTCACCCAGTCCCTCGCGAAAACCTTTATTATAAAGATTAATCTGACATAAACAGCTATTTACAGTTAATATGCTTAATAAAGGGCGTGAACCGCCACTAAATAAATGAATAAATACAACTTCCTTAATCATTTGTTTATTTTCAAGAGAAAATACCGGAGCAATCTTAAGATAAAAAATGTGTAATGTATTAAGTCTTATTTTCATAGAGTATATTTTGAAATTAAGTTTTATTAGATTACTTTAAGCATAAACCTTTAAAATTAACCAAATTATTTTAAGCACATAACCCGTTGAAAAACAAGAAGAAAAAACAACTATTTGCAGTGGATTAATGTATTACATAAATTAATTTAATTAAAAAAAAAAAAAAAAATATATATATATATATATATATATATATATATATATATATATATATATATTTATTTATTTATTTATTTTTTTTTTGTCATGAGCAATTTTGCTTCTCAAATAGACTTATCATACTTAAAGAACATTTTAACTAGAAAAAAAACAATACTAATTAAAACTATTTTGGTCATGTTTGAAATACATGCAGGTTTGGATGTTTTTATATTTACATATACTTTTTAAATGACTTCATAGAGTTCTCTGTTGACAAGCTGTCATTGTATGCACATCTGATCGTACTTCTGATGTGGATTTGTGTGCACATTGTGCATCTGTGTGTGTGTGTGTGTGTGTGTGTGTGTGTGTGTTTTTGTGAGTCTTCTTTGAGGGCTGCTGCCATATTCTCTCTGTATTTTCTCATTTCAGAGGGTGATTGGTATTTGGATGGATTTGTCTATCAGACTCAGAGAGTGATGGCTAGAGCTTTTAACAAGTTAATTTTCTAGTCCAGTTTCCCTGTGATTGCTGGGAGACAGCACAATCCTGGGAGAATTAAGTCTTGCTATCTCCAGTGCTGCATTGTATTGGAGCCCTGCAAACCGCTCCGCTCCAAAGAAAGAGATTTAGATGTTGTGTCATTGACTGATAAAACCCTCCATCCATACAGATTCAGAGAGAGAGAGAAAGAGAGAGAGAGAGAGAGAGAGAGAGAGAGAGAAATCAACATCTATTGGAAAATAAATATCTTATTCACATTCTTACAATGTTACCCCAAGTCTACTGTAGATATTTGATACATTAATTTCTAAAGTCTCTAGATTTTCAGTCTAATCAAAACTCTGCTGAAAAACCTGTTGTACACAAATCTTCCACATGCCTTCTGCCATCTGATTGATAGTACATAATTTTGTTAAGTAAAAATTAATTTATTATCATTATACTTAAAAAAATATGCATATACACGTGTCACGTGGTGAAATCTTTAATGATTTGGATGGAAAATGTAAGTAAATGTAAGAATGACTTTTATATGGAGTCAAGCAACTTAAGCTGGGTACACACTAAAATATTTTTAAAATATTATAAGATCTTTGAAATGTGAGAGATCACAAACATGAGGAAAAAAATCCTAGATTTAACCGTTTTGCACCTATAGTGTGTGTCCTTGGTGTTCACCCTCACACATCAGGATTTTTGATCGTAAATGTCCAACATGTTGAACATTTTATGATTCGCAATCGGGGCGCCTCCAACGTTCTTCCGAGCAGATTCAGTCACTCTTAGCATTGTTAATCTGCATTGTTAATTAATCTTTTATTTAAAAAAATCACAAAAATCTAACCTTTCATTGGATAATAAGAATTTAAAATGGGGGGAAATATCATTATGCAATAAAAGTTTTTCTCTAATATACATCGGCCACAATTAACGGCACCCTTTTATTCAATAATTTTTGAAACCTCCATTTGCCAGTTTAACGGCTCTAAATTTTCTCCTATAATGCCTGATGAGGTTAGAGAACACCTGACAAGAGATCAGAGACCATTCCTTCATCCAGAATCACTCCAGACACTTTAGATTCCCAGTTCCATGTTGCTGCTTCTTCTCTTCAGTTCACCTCACTCATTTTCTATAGGGTTCAGGTCAGAGGACTGGAACGGCCAGCAGAAGCTTGGTTTTATGCTCAGTGACCCATGTTTGTGTTGTTTTTGAGGTTTGTGTTTGGATTATTGTACGGTTGGAAGATCCAAACATGGCCAATTATAAGATTTCTATCAGAGTCAGTCACTTATTGATTTTTTTATCTGCTGGTATTTGATAGAATCCATGATGCCACGTGTCTAAACAAGATGTCCAGGACTTCCAGCAGAAATATAGGCCCACAATATCAAAAATACAGCAGTATATTTCATTATACACATGGGGTACTTTTTATCCCTTTGTTCACCAAATGCATCTTGAGTGTTTGCTGCTAAAAAGTTCATTTTTTTAGTTTCATCTGATCATAGAAGCCAGTCCCATTTGAAGTTCCAGTCGTGTCTGATAACTGAATATGCTGGAGTTTGTTTTTGGATGAGCTAGGAGAATTTTTCTTGAAACCCTCCCAAACAACACGTGGTGATGTAGGTGCTGTTTGACAATTTTTTTTAAGGTATACTGACACCGAGACTCAGCTATTTTCTGCAATTTTCCAGCTGTGGTCCTTGGAGAGTCTTTAGCCACTCAAACTCTCCTTCTCACCGTGCATTAGGACAATATAGATACACGTCCTCTTCCAGGCAGTTTCGTAACATTTTATGTTGATTGGAAATTCTTAATTATTGCCCTGATAGTGGAAATGGGAATTTTTAATGCTCTAGCTCTTTTCTTAAAGCCACTTCACTAATTTGTTAAGCTCAATTATCTTTTGCTGCACATCAGAAATATATTCTTTGGTTTTTCTCATTGTGATGGATGATTAAGGAAATTTGGGCTTTGTTTTCCCTCCTATTTATATTTCTGTGAAACAGGAAGCCATGGCTGGATAATTTCATGTTCATAATCACCCTGGAGTGCTCAAAATTGTGAATATGAATGGGAATATTTTACTCATAATGATTTCTAGGGGTGCCAATAATTGTGTCCAATGTGTATTTGAGAAAAAAACATTTATTTCATAATGATATTTCCTCCATTTTAAATTATTATTATCCAATGAAAGGTTAGATTTTTGTGAATTTTTTTAAATAAAAGATCAAAAGGATTAACAATGCAGATTAATTTTCACAGACTTCTTTGATCATGTTTACCAAGGGTGCTGATATTTTTGGCCATGACTGTGTGTATTATATATATATATATATTTGTTTTAACACATATTGAATATGATACAACAGGTTTTTGGGGGATGCTTATTTATGTCTCAGTCATCACTGTATTATATTGCATTATAGGCTTTGCCCCACAATTAAAACTACAGAGCTTTGATCATAAAACTAATCATTTAAATAGCATCTTATTTTTAAATATAAGACTTATTATTGGGATTTTTTTCTCCTCAAGTGTGAGCTCTGTATTCTTAAAATTATATTGGCCGCAAAAGTCTGAGGCATTAAATATTATACAGATCATAAAAGTTTTTAAGTGATGTGTGTCAGGCTTTCCAGGTTAAAAAGGCTGCATTTTAACATTGTAAATAATTCAAATTTCATAAAAGGAGGCAAAAGCTGCTCTAAAAGACCACATGTAACATAACTTTTAATAAATAATACAAGTTTTCTTCATTTTGCTATTTTTCATGCCATCTTTCCAATTTACTCTATCCCTGTCCTAGTAAATTTAATGGCCATCCACCATTTGAGTAATTTCATACAGCCAGGTCATCCATAACTAAGACAGAAACGAATGAAGACTTTAACACCTGCTGCTCCTGGTGTCCAGTGTGGAGTTTGATAGATCAGGGGATGTCTGAAGAAATCTTCCTCAGGCGGGTTCCCCACCTCTCCGTCAAGAGACAGGGGTCATTAAGGCATTTCATTTTTTATAGCAGAATTAATCCATTCTAATAGGTCACTCAGTTCAGAGGCAAATATAAGTAAGGCAAGGGAACAGACCAATACATCTGCCTGCTAAACACACTAATCTGTCTGTTATTATTATTCTGGAAATAATTACCTCAGCCCTGAGAGGCATACCCAGAAAAATGAGGCGATCAGGAATGTCGGGAACGAGAGAGGGCCTCTAAGCTGAATTAAGCAGGGACGGGCCCCGCAGGATTGCTGCTTGACACCGGCTGAGAGAAGATGAGATGGCATCCTCAGGCCTCTTCATACTGACGGAGCTCTTGGGAGACAGAAAGAGACGAAGGCTGGGAGAGAGAAGAGGCTGCCGCATGTGGCCAACTGTCAAATTTAGTCCTGGAAAAAAAAAAAAAAAAGAGGCATAGATATATGTTAGGAAATCTTCTCCTGAAATGGAGACAAACACTGTGGTAAATGATCTGGGGTGAGGGGTGGACAGGAGACACTGGTGGGATGTGTATTTGTATATTTTGTGTACAAATATGTGTGCTGGCAAGTTTATAGATATACAGGTAAGCTGAATATAATGGGCTTTTCACACATGAAATTGTTGACCCAGGGACTTAAACCATGGATAAATGTAATCCCGGGTTATCCTATTGAATTTTTCACATTGCTCATATCATGGGTTAGTAATTAATCCTGGGTAATCAAGTTTCAAGATTTCACACTGCACACTTGTAAACCCCAGGTTAACATTTTAATTTGCATATTTATGAGGTCAATACAACTGTTTGGACAGTGTGCAATGGGTATACGGCTTGCTTTAATAAATATGCCTTCAATAACTGTCTGTAAAAATGTTGGCGCTTAATCCACTCAAGTTGTTTTAAAGTCAGATGAATAAATAGGCTACTGTTTCATTTTTACTTAAATTAATTTGATAGTGTTTTATTAATTTTTTATTTTATTTTATTTTCACTAACATTACAGGCACTTAGTTATATGTAACATACATGAGTCACATACAGGTGCATCTCAATAAATTAGAATGTCGTAGAAAAGTTCATTTATTTCAGTAATTCAACTCAAACTGTGAAACTCGTGTATTAAATAAATTCAATGCACACAGACTGAAGTAGTTTAAGTCTTTGGTTCTTTTAATTGTGATGATTTTGACTCAACAAAATCTCAACAGAATCTCAACAAATTAGAATATGGTGACATGCCAATCAGCTAATCAACTCAAAACACCTGCAAAGGTTTCCTGAGCCTTCAAAATGGTCTCTCAGTTTGGTTCACTAAGCTACACAATCATGGGGAAGACTGCTGACCTGACAGTTGTCCAGAAGACAATCATTGACACCCTTCACAAGGAGGGTAAGCCACAAACATTCATTGCCAAATAAGCTGGCTGTTCACAGAGTGCTGTATCCAAGCATGTTAACAGAAAGTTGAGTGGAAGGAAAAAGTGTGGAAGAAAAAGATGCTCAACCAAAAGAGAGAACCGCAGCCTTATGAGGATTGTCATGCAAAATTGATTCAAGAATTTTGAACTTCACAAGGAATGGACTAAGGATGGGGTCAAGGCATCAAGAGCCACCACACACAGACGTGTCAAGGAATTAGGCTACAGTTGTCGCATTATTTTTGTTAAGCCACTCCTGAACCACAGACAACGTCAGAGGCGTCTTACCTGGGCTAAGGAGAAGAAGAACTGGACTGTTGCCCAGTGGTCCAAAGTCCTCTTGTCAGATGAGAACAAGTTTTGTATTTCATTTGGAAACCAAGGTCCTAGTGTCTGGAGGAAGGGTGAAGCTCATAGCCCAAGTTGCTTGAAGTCCAGTGTTAAGTTTCCACAGTCTGTGATGATTTGGGGTGCAATGTCATCTGCTGGTGTTGGTCCATTGTGTTTTTTGAAAACCAAAGTCACTGCACCCGTTTACCAAGGAATTTTGGAGCACTTCATGCTTCCTTCTGCTGACCAGCTTTTTAAAGATGCTGATTTCATTTTCCAGCAGGATTTGGCACCTACCCAGACTGCCAAAAGCACAAAAAGTTGGTTAAATGACCATGGTGTTGATGTGCTTGACTGGCCAGCAAACTCACCAGACCTGAACCCCATAGAGAATCTGTGGGGTATTGTCAAGAGGAAAATGAGAAACAAGAGACCAAAAAATGCAGATGAGCTGAAGGCCACTGTCAAAGAAACCTGGGCTTCCATACCACCTCAGCAGTGCCACAAACTGATCACCTCCATGCCACGCCGAATTGAAGCAGTAATTAAAGCAAAAGGAGCCCCTACCAAGTATTGAGTACATATACAGTAAATGAACATACTTTCCAGAAGGCCAACAATTCACTAAAAATGAAGTATTTTAATTTGTTGAGATAGTGAATTGGTGGGTTTTTGTTAAATGTGAGCCAAAATCATCACAATTAAAAGAACCAAAGACTTAAACTACTTCAGTATGTGTGCATTGAATTTATTTAATAAACGAGTTTCACAATTTGAGTTGAATTGCTGAAATAAATGAACTTTTCCACGACATTCTAATTTATTGAGATGCATCTGTATATTACATATAATCACTTTGTGTCAGTAATGGGACCATTCAAAAGATTTAAGAAATATTTATATTTAGCAAATTCAGCATTTAGTTTAGCATTAAATTGGTCAAAACCGACAATAAAGAACTTCACAATGTTACAAAATATTTATTTTGAACTTTCTATTCAACAATTTCATCACAGAAATGAAGTAAAAAAAAGAAAAAAGGATCAAAAATATTAAGCTGTACAGCTGATTTTAACTTTGATAATAAAAATAAATGTTTGTTTGTTTGTTTGTTGGTTTTTGTTTGTTGGTTTTTGAGTACCATATCAGCATATTAGAATGATTTCTGAAGGATCGTGTGACACTGAAAACAGGAGTAAACGATGATGAAAATCCAGCTCCATTGGAATACATTACAATTTAAATTATATTAAACAAAATATTTTAAATTGAAATAATATATCATGATATTACTGTTTTTACTTTATTTTTGAATAAATAAATGCAGCCCTGGTGAGCATTAGTGACTTCTAAATAAATTAATAAATAAAGCTTTGGAAATCTCACTTCTCTCTCAACCAAAGACACTAAACAGCATGCATAAATATAAAGCACATGAATTTGTAATGATTGCTAAACAGTCTTTTGCTAAATAAATATGTCTGTTTCTAAACAGTTTTAAATCATTGTGCACTTCATACTTCATACATTTTCTTGGAAATCAATGCCAAACCCTGCTGTAGAAGCTTAAAAACATACTCTAAAAAATACTGGTCCATATTTGACCCAAAGTTGGGTTGAAACAACCTAGCGTTGTTTAGAGTGCAATGCTAGTGCTAAAAATCACAATTGTGAAATGCTGCTCGTAGGGTTAAAAGTGACCTAGTGTGAAATGCTCTTTAGAGTGCTTGTTTGAATGAACTATTGAAAAGCAATTCCCTAATAAGCAAAGAGAGAAGGACAGAGGGTGTGTGTGTGTATTTATCAGTGCACTTTAGGTCTCAGGGCTAACAGAGGTCTTGGACTGTCTCTAGGCCTGACACTGCCCTGAGCCCTCTGATGTCAATGCCCCCATCACTTAGAAGCCAACCATACATACACATGAGGACCTGTCGCTACCAGGGCAAGCTGTCACCTAGCAACACCTGCAGGCCAGTGACACCTGTCCTCACTGTCTACCCCCGTTTCACCCCGATGGCATGCTGTCACACCCCCGTGTCATCTTATGACAACCTTATGTCACGCTGTCACGGACGGTGTCAAGCGGTGGCAGGGCAATACAGCATGTCCTAATTTGTACGGGAGCAAAGAGGAGAATCCATGGCAGGAAATGAGCTAATATCTTAAAGACGTCTCTTACGCTGCTAAAAGAGCCAGTTCACACTTCATCGGGGGCTGTGAAGTACTAAAACCCGGAAGAGTCAAAGTCACAATATAGAGTCTTGCGCTGAATATATTGCACTGCAACTTCATCACTAGTTGTCATCTGTGATCCAAACTTTCGCTGACAGGTGCTAGTGCATATACAGACAAATTTGTGACACCAGTGGTTCACAGTGTTTAGCTTTTGCAGTTATGAAATAAGCGCTATAGACTGTCAAGAGTTGGAGTGCTAATGTGGCTCAGACACAACTTCCAGAGCGCCATCCATCACGGCGAGCTTTCTGAGGGAACCTGCGAGGGTAGGATGTTTGGGTCATTTGACTGAGAATGCAGAGAATGATCGCCTATTCCACCCCAACAATGCTATCAGTCTTTGTTCTACGAGAAAGTGAAGCGCGAGGGGGCTTTAGCGCGATCACAGACACACACCGTCCCTCGTTCCCCGTTGCCTCCATCACACGGCCTCTGCCAAGCATTTCGCTTTGAAGTGCATCAAAGAAAGATGGCCCTGCCCCCACTTACGATAGAGAGGCAGCCGAGAGAGGAGTGGGAGTGGAGGAGTGTTTTGCGTAAGATGAATTTTAATTGTGTCTTTTCCCAGGGTTGATGATGTTTTCCGTTTAGAAACAGAAAGGGAACGGGGGAGATGTAACTGATGAATTAGCCATATGAGGCTGAGGATAGTGCCATAGCTTTATGATACAAGAAAGAGACAGAGACAAACAGAGAATAAAAATAAAATAAAATAAAATAAAATAGAAAATAATATAATAAAAATAATATAAAATCATTTTTATTATTTTTTCTTTATTCTGACTCCGTGTTTGTTTCAATAATAGAAAAGAAAAATAAACAAATGTGAGACAGAATATACCATAAATAAAATGAAATAAAATAAAATAAAGTAAAATAAAATAATACAATTAAATTAATAAAACAAAAAATAAAATTCTAACTTTTGAAAAGACCTTGACGGTTTAGTTCCCTCTTGAAAGATAATTCCTTTCACCAATATTACACATTTTTGTTATGTGGCCTTGCAAAACTGTACTGTGCAATTCAAAAGTGAAAGCACTAGTAAAAATGCTATCTCATGTAAGTAAGTAAATTAGTGATGTCAAAATTAATCGCATCCAAAATAAACGTTTTTTTGTTTACATAATATATGTTTGTGTACTGTGTACATTTATTATGTATGTATAAAAGTATACACATACAGTATATATTTTGAAAATATTCACATCTATTTACATGTATATATTTATATTCATATAATTTATAATATATATATATATATATATATACACATACATATTTGTCTTAAATATATACATTCATGTGTTTATATTTATATATACATAACAAATATACACAGCACACACACATATATTACTTAAAAAAATCACACTAAAATAAATAAATAAGTTTTACTGGATATGTATTTTTATTTGTATATGTCACTTTCTTTGTGTTTTGACACATTGGCAATTTTCTATGCAAGACAATCATGCTTATACAGAAATTTAAAACTGAAATTGACTGAAAAATAAGATGTTAGGTAATAAAGTACCATGAATAGGTAACCCAAAAGCCAGTAGAGGGCCCACCTCCCCTGAGGACAAGCTTTTCACCATGGTCCCCCTGAAAGTAAAGAGAATTAGAAAAAAAGGAAAATAGGGCATCAAAAGCCAAACCCACCACGAGAACAAGAGGGAGGCCAGAAAGGTTGATCACAGCTGCTCACAGCACTTAATGCATCACTCACCATTGTGTGCTCCTTTTAGGTGTACATGCCAAAATGACAAACATAATGCTGACCCATTACAATCATGGACATTATAAAGGCTTAATGACTAATTAGTCTGAGCACATATCAAAGATACATAAATTTACAGAAAATCCATATGGTAAACTGTGAGATGGTGCAATTAGCATAGTCATTTAAGAATGAACACCTGACACGTGAAGATAAAGGAGAGTAAGCAGGTGTTTAACTTGTACCTGCAGTTACCCAGAGCATAACTATCAATCCAATCAATATATCTTTGCTTGCTAAACTAAACTAAATGTGACATTTTACTCTTGGTTCATTGCTTTCATTTGCATAGGCTATCACTCAAAAGTTTGGGGTTGTAAGATTTCTTTTTATGTTTTTGAAAGAAGTCTCTTATGGCCACAAAAGTTACATTTATTGGGTCAAAAATACAGTGAAAACAGTAATATTACTTTTTAAAATAACGTTTTTTTTTTGTTTTTTTTTTCTATTTTAAAGTACTTTAAAATATAATTTATTCCTGTGATGGCAAAGCTGAACTTTCAGGAGTCAGTGTCACATGATCTTTCAGAAATTATTCTAAAATGCTCAACTGGTGTTCAAGAAATATTTTGTATTAATGTTAAAAACAGGTGTACTTTTTTTTTTTTTTTTTCAGGATCCTTTGAAGTTCAAAAAGTTCAAAACAATAAACAATTATCTGAAATGGAATCATTTTGTAACAATGTAAAAGTCACTTTTGATTATGTACTGAAACCTTGCTTAGTAAAAGTATTCATTTCTTTCCAAAAAATAAAATAAAACTGACCCCAAACCTTTGAACAATAACGTAAATTGAAAACATACATAATTAATTATGGCATAATAATTATGATGTATTGTTCAAATTAAATGGTATATTGTGAGTTATTATAAGATGAGGAGGTCAAATCCCTTACAAGATTAAATCTTTTTTTCATCTCTGCAGGTTAATGAAGTCCACCTTGCAACAACAGTTCTAAATAGGCCACAATATCCTGCAAGGCTTAAGTGTAAATCTCCTGAAAAAATAAATAAATAAATAAATAAATAAACACACGCGCACACACACACACACACACACACAGACAGACCGCTGCTGTGAGCTTCAAGTGTGTGTCTATGAGCAGTGGAGGAGCCATGGGTAGGTGTGTGAGCCCTCTAGAATATTGTATACCAAATGTTTTCGCACTTTCCTGTAAATAATGCGTATAATGTCCCTGTCCAATCTATCCACCAGAAACCTCCACTGTAATTAAAGTCTTTTAATATAGAAAATTAGAGTGTGTGATCTTTATATAGCAGTTAATTAACAGAGATCCAGTCTTCACTAATGAGACCCCAGGAAAGTAAGCACCCAACAAAATTTAAACAATCACTAAGTTAACTGAATATATATAGGGAAGGACTTCTGAAGCCAAGGTGAATTAGGGTTAGCCTGACTACGTCAGACTTCGTCAGTTTATCTCCGCCTCCACAGCAGCCGGGCCAATCAACGAACAGAGGGTGGGCTGAGAGCCGTGACGTAGAAGCTAAGCGCCGAATTTAACACTGTAGTTTAGGTTAGGGAAATCTGAAACGACAGTGGACGTAGAGACACGTGATGCTATCTGCTCTGTTGTGGAGAATATTCCCGGGATTTGCCAACTGAAGCCCGAACAAGAAGAGTGTTTGGGTCATATTTTGAATGGAGGTGATGTTGTGGCCCTACTCCCAACCGGTTTTGGGAAAAGTTTAATTTATCAACTGTCACCGATCGTCAGCGAGAAACTGGGGAGGCCAAAGTTCGCCAAGGCGATAATTGTGGATGCGTAGATTTACTTCACATAATCTGCAAAAGTCGTTCACAGCCATCTTCACTCCAGTATTTCGCTCGATGGTTTTGTTTTCGCCGCATACCTGTGTTTACAGCGGAAGTTCGAGGCGGCCGAGTCGGCGAATAACATATGTCATAACCAACCGTTATGTGATTGGCTTACGGGTAACACCAATGATTTTAAACTTCAGATAAGCGCCCGCCCACGAGAAAGTACACTCTTGTCAATTATGCCCTTCCAGACTCTGTCTACGAAGCAAAGCGAAGTGGAAGAGTTTGGTATTACCAGGCTAAATTAGGGTGACCGTGTGACTGTCACCCCAAAACTTCAAACCAACAAATGTGAATGACAATATCACATGAACACATACAGTTGCTAGAACATGGTAAACGTTAAGATTTGGTTGTGCTGGGAATGTCATCAGAAAGTGCCTGTCCCAGTGTTGTTATTGTTAACTGAAATTATTAAAACATACTTTTTTTGGTAACTGACATAAGGCTGAAATACATCTAAAAATTAAACAAATTTAGGGCTGGAAAATGATTAATTGCGATTAATTGCATTCAAAATAAATGTTTATGTTTATATACTATATGCATGTGTACTGTGTATATTTATTATGTATATATAAATACAGAGACATATATGTATATATATATACACACATCTAGATAGATAGATATATAGATACATAATTGTATATAATTTATACCATAGCTTATATAATTGTAAATATTATCTAACATATTGTTCCTTAATATATACATGTATGTGTGTGTGTATTTATATATATATATATAATAAATATAAACAGTACACATGCCTATAGTATGTAAACATAAACTTTTATTTTGAAAGCAATTAATCGTGATTAATCGGTTTTGCAGCCCTAAATAAATGAATGCTAAATATTAAAATAGACACAAATATGAAAAAACAATATGAAAGTGAAAATATAAAATAAAAGCTAATTCACAATATAAATAAGTGTACTTAATGTAAACAATAATAAAATAAACTATACTGTCAAACATTATCAAGTTTCAAAGAATATCATAATTCGCCCTACATTATAAGGAAAGAAGAATGAGCTGTTATCAGCAAGTATGTTACTGAACATTTTCATAAACCACATCCGTAACTGAGTCAACTTACACTCATTTGGGTGTTTTTTTTGTTTGTTTTTTTTTTTTTCTTAGAAATTTAGTCAGTTGGGTCCTAAACAACAATGACCCCATTTACTTTTATTGAATGGACAAAAAACACTGAGACATTTTTCAAATGACTTTGTGCTCCACAGAAGTCATACATTTTTTGAAGATAACATAAATGTGAGAAAATTATGGCATATTGTATAAACTATCCCTTTAAAAAGGACTGGTGACTCCTGATTGGATGTAGAATTATTCAATCACATTAAAAAATAACATCAACAGGAAGAAACCACAATACAGCAAAGCAGTCACATCTTTGCCCAGTTTGCACAAATCTCTTAAATGATACCCAATGTAAACAATGTGTTTTATATCTGAAGGTAGAGACAGTCCTCAACCTAATATAGAAATGTTTTAGACCGTCGAATGTGATGGCACATGATTTCCAGCTATTTATTTGGAAAGGGTCTCACTGTTAATCTTTTGAAACCTGCAAAGGTTTAAGAAAGTTTAAGAAAGAATAGGTCCAAAGGAGGGAATGTGGTGTCCTTTTTCAGATTTACTGCATTATTGGATCAAACACGTCTATCTTGCCTTCACAGTAACAATAGAGTCCTCTATTCTCCACTATCGAGGACGGGCTGAGCGTGGCACCAGGGAAACGGGATTCCAGAGCGGCTAAATTGAGAGGCGGGTATTTTCTCCCCGATCAGGTTCCGTCTGAAGCGCGGACCCTTGTTTGCTGCTAACCGGGCGAGAGGTAATTAGGCCCGCCTTCACAAAAGGCCCCACACTATGAGAGCAGACTGGATGACTCATTAGGAGATGAGAGATTAGATTAAGCTTAGGTATCCTCAGACCTCTGCTATACACCTGCCCGCTGGAGCACACAGCCAGGCAGGTGATCCTTCCCTCTATCTCCGTGGCCCTCTGGTTACCTGACCCACAAGAGAAGGTCAGACTCCCTTGGGGCGACTAATGGATGTTAAAGGAAGAGAAGGGCAGGCGGAGTTGAATTTCAATGCAGTCACTTCCAGGGTGGTTATTTCCAATTCTGAGAGCATGCAAAATTTGTGTGCATCCAAAAAACATTAAATGCAGACTTTTTTTCTTCAAAATTATGATGTGACATTGGGTTGCATGATTTATTTCGTGGAAGACTAGGGTTAAACAATGTGACCTCAATAAAAAAAGTTGCATCTACAGGTTTTGTTTCAAGAGACTTTGACAGACAGACCGACACAGGCGAGCAGCAAATGTCAACATCTGTCATCGACAGGTTTGTTAGAGAATGAAAACACTTTTTGTCTCACAGAGAACAAAGCGATTCTTTGTGAGTGACAGAAAAGTGTTCCCATCTAGACAATTAGCCACATTGTGTAAAGGCGTCGTGTACGTCCACACGCATACAACACCTGAATAAGCAGAAAATAGTTGTGTTGAAAGTTTTGAAAAGACCTTGACCATTTGGCTCTTTCTTGAAAGATAATACTTTTCGACAACATACACAGTTTCTGTTATAAGGCATAGCGATATACATAGTGATATACAGTGGGGGCCGAACGCAAAAGACCACTGGTGAAAATGCAATAAATAAATAAATACATACGGAGCAACACTTCAAAAAAAAGTTGAAATTCATTTATATGTATTAACAGCTATCATACAATTTTATAATATTTTAATACTGTTAACATAGACACTATATATGTTATTAATGTTCTATTTTACAAAGGAAACCATTTAAAAGTTTATTAGTAAGATTTTTTAAATGTTAATGAACACCTCTTGTGTCCTTATATGGTCTTTGTCCTGTCCTTGTTTAGTTTGATTATGATTCTATTCAGCTGTGTGTTAACTATCCTGTGTATTTAGTTCCTTTCTGTTTAGTTCCTTTTTGTCTGGTCTACTCATTACTTTCCTTGTGTCCCTGTGTGTCTCAGCCCTGCCTTGTCTTGCCCTTTTGGATTTCATTAAAGACTGTATTTTGAGTTATTCCACATGTCCATATTCCTTGTTCCTCCCCGCTGTGTGCATGACATATGCTCACCAAGCCTGAATTTATTTGATAAAAAATACAGTAAAACAGTAATATTGCAAAGTGTCATTAAAACTTAAACAATGGTTTTCAATTTTAATATATTTTAAAATATAAATTTTAGTCTTTGTCACATGATCTTTCACAAACCATTTGAATATGCTGATTTGGTGCTGAAAAAATATTTATTATCAATGTGGAAAACAGCTAATGATTTTTCCAGATTATTTGAATTAGTAGAAAAGGTCAAAAGAACAGTAATTATTTGAGAGACAAATAACATGTAACTTCATAAATGTCTCTTCTGTCACTTTTGATCAGTTTAATGCCTTAAAACTTGATCTCAAACTTTTTAATGGTAGTGTACAAATACATTTTGTATGACTGATAGCCCATCCATTTAATTTAACTTTACTCCAAAAATATAAACTTACCTGAAAATACTTTTATCTTTAATGTGTTCGTTTATGTCCAATATTTAGTGTTAAACTGCTGGTCTTTAAAATAAAGCTACTTTTAATTTTCACCTTGACTGATTTTTAGACTGATAGCTTCCTCGCCGATGCAGCAAACTTGTCACAGTAGGACGCGCGGTCCTAATAGCGATGTATAACTGCTGTATCCGAAAATATGAACTAGATGCTTTAAATATTTTTATATTTAACATATTAGTTTTTAAGTATGTTTGAAAGTATATTATTTAGGTTATTGGTACTTCCAGGCTCTCTCTCTCACGCACACACTTTTTAAAATCACCAAATAGTTATGAAATAGCCTATGACAAGTACAGAGAGTCTCTCTCTTGCCCCACCCACCCATGCATGACAATATTGTATATCGGCGATCAAACAGGCTGGCGATATGACGATAAGAAAAATTACCATATCGCCCAATACTAATTAAATGTATTATAAACAAACATAAATGAACAATTTAACAATTGTTAACCTACTTTAAAAATAAAGCAAACATACCTAATACTTTAGTTTAATAGTAACAAATTATTAAGTGTCACTAAAAACAATTCCATTACCAATTATGTTATCGAAACCAAAGGTGTGTTTTTATTTATGTATTTCATAGTCTTAACAAGTTTATCAGATTTTGTCAGTTTATTTCAGATTTGTACTGAAGTGTGAATCCAAAATTTTTTAATGTGTTCTCTCTTTGAATCTATTATCATTTATTAAACATATACTGATCTTGTGTATGAAACGAAGCATGGCACTGAAATGTAATTTGCACAGTGTTTTCTCAGCCCTAACCCTTGTGCACACAAAGCAAGCTTTGACATGTTAAAAGTCCCCTTAAAAACCCGAGAACTCTTATCTCAAGACACAACAGGCAATTGGTCACCACAGAAACGGAGCACGATTTGCTCAGAGGTTGAAGGGGGATCTTTAGTTTTCATTCACTCTCCCCCGAAACCCCTTTCCCTTCCTTTCTCCCTCTCTCTCTCTCTGTGGCCTACAGTCGGCACACTGCCCAGGTTTGCCTCATTTAAACTGTCTTCACATTGGCAGATTTGACAAGCAAGCAAAATGGCCAGGTTCCTCTGTCTCACCCACTGCTCAGAGGAGACTAAATGAACCGGCCGTCAAAAGCCAGTCAAACCAAACTGTCAGGCCAGGCACAGCGCCTCAGCTTGCCACGTACGCTCGGGGTCCAGTGTATAGTGTGGTACCAAGAGGGAATAATGAGGGGAGAAGACTAATGAACACGCTGAATGAAAAGTACAAGAGGGGTTACGTTCAAATGCCGAAACATCCTTTAGTTTTAAGGGTCTACAGAAGACAGAAAATTGGCAGCAGTCTTTCACCATGCGCTGTATGGAGAGCTGGAAAGGGAATGATGACACAGTGTTGTAATTCTTTCATTGTGGTATTTTACATATTAGTTTTGCAAGACATTGTCCATTATGTTTTGGTTTTTGAAAGAACACTCTTATGCTAACCAAGGCTGCAATTAGTTGATCAGTAAAACAGTAATGCACAGTACACTAAAACAGTAATGTATTTTAGAAATATTATTAATAGAACTTTTTTCTATTTGTAAAAGTATTTTAAAACATACAGTAGCATTTTTTTTCTTCCTATGATGGCAAAGCTGCATTTTTAGCAGCCGTTACTCCTGTCTTCAGTGTCAGATGATCTTTCTGAACTCATATGATGATTTGCTGCTCAAGAAACATTTTGGATGTCAATACTTAAAACTGTTTTGCTGCCCTGTATTTTTGTGGACATCATGATACACTACTACAGCAGTTTGGGATAAGTAAAAAAAAAACCAAAAAAAAACCTTTGTATAATAGATTTGTATAATAGATAGTAGATGGCTGCATGTTTCAAAGCAAACAAAAATAGTTTTTTTTTTTTTTTTTTACTATGACAACCAGCTTCAGTAAGGTCATTGACTTTGTTTAAACCTGTTAAATGAGATTGTGATGACTTGAAATCTAATTATCACGTTGAAAGGCTCATTTTCAGTTTATAGATGGATTGACTGAAGATGAAGCAATTTTCTAAGTTATCACACAGAGGTCAACTATAGTTAGGTTCTACATTAAGTGCTGCATGTTTGCTACATTGTGACAAGCAAATTTACTCTTGAGAATCAATAGTACAAACATCATATCCTATCCTATCCTATCCTATCCTATTCTATTCTATTCTATTCTATTCTATTCTATTCTATTCTATTCTATTCTATTCTATTCTATTCTATTCTATTCTTATTATTATTAATGGCAACTTGTGGCAATATCATAGGAAAAGGTTAGTGCCTTGGCAATATTAATATTTTCTGTCTACAAAAGCAGGGTTTTAGATAGAAATAGAACTATCAAATGAGACAGAATAATGAGGGTATAAAAATACTCACTTCACTGCAAATGAAAGTCATTGTACTGATAGTAGCAGAACATTTTCATTGCTTTGTGCACTAAAATGATCACATACATGATCAGAAGATGAGCTCCAAATCACCTTCTTATGATTTAGCTTGATGAACATATCTAGATCAGCCCTTGATGAACAAAAACCGTACATTTTCAGATAATGCTCAATTGCCTTTGTTCACAGGCTCCACCCGTCCTGCTCTCTCCCTTCTGTCATCAACAGTCTCTAAATTGAGCAGTGCATTTGCTCTGCAGAACTCTAACGCTTGTAGGCAATAAAACACACTGTTAAAGTGACGTGTAATTACCCAGGCTCTTATGAATAATTAAGTCACTGCCTCTTATTATGTGCAAACGCATGAGGATGTCAGGTGATCAATAATGAGAGAGGATAGACATTACATATACCAAGCACTTAACATGAGTCCTGTCCGGTCTCTGCTTGAATTTACATTGACTTTAAAACAATTCAGATATTTGATATGCTCCTTCAGGTCTAAAATGTAATGAAAAACCATCTCTAAAATAAAAATAAATAAATAATAAATTATTAAAAAAAAAAAAAAGTATCAAAAAGCTACAATGGAGCTACAAATATCCTTAAGATACATGTATTTTCTTCTGGTCACAAAATGTGATGCTGAAAAAATGTACTGGCTATTAATAGAGCTGTTAGCTAACTGTTTCCAACAAACGCTGTTCTTTTGAATTTTCTATTCATTAAAGAATCCTGAAGAAAATAAATAAATAAATGTATTATGGTTTCCATTGTTTTCAACATTGAAAATAATGTTACTTGAGCACCACATTTTTGAAGGATTATGTGACACTAAAGACTGGAGTAATGGCTGCTAATAATTCAGCTTTGCCATTACAGGAATAAATTACATTACAAATACATTACAATAGAAAATAACTATTTTAAATTGCTTAAATACTTCAAAATCACTGTGCACTGTGTTTTATACTGTAATAAATTCGGCCTTGAGTTTCAGAGACATTCAAAAAAAAAAAAAAAAAAAAACTTATCCAACCAAAGGGTTTGAACTGTATTATTAATATAATAAATTATTTTTTTCGTATTATTATTTTTCTGAGGAAGCAGAGATATTGTGAACAATTAGAGCAAAATTCTCCACCATATAAAAAATATTATGCTATATCAGAAGTCGTAATTAATACATATTCATTCAAAACGACCATTTTAGCCAAAGCTATATACAATTTTCTCCTTATTTTTTCACTTTTGGCATTTTATAACTTCTTAACAAGTGCAAGTTTAGTAAATGAATGGCGTACATCTTGGAGCTACAACAGCTAAACGATTGATTTAAAACACCTTACCAAAACTGAAAACCAAGTTTGTCTCAATGTCTGTGATGACAAATCTGCAACATTCAAAAAAAAAAAAAAAAAAAAAAAAAAAACGATAAAAATCTTATTACTGCACCCAATCACTTAAATGACATGAATCAGGGCAATTTTAGGGGCATGCTGTTTAAGGTACAATCAAATGTGTCTTGTATCCCAGAGAGCCTTTAGCTTTGTTGTACCCTACCCTTCAATCAAAATGAACAACACTTTTTAAATGGCATCATATTCCTTTTCAACCTGTTCACTGTTTGTTTTCATGCCATTCCTCACTTGTTGAATGACTGAAAGGACTCATGAAAGAAAGGGAGAAGCACCAGACATGTAAAGATGTGAGCAAAGGACAAAACGAGGCACGCTTAGAGAATGAGCACGAGAGACAGAATGAAAGAGGCGAGGAAACGTGTGCGATAGATGGAGACGGTGGCATAAACACAATACGCTTGGCTCTCTTAAATGAAAATCCAATTTCGAAAAGGCTCACAGAGTTTATGGGAAAAAAAGCAAACAAAAAAGAGAGGCCAAAATTGGCCAGCGAGCTGAGAATACTCACACAGATGAGCTATGGTGAAAAAGCATTGCAAATCCTGAGGGCCCAGAGAGAGACAATGATCTTCAATTACCAGCTGCTCTGTTCCCAATTTCAGACAAGAGAAAAAAAGGGATGGGAGTAAAGAGAACGGGGTTGAGCTGAGGAAGGCATCAGGAAAAAAAGCAAAAAAAAAAAAAAAAAAGCAGGAGATTGTTAAATAGGAAATGAGACAGATGGAGAGATTGGCTGATGGTGAAAAAAAAAAAAAAACGATGTGCAGGAAAAATTGTTAAAGCGAGATAGAATTGTGGACGTGCAAATCAGAGCGGGAGAAAAGGGATGGATGGTATAATTTCTAATTCATTCTATTAGATGGCGAGGGCCAAAGTACCATCTCGCTCTCTTTCACAGCCCCATCCGTTTTGAGTTGCTTTGCAGCCGACGCTCCATTTGCAGATCATATCGTCTGTAAACACACTGTTACACTTGTCTGCGCGCTGTGCTGTCCTTTCCCCTCATCTGTCCTCCATTTTAAAGAATGCAAATAAGTAAACAATCCGTACAAGCAAGGGTAAGCAAGGCCTCTGCAACAATAAAGATGCATGCCTACATCCTGCACTCACTGGAGGGAGTGTCTGCAATCCCTTTAACTTAATGAAACCTTTAGAAAGAATGTCCTTTACTGGGTAAATTCTCTGAAGGAATGATTGTACAAGTTTGAAATACCCAAGCGACCATCTTTGTGAATGCTGCACACATTTCTGCCATTGCTACACACATTTGTCATGTTGCAAAATGCTCGAGGGGAATTTGGTAAGAATGAATAGCGCCCAATAAAAGCAGTGTTTATTTTCACGCACTGTCTACGTTGTTTTGGCACCTGAATTTAAAACAGAATTGTGGGTGGTTAGTGAATGAAATGTAGGATTTTGTACTAAAAAACTGAATTTGCCTCTATACGATATATTCATCATCACAGGAAAAAAAATACATTGTAAAATAGAAAAAATAGAAATAGAAAACTGTTATGTTGAATTGGAATATATATATATACATACATACACATACATACACACGCTATACTTGAGGTACAAAGCCCCAGCATTACAGTGAAAAATAAAAGTAAAATTGGTCACCATATGCAAAATATCCTGTAATGTCAAAAATACAAATCACATTTAATACATTTAAAACTCAAAATAACCACTTAAGCCAATGTAACATCAAATGAACTCGAGTGCCTATGTGACTAGCTAATCGTAATTTCATTAAATGTTTAGTCGCAGGCAGATGATTATTATATCTTATTCTTTCTTTATATGGTCCTTAACTAATTTGTCAAGCATTTCCAAGAAGTGTTAGCAATTGACTGTGTTCGCATTAGCCAAGCAAAGGTGATTCTTACCTAGCATTGCAGTTGTCATAACACTAATTGCAGTTTCCTCGCAGTTCACAAAGCATCGAACAAAGATATTTCCTTTCTTTTACATAGCGGCTCTATTTCCGAGCCTTTTTTTAAACCTGTGAGTATTGTTACCGGCTGATGGTCGGTTTTGCGTCAGAAGTCTAGTGAACAAAGGCATCAAATCTGAAGCCGCTTTAAACCCTTTTCTAAGTGCCTTGGGTCATTATTGCCCTAATTAAATCAGAAAAAAAAGAAAACATTTTGAGATTCTGCATTTGATTACATGTCAGATGAAGTGCACCATTTATTTATTTCTTTGTCTCGCCCACAAGGGAACAAACATTGCTTAAGATTCATCAGCAACTGTCATGTTCCAGGCACTCTCGCCGCACCGGCTTGAAAGAGGTGCCGGAGGGCTTCCTTAACACAAGAGCCCCGCTAGTAAAGTGCTTTAATTACACGCACACTCACCGCCGGTGTCTCTTTTCTCTGCTATTCTCATTCCCTCCCTCATTTTCCTCCTCTTTGTCCATAATGCACAGCGACCTCATGTTTACTAGAGGAAGAATGCTTATTTCCACTGCTTTTGTGCTTTCTCTTTCCCGTTAATTCTACTCTTGGCAGAACTCCCAACATCTTACTCATCTCTCTGTCTCTCTCTCTCTCTCTCTCTCGCGTTGTATGGAACAGGTGGGAACAGAGAATCATAGATATCGATTCTTCTTCATTTGAGTAAATGAAATAGGAAACAATCCCCTCTGTTTAAGCTTCAGAACCACTTCCCTTCTCCTACGCGTACATCTGGAGACTGGCAGCCCGCTCTGCTTGCTGGCAGCGCCTCACAGCTGATGCCATTCTCTGGCCAGGCACATCCTCAGAGGAGCCCACCAATCAGAGCTCGGCTCACTCCACTCTGACATCAGACAACCCTCGGCAGGAATGACAATGAGATTCTGCTCACTACGCTGACTAATAGGCTGCTTATTCTAATGTTCATTATTATTAGGGTGTTTTCGAGTTCCATTTCCCAGCAGTACCTCCATCAGCATGTCAAAACCTTTGACATGAAAACACATGGGAACTGCACAAAATTTCGCCAATGTCACCTCTGACTTCTTCTAAGGGAGCGGATTTAGACAACCGCATGGCACGATATAATCAATAAAAGTGAACATTTGCAAGCCGGTTGTGAATCATCCCAGCACTGTGTGTTCCCGTCGGTGTACAAAATGATACAAGTTACCGGGCTTCATAACTCTCCTGAGTCATTTTGAGAGCGCCGTTCGACTGTAATGAAAAATAGAGACTACAAATAATTCATCTTGCAAATAAAATACACTCCGCTCGTTGTTCTAACATCAGGTCGTACCTTATGCTGTACAACAATATTGATTCGCAGCACTTCTAAAACGTCTGTGCAGCGAAGCATTTAAGATGTAAGTTTAAAGTAATACTTACAAAAATGTCTAGATCACTTCCATTATTTCCATGGCTGCAGACTGATGAATTGAAACTGTCAAAAGGCCAATTCTATCTTTCTTTCCTTCTACAGCTGGTATCACAGTGATGGCATTTCTATTAGTCTGCATCTCCATGGTGATGCCTGAACAGGCACCCAAGGCTGGCTAGTAGGGCAAGGGCGGCTTGATGCTGTCTCTTTTATTAATGAAAAAAATCATTTTCTTAGTCACTATTTGTAAATAAATAAATAGATGTTATTATTATTATTATTATTATATCTTCAAACAGAGGGGAAAAAGGGAAACATTTAATTTTCTCATTTAATACCATTACTGCTGCTGCTGCTACTACTACTACTACTACTGAAACAATAAAACAATTTTCCACCAGGGTAAAAAAACAAAACATTCTAAATAATAATAATAATAAATATGTTGTACACGTGTAGAATGAGAGCTGGCATTATCTTAATCTAATAACCATGGACTTCCCATGAAAGACATCATCTTGATGGCAGTATATACCTCTGTACAATCTCAATATATGCCTCCATGTCAATGGTACCGTCGCATATATGCCAGTCAGCCATGCTGTTTGCTCTGCTGCACCCACATACATGACAAATTTGCTTTTGCTTCTGTCGCTAATGAAAGTCTGGATGGTCCCTTTTGGTCTTTGGGGCTGACTACTCGAAATCCATTTTTCCCAGAAACAAGTTAAAATGTGGACTCTGAGTGGAATCTGAGTACAGCACACATTTTCACTGTCTTTTTGACTATCTGTGATGAGCTCTGGCCCAGAGAACCCGGCAGCATTGCTGCATAGAATTGATGTATAGCTTTCTTCTAGAGTAACAGATAATTCAAGTTGCATTTCTTGATGCAGCAGCAGACTGTGGTAAATGACAGTGGTTTTCTGAAGTACTCCTGAGCCCATGTGGCTATATTCAATACTGCAGCATAACGGTTTCTTATGCAATGCCATCTCAGGGCTCAAAGGTCAAGCATATTCAACTGAGGTTTACTGTGATTTCTCTGGATACCCTGAATCCTTTCACAATATTATGTATGGACCTTGGTGAAAGACCTAAATTCTTTGCAATTTTGCATTGTGAAATGTGATTTTTTATTTTATTTGTTTGATGACACTTCTCTTGTGAAATTTGGCACAAAGTCATGAACCATGATTCAGCTTTGCTTGCAAAGACTGAGATGCTCCTTTTATACCAAAACATGATACCTTGACATATTACCAGTTCACCTGCTTACTTTGAACTGTTTCAAAACAGTTTAACATGGATATTCTATAACCTTTTCACTTTTATTTTGCCTCTGTCCCAACTTTTTTGGAATGTGTTGCAACCACCAAAAATATAATTTGTTCATATCTACAAAATAGATTTACGCTGGTCAGTGAAAACTTTGGAAATCTTTTCTTTGTACTTTTGTCAATTAAATAAAACTTAAAAAATGTTCTGTAATTGGGGTTGTATAAACTTTCATCCCAGTATTTATGTGATCATATGAATGAATGTAAGACAGAAATAATACTTAAGGTAGTGGTTGAAAAGACTGTTTATGAAGCTGTTTCTTACCTATATATGATAACTGCTGTGTCAGTGGCAGCGCGAACGCAGATTTGAATGTTCCAGTAAGACTTTTTCAAAGGTTTAATACACGCGGGTGAATCGTTGTCATGAGATCACAATCTTTTAATGATTAATCATGCAGTTCTAAGCACAATATTCCTATTCTGCTCATAAACTATCAATTGTGAGTTTTTCTATCAATAACTGAAAGGAACATTTGTGAATATATAGGCTGCAGAGCTTTGAAAGAAATGGAGAATGTAAATTGATATGATTATTTCTGCTTTTTTTTTTTTTTTTACCATTACAGAGTTCTAAGAAGAGAAGCAAATAGAGGCCTTAGGCCTTGGTAGACTAACTCTAATGAAACAAGCAATAAGGGATGTTGATACAATTGCATACATGTATTATCCATGTCTAAGATGAACAAAGATCTTATTTACACAGCTCCCACTGAAAATAGAACATCTCCAGCTCCAGCCAAGAGGCCAAGAACTCACCACCTCTTCATCTGATACCCAGAGATCACTGAACACTGAAGAAAAGCTTCACCCATATGTGACTCAGATCTACTAAGCAGTGAATAACTGAGAGCAAGTTATTTGCTCTCCATCTGTTTGCTTGATCTTTGCTTAAAGTAATTGGCATGAATTTTACTTTAAGTTGCAGTAACTAGAACTGCTGTTGAACTATCATGAACCATGCCGTCGCAAAGTAGGTTTCGATTTTAAATTGGCCAATATAGTCTGTAGTGGAAATATAGCGCTGTGAGGTACAAATTGAATTTTGCCATGTTCAGATTGAATTTTTATATGCTAATTCACTTTCCACAAATGATCATTTAAATCAAGCTTTCATTTAGGATATGGCAAATTTACTTTATACTATCGTACAATCTAATTTATGTGACCACAAAAAAGGAATAAATGGCTTAACAGCTTACTACATTCTCTTCTCTCCCCACATCTCTCTTGCTGCTAGCGGACTGTGATACTGTTAAATTCCCACACGAAACACATCTACCTCTCTGTAAAAACATGAAGGCCCTCATAGGAGCGGGACCAACAGGCTTACCAACACCACAAAGCTGCCAACAGCTCACCGCTAGAGTAAGGACAGCAGCGTGCAATTGTTATTCCTTCACGGCCTTTTCGGTTAATGCAGTTATGCAGCTGAAACACGCTAACCCTCCACCGCACACACACACACACACACACACACACACACACACACTCCCATCTGAGAATTAAGCAGGCTTTGAGAGAGATGAGTCCCCGTTGATAGAGACAGCCCTCGTGATAACTGTGCGCTTCGACATCCAGCTTAATGAAACTCCCGAGATTTCCATCAATCTTCTTTCCTCCACTTTCTACTCCCCCTCTCTTTCTCTCTTTCCCTTCCCTATGCTAACTCTACCCGCCCATCTCCCTGACTCCATCTCTTTCTCTCTCTCGCCACAAATCTCTCACTTCAAATAAGTCCCTGTCTTCCACTCCCACCTTTTTTCGCTTACTTTCCTGCTTTTATTCTCTCTCCTTCCTTCTGTATAATGTCTTTGGCTCATGGTATGTTGGCAGTCTTGAGCTCCAACGTTGATCAGCTTCATTCTATTCTTGTGAAATGGTAGCGTGCCGTACCCTTGAGCCTAGCCACAGTATTTGGATGCTTGCAAAATGAAAGAAGTCAGCTCACATGGCGTGAAATGAAAGAAAAGAATAAGCTGATGCATGCGAAAGAAAGAAAAGAGAAAGGCTGAGCTGTTCTGCATGACGGAGAGGGATCGAGCGAGGCGGGGAGAATGGGGCGTTCTGCTGGACCACAAAAATGGAAGATGATGCAATGATGCTACAATGCATAAATAAATGAATAAATGAATAAACTGTATTTTTGTGCTGTTGAAAAATAAAATTATTTCATATGAAATCAAAATGAGAAAAGTTATAAAAAAAAAAAAACTATCTATCTGCAAGTCAAATATATCTTTCTCCATTAAAAATATCTATATACTTCAAACAAGGCAAAAATAACAGTTACTTTTTTTGTTTGTTTGTTTTCGGTTTATATACACTCATCAGCATCTGGTGCTGTAAAATTTGTCTATTGAGCATAAAACATGGCTTTTCCTGTATATTTAATTTGGTACTAAAATTATGTGCTGTTGAATTGTATTCATTCAGTTCGACAGAATTTCATTATTTCTGCACATGACAACAGACTGGAGTTAGTTCATCTAAATGTAGCTATTACACACTTTCTCCCAGCAGGATCTAAATGGCACGTTTGGCTTCCTGCTGCTAACTGCCAGATGTGTTTAGCCATGTCCTTGGTGTAGCTTATTTTCTCTTCCTAGACTTATATTTGAAACAGACAGGTGTCCATAGGTGAGGGATTGACATGTTATATCATGCCTGAATAAAGAAGTGCCCTGGCGACCTTAAAGACTGTTATGGATGTTATTTATTTATAAGTATAAATGTACATTGATAAGGTGTTTGATCCTACAGGGATGTCATGACATGCTTTTGACTATAGGTTATCAAGGATTTTGCTTTTAAAAAACAGAGTAAGCTTTTTTTTTTTTTTTTTTTTTTTTACTGAATATAGCTTTCTCCTAAATGGTTCTAGAGAAAGAAGACATCAGTTTCATGTCAGTTTCTGTAAACATGCAAGCCTCAGTATTCACCATACAAAAAAATAAAAATAAAATAAAAATAAAAAAAATAAAACACTCACTGGACATGTTATCACAATAGAACCCACAATTAAACAATAGTATAACAAACTATAAATAATAATAATTAAAAACAAAAACAAAAAAAACTATAAAATATCAATAAATTAAAAATAAAAAGTAAATATTGTAAAATATAGATAGTACATGAATAAAACTTACTAAACTATGTTTGATTACTAAAATTGCTATAAAAAAACTGAAATTAAAGATGAATAAACAAATGAAATAAAGCCAAAAAGAAATGTATAAAAAGAAATAAAGAAATAGAAATAAAGCCAAAAAAAGAAAATCCACAACAACACATTATGGAAAAGAAAAAAATAAATAAAAATTCAACATTAACCAAACTACAGACCACATCAGAAAACTACTAGAGAAAGGAAGCCTTTTTTCTTAGTTGACCTCTAACTAAAGCCATACAGCCTCTGTGATAACAAGCCCGGTCCTCAACCTCTGTGAAGTTGGCAGACTTGGCACACCATAAAAAATAAATAATCACCAAAACTTAGGGGTGGCACGGTACATGTATTCGTACCGAACCATCACAGTACGGGCGTCTCGGTTCGGTGCATAAAGCCTTACGACGAATACAGGCAATTCACTCTCAATTCAGAAGGGGGCGCCTGCAGTAATGCAACGCTGTTTGATAACCGCCAGCAGAAGAACAGCGAATGCCATGAGTTGCACACTTGAAAACAAAGCCCACTACACAGTGACCATGTGCTGATTCTGAACGCGTCCCTTACATAAACTGACAAGGGAGTATACTTTAAAGGCTTGCGCACTCAACTGTTTGCGAAATGGAGCTTTGTGCTGGGGTATCCCAGCTCTCTCATTAGGCACAAATCCACATATTCTATACTATTTCCATATTTGCGATGTAACATATCTGAATGCTAAACTATTATTTATTATGTAAATAATAGGCTTTGTACTTACGTCGCGTTCCAACAGTGACACAGAGGCGCGCGCGCTGATGTTTGGTTCACTGTATTTTATTTTGTTAAATTACCAACTACACTGTCAAGTTAGCAATACTGGAACTGATGTGCTTTGCTCCGGCGCGATCACTTCAACTGTTTCCTTATACCAGCAGAATCAACTTTAAACACTTAATGTCTTATTAATAATCACTGTATAAATGTCTGCTTTTATTTGTGTACACTCACAATGAAAACAAAACAGATTTTATATATATAACATTTAATAATAGTATTTTCAAAAAAAATTTTTTAATTTGCACTACTGTCTGTTCAAAATAAATGAAAAGAAAGCATAGTAGATTTCGTGTGACGTCACTCTCCACCCCATGTTGCCCAAATCACCCCAAACCAGCACAGTTTATTTGTGCTGGTTTGTGCCGTTAAAACAAACACTGTATCTATTTTCCTTCCTTAGATATAACCAAAATATTTTCGGTAGCTGTGACGTCACTCTCCACCCCATGCTGCTCAAATCTCTCCAAACCGGTGCCATTCGTTTGTGCTCAATTTGTGCTGGTTTGTGCCGTTAAAAGGAGCCCTGTAACTATGGCCACTTCTTTTATATAACAAAAATAAACTTTTTTACGATCAGTGACGTCATTCTCCACCCCATGCAATCTAAATCGTTCCAAAACGGTGCCATTCTTTTGTGCCCGATTTGTGCTGGTTTGTGCCGTTAAAATAAACAATAACCATGACCTCTTAAATCTAACGAAAACTTCATTCTCCACCCCGTTTAGCGCGGCCGCAGAGTTTAATAAAAAAAAAGTTAGTGTTCGTGCTGCCTTGAAATTTTAAGCTTAGTCAGCTCCAAGTGTTCACTAACTTCATGTTTCAAGTTGACTAAGCTTAAATTTCAAGGCAGCATTAAGTTGAAACGGCGAGGCCGTCTATTTTTTTCTTCTTTTTATTTTTTTACAAATCAGCACAAACGAAGCACAAACGAATGGCATTGTTTAGATCACAGTAACAAAGGGATACACCTGAGACCATGGACCTAATATCCATTCAAATGACAGTTTTACCATGTTTAAACTCACTTAGCACTTTATTTCCCTTCACAGATAACACAGTTTACTGGAGACCCCCATTCCTCACCCTATCATATTTTTCCTCTCTTTCTCATGCTTTTTCCACATTCATTTTTGTAAGAGTTAGAAGAGGTCGACATTGAATTTAGTGCTTAATTTCCTTAATATCATAGCGTAGTTGTGGTGATTTACAGCATTAAGCTCATGATTGAGTTAAGAAGTTGGGAGCGCAGGGGCTTAGAACCGCTCTGCATTACTTTGCACAGGCTCATATATATCAATGCAGACTGGCTTTTAATGCAAATGGCCCAATGGTCGATATTGCTGTGCTTGCTTTCCTTGACATCTACCCATTTCCGCCCTCAGTAACAGAGCGTGTAGCATTTGAAATACAAATCACACAATACAGACGCAGGCGAAGGTGTTCTCTAAGTGCTCAAGCTGCCTGCAGAAATTCTCCTTCTTTTTTGCCCATTTATACTATTGATTTTCAAAATCAAAACACTCTGCCTTGAGCAATGTTAAGACGGTGAAAATCAGTGAAACTGGGTATATTTTTGTTAGCAAGCAGAAGGTGTCTATACCGTAGATGTGAAGATCAAGGATAGGGGCTGAATCTAGGGGTCACACATTTCTAAGTGCTTATGGCTAACTCCTTCATTTAGTGGTCAGGGGTCATATAAAGAGTATACAGTAAATACAGGTGTATGAGTTGGTCTTACTGAACCTTAAAATACTATACTGTATGTTGGAGAACACTATGTTGTTTGTAATGAAATGGATGAAGTAGGATAAGGTTTTGCCTCCAAAGCAAACAGATGCAATGATATTAATATATAGAGTGTGGCTGTTGGAGTAATTTCCCAAAGGGTAAGAAGATATTATTACATTCATCTTGAGTGTACGGAGACACAATACAATATGATGATATACCATGACCACAACACAGGTAGATGTATAATTCAAATGTTTCTTTCACTCTCTTTTTTCAATCCTATTTCCTCTCTCTCACACTTTCTTCATAACTTTATTAATGATTATCACATTACAAGTAAAGTGGGTTAAGTTATCAGATTACTCCCCCCCCCCAAGTTATGAGAGAAGCAGGGCATTACTTGTTAAATATTGTATTTTAATCATCTAATTTACATTTTCTGTTGGCCGCTAAAGAAGTAAAAAAGGGAGAATTTATGGAACAAAATAAAACACCACAAAACAACAAAAACACCACACAACTAAACACAAAAATACAAAACAAAACATGCCAAGCATGCATGCCACTGTGGAGATTAATCAGTTAATGGTGAAGGAAAAAATAAAGATCATTTTAATTATTTAATAAACAATAATAAATTAACATACTTATTGTAACATGTTTAAAAGCAACATTCACAAACACTCATGCACACACTATGAAGTCTGTATACGCCTGTTATATTGAAGCTCCACGGTCTATGGGCATCTCAAGCAGGAATACGTCACGCCACTCCTGACCACAATGAATCACTGCTGAATGGATCGAAGTGCCAGAAATTGCTGACATTATGAAGCATGGCGTGCTCCTGGCGAGTAAATCTCGCAGAGCTTCAAAATAAATGACCAACCACAAATGACCAACCTACAGGAACAAACTCGCTCTCTCTCTTCCTCATTCTCAATCAAACAGTCAGTCAATCATACGCACATTTAGAAACACATATGTTTCTGGATGAAACCACGCAGATGTTTTGCATCTCGTCATATATTTAGCGGGTTTTAGATGTTGCGCTGTGAGGGCTTCTGTTTACAAGCTTTGAGGGAGATTTTCATCATAACACAAACATAAAATATGGCACTCTCTGAAGAAATTCGTATACTAACAGACAGCTGTACACTGATTTTTTTTTTTTTTTTTTTTACACTGGAAAAAAAAGAAAAAAAGAAAAAACGTGACTCCTAGCTCAACTACATGACCAAGCAGGACTTTCAAAGGAGAAATAAACCATTGCAAAATAGTGAGATGTGTTTATCTAGAGCGAGGAAAAGGCAACGTGGGACATTATGCAATAGAATTCCTTAAAAGTTGTTTCATTAACAAACTAAAAATTGTTAGAATTTGGGCACAGCTCTCATTAATAGTAACAGTCAAACAAGTGACAATTTATTTGATCTTTCTGACAGCCTTTTTGTCATAAAATACACAAACCTTTCTGTGGGTGCCTGAACACCTCTCTTTAATCTAAGGTTTCTAACTCACTGTAATAGCATGGTAATGAGCCTTTATTTTAAGCACGAGATGAGGTAATGAGACAGCAACTTGTATCAAGCATGATAGGCTTCAAAAAGTCAATGCCTAATCATGTTATAAAATGTTATATTACAGCAATTAAAGAAGCCTGTTTTTACCGTGGATTCCGTCATCATCATCATCATCATCGTTTGAGCTCCAAACTGACTGGAGGCAAAATCTTAAGTAACTGCTGACCTTAAAAATCAGAGTAATAGCTTTGTAATTGATAATGTCAAATGATCACACGATTCACACTTTTTCCCTCCCTCCAAACAACCATTTTGTGCATTCATTAGTGTGGAGTGCTTTCCAGACTTTCACAAGAATATCAAAGGTCACACTACATAATGTCAGCCAGAGTACATGAGCTGTACAGAGAGAGGGAGCTTTTCAGAAGTGCTGTGTGAAAGTCATTGGAGTGGAGTGAACTCAGGCAGGGCCGGGCTGGAACAGACTGTGGCTGATTGACTGTGATCTGCAGGCGATCTTTCATGTGCTTTGAAGGCAGGGGGAGGGGTCTTGCTACCTACTGACAGATGGAGCAAGGCCGGCTGAAATTGATATGATGGGTTTCCCCTTTCGGGACGAGCAGCTTTCTCTCTCCTTTTCTGTTTCTTTTCATTTATGTGCTCTACCTTTGGCACGTACCCCCGTTTATCGCTCATCGCAGCCGGACCCTTTTTTAATCGGCAGGCACTTGTGTTTATCTGCTTTCTTTAATATGTGCACATACAGAGGCTTTCAACTCACCAAAAGTTCTGCCTCACTGCATGGGCTACTTCATACCCCACGTTTTTTAAAAAGCCTTTAACTGTGCTGTGCATCACAGATTAATATAAAATCTATTTTACACATACAGGTCTCTTATGCTCACCAGTGCTGCATTTATTTGATATAAAAAAATAAAATAAAATAAAAAAATACAGTAATATTGTAAAATATTATTAAAATGTAAAATATATGCATTCTATCTAAATACTTTTTAAAATGCAATTTATTCCTGTGATGGCAAAGCTGAATTTTCGGCAGCCATTACTGTTGAAAATAGCTTTGTATTTTAAACCAATACACTTTTTCAAGATTCTTATATGAGTAGAAAGTTCCGAAGAACAACATTTATTTAATCTTTTCTAACATTATAAATATATTTACTGCCATTTTGATCCATTTAAATGTGTCCTTGTTGAATAAAAGTATATTTTCCTTAAATATAATAATAATAACAATAATAATAATTAATTATTTGGTGTACTTGGTGTAATGCAATGTGTTTATGCTGTTTAAGGTTAAAAAACACCTTATTTTCCACATACTGTACATTATTGTTGCTCCTCTATGCCCCGCCTTTCTGTAACGTGCCTATTTTCACAAAGCTCATAGGTCTGAAAAGTGAGGTGTGCTCTGATTGGCCAGCTATCCAGTGCGTTGTGATTGGCCGAATGCCTCAAGCATGTTATGCCCGCTTGTAAATGTTATGCCACCTAAACAAAATGTTACACCCCTTACCATATTGTGGTGCCGTGTGTGCCAGTGCAACGAGACAAAAACAATTAAACCCATTACAAACGAGGCATTAGTTGCATCCAATCGAAACATAATTACTGATTATAATGACTTATACTGTCTTTTTACACGTTGTGTTGCATATCGCACCGCGTAAACATAAAACCATGTCTGCATTTGTGATCTGAGAAGGACAAACAACAAGCGCTACTCTACACTGCTCAAAACTCGCGATTGAATCGTCAGTGGCAAATTCTTTAAATATGATAAAATACTTACAGGCTGTTAGTCAGAAGCGCCAGACTGTCCTTGCAAAGTTGGAATTGCCCCACCTTATAGAAACAGCCTTTGTGTGTAGACGGCATTGTAGGCTACTTTCCCAGGTTCAGGAAACAGTCCTCCATAAAATGCGCTGCACACACTCTAATATTTGGGTTGAACTGTTCTGGAACAGTGTTGTAAATACTGAAAAAAACGTAACCACTGATTTGTAGTTGTGTCCTATTTTGGAAGGCCAAACTAAGTAGTTTCACTTTCACACCGAAACACAGCGTCTCCACGACATGGTGGCGGCAGCAACAATACTACAGTGAGAATAAAAGTTACGATTTCTTTCTTTGTGTGAACATTTGCGAGGTGTTATGCAAATCTTCCCACACAATGACATAGACATGTGGGGGCATGTTTAAACGAGGAGTTTTAAGAGGATGTGGATGAGTCTTAACTTTTACAAAGAATATCTCTTTGGATTTGAGACGTTAGTCTTTGCAACTTTAGGGATCACTCCAAAGAGAAAGGAAAACTTGAAATCACATCATATGACCCCTTTAAGACCGTTTCACTCAAATAGTGCAGTATTTTTAAAACTGTTGGACCATATTCCAGCTCATCCATGTCGTTGCAGCAGCTTTTGTTACGTATCATTACTCATTTTTAGTGGCTTACAAATGCCCTCGACAACACTACTGCATATAGGCTATATCTTGTCTTGCACACCCTCATGGATTTTACCTCTTGTGTTTGATTAAATAAGAGGTAAGAATGGGGGAACAAGGCCCTGTGGAGAGCCAGGTGCACGATTATTAACCTCTCTGTCGGATAGATGTCTATTTCACCACAGGCCTGCTGTGAAGAGCCAGCCAAGGTGGACGTCCAGACGAAGAATGGGCCAGAAGGGGAGAGAGGAACATTATCCTTGTGGCAATCTCCCCCCCCCTTTAGACACACACATGCACACCTACACACACACACACACACACAGTGTAAACACATGAACAGCACCTGATAAAACGTCCTTCATGTGACTTTGACAAACCCTGACAGACTCTTGGGAAGAACGGCTGTAAAAGTAAGTAGAGAAGCTGGCATCAGATAGTATTCGATATGTGCCAAGTCTAATTTAAATAAAGGCATTTAACAACTCGCTGGTGTGGATTTGCTTAATTATGCTGCAGATTTCATGAAATATGAATTCGGAGAGGACTTTCACGTTTTGTCTTCCTGAGCTGAGGAGTCAAAAGGTTCTATTTGCCCTCTTCTTCACACTTCTTATCAACTTCCTAAACCAACTCTTCAGACGTCGCTATAATTACTCTTGTGGACTACACATTGGAAAACCATGTCCCTTCACAAAAGTCACTCAAACTAAACTTCTTGTCGCCTTTTAATTAGGCTATTAATATGCAGTTAGCTCATAAAGGCCACGCCAAAAGGTATAAATGACATAATTGAGCGAGCCACATCCATGAGTTCAGGCTAGCACAATTTTTTTGATGTCTAATAATTGCTTATAAACATAAGGAAATGGGATAAAAAATGCAATGCATAAAACTGTGGCTCCCTTCAATCTAGCTGACAAAAAAAAAAAAATTCTAATGCCACCCTGCAAATGAAATGGGAGAGAACCTTAGGAAACGCTGATTGTGATTGACACAGAAGGTGATTTAAACTGATTTCGTATAGACATGTTAAGAAAGAGGAAGTGTGTTATTGTGAAACTGCTGAGCCACATTTAATGAGAAGCTTCAATCTTCATACTGTGGCTCCTTCTGGATCCTCAGAGTTGTGAGAAATAAATTTCACCGGAGATGTTTGCTGTTGAATCCTGCTCAGACGCAGAGATTTAGAATGTTCTCAGAGATAATATATCAGTAAAACATATGACTCTGTGACCTTAAACTCAGAGATGGTTTTTAACCCTTATATTCAGTTTGGTGTTTGAGAGACCCTAAGGCGTTTTAACAGTTTAAAAACATACTAAACATTTCATCATCACATTGATTCTTCATGACTTTTGCTGATCTTATGATAACTGTTTATACATAAATTTCCACTTGATCAAACATTCTCCATGGAAATGCTGCGTTATGCATTAATTTTCACATGCAACAAATGACTTGCAGTAGAAAGTTTTTTTTTTTTTTTCTTGTCAGAGTAAAACATTTGTAAAATGAATACAGTCCTATTTCTGAAAAGTGCATGGATAGTTTAATAATATCTGCTTAAAAGGTTTTGGGTAACACTTAACAATAAGATCGTATATATTAACTTAAGGTAAAGTCATGAAAGGAAGTATCAACAGATCTTTTTTTTTTTTTTTTTTTACATATTTTATTGATTGTAATATAATATAAAAAAAGAAAAGAAAAAAGAAAGAAAAGAAATGTAGGGTGGGGAATTGGCTCTTATTCATCAGTTATTGGTTGGATTTTGAGATGTGGTTGATGCACTCAAAAATTAATGTAAGCTTGCAGCCAATTGTGGAGAGGCTAAAGAAGACTAAATGACTGGAAAAGATTGTCATGTCACCAAAGAAAAGTTTGTTGTTTTCACTGGAAAATTGAGACATTTTGAATTTAAAAATATATAAATAAAAATTAAAAATAAAAGTAAGTAGTAAGTAAATTAAATTCAATTACTCATTGATGAATCATTTGCAAAATAGATACGGTGAATTTCCATTTCACTTTAATGCAATATCAGACTTGAATCTACATGTCTTACAGTTACTTTCACTGAATTTATTATTCTTGGATCTCCTTTTCAATTTCAAGTTGACATAAATTAATGGAAATTAGTTTATTACCAACAAACACAAATTAACTACAAAAAAATATTTAAAAAAATGTTTAGAAAGAAGCATTAACCTAGATTAATAAGTGCTATAGAAAAAAAAAAAAAAAAAGTTAGAGAGAAGAAACAAAGTCAAGTCATCCTCACCAGAACATTAGGGTTAAATCAGAGAAAACTAAAGCTCCAGATTTGGAAGGAACATTTTTAGCAGCTACCAGCTTTTGACCAATGAGAGCCAGCGTTTGCGTGTTGCTGACTGTGCCTGTCGCTGTCCGCAGGTGTGTGTGCTGTCTGGGTGTGGGCTGATGTATGGGCAGAGGCCTTGCTCAGGTGTGAGCTAATCGAGTGTCAAATGAGCCTGAGAGGAAGCTTGCGCTGAACGGTTCAACGATGCAGCTGTGGCCCCCTCCAAACTTGCACACACACATACACACACATTCACTTTTCCGCACACATGCACAATGGACAACAAAAGAGTGGATCTGAAAACATTCACCTGGATGAACATAGCAGTACCAGGCTGTGTCACCACACATGTCCAAGTAGGACGGTCAGTAAGCATGAGCACTAGGAAATCTAAACAAATGGAAAATAAGATTTGCGGTGAAGCGAGGCAATTTCGGCTTTTTTAATTCAATTGAGTGGCTTGTTACTTCCACTTGAAGGACGGCATATTATTTAAGATCTCTTTTGCCATCTTGCGCTTTGTATGTTTGGACTGCTTGTGTTGGGGAGGTCAGGGCAGGTCAAGGTTTCTTCACCGGTGTGGAAGGGCCATCTGTGTGTGGCTGGTGATCCGACTGGCAACGGTCTCCTTGACCAGCCAAGGATGGTCGAGAAGGGACCGAGCAGAAACAACCCCCCCCCCCCCCCCCCCCCCCCCCGCCTTCATTCTCTCCCTCTCCCTCTATTGTCAGTCTACTTCTTTCAACTCTTTCTTCTTCATTTTGCTCCCCGGAGACCGAGGGACGTGCAGCAGCTGTGCCCCAGCGAAAAGGGAAAGATTTAAGAAAAGGACTGAAAAAAAAGCAAAAAGAGAAGATCGACCATGACCCCATAAGTGCCGCAGCATCGAGCGGTGCGCATCAATTGTTATTCCACACCTGTTTATGTGGTCATTCGAGTGTCAGTGCAGATTTAAATGTGAGGCGTACAGGAGTTTGATACCTCTGTCACCCCCAGTTAATTGTGCCTCTTTCCTTCTTTAACTGTCTGCTCTCCACAGATTCCCTTTTAATTAGCTGCCACACTGGTGTGTCAGTGCAACAGGGAGATGTGCCTGACATACTCTCAGTCAGAAAAGGACAATCTGCATCCTGCCATGAGATGGAAATACAGGAAGTCTGGAATACTGTACGTCCTGCTTCTCACAAATGATGCCAATTATGTTGTGTGCATGGATTACATGAATGTGGAAGATGAAACTATAACCAAGGAGTCAAACAAATATAAATATAGATCCACAAGTGCAAATATACATGTCAACATGCTTGTTTTCTTAGTGAGAACTGTCCTCTAAGCATAAACAGCATTATGGAGAAATTAGCCATGTACCACAACCTAGCAAGCTGCCTACATAGGAAGCAGCTTTCTAAGGTCATGGAAAAATCTACATACACAGGAACGCATACAAATAATGCTCATGCCAAACACACAATTAATTTAAATACAGACAGAACGAGATGAACAACTAATATTCTAATAAGATGTAATGTGGGGTTTTGGGTTCTGTTTCATGTTCACGTTTCCATGTCTTTTATTTTGGACTTTAGTCATGTTCCCTGTTTGTGTCATGCTTCCCTTGCCCTCCTGTATTCATGCTATTGGTTCTCTTGTTCATTGTGTCATGTTCTGATTGGTTATTGTCCTGTCATGCTACTCTCAGTTCTGTTTCCTCATTAGTTGATTCTTGTCATGTGACCTGTATTGTCTGCTATAAGTAGCCATATTGTTGTCGTTGTGTATTGGTGTTGTTACCTGCTGTTGGTGAGTCTAGTTTGTCCAAGTCAAGTCTTTTCAAGTCACGTCTCGGATTATGTTTGTATTTTAGATCAAATTGTAAATAAACTGCACTTGGATTCTCATTAAACTTGCCGTTCAGTGGACTCCCTTTGTTACAGAATACACGACCATAAAAATGAACCCAGCAGTTGTTCGTCTCCTCCACCTTCGTCAAGGTGATCAGGCCATTGAGGAATATGTTCAGGACTTTTGTGGACTGTGCCATTTGTTGGCTTTTAATGATGTGGCCCTTAAGGACATTTTTCGAGTGGGTTTAAATGAACCCATTCGTTCTCAGTTGCCTGGGGGAAAGATTCATTGGTCACTAGAGCGATATATTGACTATGCTTTGTTGCTGGCTGGTTCACCTCTTACTGTGGGAGTTGCGAATGAGGAGCCCCGCAATTGTGTTGTACCTGCACCAGAGCATTTTCACGTCCCAGCCTTCAGGTCAGGAGTTGTTCACGTTATGCCAGTTACTCCAGAACCAGCTCACGTCATGCCTGCCAAGCCAAAGCCTGCTAACGTCATAGCACCCAAGCTCCCATAGATGCGGAACTTGGGCCAGGACTGACTGCCAGTGTGATGGACCCACCACTGGTGTTGGTGCGAGCAGTTGGCATCCCTAGGGCCTCAGCACAGGCTATCACACAGACTGTTCCCCTAACCTCAGTGCTTCCTGCCATGGCAGTCATCGCTCCTGAGGCCTCTTCTGTCCACGAGTCTGCTCCAGAGGCCTCTCCTATCCACGAATCTGCTCCTAAGGCCACTACTGTCCATGTATCCACTCCAGTGCCTCCAGAGTAGGCGGCTTCTGCTGCAGAACCTCCAGAGTAGACGGCGTCCATTGCAGAACCACCAGAGGTGGCGGCTTCCACTGCAGAACCTCCCGAGGTGGTGGCACCCACTTTTGAACTCACTGTCTGTCCTGTCACGGCCAAGGAAGCCATTCACGAACTCTCTACCTGTTCTGTCAGCATCAAGTGGTCTGTCCATGTCTCTGCTCCGCTATGGCTTCTTGCTCTGCTGGCACCACCCAGCCGTCCTGCTCTGCCGTCTCCACCATGGCTCCCTGCTCTGCCACAGGTCCCTGCTCTGCCGGCTCCGCCATGGATCCATGCTCCTCTGGATCTTATCCATGGTCCAGGTCCTCTGGTCTGTTCATGTCTGGTCTGTATTTTGGATCACATTGTAAATAAACTGCACTTGGGTTCTCATTAAACTCGCCGTTCAGTGGACTCAGTGGGTTTGTTACATAAGAATACATGTCAATTCTATATTTAAATAAATTAAAAAAAAACTTTTATTTAATACAGACTGCAAAAAAAGAAAAGAAAACATGTATTCCACAGTTATACAAAATAAAGGTATATTTTATATTCTACCACTCTGTCCACATTCTTGATCACTGAGCTCAATCCAAAGAATTTTGGGACTGCCATCCCTAAGAACACATGCAAAGATGGCAAAATGCTAAAAAAGAACATGTATTATTTTTAGCATTTTGGCAGCTTTGCTTATATTCTTAAGGTAGACAATCCAAGAATGCACTGCAATGAGCTCTAGGCAAAACAAAGTGTCTTAAGAGGCAGCATAATTAAAGTCTCCTATCATTTGGAATGGCATTTATGATGTCTTAACATGCTGCCACCATAGGCAGCTCACTAGGTTTTGGAACAAAGCAAAAGAGGCAGTAAGACAGCAGGCTCAAGCACGTACACGTCTTCACACCTGACCTTCAAATCTCTTTGGTGACTTAAAACCTTGTTGCCATTGTGATTATGTACCCTGAGCGTTATGATGAGCTGTAGAAACAAGTTATGCATGGCTGCACCACAGGTGTCCCTGCATCGAAGGATGTTAGTTTTCCCCACACATTCTCTGAAGAGGACCCTCTCCGTTCCCTGCAGTCACTTCACGCACAAACACTCTGAATACTAATGCATGATGTTCCGCTCCTGTTGATCCAAATCCGCATGCAGTTTATGAAAATCAATGCGTGCAACTGACCCCTGTCTGGCACAGATGGCTTGTAAGAGGTCTATTGGAATTGTTATTGATGGCACCTTAGTAATTAAGCCGTAAGATGCACACCCAGGATTTTATTTAGATGTCCTCGCATGCCGTCGTCTCAGAGGGGTTGGTTTTAGAGCTCTGACATTGATACATCCACAGTTCAATCAATGTATAACAAATTATAGTTTAGATACTGTAATTAGAAGTTTTCTCTGAGCTGCATCCTATTGAGTCTGTCTTGCTTGGTTTTTATTTTTCCCCATCGCTCTCTCCCACACTGCATACTATACAGCTTCAATTAAGAATTCCTCTACTGGCAATTAGACAAGAGAGCCCGAAGTACAGGACAGAACATGTTTTAATAGAGTTTCCAATTAAGTGGTGTCAAACAACCATGTCACTGGAAAGTTCCAGTGATGGTGGTGGTGTGGGTATGAAAGTGAGAGAAAGAGTGAAGATAGAGGGACGGCGAGAGAGGGAGAGGGACTATCAAAGAGCATAGAAAATGTATTTGCAGTAGTGGCCCTGATACACGTCTCATCTGTAGAGGGATTTAGGTTGTACTTCCAACACAGTTCGCTAATGCTTTGACAGTTACACAGCCTTATGCCGCTATGCCACACTGCAAGCGCTAAGGGGTAATTGAACAAAATAAATGATGATCTAACTACCCAAAGACATTCATGTATTTGTTGTTTCTTTGTGCTATATCAAAAGAGCATAGCAGCTATACTAAGACTACATGACATCAAAACTGACCATATATGGTTCATTTAATGTCTTTCTTACTGGGCATAAATAAACTCATTATTCTAATAAAGACTTCAGAATCTTCCAAGAAAGTTTATTTACAACTGACATAATCGTGTACTGGAAAGCATGGTAAACCAATAAAACATCCTAACTACAGTAACCCATACTTTTCACAACAAAATCAAATCCTGAACTGAGCATTTTACTTGGAAATGTTATATTGTTGGGTGAAGCATGTTTTGAGCTGCTAAAGTTGTTAAGTAACATATTTAGCTTTATTATCAACTATAATGTAAATTATTCTTTACATGCAACATTTACCATTTTTTATATAATATGTTCCATATTTTATGATGAATTTGATCAATAACATCCATAGATCAAAAAACCTATAGTGAAACTTTTGCTACAAAAGAAAATAGGCCTAGGGCCTACTACAAAATACACAATTATTATTTTATTTTTACACTCTTGAAAAATTTAACCATTTTGAGTTCCACAAAGAACCTTTCAGTGAGCAGTTCTTTTGTGCATTGAAATATTCCATGGATGTTAAAGGTTCTTCATGGAACAATTGAAGCCAATAAAGAAACTTGTCTTTTAAAAGTGTACAGAAAACATGTAGATAAAAGACAAATGTTCCAGAAATAGGTCACATGATGGAAAATTCAATTGAATGCTTTGTACATGTCATGTTATCTTTAAAACAGCTACCAACAGAAACAATAAATGAACAACTTAATGAAGTGGAAAGTCTTAAGTCTCTTGACAAGGACTCAAATGTTGTGTGCTAAATGTTGAGAAAACTGTGAACATTATAATAATAATGCATACCAACAAGAGCTGCAGCTCCAAATCGTCATGGAAAATGAACATGTTTTACACTGACAGTAATCCATTTGTGCCATGCCTGATTTGAGGCCAACTTCCAACATACATTACCTGGGTGGGCTCACCACACCCTTCCTTGAGAGGAAGTGTCTTTGTTTTTCAGCTTGAGCCCCTGATTGCAGTGGCAAACAGCACTTTTATTCCGCAGCCTAGTGGATCTGTTTAATACACTTGGCTGACTTTGATAAAGCATTGCACAGAAAAGCCTGGCTCGCTACCCAGCTTTCTTCCCCCAGTTAAATTCATGATATGCCTATTCAGCGGAATTACAGCCATGCTTTCAGGGCAAGAGAGACAGGAACATGGGCAGCGAGAGAGAGAGAGAAGATACAGCGAGAGAGCCTTCGGCATAGTTCTCAGAATGTGACTTTAATGGTGTTGCAGCATGGTAAAACAAACCCAGGCCTGTTTTCCCATCATGCAATGCTCTGCAGCTACAAATGTCAAATTACAACACAGAACAGTGTAACGACAATGTATGAACAGATATTTCAGTAACACTTTATTTTAAGGTTGATACACATTACATGTACTGTACTTACTAACTGTAATAACAAATTATGCATAATTGCACGCAAGTAACCCTTAACCAAACCCTAATCCTAACCCCAACCATATAGCAAGTACATATAGTTAATTAATACTACTAAGTACTTAAATGTATAATTACACTGTAACAAGGACACTTTAAAATAAAGTGTAACTGATATTTCCATTGATTTCCTTGTATGCAGGGATTCTGGATAAAGAGTTAATAAGTACCTTAGGTAATAAGTACAAATGAACATCATCTGCCTAATTGAAACTGAATGCATCATTTATGAATCTCAAAGTATCCTTAGGCTGGATGGCCAACTTTGAAAAATAATTAAAATAAATAAATAAAACATAATCAGTATTAGGCATCTGCCAAGTCCCTCCTAGGTCTTTTAATGATAAAGCGAGGCAATTAGAAAAACACTAGGTTTGTTTAATCTCATTAGCATTATAGGTATGCATATGTACAATGCACATATATAATGTACTTTTAACTTTATTTATTTATTTGGACACTGATGCAGAGACTACTTTATGTGTACATCAATGTTATTTTCGTAAACGAAAACTGAAACTAAAACTATTGGTCAAAAAACATTTTCGTAAACTGAAATAAAATTACAATTTCTAAATAAATGAAAAACTAAAACTAAACGAAACTAACAACAGTAACTGAAAAACTAACAAAAATAAAATAATAATTAGCAAAAATAAATAAGCTCTCATTCTGTCCCAGAAAATCGGTTGTTTAGGGAAATAGATGGTGCTTCATGCACGTGAGCTGCGTCCTAAAAGGCTATTCACAGAGAATACTTTGCATTTAAAAAACAAGACGCGGACTATGAAATGGGAAGTGACTATAACATATGAAGTAAGACATAATAATAATGCACACCTTACAGCGCACGAACGTTTAAAAGCGTGCTTGACGTGCGAGAACAACATGAGAGTGAGTTGACAGACACAGAATTAAAAGTTTTGCATGAGCTGACTTTAGTGAATAGTCATTTTGTCACGCTTTGCGATTACTATGGTAACGTCCGTCTCGAGTCCATGACACGAGCACCGCCTTGACTGTATGAAACGCATCCAAAATGAGAGAAAGCGATAGCCGCGCTGTGTTTTCACCGCTTGCCGTGTTGTGTAAAAGGGGCTTTAGAACTGGGATTGATTGCGTTGCTCATCTGAAGCGCGTGCGCACTGGAGCGGCTCGTTAAAGTAAAGTGCAAACATCATTTAAATCACCATATTACATTTATTTTTGAGTAGTATGAGGTTTCAAAGCATTTTAGATTGTTTCTTCTTATTGTGTACGTTCATAGAGGGAGACGGGACATACAGTAGTGTGCACCGGTGGATCGTATATGCAAAAAATCCGACAAATCAATGCATTGAAAACACAGATGTACAAAAATAGAGTTTACAGAGTTTCAATGGCAATTGCAAAGAACAAGCCTGCGTCCCAATGTGCACACTGTCCATGCTAAATTCTATGTGATATTAGTAATTTGTATTACTATTTAGGGCAGATAGAGTGGATATGCATATTGGGAAGCAGAGCATGTTTCCTCAAATCCAGCACTGGAGGGCCATTGATCTGCAGAATTTAGCTCCAACCCTGATAAAAACTCAACTGCCCGATGCTGTCTAGTAACTCTGAAAACCTTTATTAGCTTGTTGTTTGTAAACTATTGGCATATTAAACAAGATTACATCTTTACTATGAATGAATATGAACATCAATATTAATTAATAAATTTTAGGCTATACATTTAAGTTGCATATTTTTTGTTTTTTGTTGAATTGTAAATAATTATTTTATTTTCATTATTAAGAGGTCTGCACAGAGTTAACTGTAAACTGCAAACATTCAACTTTGCTAAAATTAAATGTCTTGGTTTGGTCTATACTGGAAGAGTTCCATCAACTCTGTTAAACTATAATTACTAAAACTGAAACTAAAATATTTAAAAACGTGTTCACAAAATAAAAACTAAACTAAAACCAACAAAACCATTAATGGGACTAACTAAAACTAAACTGAAAAAAAATTATAGGAAATTTGAAAGCGATATTAAAATAAAAACTAATTAAAAAATTAAAAACTATAATATCCTTGGTGTACATACAGTTTTAGAGCGGCACAATCTTTACACATGTTCTGTCCTGTTTTAGCCAGAATATGCCATAACCGAAGTGACCAAGTTCAATGCTCACACAAAATAAATCCTTAGTCCAACAGGTTTATCAGCAAATGGAGACCCTTTGTCCAAGAAAGACATTTTAATTGCAAATTCACATAGAAATTAAATTTAGATGGGGTTTTTATTCATTCATTTGCAGTTTTTATATGGTAGAATTATCACTGAGGCTCAAGAACTGTAATAGTGTCAATGTTGTGGTGTAATATTAACATTTATTTTGTTAATTTATGTGTGTGCATCTTTCACAAATGTGTAGTAAGTACTATAAATGTAATGGCATTAAACACGCTATTAAAAATACAATAGAATAAATCCCATTATATAAATACCATAAAATACATGAATTCAGTATTATTTAAACTAAACAAAGCATTTGTAATGTACATGCCCTTCTTTCCAATATGTATGCATATGTATATACATATACATACACATCAAACTTTTGAATGGCAGTGTATTTAAATATATATATATATATATATATATATATATTATTTTATTTTAAAAATGTAAGAAATCTAATACTAATAAATAAACAAACAAACAAATAAATAAAAATCCACTCTACCTATGAATATTGAATACTAATGATGCACTAGTTTCAGTTGGTTTTATCATCTCATGGACATCTGCTCCATAAATACAACAACGTGACTACTGTGAAAAGTGCTTCAGGAGGCCAGTCTACAAAGAAACAACATATTGAATAAGCATGGTAGAGTAAATTGGCCAGTCTGTCTTTGCACAACTTGTAAAGCACATTTAGAAATGATTAATGATTTCTTAATGGTTGTGTGATCTGTAAAATACGAGCCTCTGGTACATAAATAGGGCTGGACAATTATGAACGAAATCAACATGCATAAAGTTCCATTAAATCTATGAGACAATTATAATTTACTATTTCAAAAACAATAAAATAGCTGAGAGAGAAACGTATTAATTCCGTTTATGCCATTAAAAGTATTTTGTATTTTTATTAACACAGGAGCCATTTCATCCGTAGTACATCTTTAGAAACACTTATATGTATGCTTGAATGGACATTATGTAAATTGTGTGTATATGTGCGCTTGTGCATTTGCAAAAGTGCTTCCACATCACAGTCAGGGAAGAGGACGTACTATACACTCCATCTCAGGTGTTAGTGCTGTATATAGCACAGCGCACAGGTTAAATCAGGTCACCTGTGTGATGAGCAGATTTGTGCGCTCACACCATTTTTGTTTAACTTGGTCAAACTAAGAAGTGCATGTGTGTACAATAACAAGCTTTTCCAAAAGGATAACTCCATGTAAATAATTAATGTTCATTTATTAGTATAATCAAGTGCTGATTTGTGATATATATGTGAAAAATTGGTTTCTGGGTCCATGTCTGCTTTCACATAAAGAATAAGACCGCCATTTCAGACCAGTAAACATCTGCAGGCACATAGTTTTTGTACAAGGTCATTTATTCATTCCAAAACTTTTCTACGGCAGCCTATAAATCCTATAGACTAGGCTACATACATCAGTGAAAGGGGTTAGTATGAAAGAAAACTGAGAAAAGAAACTTTTCATGCAACTTCAAAAGAAAAAGAAAAAATCATCATCAGTCAATAAATGGCACAGAGTTACTTGTATTGTGTGAGGAATGATATTTTAATATTATTTTAAATAGTAATTCATGCTATTTAAATAAAACCCGTTACTTTTTTTTTTTTTTTACTCAGTACTCAGCCTTCAAAGTTTGATGCTTTTCTTCTATGGTTGTGACTCCAAGGACTTTATAGCAAAAGTAGTCAGATGTCAGAGTAGGTCATTGAAACAAATGAATAAAGTGTGAGATATTGTATTTTTTTTTCTTAGTACAATAGTTATGATTCATTTAGCACAACCTTTGAGAGCTGACAGCACAAATGTCAAAGACTACCATTGCGCTGGCCTTTTGCTTTGCACCATGCAGTCATTTTAACTAATATAATCGCCACACTGCAAGATCTTCATTTGCGTCACTGTGAAACCCCTTGACATTTGTAATGATTTCTCTCACTTTCTCCACTAACCTACATTCGAAAATTAAAAACCTATAATTATCTTCAATTAACGAGTTGAGAGTAATCAGTGATTAAGGGAATAAAGTGAAGGGGTGGGGGGACTATTTTCATTATAATTTCGCTCTCCTTTTCTTAACTTTCACCTTTTATCTTAGCTGGTGTCGGTATGGTACAACATTTTTAATTAACCTTGTAAGTGCGTGTTTGAGTGTTTCCTCTCTCTGGTGGCCAGAGCTGTCCGTAAACCTCATTACAAAACGGGTCCTCTCCTGAGGTATGATGGGATTGGTGACAGTTGTGTCCACTGAGCATTCATTACATAGCCGCTGGGTGACCAGGAATCGCCAGCTCAAAGTAGAACGAGCTGAGCAGCAGTGTAGCAAGCAGTTCCTCAGATTTTGAAAGACAGTGTGCTGAGACACATGCCAGTTAACTTTTAAAGCAAGAGAAAAATCATTGGGGCAGCTATCACTCCCAGCTATAGAACTTCAAATGGCACTTTGACATGACTTAGGTGTCAACATTAAACGCTTTATTCATTTTTTCTTCTTTTTTCTTCTCTCTTTACATGGTTTTTAATGTGTTTAATATTATGTGATTCATCTTATAAGAAAAAAAAAAAAAAGATTATTTCTTAACTTTACAGACAGTTTTCTTACCCTAAAACACAAAACAGTGTGTAATTCATAACATGAGTAAAACATCTGTGAAAAATCAATATGGAAATTTCCTTCATATTAGCACACTGGGGCCTACTTACCCTTAAGTGCATTCAAAGGGGTCAGTAACATTTGTAGTGTTTTTTTTTTTTTTTTTTTTGGCTCAATTAAGGATGCATTTATTTGATCAAAATACAATTATATATATATATATATATATATATATATATATATATATATATATATATATATATATATATATATATATATATATATATATATATATATATATTGTGAAATATTATAACAATTTTAAATAACTGTATTCTATTTTAATATATTTTTAAATGTAGTTTATGCCTGTGATGGCAATGCTGAATTTTGCAGCTATTACTCCAGTTTAAATGTTCACATGATCCTTCTGAAAACATTCGAATATGCTGATTTGCTGCTCAAGAAACACTGCTTAGTATTATCAATGTTGAAAAATGTATTTACTGTCATAGATCCTTAATAAAATATTTTATATATACAAAAAAAAAAAAAAAAAAAAACAACTCATCAGTATACCCAATAAAATATTCTATTCCACACAGAGACCTCAACATTTGGTACGTAAAACACAAAAAGAGAAGCAACTTTTGAAAGAGCAGAACAAATAAATAAAATAGGAACAAAAAAAAAAAAATCATTCTGAAATGACAAGACAAAAAAAAAAAAAAAAAAAAAAAAATATATATATATATATATATATATATATATATATATATATATATATATATATATATATATATATATATATATATATATATATATATATATATATATATATATATATATATATATATATATATATATATATATATATATATATATATATATATATATATATAAAATAAAAATTATTACATTTTTGGTGCTACTTCTGAAACTCAATGTATCGTAATTGGAAATCTCCACTGAGATGCATTATTTGCAAGCTGCAAGAACAACTGATTAGCAATTACAACAATCAAGTTAATGTATTATTTTGTTTAGCATAAGTTACATATTCAAGAATATTTTTTTTATAACAAAGAAAATAATAAGTACCATACAAAAAAAAATAAAAAATAAATAAATAAATAAATAAATTGTACATCTAAACATAGACCCTTTTCCAGTCCAGAGCTCAGTGTGTGATACAGGAGCCATTCTTCTGCAGGTGCTTCATGTGTGTTGAGGATTAGTGGAGGCTGAAAAGGTCATGCACCCTTCCTGGCATTTCTGAGTCAGCCCAGATCCAGTAAGCTCAGATGCAATAACCTCCAGTGTTAAATGCTCAGCCCCAAAGTATTCTAAGAAAGACGACCCCCCACCACACACACACAAAGTGCCCACTGGAGTGCAATACTGTGACAATTTCATAACCGCTTCTCAGATCCCGAACCAAAACTGCAACAAGATAACCGACTTCCATTTGAGCGCACAAACTTCTTACAGACTCCCTCACTAGCAATCTACCAAAGCCTTGTCAGATTTAGTTAGCGTTATTGACAAACAACATTCATATGGAGCATTGCCTCTCAGAGCTGGAGAAAATGATGCATTTATTATTAAGCATGCAACTGTTTAACTAATGATCATAAATGATCTTGAATGAATGCTATATTGACCAGAGGGCTTTCAAAATTGTGTTTGGCTTGTGACAAAAAGACTTTAAACCATGTATTTTAATTAATATTAATTTGCAAGCTGAAAGCAGAGAACTGAGTTTATGTGGTTCTGCATGAAAGCACAAACTAGAGACTAAGCAAGGGTGTTTGTGCTGAAGACTCAAAAAAGCATACAAAGATAATCAAAGGAACAAAAATAAAATAAAAAATAAAATAATAGGCTGAATTCTAATTAAATAACTGTTCAATAATGACAGTTTCAGAGGAAGAGTGGAGGAAGACAGTGTCTGTAAATCCTATTTTAGCGATGTAAAAAAAAAAAGTTAAAACATTAACATGAGGAGTTTGGATGTGACATGGTTTTAACAAATACTAGTACAGCATTGTTTGCAGAAATTACACAATTACACAAACAACTACTGGAACTGAAAAATAGCACGGAAGGGGGCTTTGTCTCTTTCCACCACACACCAGTACAAAGATAAGTTGATCGCTGCAGGTTCAGAAACACCATGTTGTGAATGCTGCTCAGCATAAGGGTTGAACAACAGAATGAGGAAATGTGTCTCTGTGTCTTTATTTGAGAATGTTGACTCTAGTAACACTTTGTGTAGCAACATCAGTGCTGTGGAAGTTTGGTCATATTCTTATATACACATATGAGTCACATAAATGGGATTAGCAAGAGCAAGATATATTTTGGTTATAAGACATGCAACCAACACTGCGTTGTTTCTTTAATAAAGTAATCAGAATTCTGGGTCACGTAAACAGCTTATTTAGAATGTTCTTCAGAATTGAACTTAACAGAATAACTGTTTATATCGGTGCATATCCAAAGAAATCATTTTAAAGTGTATATTTAGGCATTACGTCAAGCATTAGACTAAAAACACAAGTGTGTATATGCATGTTTTGGTTTATTATGAATATGCTCGCTACATGTAGGCTACAGTATAATAATATCCCAATAGATTCTGAAAAATAAATGCTTAACCAGAACATGGAACTTAATCAGAAAATGTGTATTAGAACATGGCCCCTGTGTAGGATCTTTAGAAAGATAAAATAGGCTGAATATGACTGAACACCCACTGGAAAGACAGTTTCACAATTCACGCGACCACTGATACATTACAGGCCTGTGCTACTTAAGATGGTATAATGTATAAAAGATTGTGAAAGTGCTTCCCTTAGTATTCACCCCCCCCCCATCCCCCCAGTCATAACTCTCTTTTAGGTCTAAAGGGAAAGTTTACCCCATGTGTGCCTTGCACAAAGTCCCTGGTTATGCAAGAAAATATGAATCATTCATGCTTTCAGCCCGAGAGCTACAGCTCTGAGAACAGGGGCAGTGACATCAGTAATGAACCCAGCCACAACGACACACTCACAGAGACACAGCCATCGCAATCTTAAAATTACCACCAATTTACGAGTTTGCATGCATGTTTGCGACTCTTGAAACGTATGTTCAATTGAGATATTTACCAAAATGACAATGTGTATGATTCAGGTGGGGATGTCATTGCATTAGAAAACAAAATATTATGCCTAGTTGCAATAAAAAATAAAAAAAAATAAAACAAGATAAAACAAAATAAAAAATAAATTAAAAACCATACAATAAACAAACAAATAAATTGTTATTATTATTATTATTATTATTATTATTATTATTATTATTAATGAATATTTTAAATGTATAATAATAATAATAATAATATAAAAAATAACAACAACACTTTTTTTTACCATTTTAATTAAGTAAAATGATGAAATTATATTCATAAGAGTTTAGATGTGCTGCCTGAATAATGTGTGCTAATCTTGATAACCGTTACAGTTTTAAAAGTATAATTTAAAAGTATTAAAATATATATTTATCACTGAGATGTTTGGAACAGAATGGCCTCACTCTCATCGTTTAAGCTTGACAGAGCCAGTTTGTCTCTATTTCTAGTGCATAAGCTTGAAACTACTTAGGAGCTGAGTCTAGAAAATAGAAATTGAAATAAATTAAAAATATCAAAAAACATTGAGTAAGTCAATGCCGGCAAGATGTGTATTAAAAAAAAACAACAACACATGGCTGTTTGTGCATTTTAGACAAAACACTTTTTTTTCCCCCTTCTTCTTCATCTTCTTCTTCGTCTTAGTGCTACACTGCTAGAGAAAACAAAGAAAATGGGCTGTGGGGAAAAAGGTAGGAAATCTTAAACACCCATGATGCAATGGGGTCAATCACACTATCCATGAGTGCGGGACACAAAAATGTCTAAGTACACTCTGTAGTTTTCAAAAAAGCCCTGGAACTGTCAAAAGTCTCCCGGATGGCACATTTTACTCCATACAACAGACTTTTGCTAACAAATAAAAGAGAACCATATCTTGGTGCATGTAACACAGAAAAATTATACCCATTACTAGGGGTGTGCAGTGGAGCCATTATTTGTATCTGTATCTGTATCTGTGACAATCTCAAAATTATTTGTATCTTTATCTGTATTTGGATAGATTCGGAAGTGGGCGTGGCTTAAACCGGAAGTTCGTCAAATAACATGAAAATAGCATTTTAAATGCAAATCTGTTCGATTCCTAGTTTTCATTTAACAAATATGCCTTGTAGAACTAAAGAAAGTATTATATTATTTTTTTTTATTAAAATTATAACTGTAAATATATTCTATTTAAAACTTTATCAAAAAAGAAAAATAACTTTATTCTTCTTATTTTCCAGTGAAACTTTGTGTACAAATTTGACAAGAGACAAGCATCCGTAATCTTAAATAAGAGCACTAGTAGAAAAAAAAGAAAGAAATAGAAATGGAAAGAAAGTGTTCAGTAGCCTATCATAGCAGAATGACAATAAAGCTCGCTTGAACTTTAAGTAACTTAGATCATGTGTTGCCAGTCTGTGATCATTTACGAGTTTCTTTTTTATTTTTATTTTTTTATCAACAGAGCGCAACAAATAATTTGGACCCTCCAAAAGCCTTGATCAAACATCGCTTTTCTTCGTCTTGTATAATTAAATGTAATGCCATTCATGAAAAGGGCAAATGTAATGCGTTTTTACACTCATTACACATCCAGGCCCATAGCCAGCTATGAGGTCCAGACCTCGTAAATGTTTCATTTTCAAAAATAAAATTTGAAAACCTCATGAAATTTGAAATTGAAATATGAAATAATTAAAAATCATGTCTGACACGCAGCAGCTGCGAAACGCAGGAGTGAAGGAGCTCTGGCATGTTGCCAGATCTAGTTATTTTAAGCGTCGCTGGACTTGTTTTAATACTGAATGTAGCAGCCTTAATAAAGTAATTAGGCATTAATAAAGTGGGAGAATGAAGGTGGAGGTTAGAGATTATGTTTCCTATTTTAAAAATACAAGATTTAAACTTATTTTGGTGCATTTTTCAGGAGATTGGTTGTGTTTTTTTTTTTTTTTTTTGTAGAAATATCTGGCAACACTGCTTCGCCGGCACTGACAGGCAGCAATCAAAAAAGGAGCGCGCGGATAGTTTATTGCTGAGGAGACCACATTTGTTAGACAAACGCAATGATCACCATGATATTATCTGTACGAAACTGTGTCAAACGCTATCAAAGCAATTATTATTTCACAAATCTTAACAACCGCAGACCGATGTAGTGCTGTTCCAACAAACATGTGATTGTGTCTGCCGAATATTTTTTCTGTTATTCGGATAAATCCGTAATTCGTTTTGAAACCATTATCCGTGCCTTTCCGAATAAGGTATTCGGCTTCGGGCACATCCCTACCCATTACTAATTTACTTATACTATCAACACTGTAACAATACAAAGCTTATTGAAAATCTGCAAACTTAACCTAATCCTAACTAGTAAATTGACACGCTATGCTAGAAAACCAGGGGGCAGGCAACATGTTTTGGACAGATCCAGAGACGTCCACGCATAAACAATATCCCATTATCAGAACTGTGAAACAGAGAGATAGTAGGAAAAAGACATGGAGCTTCTGGGAGCTAACGCTGCAGGCAATGCCTGCAGGGCAAAAGGTTTGAAGACAGCGAGTTAGTCTCCTAGAAACAAATGCATACAAACACATGCACGCACACAATCACACAACACGCATACACACAGAGGGAAAGCATACCCACATGAATTGAATGTATTTAAGCAGCTTGTATAAAAGACTTTGAGTAATAATGTATACACACATGCACTCCAACTTTTTAAAGTCTCAAAACTCCATTTTAGCACAATGAATAATGAAGCGCACAGCCAAAATGCAGCAATTAGCTCAGTCGATTTGCACCACACATCTGCGACAGACATGCTCTCCTCGGATATAAAACGCTGCTTTTAGAGACTTTTACACTTCATGAAAATCCAATGCTTCACCGTGAGCACACTAAGGGGCAAAGAACCACAGTCAGCACAGCACAGTTAGCACTTCCTCTTTAGAGAGAGAAAATGCATACAAGTGTGCATTTAATCTTTATAGCGATTGGCCACCTCTGCCTGTTTTCTGATGAACACTCACTTATTGTTTGAAATTTGTCTACGTGCTGAAAAAAATGCCATCTTGCATATTTTCATATTATTTCTTTATTTATGTTTGCTGTTGGAAATAGCTTCGCTGTTTAACAGTGGCTCAGCATAATTGCGCTGATAATGAACTTGTTTAGTGGACTGTTATACTGAGTATTTGCAAAATATTGCATATGGAAACGATAGCATTAAAAGCAGTTCCGGACTCTGAGCATGTGCCATGAATCACACTGAGTCGGTAGGCACAGCAGCTTGTGCACATAAAGATGTATTTTTAAACAACAAGAAGAATCAATTTATATGTACTCTTTCCTTTTCATCTGAACCCGGGAACAATGATTGAATCCAGTAACGTGAAAAAAAAAATAAAAATCTTTAAAATGTTATAACTCGGGCAGTATGTCAAAGCCAGAGTCAAATGGTTTGTGTTCACACTATATCAAAATGGCTTTTGAATGCAACCTACATAACAATAATAATTATTTAGTCGCACCACATTTGTGTAAAGAACTACTTGCTAAATAAAATGTTTTCTTAATTTTATTTTCCCTATGGTACCAAGTAGGCCAAAACTGCCACTGGTGACCAAAAAAAAAAAAAAAAGACACTTGCTCCGACACATTGTGCTGTGGCAGTTATGTGGTCATCGTGAATTTGAGTCCAACTTCTCTGTCCTCTCTACAAGAGTCCAAAACTAAAATAAGCTCAAAATACTATGGCAGCCTCTGCAGTCAGTACCATACTACTCAACAGCAGGTCTACAGTGGCTGTACAGCATATTATATGAAAATATTACTGACATTTTGCACTATCTAGCACTGAAAACTATCCAATTCTTTATATAATAACAATAATTCAAAATGTATGAATACATTTTTTTAATTGAATTGAATTTTATTTTTAAAGCACAATGACAAATAGCCCAAAAAAGGCCTGTTGTGCTAAAGTACAAAAATAACCCTAAAATATTACCAGTGATATGTACCTAAACATAAAAATTCAGCCATAACCAACAAACTTATTGCAATAAAGAGAACAGGTGACTGAGCACCCTCTTTTCTGACTAAAGTGGTGCAATTTTCTGCTGGAGCAGAATAAAGGTGAAAGCAAAGCACCACTTAACCTTTCGCCTAATGGTAGCCAGACATGCGGCAATCACTCCTTTAAAATGCCTCGTGTTTATTTCAAACACGTATTATAATTAGAGATTATTTATACACAAAACTCGAACTTCAGAGTGAAATCAAACAAACTGTTGGTAGAACCAATTATCAAAGTTTAATAAAATGTTTTATGTGTAACACACTGTCACAGTCGCTGCCACAGAGACAGTGATCCTCAGGGCCATGATGACCACAAATCCAAATTTCTCCTACAGCACTGTGACTATAATCCTCACCACTCCATTAAATTCTGTTTTATGCTAATCCCATCCCCTTCATCAAAGGCCTGTGTTTTATTGTGTGTGAGACAGAGAGACTGAGACAGATTGAAAGGAGGAGCCGTGTTAAAAGAAGTGTTTATGTGTTTATTTGTTTTAGCAAGGACTCAGATCCGCCTCTATCCTTCTGCTATCCGACTGAAGCTGCAGCTCTGAACTCTGGACCGAGTACAATCATCATAATCCCAACTGTCCACATAGTGACATTTCTATCAGACAGACAAACAAATGCATAAATACAGTTCCCTTTTCTCTGACAGCATTTTTCATTGCTATGGAAGGTATTTTAACCATGTGTATTTGGGTCAACGATGTGACACTCACACAAGAACACACAAAAATTGCTATTTACACTGACATTGACTTGAATCTCATTTGTGATGAGCCTGTTTTCAATTTCTGAATAAAAAAAAAAAAAGTGAGGTCAAGAATGTCTAGTCCATGAGTACAGGTGCATTAGAATGTCGTGGAAAAGTTAATTTATTTCAGTAATTCAACTCAAATTGTGAAACTCGTGTATTATATAAATTCAATGCACACAGACTTAAGTAGTTTAAATCTTTGGTTATTTTAATTGTGATGATTTTGGCTCATATTTAACAAAAACCCACCAATTCACAACAAATTCATCTCAACAAATTAGAATATGGTGACATGCCAATCAGCTAATCAATTCAAAACACCTGCAAAGGTTTCCTGAGCCTTCAAAATGGTCTCTCAGTTTGGTTCACTAGGATACACAATCATGGGGAAGACTGCTGATCTGACAGTTGTCCAGAAGACAATCATTGACCCTTCACAAGGAGGGTAAGCCACAAACATTCATTGCCAAAGAAGCTGGCTGTTCACAGAGTGCTGTATCCAAGCATGTTAACAGAAAGTTGAGTGGAAGGAAAAAGTGTGGAAGAAAAAGATGCACAACAAACTGAGAGAACCGCAGCCTTATGAGGATTGTCAAGCAAAATCGATTCAAGAATTTGGGTGAACTTCACAAGGAATGGACTGAGGCTGGGGTCAAGGCATCAAGAGCCACCACACACAGACGTGTCAAGGTATTTGGCTACAGTTGTCGTATTCCTCTTGTTAAGCCGCTCCTGAACCACAGACAATGTCAAAGGCGTCTTACCTGGGCTAAGGAGAAGAAGAACTGGACTGTTGCCCAGTGGTCCAAAGTCCTCTTTTCAGATGAGAACAAGTTTTGTATTTCATTTGGAAACCAAGGTCCTAGAGTCTGGAGGAAGGGTGAAGAAGCTCATAGTCCAAGTTGCTTGAAGTCCAGTGTAAAGTTTCCACAGTCTGTGATGATTTGGGGTGCAATGTCATCTGCTGGTGTTGGTCCATTGTGTTTTTTGAAAACCAAAGTCACTGCACCCGTTAACCAAGAAATTTTGGAGCACTTCATGCTTCCTTCTGCTGACCAGTGTTTTAAAGATTCTGATTTCATTTTCCAGCAGGATTTGGCACGTGCCCACACTGCCAAAAGCACCAAAAGTTGGTTAAATGACCATGGTGTTGGTGTGCTTGACTGGCCAGCAAACTCACCAGACCTGAACCCCATAGAGAATCTGTGGGGTATTGTCAAGAGGAAGATGAGAAAAAAGAGACCAAAAAAAGCAGATGAGCTGAAGGCCCCTGTCAAAGAAACCTGGGCTTCCATACCACCTCAGCAGTGCCACAAACCGATCACCTCCATGCCACGCTGAACTGAGGCAGTAATTAAAGCAAAAGGAGCCCCTACCAAGTATTGAGTACATATACAGTAAATTAACATACTTTCCAGAAGGCCAACAATTCACTAAAAATGTTTTTTTTTATTTTTTATTTATTGGTCTTATGAAGTATTCTAATTTGTTGGGTTTTTGTTAAATGTGAGCCAAAATCATCACAATTAAAAGAACCAAAGACTTAAACTACTTCCGTCTGTGTGCACTGAATTTATTTAATACACAAGTTTCACAATTTGAGTTGAATTACTGAAATGAACTTTTCCACTACATTCTAATTCATTGAGATGCACCTGCATATGTTGGCCATTCTTGTTTTATACTTGTTATTCATTATTTTGGCTATTCGCACATTGTCTAACCCCAAGACAATGTGATGAATTCATATAAAACAAACGTCATATAAACAACCTTGAAACATTTTTGAAAACCTATTTGAAAGTAATGATTAAGATTTGCACACTCAAGTGTTTTCAAGGTAAAATGTTACATTTTTCATGATGGTTACACCACTTGACATTTTAGGAGCCATTAAATCAAAACGTTTGATAAATGTTATAAAGGTTTTTTATTTCTTTTTTTTTTTTCTTTTTTTTTTTTTTATATATGAAACCAACATAAACAAAAATGACATTTATAAGTGGCTGGCACTTGCTAGATTTCTCCTTTTCATCATCTTAGACATCCTTATTTGCCATTTACCCACTTATCTATCATCTGCTAGGGTTTAGTAAATGCAAATAAACATAATTAGTTTTTCTCAGGGCTGGTCACATGTTTTTGAGAATCAATGTTCTGTCTACTTTAATGTTCACTCATCAGGGTGCAACTGTAGTCAATGATAGTAGCACTGATGGCCAACCTACAGCATGGTGAATTATAACCTTGGACTCAGTATCACCACCAAAAACACCTATATTTCAAAACACATAAATTATAGCAAGTTATATTTAGTAAGCTGTCAAGTGCATGCTATATTTCATGAAAGATCTCTTGATATTGATTTTACACAGCCTGATCATGGTTTAAGGATGTCAGACACAGGCATTTTTCACCCTCTCGGTATGTCAATGATCCATCAAGTGTGCATGAATAATTTTCGCGTATAAATAATTTTCACGTTCTTAGTGTGGAAATATGGTCCCACTGTATCACAAACATCTCCACTCTGTATTGGTTACCATGACCTGAAATGATATTTTTTTTTTTAAATGAAAAATTATTAAAAAAGTAAATACACATTTATTTTACATTGTTATTTTTTAAATAAAATGTAACGGTATGGTTTGAGCTTTTTTACGCCTCAGCATGTCGGTTTTGTACCTTTTGTTTATTTATTTATTTATTTTTTTTATTCTGCCTCTTCCTGGTTCACAGATTAATTTTGTTTTTATAGTTCTGTCATTATTGTCAAAGACAGATGGTGGATGATTTTAGCTATTTATGAAATTTTGTTTACCGCTTCTTGTTTTGTCTACTAAAACTTTTCAACAGTTACTGCATGGCCCTGTTCCTTCTAAGAAACAGTCAATAGGTCAATTTCTTCCCTGAAATACAATTTACTTTCCCTCTGTTCTTCAGTCAGCAATTGTTCCTGTTGTCAATTTGAGACTCTCTCTCCCGTGCAAACAGCTTTTCTTGTACAACAAAAAGCAAAGTGAAAGCAATACTGACAAACTACACTTTGACTGGATGCCCTCTTCACATATATTCAGATTAGAAGACATGAGCTGGTGTCCCCACTTTGGAAATTGCTACATTGCCTGGAAATATGACAAGAATAAGCGGTTCAAGAAGCATATCATGCTTTTACATAAAAGTGAAAAATCACAGTCTGGCTTTGACATATTATGATATTAAAAACCAAAGGTGCACTTATGCATGAAGGTGATACAACAGAGGTTAAGTCGCATTTTTAAACGTTCTTCACCAAAAACAGATGCTGATAGATGGAGTAGTTATGTTTTATTCACTTTTTATGTCTAGGTTTTTATTCCAACAGCGTCTGTCTGCTGAGTCTCATTTACTCACTTAATGTGTCTCATTTGATCATTTAACTGGTTATTACGGACTGGTATCGAGCATATAAATGTGATGGAGAAAGTATCAATTACTTGCATTCTGACATTATTATTAATGATAATTATATTAAAAATAAAATCTGAAATATGTGAGACTCCCCACTGCACCATCTGAGCTCGAACGGATTAAAATGCACATCCGAACGCTCATTTTCATCAATAGTTAATTATAAGAAATAGATATTTCACTACGTTAAGAGGCCTCCGTGGCCTTCAATAGGTTCGTAATAAAGCCCACATACACAAATGTGACATAAACACACACGCACACACTTTGCTTCCAGGTTCAGTGAGATTAAACAGGAGAGAGGCACACTTCAGCAGAATCCTGGGAGGAAGCGATATATTACTTCTCTCTGCTTCCTCAATATGAGACAATAAAAGCCTGGTGTGCTCTGCAGTTTCCAGTGCTTATTTCAACCCCGAGGAACTCTGGTTCCAGCCCCAGACTCTGGCTAAGATGAAGTACAGAACTTGCAGGGCTCTCAAAGACATATTGTTATACGAAGGAAAGTCTGAAACTCTTGAAGCAGCTTATATTACACAGATGCTCAGATGGGGAGAAATATATAAGATTTATTACTATCAAGAATCAATCAATTGAAATTGCCACTTCTCTCTCTCATATATAAGTGCCTTAGCACGTTGCTGTAACTTTCCAGACTAGGGAAGGTTGAGTTAATATTTTCCTCTTTGCTTACATTTATTAAAACTTGACTATGCTGATCATGCAGTGAGTTGTGCTGTTTCAATTCTAAAGATATATTTTCCTTAAATAATACACGGATTACATTACATAAGATATTTTCTTCTCAGGATTAAGAAAAAGACTGCATTACAAAGTTTGCTACAGTCTTCAATTGAGTGGAATAATAATGCAGTTCACTCACTGACCAACAGGGGTCAACACAAGACCCACAGCACAGAGCAACTTTAATAAACTGCCAAAACTGCTTCTGCTCCTCAGCAAGCCCTCATTACCCAATAATAAATATTTCAAACAGTGGTATGCTTCATTGTCACATGACCCTGTCACATGTGAAGGGCATCCAGTTATCTTAGAAAATAAAATACATATTTTCTATTTGAAATTCAAAAATTACTTTTGGCAGTCTAATTGTATAAGTCAAACACACACACGCACAATATACAGTTCATTCATCACACAGGAAATGTAAGGTCAGCTTTGATCACTATTCAAGATCAAAAGATTTACGATTCAAACTTTAGTCTAGCTCTGATTAACATTTTTTTTCTTTCAATTTAAATGTATGATTCTGAAAAAAAACAAGACTGTTACAATTGTTCTCATTTCGTAATCCTTGAATTTCATGCTACTTAACAAGATATCTGTGAGGTGATTTGAATTTAAGTTCTGATACATATCTTAAGACTTCTAATAGAGTTCACTTTGAAGACTATGCTAAATCTTTGACCACATTAAAGGGGAAACTTTTGCAAAATTTACATGACACACATTCAAAATGATAATTTGAAAGTGCCACAAAAAACAAAACAAAACAAACAATTCCTCATCAATTTCAAGAGGCACAAAGTCAAAGAGTACCCCTCTCTTTCTTTCTCTCCCGAAACTCACTACAGCCCACACATGAAAACCACAGAGTCTGGTTTCATTGCCCCCAGAGCTCCAAACCTGAGACGCTTTGGACCCTGCAAAGCGCATTAAGTTTGTCACCATGCCAGATTTAGTCAAACCACAAAATTAAAGAGAGTGTTATATCTCCTGATACTCTTACATTCGAGACGAGATGAAACTCTCAGAGACCATCTTTCGAGGCTTTTTTTTTGCCAGTTTGTAAGGGGGAACCAAATGCAAGAACAGTACTGACTGAAAGCAATACAGTGAAAGTGATTTGGTCCATGCTGTTGGCAGTGTATCTAATATGACACTCATTTAGCTAATAGCAAGGCCCTATCACAAATGGCGTTATTATGTCAGCCTGTTTCTCTGTCCCTCGCCACGCAGAGCCGCAAACTGATATACGTGGCGATCTCCAGGCAATATGCTGCCGCATGTTGGCCGTCAAATCCCCCTCTGTGTATGATTATTCACCAGCCTCGAACAGGTGCAGCCACGCTCTGGCAAATATCAAGTGAGAAAGAGAGACTCGTGTTCCGCTGCCCTACCCCACGGCCCCTCCCTCGCTTTGCAGGCAGCCTGTCCAATGTAATAGAATCTGCTGACAGCAAATTGCTCACCTGCACATTTGAGGGGAAAAAGCACAGTTTCAAAATGTCCCCCATATGGCACAGACAGGTGTCGGTAAGTGGTCGACACTTGCACGAATGCTGGTGCAGATGCCACGAGCATCACAAGTTTCTCTGGTTGAAGTTAAGGAGAGAAAAAGTTCAGAGCTATCTGATGTTTTTATGACTATACACATTTAAAATGAATAAAACAATTCTGCTACACACTTTCTGTATGGTACAAAAAAAGTCACAGAACATTTCTACCATTACTGGCAAGGGGAAGAAGGATGATAGATAAGTTCACTGAACATGTATTGCCCTTTTGTGACAACATCCTGTCACACTAAGTTGGCACAGTTGGAACTTGACATGAACCAGCCTATTAAAATCTTTTCAGCCAAATTTAAAACAATTATAAAATGTAAGACAATTACTGAAACGGTGAAATGTAAAGATAACTTTAACCTTTAATTTAAAAAAAGTTAAATGTGAGTGGATACCATCTTGCAACCAATTTATATGCAATGTTCACTAACTTTAAAGGATGCAAGATGTACTTAGCCAATTGTTTTTACATCGAACGGAATTAAAATAGCTTAACCTATAAGAACGACTTGTGGATTGATGTGAACGCCAGCAGGGATAATGCTCCGTATGATTGTGAATTAAACATCTCCGATCTAGTTCACTGCAATGAATTTTATCCACTCACAAGAAATGGAAGGAAACGGATTTAATTGCGAAAATTATTGATTTTATGTGTGATACGCAGTCACGACATTTGAGTGCATAATCTGCATTACATTAAAAAAAAAAAAAACTTTAAAGATTATTTACGATTAATTATTGTTGCCAAGTTATCCAGTCGTTATTGTTTACAGTGATTTGTTATATGGAGCAATTTGTTTGATCACAATCTATCTACAGGTGCTTCTCAATAAATTAGAATGTCGTGGAAAAGTTCATATATTTCAGTAATTCAACTCAAATTATGAAACTTGTGTATTAAATAAATTCAATGCACACATACTGAAGTAGTTTAAGTCTTTGGTTCTTTTAATTGTGATGATTTAGGCTCACATTTAACAAAAACCCACCAATTCACTATCTCAACAAATTAGAATACTTCATAAGACTACTTATGAAGTATTCTAGAATACTTCATAAAAAACATGTTTAGTGAATTGTTGGCCTTCTGGAAAGTATGTTCATTTACTGTATATGTACTCAATACTTGGTAGGGGCTCCTTTTGCTTTAATTACTGCCTCAATTCGGCGTGGAATGGAGGTGATCAGTTTGTGGCACTGCTGATGCAGTATGGAAGCCCAGGTTTCTTTGACAGTGGCCTTCAGCTCATCTGCATTGTTGGGTCTGGTGTCTCTCATCTTCCTCTTGACAATTCAGGTCAGGCGAGTTTGCTGGCCAATCAAGCACAGTACCACCATGGTCATTTAGCCAACTTTTGGTACCTTTGGCAGTGTGGGCAGGTGCCAAGTCCTGCTGGAAAATGAAATCAGCATCTCCATAAAGCTTGTCAGCAGAAAGAAGCATGAAGTGCTCCAAAATCTCCTGGAAGATGGCTGCGTTGACTGTGGACCTCAGAAAACACAGTGGACCCACACCAGCAGATGACATGGCAGCCCAAATCATCACTGACTGTGGAAACTTCACACTGGACTTCAAGAAGCTTGGATTCTGTGCCTCTCCAGTCTTCCTCCAGACTCTGGGACCTTGATTTCCAAATGAAATGCAATATTTACTTTCATCTGAAAAGAGGACTTTGGACCACTGAGCAAGAGTCCAGTTCTTTTTCTCCGCAGCCCAGGTAAGACACTTCTGACGTTATCTCTGGTTCAGAAGTGGCTTGGTAGCCCTTTTCCTGAAGACGTCTGAGCGTGGTGACTCTTGATGCACTGACTCCAGCTTCAGTTCACTCCTTGTGAAGCTCTCCCAAGTGTTTGAATCAGCTTTGCTTGACTGTATTCCCAAGCTTGCGGTCATCCCTGTTGCTTGTGCACCTTTTCCTACCCAAATTCTTCTTTCCAGTCAACGTTTTATTTAATATGCTTTGATACAGCACTCTGTAAACAGCCACACCTTTCAGTAATGACCCTCTGTGATTTACCCTCTTTATGGAGGGAGTCAATGTTCGTCTTCTGGATCATTGCCAAGTCAGCAATCTTCTCCATTATTGTGGTTTCAAAGAACAAGAGATACCCGGAATTTATACTGTAGGGATGGTCATTAATTGAAACTTAAATGTAAATATTCTAATATTTTGAGAAACTGATTTTTGACTTTCATGAGCTGTAAGCTCTAATCATCAAAATTAAAACAAACAAAAAAAAAAAACTTTTGAAATGTTTTACTTTACATGCAATGCATCTAAAATATATGAAAGTTTCACTTTTTGAAATAACTTACAAGAAAACTTTTTCACGACATTCTAATTCATTGAGATGCACCTGTAATTTGTTTGTCTAATGAAGTGCCGGCAGATGTATAAAAGTGCTCAAGTCACACCGTAATTTAAACGTGGCAGACTTTATGGACAGTAAAACAAAGGCAGAATACCGTTTTTACTCCAGGCTGGCACGGTATTGACGAACGAATGCAAACAAATGCAGAGCACCGTAACTTAATTTGAGCGTTCAAAAACAAAGTCAAAGAGCGGTAACTGATGTTATAGTGTTCTGCGTTGGTTTCTCTGGGGCTTTTCTCCATGATACTTAAACGCATGATAAAGGAGGAATGTCCCAAAATTATTAATAACTCATTTCGGCCAAAAACAAAGTTATGGTGTTTTGTCTTTGCACTGCAGCACTGCTGCCACTATAGACGGGCGTGGTTTCAGCATCCAGGCACCTAAGCTTCACCCACGTCCCGCCTTTTTGCCCATTTTCGATTATCCGGGAGTGACGCGCTGCCAAGATGGTGGCGGTCGGCTCCGCCCACTTTAGGCTTCAAAAAATGCTCTTCAGAAACCTACGAGTGACATCACGGACACTACGTCCATTTTTTATTTATTTATTTTTTTCTTTTGCAGTCTATAGTGCGTGTGTGTGTGAGAGAGAGAGACAGAGTCAAGTCACAGTGGAGTCAGCTGTCTTAATCGCGGCTTGTGTGCAAACACATGCTTAATCACTGTGTATGTCATGCAACTCTGTTCCCCTTTCGGGCTTGAACTGATGGTAAAACTAAGGACATTATTAACTGTCTATACATTTATTTTGAAAGATGAAGCTCGCGATTATGGAAAGGGGCGTTACATTTCCGACGAGTGCTTGCGGTGTTCGGCCAATCAGAATGCACTGTGTCAGTTGGTCAATCAGAGCAGACTGTGCTTGTCGGAAGGAGGGACTTTATAGGAAACGACGCATTTGAGAGAGGCGGGGCATAGAGTACCTCCAATTATGTACAGTATTTGAAAAATAATGTATTTTTGAACATTAAAACATGTTAACATATTCTGTTACACCAAATACACAAAATAATGATCTTTAAAAAAGCATCATATGACCCCTTTAATATAGCATGCACTGTTGCATTGCTTTCAGTAGAAAGTAGCTAAAGCCTGCTAGCTAAAAGTCACTAGATGACGTCATATTTGCAAGTCTTGGACATGGCTGGATTTATCAATAGCAATTTTTATTTATTTATTTAGAAAAAAGTCCCTCAAGGGGGCTGAAGATTCATAAAAAGTTGACATCCAAGTTTATGCCACTGATTAAAGGTTAAAAAACATTATGTAGATTCTAAAACCAGGACGTTCAGTGCTTCAGAGGATCTACAATTTCTGTCGACTTCAGTTCCAACTCTCATCAAACACACCTGAACCGACTAATCAAGGTCTTATAGTTCACTTGAAAATTACAGGCAGGTGTGCCAGAGCAGGGATAGAACTGAACTCTGCAGAATGGTGGATTTCCAGGAGCATGATTGAGCAGTCCTGTTCCTGAGCATATCATGAGAGTTATATAGCCCACACCGTTTTTTAACGATCAGTCCATTCTGTGCAATCTTCCTTAAATTGAACTCTCCACTTGATTGACTCTAGTGCCGTTTTACATTCATTTCCATAGCAATTAAGATAGTGAGTGCAAACAGTGCTTAGCCATAAGCTCTTGCAGTCTAAATAAATAAAAACATCAGTCATTTGATGGTAGGACGGACTGACTTGGAGATAACTCTCTCAGGAAGCACATCAAGGGAATGTATACATCTCCCACATCTTCACTGTGGAGGATGCACTGCTACACTCCTAATTACATACTCCTCCATCCAACCTTAATTAGTTGTGCTTTGCACTGAACCCCAATCAATCAGTCACGTTTTATTAAAGTTTGGCAGGGTTTGGAACAGGCGTCATCATGGAAATGATAATTAAACTGCACAGAGACAACCAAACTTCCAATAAAAGTAGTTGATGGATGCTGATGTGAGTCAAACTCTAATTTTTTGCTAAATAAATATTAATGAATAAAACTGCTAATGGGCCTGTGCGAATTTGCAGTCTGCAGTTTGACCATTCATATATTTTAACACTGGTGACAGGGTGGAAAATGACTATTTTGATGCTTTTAATTGCATTTAATTGGCTCATGTAAACAGACTCTAATTACTCATTTGAAAGTGCGACCACTTGTAATGCAAATTTCCCTTCGTGAACCTTACAGCAAACACCTAGCACTCCTGAATGACTAACGCATCAGACCAAAATAGAAAACAGATATATGACAAATTATTTTTCTTTCACCCGTAACAAAAAATATTGCTCACTGCCCATTTTGCAGGCCTGATGAGAGGCCTTTTCCCCGGATTCCTCTCACAATCCTGTAATAAATCCCAGATCTCAGCTGCTGCCAAAAATGTCCTGGCAATCTGCATATTGTTACTGTCACACTACTGCACAGCCATATCCCTGCTTCATTATTTCACTTAGCCAAATCTCCCCCCACCAGTCAGCGCCAAAGTTATACGGACATTTTAATGAATTGTCAGCAGCTAATATTCATAAGATATTGAGCTTGCAGATCGCTTGTACAATAGGACCTAATTAACAACAGGTCCAATCTCTCGTGTAAATCCGTTGTCACCTCCGCAGCTTTCATTGAGTGCTTGTGTGTGTGGAATGATTGATGGGCCGTCAAGTGGTGGACTCGGGGATTATTTGACTTCTAAATGGAATAGCCGATGTACTTACCACTGCGAGGCTTGACCTCGGCCTTCCCAACACTAATGAGAACACATTATAATATTACATGATAATGGAACATAAATTATTACAGTATGTTAACTCGTTTAATTTACACGTACAGTCGCCATTGCAGTTCTAGCTTCTAATCCATGTATTTGTAACTTGATTGCACAAGACTTCTAGCATCATCTGCTTGCAGTTATTTTAGCTGTACAAGAACAGCCCATTATGCTGATTGATATTACATAAATTAGTTTTTGACCATTTATTTGAAGGCTTATAATAAAGGGGTCATACAATGCCCATTTTCCACAAGTTGTTATTATTCTTTAGGGTCTTAATGAAAAGTCTCTAACATAGTTTGGTTAAAATTTATCATTGGTAGTGTAAAAAACACCCTTTTCACCCTGTCAAAAACAGTTCTTGTTAGAGCAAGCGGTATTGTGTTATTCTCCTTTAAATGTTAATGCGCTCTGCTGACTCCGCCCCTCTCTTCCCAGCAGCTCTCTGAGGGACTGTTTACTTTAGCCGTGTTCATGGTGAAACTTGCTAATTAGCACATTATTAGGAAAGGCCATTTGCAAAGATTCATTTAAAAAACCTTGTGCTTACTTTTTCTGGAGGTGAAGCTGGATCACGAATGATTTGCGCAAACATAGACGCATTTAGGTAGATGAAGGGCGCATTCCTTTCAGAACAAAACCTAATCCTCTTCAGTGGCTCATAACCAGAGTATGACTACTGCTATGTTCATTATTACATCCAACAACAGAACACCTCAATGCCATTTCAGTCATTTTTGTCTACATCTGCTCCGGCGGTGAAACAACTGATGACAGCTCACCCAGGGCGGGTCTGAGGTAAGACACCAGTGCAGGCTGAGCTGTCAATCAACTATAGTGGGAGGGGCCTCCGTCCGTGCGACGTCACACGGACAGACGGCTCGATTTGAGAAAGGGGTAAAGATTTAACTAGATTACTACAAGCAGATTTTTATCATTATAGGGTGGTTGTGTACACACATATTTCAGTTCAAACAACTTGTAAAAGTGCATGTAGCATTATATGACCCATTTAATATATATATATATATATATATATATATATATATATATATATATATGATGATATATTTCGATTCATGAAAAATACATTCACATATGTAAAATTTGAAGAAACATGTTGTTGTTAATAACACGTGTGAACACATAACACATTTTAATAAAAATCAGCAACATACTTTAGTTTACCAAAAAAAAAAAAAAAAAAAAACACTTTTTGAACTACATTTTGAAGTTATGAAGGTTGTTGGCAGGAAGGTTGGAATTAAATAAAAAATAATATTTCAAAAATATATATTTCATTGAGCTTTGCAGTTAATATATAATATAATGTATAATACAGCATATATTAAGCCTATATTTAAAATACAATTTGGCCAGAGATTGTTTGCTTGCTTATTTATTTAGCCATATGGGATGAAACACAAGTCTTGAACCTCACACTTTTCTGGAAATGATTAAGCCAATTAATGATAGGTATAAATCAGTCAACTTTTGTGTAAATGAGAAAAATAGAAGAGGAGATAACCCACGACCTTGGCGTTGCTAGCGCCATTCTACAGTTTTAGCTATAGGAAGGTTGGAACTATATTGAAAAATAAGGTGCTAAATAACACACCGTAGAAAAACAAAACTCACCCTAGTTATGACAAGAATGTACTATGTTTTATCATACAAACTTTGAAACTTATTATCTTTTCTTTACATTTGCAATGGCAAGATATAATCGTTGCAGATGACATTTGATGTTTTCATATTCTGTTTTGTTCCTATTTGTCCTGCGTGGCTGCTAGAATTTTAGCTAATTATCACAAATGATATCATAAACAGATAATTTGAAAATAATCACTTTGCCATTCAATGACATATTGAAGGATGCTAGTTACAGCCGTGATGGACTTGTTCGAGTCCATTATGTCAGATGATGTCTGAATATAGGTAGATGAGTATGAAAGCTAGGCCAGGGTTGTAGGGGAAGGTCACCCCATAAAAGGAGGAGTGCAGGCTTTAAATCACATCCCTCATTGTTGGCTGTCTTTTATCCGACATCCTTGGAGGTCATCATGCGAATGCAGACGGCTATCTCATAACTAATGAATATCCATTCCAGTGTCCTCTCCTCCGACGAAGCACCTCCTCACAGCTGGCTCTGAATGGAAGGTCAAGCAGCATATCACTGAAGATAAGACTGCGCGATCACAGGTGGAAAACAGATAAAGAGAGAGAGTGGAGGATGGAAAGGAATAAAAGAGAAAGATACCCAGGTTTGTGCCGCTAATAAGCCTAGGTAACGCTTTGATTTGATATGGGTCAGGGTCACATTGGACTCCTTTTAAGATGAAATAAAGATGGCAGAACTATTCATTTAAAAGGAAAAGAGAGAATCACAGAGGTCTGATCACTCTCATCTGCAGTCCAGCTCAAACCAGAGTCAGAAAAAAATGAAATGCTCTCTGACTTCTGCACTAATAGTCACCTGTGGATTCTTGGGCCAAATGAGAAATAGTATGCTTACAGTTGCCTCAGAATTGGCTACATGGTAAAATCCTCACATTACTGAATTAACAGCAGGATGTGCGATATTGTGCCTCCAGAAGGCAATTTAGCCCAATCCTGACCGCAATCAAACACGGCATTTTTATTCTTCGTACAAGAAGTCATTCGGCGCTTCTTCAAAAAGGATACGATGTAATAATGACTGGGCACATTCCAGTTGCCAGAGAGGTGAAAGGAATATATCCATTTAAGCATAAAATATGCTGCCACATGCTGTAATTTTACCAACCTCCCTTATGTCGTACTGAGTGCAAGCTTGGTTGCTAATTGTTTCCTGTTAATGAACCTGCGGTTTAGAGTGGCAAGTCTGAACAAGTCGGCAAACAACTGGTAGTGTGACTAATTTTTCCAAGCAGCAAATATAAACCCTTGGGAGAAGGAGGAGAAAATACAAGTGATTGTGGAGAAATAAAATGAACGACGCGTTGCGTGGTGGAACAATAAATTCCCTTTTTGTCAATGCTGCCCGTCTCCCTTTTCTCTTGACACATTCAGGTTTTTCTCGTATCGTTCTATCCTTTCCCGGTCATTCTAAAATGTATTTTATGACTTTGGACCACAGCCAAAATGTGCTAAACACTAAAAATGTGCATCCATATGAATTTTGTGCACCTTTCGTCACAAACTTTTCATTACAGAGTGAACATTTTTAGAAAAATTATTAAAAAATTATAAGAAAGATTCATTAAACAGAATCGAACTCACGAATTGAATTAGTGGTTCATTCAGTCAGTGATCTATCTATCTATCTATCTATCTATCTATCTATCTATCTATCTATCTATCTATCTATCTATCTATATATATATATATATATATATATATATATATATATATATATATATATATTCAAAACAGTGTGATAGCCTATATAATCAGGATCACTGACATCATCAAATTGGAAGTCATTTATTAATTTTTAATATTCACTACTTTTAAACTGAAAGCAACTTGCAAAACAGCTTAGTTAAATAATCATCTTCTAAACAAATCTGTTTATCACAAAAAACAGCAGTCACTGTTAAGCTAAAGAAACATGCCCTGAATGAAGCATTAAGTGATTCTGTATTTGACATCTAAAAAAGGTTTCATTTTAGGAGCTTTGTTTAAAAATGTTTGTCTGTAACCTTAATTGAAGTCCTTTCTAAAGCCCACCTCTTAAAACACACTCTCTTTCATCCTCCAGGTGTCTGTAAACACCTTGACAGTCTATTTCCCATTGCACAACAACGGAGAGACAAATCGCATTACTCACACTTTGCTTTGCCAGAGACTCCTACTGTCAGGTTGAGGCTAATGGAACTCGATTTGCAGGGGTCTGGCAAAAGCCACAGAATGACAGCCAACAGAGGGTCAAGATTGAGATGGAATGAGCATGTTTGTAAGAAAGAGATCAGAGGAGGATGTTGTTTGGGGAGGTGGATGGTAGGAGATTTTTTAATGCTCCAGTCCTGAGTGGATGATGGCAGGCAGCGAGTCTGTCTTTAGCTCTCTGCCTGTGGAGTGATTGATATGAAAAGAACTACAGAAGCTCCATGGGGGCAGCTCCCCCTGCCCTCGCCCACACGACATGCACCGTTTCCCCTCTGCAGTCAGCCGGGCTGCCCCCTCCGGCCGACAGTGATGGAGAGGAAAGGCTGGTGCGAGGAGCGGGGGGATGGTGGCGGGGCATTACAGTGCTGGCCCTCAGGACAGACCTCCCTCCACCCTCCATCACAGCAAGATTTCTCTTCACCTCATCATTCCATCTATGCTCATCCGTCCATCTATCTTATCATCCAAGGCTTTACGGAGTGATGTGCTTGTAATTATGGAGTGGAAGCGAGAGGTGGACACTCTCTCTCTCTCTCTCTCTCTCTCTGTCAAATCACCATCATTATCGTCATCATTAAGATAATTTACCATCATTAGAGTGTTTTTAAACAACACTTAGTTCTAGTCTTCTAATTTGATTGGGCAAGAGGAGTTACAAAAGTGATCATATATCATAGGCCTATAACACAACTTTTAAGAATTTTTGTATCATTAAGTTTGTTGTGCTTACAGAATTTAAAACAGCCTGCCAGTCTGTGCACTGCTTGAAAAAAAAAAAAAAAATTGATTTTAAAACAGTCGATCCTGCTTTGGCTTCTGTTTAAAATATGTTCTTTGGCAGAACAATACTAAATTATGTGTAATAACATAAAATATTTCTTTTGTTTATTTTAAAATAGTTGGTAATGCAAAATAAAATGATGAAATCCCATTTTTGCCACGACATCAAAAGTCTAAATTATGAGATTGTAAGTAATTATATGAAAAGAGTAAAATTTCCCAATCCACAACAAATCTTTTGTCATATGACTTATCTCAAACTTCAACATTTGTGTCATGATTTCTACTTTTTCCCCTACAAGTTATAAATAGGCTTTTTATTAATTATCTAAACTTTTTTGTTTCAAAAGTTTGACTTATCTTGTAATTATCTAATTTTGATCCTCTAATAATCCGTCTATTAAAAGTCAAACTTTTTGTCACAAATATGACTTTTTAGCTCATGGTAATGAAAAAAACAAACAAACAAACAAAAACTCGTAACTTTTAATTGTGACTTCTACTTCTTATATCATAATTTTGTATTTTATGAATTATCACAACATTATTTATTTGTTTATTTTTTGTGGTGGAAATGGGCTTTCATAAAAACAGAGAAAGAAAATATAAAAGAACATACAAATGCTATAAATGTATATACATATATAAAACTGGCAATATTGTGGCAGGAGATGCAAAGTGTGCAGCCGGCTTTAGAGAATACATGTTTTTTCATCACCTATCCTGATAATGCCCAAACAAATCTTCAAATGCTCATGTTCTCCCACTATGTGTGGGACTCCTTCCATCAGCAAAGGGAACCTTGGAATGGCTGGAGACTGTAAGCGCTGTTCCTAATCATCATACAGAGATGTGCACCAGTAGGCTAATCTCATTTTAACATTACATACAGCGCCTGCAGTTATGTACCTTCCTCATGCTGCAAACCGCAAGTGAGAGAGGTGGAGTCAGCCTTAATGGAGAGATAGGAAAAGCAAAAGAGCGGGGAAATAAATAGATGCTTTAGTCCTATGTTATACACAAGCTTTGAGTGATTAGCATTAACATTTATGCACATACCTCTCAAGTCATCAACTGACCTTCTGTCAGAGTCATTATGGCCACACACTGAGGAACGCAGTAATGTGCGAACAGGTTGTCCTTTCAAAGAATATTAATAGCTTGGCATTTTCTTAGGAGGAAAACAAGGTATATCTGGAAACTCCACACAGAAGTTCCCCAGTGTCTAGGTCATGAATTAAACTTATTACTTATTCCAATGCGCCAGCAGATATATAAATAGATCTTCATATTTATCCTCCCTCATTCAGGGACTGTGCTGTTTTTAATGTTTTTCTTCCCTTTACATTTTCTCAGTATCTCAGTTTTTCTCTCTATCATCACGGCTGCCTTCAGACTGTCTCTCTGGCAGCAGGTGAGAGCTTATTTCAAAACCCCGTCATTAGACACTTCATTTGCCTGCACAGAAGAGCCAATATTTACAGTTGGCGAGGGCGGCCACTGTGCTGTGGAGTAAAACCTCTGCTCTATCGGCCTAGAGGCTGATAACACTGACCCTCAGTCAAGCACTGCCCTAAGGGAGCCACTCAGGGGCTCGGTAAATCCTCCTCATGCACACAGCAGCCGTGGAAGGAAATAAAGAACCCTTGACAAAAAGTGCAGCAGAGTTTGAACAGCTGTGATTTTTTATTTTTTTTTCTGCATGCATCTTAGTTTTGTTGATATATTTCTCATTAATTCCAGCAGTGTGAAGCTGGCATTTCTGAAAACACTATTTCATGTCTTTCGGTTTAAAAATAATAGTCTTTATAATATGGTGGATTTTAGAGTTTGCCATTGAAGATTGGTTACACTCTAACAAGCGAAAATAGTTCTCTCAAAAATGATATTCTGTCCTAATTTATGACTTTCTCCATAGACCACAAAAGTGTCTGCACCATGGAAATCAAATCTGTGGTGACGTTAATTTACCATATTCGAATATACACAAATGTTCAACGGTTTAAAGAAATTGTTTTGCTTATTATTTGGTCAAACTTTATTTTAGGGTCCAATTCTCGCTTTTAACAAACTATTAGCTATCACTTTTGCCTCATTAAACTACTAATTTGCTGCTTATTAATAGTTATTAAGGTAGTTGTTAAGTTTAGGTATTGGGTAGGATGAGGGATATAAAATATGGTCATGCAGAATATGTGCTTTATAAGTAATAATAAAGAGCCAATATGTTATTAATAGGCATGCTAATAAGCAACTAGTTAATAGTTAGAATTGGTCCCAATACTAAAGTGTAATTATTTTAATAACAGAGATCTGTCACTGTAAGCCTGAGGAATTTGAGATTGAGGAGTTTTCCACAAATCTCTGGGGTCCCAAGAATTCTGCATGGTGCCACTGCACAGTATGGCTGTGGCATACGAGAGACAGTTTGTTAGGGTGAGTGTATGTGTGTGTGTTTGGACTCTAGGCCCCATTGTGTTTATGTCGATCGATGAAACCCACGCTTGGCAGTGCCACTGGCACGTTAAGAAATCCAATGGGGTTAACAGGGCTTTATTCTCCCAAGGAACAAATGCCACACATTACGAACAAGCTGAAGAACCTTAGGAGAATTTGAACTCTGCCAGGTTTGCTAAGACTGATGAAAGCAAAGCTTTTCAGTGGATGAGATGTGCTGAATCAGGAAGTTCACTTTTAGTTGTTTGCAAGATGGTACAATGTGGTACATGTGTTCCCCAAAGAATGGACTTGAAAGAGGGAACACATTTTCAAAGCACTTTCCCTGATGAAATAAAAAGAAACCGTGCTAATAAAAGCTATACATATATATAGCCACTAACAATCCATGAAGGACACAGTGTTTTACAGAATGTATTTTATTGTAAAGCTATAAGGAAGGAGTACTTACAAGATAGTATTTCTTTGATTTGCTCAGCAAAAATAAAAGACAACATTTTTTTTTTTCTCTTTTTTCTTCCTCGTCGTGTTTAACATGCGGATATTGATAAGAACATAATGGAACGCATAAGGGCTAAACTCTTCAAAGCCACTGTTTTGCAAATAACACAAAACTCAGGAAAAAATAAGACTCATAAAAAGAGACAGTAAAACTTTAAAATAGACTAGAAGCCAGTGAATGGTTACTGATGACATTTTAAACACAGGCGCACCAACTGTGTGCCCCCAACCACTCTCATTCTAACATATTCTACTTTTAAAAATATTTTACAATTTCAATTTGTCTTTCAACATGTTCTTTTTTTTTGTTCTCTTTTTTAAAAAGCCACGTTATTAGCATGTACATAAAACTGTACAAAGAAAACAAGGCATCACAAGCGTTTCGATATAAATATAACCAACACTTAGGCTACAAACTTGTACTTCCTGTAATTATCTATTTAAACGGTGGCTGTTCTTCAGTTACTTAGTGTAGAGTTTTTAATATCGAAATCATATGAAGGCAGACGCCCACAAACCGCTAAAGCGCTATCGGTTCATTTCAGAGCCAAAGTCATAGTAATGAAGCCACTCAGCCACCGCTTCACAAAATAAATTACTGATTTCGTTTTTAATCTTTTTCGAGGGGTAGAATGATGCTGTTTACTCTCTACTTCTATTATGCGCAGAGATGCATGGTGAGCCTCATTATGCACGGTGACATTACAACACGATGACATGTTCGTTCATAACTCCTAATACCTGGACAAATGCAGCGGGTGGCTCTGCTCCAAAATGAGTCCATGTGTCATACAAAGAACTGATTCTTAAGTCACATTGGATTTGATTGATTTCCATGTAATCAAATATACGATTCAGCACAAATGAAATAGAGCTTACAGTAGGATGAAATTGAACATCAGTCATGAACAGGCCCACACGGAATCTGTGCCGACAGAAAGCTCCATAGATTTCCACAGAACTGGAACGCCCATTATTTAAAAAGCCATACACATCCTCCACCCCTCGTGTGTTGGTTTATTAAATATTTGGCTAATTTGATAGCGCTTTCAGCTACCGATTAAGCTCTATTTAACCCATTTTACCACGTTTAAATCCATTACACAGAATTTTTTCCCCTCAAAAATGAATGCAAAAAATGCAGGTTCCGTTTGGGCCTGATCACAAAGCGGACAAAACCCTAAAGAACATTAAGATTCTGTGCTTTAGATACCAAAAAAAGTGTTTGTTTACATTATTTGCTCATCACTGTGCTGCAATAGACAACATCATAAAAAAAAAAAAATAATAATAATAAATAAAAATACATGTATATGTATATAACAAATCACCATTGTCAATTTTGCTTTAACACTGCTTATAAAAATATAAAAGCAGGACAATTTTGTATTTCAGATAACAAAAACAAATAACTAATGGGGTTGTGTGGAATGCATATCTTAAATCATAAACCTTAAAACTAATGAGAGATTGTGTTTGCGATGAAATAACAGTAGTTCAAAGTTCAGAATAATTCAATTTTCTTGAACAATAAACTAAATCATAAATATATATTTAAAAATAAAAAATAAAAAAAACTGAATGAGAATACATTTTTAGCCACAGATTCATTCAGACTTCAATTAACACTGGTCTATTTGAGTTAAGAAACTACCTAAAAAAAGACCAGATCCCATATGAGAGTAAAGTATATTGCTCTCTGACTAACAAACTAACAGCTACAGCTGCAGGATGATAAGGATGTGGACTGTCTTTCCCCTTATATAATGCTTTTCTTGCTTGTTTTTCACCCTACGCCCAGTGTATAAGACGTTATTTATTTTCCCTCAGATTCTCTGCACCACTGTCCTATGTTTCACACAGCAAGAGCCATTGTATTCAATGAGATGCCACAACACAATTTGGCCGTTGAAAATCCTAGAAAAAATAAAAAATTAATGTGTAGAGCTTGAAAATTTCTTGCTTTAAAGGCAGTGAACGGATCCCTCCGTGCATCTACACAGTTACACAGGTGTGCGAAGACACACGTTCACACACACTCCGAGTGATTTGACCTATCAGTATCTGTGACAGTTGCTCTCCGGGGATAAACTCCAGGTTTTCCCAGTGGGAGCGAGAGACTGTCTACCTGTCATGCAGCGTTTGGGGTTCATACAGCCTGGGCAGCTTCTGTTTGTCACTGCAGAAAACACCTTTAAGGTCAGTAGTCACTGGAATGATTAAAAGAACAGGAAGTTAAATGTGTACAATGAAGCGAGAGTGTCAATGTTCTCAAATCAACACTTAGACCGAGTGAGGTCTTTCAGTATCTCCTCTGGTCTGCCCCAGGGCTGCGGCAAGCTCAACAACGTTTGCCCATGGGGGGCGTCGCAGGGCATGCAAAGACCAAAGACCCTGTCAAATTGGGAAATACATCTTATTTACTTAGTCATTGAAGTATTTGGTTTGCCAGTGTTCATAAGAGGGGTCAGCAGTGAGCTAAATGAATTCACTCACACATAAGGAAGTATCACACCAAATGCATGTCACCTGAAACACCAGCCTTTAGCATTGGGTCACTTTTTTTTTTTTTAATTAAACCCAAAGCACATAGCTCTGTGAGCATTGAATCAACGCCTACAGAGTTAATGGCCAAATCACCCGAGGTGAATAGTCGGTTTTAAGTGGCGACTTAGCTGTGTGACATGGTGTAAATTATAGTGCACTTATTGTGTGTAGCTCGAACACTCATTATAGCTTTTGCTGACCTGCATCCCAACTGATGCAATCCCTGTTACCATAAGCGCTAAATAAACTTCCTGTAAACTCTTTCTGAAAGACCTCGCTTTCAATTGTGGAAATTAGTGCTTTCAATGAAAGTGCCCCCTTCAGGCGAGCACCAGTGTGACTTTACGGTAAAAGGTTAACGAGGTTTAGGCGTTTCTAAGCTTGCTGCAGTAGTCTTGTCATGTCATACGTTCAAAGCACATTTTAAACAGAATCTCTGATGTTTTAGAATATACTGGACTTGTTGAATACAACTTTAATGTGGTCAAACATGAGAGAAATGTTCTGCTGTCACGATTTTTGAACCCGTCCACCTCTTGTGAGCGTTCGTTTTGACAAGGTCAGACCCACCACCGAGCAGAGCCAAAATCTCTGATAAAACCACACACCTACACAACAGAGTTTGACATGTCAAAAAACGAGTAGGCTATTGCACAGCACATGAACAGTTCATTTTTTTGTTTGTTTTGTTTTTGTTTGTTTTTTGTTTTTTTGTGTAAGTCGTTGCTCCTCCCTACGAATGGGATGGGTTGGGTTGGGTTGAACAAAGCTCTTCCAGAGGGCAACTCACCTAAAGCCTCAGTTACTTGTAGATAGTCTTGTGAAGAAGTACAAGAATATTACAGAGGGAAAGTCACAGGGAGAGCTTCCTCTGGGAACTGATGAAGCCCATCAAATTTGTCCGAAATGACAAATGGCATCATGCATACCTGCTTTAATCCATTTGTTTCCCTTGGATTTTGCCCCAAATTCCGTGTTTGCTCGAGTCCCAAGTAGTTAGACAGTGGAGGCTCATACTGTGGATTATCTTTAGCATTCCAAGGTCCAAAACTGTTGTCCTTCTTGTACTGACAGGGAAGCAAATCCTCTGAGCAATGTCCCTTCTACTATCCTCAACAGAAGGAAGCCGTGGCTTCGAGGGTCTGTACAGCTAAATCATAAATCAAAACTGTTTCATCAGACGTGTAGTATTTACATCACTGTACATTAAGAAAAGAGTTTCCTATGAAAAAAGACAAATGTAAGAAACAGTTACCCTTCAGTGCTTAAAGAAAGGTGAATGTTCTCTTTTACGTGTACGTATACGTGTTGAGAATATATGTCTCTCTTGAAATAGCCAGTATTTGGTTTGCCAGTTCTTCTGGCTTGAGTTCTTAGTTACACACACAGAGAAGAAAAAAAAGTACTATTTGGATGTGTATATGTTTTTAGGTAAGCATAACTACAGTCTGATCATAAGTTTATATATATATATATATATATATATATAATAAAAAACTAACAAAAATCAACAAACGAATCAGAATCAAATAGGAATATAACATTGACATTAAATTATCACAAGGTTCACTTAAAAATTGTCCTTACATTCTTTCATTAGAAGTTTACATGGGGATTGTGTACTTCATTTCATATTCACAAAATGGTTTTCTCTTTTTTTATGATTATTCTCTTCATATCTGTTCGGCTTCCAGAGACTCTAACAATGCGCAGGGCTGTATAAAACCCAGAGGGTTTTAAAGAAGGTCTCTAGCTGTTTTGTGTCAGCCATTAGGCTTATGGCTGAGGGGGATTGGAGATGCACGTTGAGACGTCTGTGTAAATCGGGGTCTGGTGGTGGGGTAGAATTAGCAGGTGTTTTGACAACGAGGCCTTTTATCCTCTCACAGGCATTGCTGATCACAAGTAAATTGGATCAAATGTGGAATCAAACCTGGGCGGACGACAGGTGAATCACAGGTAGATTTCTCTTTTGGAGCCTTGGCTGGAGGGTGTAGTGGCAGGGGCGTAATCGGCTGTCTGACTCAGGGGGATCTCCTCCCTGGGGCAGTCCTTCCCGGAGTCGCCGCCTGCAGAATAGGCACTAGTGTAGGGAGGCAAAAAGCGAATGCTGGCCACTTTGTTGCTCCCGCCTCCGCTCCGCTCCTCTCCGTGAGGCTTAGAGCTGCTGTCAGCCATCAGACGCTCCTGACCCTCCCTTTCCTGGTAAGGCACAAAGGTGGAGAGCTTGGGCCCGCTCTTGGCACTCTTGGTGCGGTTGGGTGAGGGTTGTCCAGGCATCCAGCAGGAATCTGAGTGGCCGTATTCCGTACACTCGCGTGTGCATTTTCCCGTCATGGCCACATCAGGTAGAGGCCTCAGATCTGGAACAAAATAGAATATAATGATGAGATCATTTTAATAATAGATATATTTAAAACAATTTGTGCAAAATGTGCATTTACTTCACGAGTTTCACGTCTAGTTAAATGTTCTGATTTCATAGTTTTAGTTTATAATATAATCAAATATTTTAGTTATTAATATTTCTGAAATATTACTTAAAAATGTGTAAGTAATATGCATAATACCTATAATATTTACTAAAAAGAGCCGACTCATTAGAGTCACTTCGCAAATCAGAATACACTGGTTGCGCTATTTGCTTTGCAATTCACAAAAAAAGAACCAAGAATTAGAGTCATTCGTTCAGGAATCGGAATACACTGTTTGCACCATATGATTTCAGTTCTCAAAAGAAATCAAGACACGAGTCATTTGTTTAATTTTTTTTTTTTTTAATTTTTTTTTTTTTTTTTTTTTACAGTGATGCAATATTCTATTATTAATTACTTGATTCCTCCAGTCAACGTTCAAGGAAATTCATGGAATAAACCTGTTCAAATGATAAATTAAACAAATTACAAACACGTTTAATGTAGACTTACTATTGAAAAGCATAAATGAGTATTGACATCACAATATTTTTTGTGAAGCTTTACTTTTGCAGTCAATCAAAGCTGCACAAACAACTCTCCAGCCTATTCTCGCCCATGTTCACTGTAACCAATCAGTGTAATGGATGCTAATCTTCACTATAAAAGGTTGGTGAAGCTGGATGGCATCACAAGAAGCAAAAATAACGGTCTGATCTGCAAAGGTCAAACTCTCTGTCTGGAAAATATAAATGCAAAAGCTGAGCCTAACCTTTCCACTGAAAGTGATATTAGTTTGATAGTGTGCATGAGAGAAGGGGGCAGGCAGAATGGCAAGTTCTCAAGGGGGAAACATTTATTTCTCTAAATGTCTGAGCTCTATGAAAGGCCTGTGATTTGAGGCAGTGGACAAGATTATTTTGTCCCTGGCATTTGACCAACATTTGACCAACACACTGGTATTTTTTTTTTTTTTTTTTTACTTTTTAGTAGATAGATAGATAGATAGATAGATAGATCGACCCTAAGACACTAAGAGCCATAATCAGTTATATCTGGGCCCTTTTTGCTCTTATATTTCTATTTTACTATCATTTAGGGAATAGTATTCAAAGTTGAGGTTCTGACAGACCAATAGAGACCTTCGTCTCTGGAACACAGCACCTGAATCCCTCTCTCTCCTTTTCTTATCTCCTTCCTTCAAGTTGGAGTTAACCTCAGGAGTGTTCCTGCTGAGCCTGAAGGCTGGAGAGCCGGCCCTGCACCACTGACCCTATCACCAATCACTCCCAATCCGGCTCTCTAGCACTTTTTTTTTCCGCTAATTAGATTCCGCTAGCCCCTTGTCACCATAATAGAATGGAAATTATTTCCAGATGAGTATCTGACATTTGGTGCTGTCTAAAGTAAAGAGGAAAGATGTGTTAAGACTGGGCTCCCTGCATTTTTCAGCTCTTCTCCTCTGTGATTGAGGACTGGCACAAGAGATTTGCTTCGTGTCATTTTCATTCAGCTGTCGTGCCCCTGGGGTGTGATATGGATGGAAATATACATACAAGGTTCAAGCTGTTTTCTCATGAATTCCATGTCCAATTCTGCAGCTGTCAAAACGTCCATTTGACCATTTCATTGTAGGCAAGAATGCCTATTTGACATGCAGGTGGAGGATTTTCATATGAAAGAGATATAATGATTTGATCAAAATGACAGTAATGAATAAAAAAAAGCTTTTTGTGTATTAGGGGATGCAAAAAAAAAAAATCAAATCTATTATTCGGTATCCACCTCACTAAGCTCCTGCTATCAATCAGAGGCAATAATTTCCTAATTATCTTCGACTGTATGCAGTTTATGTGTATTCAGAGTAGGCACATGGTTATAAATTGAATACAGATGTCGACTGAGGGAAAGCAAGAGCAACAATAAATATATAAAACAATTATATATATATGAATACATATTTTTATGTATATTTTGCATAAATAATTTATTATATATTTTTGCAAAAATTGCCTTTCCAAAATAGACTTGAGACAAATTATAACATGAAAATTAAATATGCATGTGCATATAAATGTATAAAGGTACAGTATGTGTCTCTTTTTACATTTTAATTACATTGTACTGCAAATATATATATATATATATATATATATATATATATATATATATATATATTAATATTCATAAATCTACTAATTAATCTACTTTATTAATCTACTAATAATTTAGGAAATAACAATAAAATAAATTATTAATAATAATAATAATAATAATAATAATGGTCTTCAATCCATGTAGGAAGTGCAGTCATTGTAAGAGAGCAGTGTTGTGGTCAATAGCTCATTGTTCATTTACCCCAGGGCCCTCTAAGCGAATCTGTAATATATGCAGGCTCTTCACTTCATTCTATAACAGTTTTAGCCAATTGATTTTCAGCTTTGGCTATGCCTTAAAGCCACCCAGGGGAGTCCAACCGCTCTGGCCACAACACACAGGTTGCCCTGGGTGACAGGTGTGGAGAATAGCAGTGGGAAAACCAGCCTTTATTTGACAGTTAACACCAACACTCCAACTATCCCACAATCCCTTGTGTGTGAGAGCAGGCTGATCGTGTGCACGGATGGAAGCAGACAGGCAGAGTTGATGGAAACCCCCACCACCTCGGCTCTGCTTTACCCTTCGTTCAGTTGTCATTTGCTAGGATGTCCTCTCCCCCTGACCCCCGTCTGCTTGTATGCAAACCTCGCTAAGACTAATTAAACTTTGGCAGATTAGGACTTTGCCTTGTCACTCTTTATTCGTGCTTAAACAAGTTATTACTTTTAGGAAAATTAAATTAGCCAGCTATTAATTAATCGACACGCTGCTTTTGAGAGGATAGAAAAGGGGAAAACATAAAGTAAAATATGAAGTAAGAGCTTGAAACGGAACAAAAAGTAAAAAGGTATGGGGGGGGTGTGTGTGTATATATATATATATATATATATATATATATATATATATAAACAGAAACAGAATCCAAAAGTAAAATGTATTAATGTGTTATGTTTTTGTTTAATAATGAGCTGTATTTAAATGTACTTACATTATATTGCTAATATATTGTCATATTCAGTATATTATTTGGAATTATATGTCAAATGTATTGTATTATTGATGTTTAGTCAAGTGCAATAGCAGCAACATAACATGCAATCAAGGTGGCTATATGCTGAGTGCAGTTACATTAGACTATGGAAGCCTGTTTCCGCCACAGAATAAAAAATAAAAAAAGGTTATTGTGACTTTTATCTCACAATTCTGACTTTTTTTTTTCACAGAATTGATATAAACTTGCAATTACGAGTTATAAAGTCAGAATTGTGAGTTTATATCATAATTGTGAGATATAAACTCGCGATTACGTGTTATAAAGTCAGAATTGCGAGATATAAACTCGCAATTCTGAGAAAAAAAAGTCAGAATTGTGAGTTTATATCTCGCAGTTCTGACTTTATTTCTCAGAATTGTTACTTTGCCTCGCAATTGCGAGTTTATATCTTGCAATTCTGACTTTTTTTCTCAGAATTGTGAGATATAAACTCGCGATTGCGTGTTATTAAGTCAGAATTGTGAGATACAAACTCGCGATTCTGAGAAAAAAAGTCAGAATTGTGTTTATATCTAGCAGTTCTGACTTTATTTCTCAGAATTGTGACTTTGTCTCGCAATTGCGAGTTTAAATCTCACAATTATGACTTTATAACTTGCAATTGCGAGTTAATATCATGCAATTCTGAGAAAAAAGTCAGAATTGTGAGTTTGTATCATGCAATTCTGATAATTATTATTTATTTGTTTTATTCAGTGGCAGATATGGGCTTCCATATTAGACAGATGGAGTGCAAAAGGAAGGGAAAAAAAACAAAAAAACAGTGCTGTTTCTCCTGGCTGGGCTAACAGCGGCTCACAATAACTTGTGGTTGAACACAGCAGGAGGACAAAGAAGAGGCACTGCACTGTCTAATGGCAGAAAGCAGAAAAGATAGCCAGTAGCCACAACACTAAAGAGTTACATTAGTGAGTAACCACAAGAGCAAGACGCAGGCGAGATGTGCAGAAATGCTTCCCTCACTGTTGCATACAGCATATAAATTTTTGCTCTGAAACGCTTCTTAAGTCTTGTTATAGAAATTCAGGTTTCAGTTGTGTACCACAAATAAATCATGGCTATCAATACGAGTCACTATTCGAATGATCTTAAATCAAACAAAGAATCAAACAGTCTCACAACTTTACCCAGTTAAACTAGAATTTAACATTTACCACAGAGCAAGACTGATCCAATGGATATTCATTTGGGAATCTAATGATTGGGTCAGGCGTGCAAGTCCTGCTCCACATTCAAACATTCCCACTTAGCTGGTGGTTTGCTTGTGGCATCAATGTATTGATGAAGGTTTAAATTTAGACTTGTTCCATTGCCAGTTTCAATACATGCTGTACTACGTAACAAAAAAGATACAGGGTGAATTAATGCTAGCCAGCACAGAAAATCTATTTCCAGAATGAACGTTTTTCAATCACCTAAAACATTCTGTGACTTATATATAATGCAATTACCATCAAGCACACAAAACCTGTATATAAATTCAGTTAGATTTAGATTTCTGTTCTGAATACCGTTACATTTTAATTATTAGTTGGAGTGAGGGGAACTATATAATGTACAGAAATGGTTTGTCTTATTTACCGGTATTTTTCATTATTTCTGAAAATAATAATAAAATGTGACTTACACACCAATGCACATCGTATTTTTGTTCTCTCAGCAACTCAGTTTTGACCTGGTGTGAATTGTAATCAGATGCGACTTATTCTCTGGAACATACGGACATACAGATGACGTCTAATGACATAACCATATCAAATAAAAATCATTGGCCATATGACTAATATTGAGTTACCGCATGCTAAAGCGATAGTTCACCCAAAAATATAAATTCACTCATTGTTTATTTGTTCCAAACCTGTATGACTTTCTTTTTTTTTCAGTAAATCACATAAAATGATTCATTGAAAAACATCTCTCTTTTTTGTCCATACCATTAACGTTGATGGGGATAATGTTGTTTTGGAGATCTCTGCCTATTATTATACAGACAAAAGTAAAAAAAAAAAATCCTTCAAAATATCTTCTTTTGTGTTCCAAAGAAAAACGTAATACAGGTTTGGAACAACATGAGGGTGAATAAATCATATTCTTTTGCAATTACACTTTACAGTTTTAGACTGTATATATATATATATATATATATATATATATATATATATATATATATATATATATATATATATATATATATATATATATATATATATCCTTAATGTTGTGTCCATTAGTTTTGTAACATATAGGCTTGCATGCTTCATGCAGCACTGCATGTCATTACAGTCATAGCTACATAATGGCCAAAGCCTGCTAGACATATACAGTATGGTTGCCTTCAATAATAGGTTACAGAGTTCATTCTTAGAAAATTCCACTCTATCATTTGACTACAGGTGGACTGTGGGATTTCAAATCTTAAATTCTACTCTATTTCGTAGACATGGTCCCTTTTACATGACGCTGTGTTCATTTCCACCACTCTCACTGGCACAGAGGATCTGTTTAAACCTCTGCAACATTTTTTTTTTGTGCTTACGTTCCACAGCACTCTCCGCCAGAGCGTCGCATCCCTTTGCCAAAGCTTCACTTACGGCCTAAATGAGTTCTGAGCAGAGTCAGAGAGTGCCATCGTTTGGACCGTGTCCCATTGGCCTACATCTGTTAAACATGAAACTTATCTGATCCGCAAAAATCAATGTCCTCGCCCGCTGACCAAATTTGCTCTCCCGACTCTGCCAGCCGAGGGAAGGGGGGAGCGGCGTGTGTCAAACCTCCACATGTTGGCACGCTGTGTTTCAGTATGCATCAGCTGCATAGAATCTCCTTCTGGCTTAGGGAGATAAGCACACGGAGAAAGGCTGTAGCCCGCGGCTAAATCAACTAGGGTAAGCTGCATAACATCTTCCACTCATGAATGTTTTAAAGTTGAGTTCGTCTGTGCACAAGCTGAATCATTGAAGATGAAGCAAGGGTGTAGCGTTTGATTGTGCTGAAGGCCTAAACAACTGCCTGTGAAGAAGAAAAGTGAACACAAAAGCCTTCTGTAGGCTATATACAGACAAATGGATAGATGAAAAAGGAGCAAACTCAACTGATCAGTGTCCATAGGCCATCACAGCATCCTAAGTCTTCATAGAAATTGCACTGAACTTACATCAGTGTTGATTCAAGAACGCTTCGGAATTGCTTCGGTACATTGCACGTTCTTGGAATCGGCTCCCCAACAATCATCGATTCGCCATTCAACATCATGCTTTTAGCTAGAATAAAACTTAATCGCTGAACATGAATCCAGCCTGATTGGACACGCCTAATGAAATTAGCCAGTCCACTGACAAGTGCGACCAGACTTCAGTTTAATTTTGAAGGTGTTATAGGGAGTTGATTTTTGTAACAAGAGTATTTCAATGAACCATGCTCTATTCCAAGTTCCATTGTGCCATAGAAAATGAATAACTGTAATTATGGCTTATGTCTAAGTGACTTCTGACAGAGGGGGAAAGAACACAGCTATAAATATAAAAGTCTGCCATTAGCACAGCTTCCCACACTTTTCATTGTCTTTTCCTTGCCCTCTTTCTTACCACTGTTTCCTTCTTGCTCATGTATGTACAAGTAAATTTACACTACCATTCAGACGTTTAGGATAAGGTTTTTTTGAATGAATGAAATACTTTAATTCAAGAATGCACTGATCAAAAGACATTTATAATGTTAAACGATGTCTGCTTCAAATAAATGCAGTTCTGAAATTTCTATTTATTAAAGTATCCTGAGAAATGGTTCACTGTTTCCACAGAAATATTAAGCAGCAACTGTTTTTCTCATTGGAAATAATAAGGAATGTATCTTGAGCATGAAATCAGCATATTAGTATGATTTTTGAAGGATCACGAGACACATGCTGAAAATTTAGGAATGAAATACATTTTAAAATATATGAAATCAGAAAACAGTTCTATAATAATATTTCACTGTATTATTTTTACTGTATTTTTGAGCAAATAAATACAGACTCAGTGAGCACAAGAGACTTCTTTTGAAAACATTAAAAAAATATATTACTAACCTCATACTTTTGAACAATAGTATAGTATAGAACATACAATGGATGATGGGCTGAAATAATACTTAAAATTGTGGCTAAAAGTAGAGCTGGCAATGATGTAGAATTGAATTAATCATATGATGTGCTGATAAATTAATCAGTTATTAATCATTCCACTCAATTCAATATACACTCGCAAAAACATTAACTGCTCCAATAGTAGGAAAATTCCATACTGCATAATTTACATAGAGGTCATAGCATTATTATTATTTTTTAATCGTGGTATAATTAATCGTCCTAATTTATTACACTAAATTGACAGGCCTACTAAAAAGAAGAAAAATCTTTCAGCGAGACCCCTGCAAAAAAATTAGATCTCACTAGAAACATACTCACAGACAAATGTCATACTGCACAAAATCATTTTCATTATTAATGAAGAAGAACTGAGGGACACAGAAGAAAGAAAAGAAGACTGAGAGAGAATTTCTTTTTAAGGAAAGATTCTCTCTTCTCCCTCCAGAAATCAGTGGAGGGAAACTTCAATCATACTACAAAAGTGAATAAATGTATGGCTGGAGTGAGCTGCCCTCAGGCCTGAGCTCTCTCCCGTCTCAATAAGCTTTTAGGACCACAGTCGAGAGAGAAGCGCGTAACTGAGATGAGCTGAATTTTTGAGGACAGCAGCCGGCTTTAATTTAGGAGAAACAAACGCACACATCCACACGCTCACAAACTTGGGGGGAAAATATTCTGCCTTATCTGCCATCATTAGAGACCTTTGATTTCTCTTTGAAACGAACAGCAATATTTATGGTTTGGGGTGATTCATACTATAACATGAAGAAAAGACAGGATTGTGGAGAATGTGGGATAAATATGGATATCCTCTATCCAGTATTTTCCTTCCAACCAAACAAAATGATTGAGCTTATTCCCAGTAAATATCCCTGTTTGATTCTAAAAGAAAGCGGGTGAGAGAGAAAATCATTCCAAAATTCACAATATTAGAACAAAAAAAGACCAAGAACAGGGGGAAAACAAAACAACAACAAAAGAGCAACTAAATTACAGAATATATTTAACAGACGTCTCAACTGAATGGTAATGATCCTGGTTATCTATTCAAAGCAAAGAGGCAGGAGTTTAGAGACACTGAAGTCATTTTTGCAGATGTGTTTTTTCCCTGGCAGTTACACTTTAAAGAGCAGACGGAGATGTGTTCGCACATTTTCTTTATCATAAAGCCACCTCACTGACACTCCATATTATACGCAAAGTGGCATGCATTTATTTCCGTGCCTGTATTAACAGGTTATTCATGTTGCCTGCTCAAGTAGAGCGATTCTGCACATGCAAGTAGAGATTCGCTACGGACCCTATTTTAACCACACATATTGAGCTGAACTCATTACAGTGAAAATTACAGTGAAAAACCTATTTATCAACACAATCTTTTACAATAAAGGCTGAGTAAAAATAAAATACTGGAGGCAACTACTCACTCATTGTCTGAAACAGATTTTTCATTTTAGCGGAACTATCCCTTTAAGATGTAAATTAGATTATCCATTTTATATTTTATGAAACAGAAGTTGTATCATGCCTACCCCAGCCCTAAATGTTGCGCCAAAAATAAATTGCTCCTATTATAATCAATGAAGCAGTATACTCTGAAAGTCTTCATTGCGGAGTGTTATGATGCTACTGAAGTTAGATAACTCTGTGTTGCTGTTGTTATTATTTTTGTCTTTTATTTTCTTTCATAAATGTAATATATTATATATTTAAATACATTCTGAATATTACATCAGTGCCATATAGGGATGTATCTGGCCTAAATATTATCTGTTATTTCTAACCATACGGATATATATATATATATATATATATATATATATATATATATATATATATATATATATATATATATATATATAATACTTCCAGTGCAAACAGACTCAAGGCGTTACGGTACAATGCATCGCAACACATTATCGATAGCTTCTAGTGTAGACAAGGTGTTACACACCATGACAGATGCGAGAAGAAAAGACAAGTGTTAGGAGGCAAAAGCTGACGAATGCATATTAAAAGTTGCTCATTTTCACATACCAGCGCACACTCATAGAGATTGACTCGAGTAGTTACTGTTGAGTGTCATATTGCTGAGTGTGTTTTCGCAATGCTGTCTTTCTGTCGGCCAAGAGCCTCGAAGGAGAAAGGGTCGCGTATGAGGTCAGAGGAGGGGTCATTCAGAATGACAAAATGTCACGACACTGCCTTCCCTGAGCCCTGTGCCCTTGCTCAAAAAAAAACAAAAAAAAAACTGTAAGCATATGTATGTGTGTGTGTGTTTATAAGTGTGTGCAAAAGAGTCCTGAAACCACAGGCAGCTTTGGGCACACTTACAAAGAGTGTCGGTGTGTGAATATGAGATTAGATCACCAGAAGGGTGACGTGTTTGTGATGGTGCGTGTGTGTATGTGTGTGTGTGTAACCTGCATGCAAACATATGGCTGTCGGACATCTTGTTTTGAGAAAGACCATATGCTGGTTTTGGACATGATGAGCCTTTTCCCTCTCTTTTTCTACAGCACAGCACACATTTTACAGTCTCTCATACACACGCTCACAGGATTACTATTCTACAGTATCTAGGGAACCAACATCTATCCCTCCTCCACAGAGAGTAAGCTACTCTTATCTTAGCAGGTCAGGGATGCAAGGGCTGCGATATATCCCAGACATTCACCTTATATTGATCTGCCAACCCAGCATCCTCCTCTTTCTTCACCTTTCCCAATGGAACACTCAAAAGCTCCAGAACACAGATGAGGAATCCTTACCATGGTAATGGTATTTTCCGCTCAAATACAGTAGTTGCTACTGTTTATTTTTAATATATTAAACAATGAAACAGAAATGTAATAAAATGGTTTCTTGCATGGAGATCACATATAGATTGGTACAGTAGTTAGTTACTGAAATTTTTATTCATAATGTGCACACAAACTCTAGTCTTTAGGACTGACTATCCATACTGCCATTCTGTAAGTGGTAAAACTGGATCTGTTTGCTTAGCATAGTCAACATGCAGTATATCTACATTGGTGGCTATGGTAATGATGTAAGCGTCAGCACAATTCCGAGAGACTTTCTCATGAAACAACTGAGAGTAGCTGTCACTGACAGGCTGTCAGTAGGCAAACAGGACAGAAAGCTGAAAGTTTTTTTTTTTTTTTTTTTTTTTTTTTCTCTGTGCTTACATATATGATGACAACTTGCTGTGGTGCTGAACTCACAATGTGGATGAGAGAATCTCAGCAACAGGAACATTTTACATCATTCATGCATATACTGTGTCCCAAACTGCTGACATGCTTGTTCATTCCTATGGTGAATATCGCGTAGTTCACTATATGAGGAAAGAATGAGGGATAATAAGCGTATCTGAGTGTATCTCCAGACAATAATTTGCATGTTAGAAAGGCAGCATGTTCTGGATGGCAAGAATGGTTACCTAAATCCATTTAGATTCATTTAATAAACAAACAAACATACAGATGTAGTTTTTGTAACATCAAATCCCATTTTTTCCCAACACACATTAGTGGCATTTAATTACTTAATGATTCAGCATTTTTGAATGAATCGGTTGAGTGAAATATTCAATGAATCACTCTTAAAGACATTTAACGACACTTTTCAACAACTTGTAACCCGCAGAAAGAGCCACTGAAAAATCCACACCGCTAATACGCAGACTTAAAATATGCCTGGAACAAACACAGACAATGTAATCTGTGATTTAAAAAAAAAAAAAAAAAATACCGGTACTCTTCACCAATCAGATTTGAGGACAAAAAAATATAAAGTGTAATGAACAGAGATAAAATATGTTAGACAAGTAATGTTTTGTTAGTAGAGGCCCTTGACCTTACAAACAGCATTTGAAATCCAAGGGCATGAAAAAAAAAAAAAAAAAAAAACAATAGCTACAATAATGTTCTCACTAAATCTACATCCAGCGCTGAGACAAGAAGAGTAACGAGCTATTCTCTCATTAATTTAATCGTCAGGAAGCTGGGCTGGGATGCTTTATGCTGCTGTTGTTTAGGGGAACATATTAAAACAGACGGCTTCCCATCCTGCCTATAAGAGTGCAGTCATGCGGACAAGTTTTGACCTTTTTGAATGATTCTTCCCCTCAATGGGACACGTTCAGCTTTCAGAACTGCAATATGATTGTTTTGTTTGCTGCACTACTGTGTGATGTCTCTGTTGTTATCCTTCTCTTGTTGTTGTTCTTATTCTTTCTCTCTCTCTCCCCCTCTCTCTCTCTCTCTCTCTCTCTCTCTCTCTCTCTCTCTCTCTCTCTCTCTCTCTCTCTCTCTCTCACTCTGCCACTGTAGCATCATTTCATGCTCCAAATTCCAAATTTACCATCATTATCTGAGAAAATGGAAAGACAAAAAAGCAGCGTTGCTTTCATTTAGCATTTTTCTCTCTCCACACTGAACATGAAAACAGAACTGAGTTCTGCATTTGATCTGCGTGGTGATTAGCTCCTGAAGACACAAACTTCAGGAGATAAGTCAGATCTACCATCATTTCATATACAGTTCACGTTGTAAAATGGCTTGCTGTATTAAACCGAGTTAATACAAGCTAAATCTAATAGCGCCTCGGGCAAGTATCTCTCAAGTTAGACTGCCTGTGTTTCTTTTCTATCTTCTCAGAGGCTGAAACGAGATAAGATAACCGCAAAATATACTAAAATACTTCCAAAAGAAATCATAACACATGCCTTTTTTGGTGAATAATATTAGAGTAAAAACTGAGCGGAGTCAAAATTGAACTAAAATGAACCACAGATTATCTTAAATGCTTGATTTATTGTTTTTCAATAAATAATGTGCTCTCTCTCTCTCGCATGCTCTTCTCACAGGGTCACATTAGTTATAAATCAATGTGCAGCATTGCTTACAATTCAACTTATCGTCCGTATTCTCTCTTTTTTTTCATGCCTCTAGGGATGGGATGGAGCCACTGGATGGTTGGAGAGAGAGAAAATAGATTTGTGTCAGTATGTTATTGTTCTGGGTCAAACCCCACGTTGGTTTAAATCAGTGGTTATTGCTTCGAGACCCAGATTTTACTTTGAGAATCAAGTGCTGACCCAACACACTTACAAAATAGCTTAATGTACAAAACGGCATAAAAAATTTAAATGTAACATTTTTGTTAAACCATAAACAAAAGTGGAGCTGTGATTTGCTAGCCTAGCACATGGAACAAACAATAGGCTAAATGTTAGCTATATTAACATTAGCATGTTACTAAGCGAAAAATGAATTTGCATCATGATGTTCGACTAAAAAAAAACATTTTCCTCCTTACTTTTATGTTTATAAGCCTAATTATTACGTTTTACTTTTCATCATATCAGTGCATTATTATATTGATTAGCATTTAGCATATCTTCCCTCCTGTTTGCAACCCAATTGGAACATCTTCAACAGATTTTCCAGCTGGCTGAGAGACAAATCTCTTACCTAAAATATAGTTTGAGGTCACACTTTATATTAAGTGGCCTTAACTACTATGTACTTACAATGTACTTGTAAGTACAATGTAAGTACAATGTACTTATTGTGTTCATATTGTATTGCAAAACACATTTGCTGCTATTGAGGTGGGATATGGGTAAGGTTAGGGACAGGTTTGGTGGTATGGGTAGATTTAAGGGTGGGTTAAGGTGTAAGGGATGGGTCAACAGTGTAATTCTAAATGTAATTACATAAATTAATTACAGGTGTAATTACATATAGGTATTTAAAAAATATATAAGTACAATGTAAACACATGTATGTGCACAATAAGTGCATTGTACCAAATTATTAAATTAAATGTAAGTTCATAATAGTTTAGGCCACCTAATATAAAGTGGGACCTAGTTTGCAAAAGCAGGCTAGATTAAAATTTAATTTACAGCTAGTGTATCAATCAGCACTACCTTCTAGAGTACGAACACCCACCTGAACTAACAGAATATGAAAACGTTGTCTCTTCAAAAGAAAATAACTCGAGACAGTCAAGGCACAGGGCCTAAAGAATCCCCATATGCTCTCTATCGCTTCTGTTTTTGTCTTTTTCTTTCTTCTCCTCCACCAAGAAAAGGTGCACACAGAATCAAGGGCTTTCAATATTTAAGGTGAAATATAGGAAGTGTGTATTGCATGTGTGTGTGCTGCCGAACTTGTTTGATTCATTATTAAACACAATCCATTTTTCTCTCTGCTACTGATAGTGGGCAAAGCTCCCAGCTTTAATTCCCTTGCATTGCAGATTAGAAGCTGAATAACAATAGAAACGAGTGAGAGAGGGCATAAGGAAGTGAGTGCACAATGCCATTATTGCTTTTCTCTTTTTCTTCACTTCCCTTCCACTCTGTATCTCACCTGACAGGAAGTACGGTGCTAATGTTTGCTGCTGAAAGACGTTGAACATCCTATCATCTTCTCTCAGCTCGGCACGATGCGTGATGTTTTCTGGCTCTTCCTCGCAGACTGTCGAGGACGAGTCACTGTTATGATTCCTTCAATTTGGCTTTGGGGTCTTATGAGGTAACATAGTAAGGTAGGAATGAAATAGGAATGGAAAACGAAAAAACAGTAGATGATGAGATGAAACTACTTCCTCTCTGGACATGCTGATTACAAAGTGGTTTTGAGGAGAAAATAACCGAGATGGGCTCACAAAGCCACAGAAGCTCTAACAAGCAAATGCGCACAAGTCTCAAACACTCTATTTGCAACATTGTACCCGACCAAGTGACACTTCGTCTGTACGTAGAAAAACAAGAAACAAACATAAACACGATTTGTGACTGCTATCTCTGCTCTATAAACCTTAAGGAAAGAGCTTTGATTTTAAATGGAAATTAATGCAATTTTCCTCTTGAGGGAACCCCTGAAGTCACATACAGTAGCTCACTGCACTGCTGATAAAGGCCAGAATGAGCATAAATATGCATTTCATAAGACCTTAAAGGCGACATATCATAAAAAAGTCTTAACACTGGTAGTTTTTATATCCACAAGTAAAATGGTTTAAGAGGTTGGAATGTCATAACTACTGAAAAACTACTAAAAAATGTTACTTGAGCATCAAAGCAGCACGTTACAATGACTTCTAAAGGATCATGTGAGTGGAGTAATGGCTGCTGAAAATTCAGCTTTTCTATCATAGGAATACAATACATTTAAAATATATATTAAAAAAGACAATAGTTATTTAATTGCAATTACAGTTTTTTTTACTGTATTTTTGACCAAATAAATGCAACCTTGGTCTTATAAAAACAAAAAAGTCTCATTAAATCTATCATCATTATTGCTTTCATCATTATAAAATATGAGTAACAACCATAAATCAGCCCAATATGTACAGTGAAATTATTATTATTATTATTATTATTATTATTATTATTATTATTATTATTATTATTATTATTATTATTTATTTTTTTTACATACATTCTGATGGAATATGAGACATAATAAATTATGAGATGTGATTAGTGAAAAAAATCAAAGGTATATCATTTAAACAGGATATTTTTTGTGCAATAGTTTTTGAAAAGTATTTAATTGTGTGCAATTTAATTTAGGATACATTAAAATTCTAGAATTAGCTTTAGCAATACAAATATGATTTATTCCTACAATGTTTAACAAGTCATTTCATTCATTGTCATTTCCATCACAGGCTGTTATCAAACACAACACATGATTTAAATTATGATGTAAATGTATATTCATCTATGATGCATCTGTCCGCTGTTATATTTAGAAAAGTATGAGCTGAAAAGTGTGTCTTAAAGGAACACTCCACTTTTTTTGGAAATAGGCTCATTCTCCAACTCCCCCAGAGTTAATAAGTAGAGTTTTACCGTTTTTGAATCCATTCAGCCGATCTCCGGGTCTGGCGATAGCACTTTTAGCATAGCATAGCATAGATCATTGAATCCGATTAGACCAGTAGCATCACGTTCAAAAACGATCAAAGAGTTTAGATAGTTTTCCTATTTAAAACTCGACTCATCTGTAGTTATTTCGTGTACTAAGACCGGCGGAAAATGAGAAGTTGCGATTTTCAAGGCTGATATGATTAAGAACTACTCTCATTCCGGCGTAATAATCAAGGAACTTTGCTGCCGTAACATGGCCGCAGCAGGCGCAGTGATATTACGCAGCGCCTGAAAGTAGTCCCCAGCTAGGTAACTAGTTATAATATAGCTGGGGACTACTTTCAGGCGCTGCGTAATATCACTACGCCTGCTGCGGCCATGGTACGGCAGAAAAGTTCCTTGATTATTACGCCGGAATGAGAGTATAGTTCCTAGCCAAATTGGACTAGAAAATCGCAACTTTTCATTTTCCGCCGGTCTTAGTACACGATATAACTACAGAAGAGTCGAGTTTTAAATAGGAAAACTATTGAAACTCTTTGATTGTTTTTGAACGCGATGCTACTGGTCTAATCGGATTCAATGATCTAAGCTAAGCTATGCTAAAAGTGCTATCGCCAGACCCGGAGATCGGCTGAATGGATTTAAAAACGGTAAAACTGTACTTATTAACTCTGGGGGAGTTGGAGAACGAGCCTATTTCCAAAAAAAGTGGAGTGTTCCTTTAAGAAAATCCACAGGGCCAAAAGTGCCCATAGTTGAAGAAGATGGAATGGTTAAAAGAACAATTGAAAGCTGATGGTGATAGAAAGAGTAGTTTCAGGGGTTGAAAAGAGGACAGAGAAGAGGCACAGATAATACATGAGAGTGGTCTGAAGGACATGTCAGCATGACCGTAGTGTGAGTGTGTGAAATATCAACACAATGTACTCATGACTGTGTGTGTTTTGTGTGTCAGAGCTCTGAAGGCCGATGTGTAGATCTGACCGCTGTGCTGCTAATTAACCAGGACAATACTTCTACTGGCTGCACACTGTGTGATCTCTCCACGGTACACATCTTTACACACGTAACACACACACACACACACACACACACCCGCTGCAGGAAATCGCCCACAGAGAGATCCACCACAGAGGAGCAAAGTGTCCCCTGATAGCACTGCTAGCACTCTCACACACACATAAACTACACGCACACAGTCAAAACCTTGACTTCAAAGGGTAACAATCACACCTGTGAAGTCACTGGATATTCATTTTAGCCTCTGAAATAGCTGACAGCTTAATATAAGTGCATATCTGAAATACATGTCAAGATTTTAATCTGAATATATTATGGCCGTTAGCTTCAAAGTTATCAATATGCTAAGATACTACATACTGTAATACAAAAAAAAAAAAAAAAAAACCTTTCATAAAAACAAAAAGTCTTACACTTGCTAAAAAACCTTGGCAAAATATTGAAGATATTATCTTATGCTCAGGGGTATATGCACTTTTATTACAAAAAATGTTCTCTTGAATGAGTCCAGCTAGCGAAATCAAGTAGCAAATTATTCATTGGCAGTGTGCCTTTAAACAAAAGCTACTGGCTATTTAAAGCTGACTTTAATATTTTATGGTAAAAAAAAACTTTATTCAATCTCAGCTATAGAGGGGAGAAAATATGTATAAATATAATCAGGCTAGAAATACATTTTTTGTTAGTCAATACTGACCAATACTGACAGCAGTATTGACTCAACCAATCACATACATTTAGGGCGGGACTATCTTTTTGACTAACCAATGGTAGATGGAGGAGTGTTCAAATAATTTTAAAAAGCACAGTTTCTTCCGACAAACCATTGAATGGGTTCTTTAAGGTACAGCTTGACAGGAGAGAAAGTCCTTTGTTTCAACACTCTTCAGCTGAAAGCAATACTATTTTCAGCTCAAATTGAATTTGTTCTTTGACATTTAGGAATGAGCAAGACTTTGGCACACATACTTTGACCTCAGATCAGAACGTAGAGGTGTCCGGTGACTGGTGTTTGCAGGGCTTTTCTTCACAAATGTGCGCCCACGTCCTCTGTGCTCTAGAATAACAAGTGCCCACGGGTATCAGTGGCACACTCATGCCAGTTCAGGCCATGCCAGGGCAGGGCGGCCTAACTGGGGCAGAAACACATTCGCCCTGTGGCTCACCAGAAGCCCCATCCAAAGAAAACACACCCACACACAAAATCCTATACCCTCATCCAAAAGCACTAGGGGTGTAAGAAATAAACTGGTTGTGAGTCCGTGTGTGAGTGTGTTTGTGTCCCGGACTCCATTGTAAATTCAGCTGTACACCAACACTAAGCACCACCAAACGAGGCTGTGTTAGCCGCCGCACCGCTATAACAGGGCAGCTCAGTAATAGTCTCCCCTCTGACCCACATGTGGCTAGAACAACATAACACAGGAGGAGAGACAAACAACAGCTAATCCTTTGCGCACACAACAGCACTGCAATGGAGCCCATTAATAAGAGAGGATTAGCCACCGCTAACGCTAACGAGCGTCCTCGCCACAGGAGCACATTTCCACTTTATCAGATATCTGCTTATCTCTGCCTGTCCCTCACTCCCTCCTCTACCTGTCTGTCTATCATGCGTAGCGCTGTAAATCACAGGCACTGAGGAAAAAGGTATGCTGAGAGTGAAAACAATTAAGGGGATATGGAGAGCGGTGGGAGACAACACGACAGAAGTGAAAGAAAACAGATGGAGATGAACTCTGACAAATAAGATGAAGAAAAAAGACTGGCATCTTGTACAAAAACACTGTGACTTATTTTCTCCCATATGTGACTTTATACCTCACATTATGATTTTAAATCTAACATTTGTTATTTTGTTTCTCATAATTACGACTTAATATCTTACAATGTGAGTTTTTTTCTCCTAATTTATACCATGCAATATGACTTTATAGCTCACAGATGTGACTTTGTTTCTTATAATTGCGACTTTATATCTCACAAGGTGACTTTTTTCTCATAATTGCAACTTTATACTAGACATTATGCCTTTATACTGTATTTCACAATTGGGATTTTGTTTTGTATTTATCTATTTATTTTTCTCCTCATAATCACACTTTTTTTTATTGTAATTGTGTCTTTATACCGCACATTGTTCCTTCATATCTCACAGTTGTAACTTTGTTTCTCATAATTGCGACTTCATATCTCACAATGAGACTTTTTTTTTCGTAATTGCAACTTTATTGGGCTCTGTGCCTTTATACTATTATCTTGCATTTGGGACTTTTTTTTCTCATAATTCTGACTTTTTACTTCACATTATGATTTTATATATTGTATTTGTGAGTTACTCAGCATTGCAACTTTACATCTCACAATTGGGAATTTTTTTTCTCATAATCATGAATTTATTTTGCGCGTTGTGACTTTGTATATCACATCTGTGACTTTTTTACTTGTAATTGTGACATTATTCCTTACAATGTGACGTTGGTTTTCACAAACAGTGACTTTGTATATCACAATGTGCCTTTTTTATTGTAATTGCAAACAGCACGTTATGCCTATATATCTTACGATGTTTTTTTTTGTTTTGTTTTGTTTTTGTTTGTTTTTTTTCAGAATTGAGACTTCATATCATACACTTTGTATTACTGCTTAATTATATCAAAATGCGTCTTTACTTCTTATTGTAAACTTAACATCCCGATTTATTTGAAACAGAGAGATTTTTTTTCTTCATTATTGCGACTCAATCAATCAATCAATAAAATGAAACACATGCATAGATGAGTCCTCCACAATAAGATCAATAGGATGCAATTAAAACATAGAGTGATCTAGATCTACTTTGAGACAAACTGGTCTCCATAAAAAGACAAAGGAACATGTGAAGTGAGTCAAACAAAATCTGGACTGAAATACACACATTTAAAATGAAATGGATTTACAAAGAAACAGCCAATTCCACTCATTTGAATGCCATTCTGGATCATTCAATTTAATCTTTGCTTAGAGTACAATATAAGTTCCACGGTATATGAATATGCTAATCAAACAGTGCCATAATATTACCACCTGACACAATGCTACTACAAAAATAAGTCAAATTTGCATATGCAAAAGGATGGTACAGGACAAAAGAGGGATGCATGACAGTCTGTGGAGTGTGAGAGATGGAAGGTAATTTGGAAAACAGTGAGGATGGAGGTGGAGAGAGTGGATTATGCTGTGAGCTGGCGCTGTCAGGCTTGGCTAGGCTGGCACAGAAGCGCAGCACTATAATAAGCACCCTCTGTTTGCCCAGCGCTAGGCCAGCATTGTGCCAGTTCGGGTGGACGGGCCAAAACCGACCCACAAAACACTAAAGACCTCGCTAATGGGATTCTCTTTACAGTCAGGCATGTCCTTAGCCAGCTCGAGCAGGGCACTGGGATGTAGTTGTATGAGGACCCCGGGGGGATATAGAGATCTGAGAATAGCGTGGCCATGTCCGTACAGCTGAAACTAGAACACATCTGCACTAGAGGTGTTGGAAACACGCTGAGCATGTGAGTTTGCCTGTACTGATTGATTGTGTGGTAAAAGGTAAATGCCCTGTTTAGCCAAACACTGCCTCACACCATCTGTCTGAGAGCGTACACAGCCTGTTCACGTAGGCAGTGCCCTTAAGACAAACATACAAATGCAGACGCACATATACACACATGCCGCAAAGACTTAATGTTCACTCAAGCCTACTTATTCAGACAAAATGATTGTGTGTCTGGAGGTCTTTCGCTACAGGGCAGCACCTGGCATGTCAAACAGCATTTTAAAGGCAAAAAGTCAAATTCTGCTGCTGCTTTACTGCTTACATTGCAAGCTGATTGAATCTAAAACATCTGATCTATCATTCTGACAACATTTATACTCACACTCACTGTATGCTTTAAGTAAAGCTAAAACTGATTAAGGCTGAAGGGGTTCAGAAAAGAAAAAAATGGGAAAATGGTCTGCTTTATATGATTGATTGATTGATGTGGTATTTTACATTTTTGAATTAGAGTTTTTTGTAAAAATGACTTCTAGTCATGACATTTTTTTGTGCTATATTTTAGATTTTTAAACAGTATTAGTTTATGTTGAATCGGAATATTTACAGTCTAAAAAATCTGAATAAAAATATGTACTGCTTGAAAATTAAATGTCTGTCTTAAAAAAAAAAAAAAAATCTATTTTTGTTGTAGTTCACATCTCAAATTTATACATTTAAAACTATAAAATACATTGCGAAACAATAATTTTTCACATCTAATATTCAGTTACCATGTCTAGAATTCCAAATAAAATTCAGAACTCAATTTAAAACTATAAAATATTGCAAAAACAATATATTTGTCATATTTAAAATTCGGATTTGCAAAATGTGTACCTCTCTGTCATTCCACTAGCTCCATAGATTTTTATTTTATGATTTTAATTTAGTTCTTCAAAAAGAAAAAGAAAAGAAAAAAAAGTGAGAAGCTGGATCAGATCCATTTTAGTCTCTCTGGAGGAGCTGTACCTCTGGTGGACAATGTTATTTATCATGGTGTTAATTAGGCCTGCAAGTTATGTTTTAATTAAATTCAGTGGCACCTTCCATTTAAAATGTCTTCAGTCGCTCGCTGACATCACCGCTATCTCTCACAGTCCACTCGTACACACACGCGCGTATATGCGTGATGTGTTTATGCAAGGTGTGAGTGGAAAAACAAAAAGCATGTCTTTCATCTTGTCATCAATCTCTGCCCGAATTAGAACGTGAAAATAGAGTTGCAGTTTCCCTGGGATGTGTTTTGTGATTACTGCTACTACGCCCACTCAAGCAAAACACACACACACACACACTTGCATCTTCACCCTCCACTTCTAATGATCCACTCCATGTTATTTTGGACCTTAAATACCACTCAGATAGAGGGCTAGCTGTAACAATAGCTCTGCTGATTTTTTCCTGCTGAATAAAAATGTCACATTCTGTTGTCTCCCTCCTTGACCACCTTGGGTACTGATATGCAAATGCTGGAGTGTTGTTCTTTTCTCTCTGTGAAACAAAATAAGATTGTTGATTGCTGCAGACTGTGAAGGGAAAAAGAAAACATAAGAGCTACTTACTTCAAAAACAAATTTACAGTGCACCTAAATAACAATTCATATGTGTTTTTGCATTATGCAGTTTGTCTTTTATCATCTCTTGGCTTATTTTGCAGTTGTCATATTTGACATCCTCAGTTTTTGTGAACGATAAAACACTGAAAACAAACCTTACTGTGTGTGTTTGTGAAAGATATATACTTTATGTGTTTATATTGTTATAATTTAAAATAACTGTTTTCTATTTGAATATACTTAAATGTTTAATTTATTCCCGCATTCTTTAATGGATAATGTAACAATGTAAAAGTCTTCATACATATATACAGATTTCAGACATATATACAAATAATAATAATAATAATAATAGTTTGGCGATTATTTTGTTTATAACACAATGCAATTCATTCATGCATTTATTTCACTGTATACCAGGAAATATCATTACACACACGTAAACACACACACACACGTAAACACACACACACACACACACACACACACACACACACACACACACACACACACACACACACACACACACACACACACACACACACACATATATATATATAAGCATCTAATGTCATCACAGTATTTTTTTTTTTCTAAGACAAGTACTCAAATGTCAATCCAAAAACAGCTAGCCTCATGCATTTCAGCTGCTCATCTGTCAGTAAAATTACAGACACAGCAAGCGGATGTTGATAAGTCCATTTATTGTACTAAAAATGGCTGAATACAAAGTACATTCACAAGAACAGCACTTTCTGCTAGACTGTCTGCAGAGCCGACAGAATCTCTATTACTGGCTTAATGTAAGTAAATGACTCATGACATTAATCTAGCTTCCCCATCTACTGCTTTTGTAATCATTGTCTCAGACACACAGAGAAGTAAAATCCCATATGTGATCATAAAATAAGTTTTCACATTACGGACGTACTGTCAGGTGTACCATATATTTATATATATTTGATAAATATCATTCAAAGCTAGTTACATATTTACATGTTCCCCAAGAAGACACTTGGGAATGTCAATGTCTACAATATTCACATCAATACGTGTTCTCAGTTCAAAGGCAAACGTGTATTTGGTGTCTGTGTTATATTGTGGCACAGTCATTGGTGTGAGGCGAAGACGTCATTGCCTCCAGAGCGAGAGATAGACAGAGAAAGAGAGAGAGAGAGACTGGAATGGAGTTACAGTCACCCAATCTAATTAACAAACACGACTGGCTGACACTTTATGGCACTAAGCTCCATTTAGGTTTGTGAGAGCACACGTCTGACGAAGCCAAAACGGAGATAATGTTCTCATATAAGAAATTTTTGCTCTCGCTTATTTTAACTTAGGCTCTTTTGGAGGGGAGACAAGAATGGTGAAAGAGTGGGGAAAATGAAGCGAAGTGCAAAGTCTTCATTTGATTCGACTGCAAAGCAGTCTTTTCCTTTTCTCATAAAACATCCCCTCATTTTTTTATGGAGCGAGATGCGAAAGACTGCGAGTTATGGGAGAAAAATACTGTTGCTGTATTTGATAAGAGGTCAGAGTGCATTATAGTAGAGCTATTAAGTCCTCTTAGGTGATTTTTCAATGAATATGAATGGGTCTGGCTGTGGCAGAGAAAAGGAGACAGAGAGGAGAGGATATTGAAAAGGAGTGAGAAGGACAGAGGAAAGACATACCTACCAAACCCAGGGTGATTGCAATGATAGTAAGACTCCAAAAGGGTTCAAAGGGAACAGGAGAAGAAAGGAGGAGGGCAAGTCCATACAAAAGAGTTCATAGCAAAGGGAAGAAATGCACAGCGGAGGAGAGGCAAAAACGGAGATATCACAAATCCATTAGTCCAAATTCCTTGCAGTGTCCTTAGATGAGAGATATCTGCTCCCAAAAAGCTACGGAGGAAAAAAAACGTCGGGGTGGGGGTGACAAACATCAGAGGACAGACGCCCATTTTCAGTCTGCTTTTCCTTTCCGACTTTGTCCATTTGGTTTTTCTCATTGTTTATGTGCGAAAAAAAGGTAGTTATATATATTTCAGAGATGAAGAGATATGCGTTATGGCAATCTGTGACAAGAGGCAAGCTCTCCCGCAGAGCAAAAAAAAAAAAACATTTTGGAAAAAGAAGAACGTTTAAGGCAGTCTTTTTTGGCCGGCCCCCTTCTCTTGGTCAACGCCCGTTACAGCACCTACAAGAGGATAGATACGACTTACTACTCACGTAATGGAACGCAATACATTCCATGCAAAATATTTCTAAAAAAAAATGAATATATAAATATTAATAGTGCAATTAAAACATATCTTTGGACGAGTATGTGTAAACAACAAAAGGTGGTGAGAAGAGCAAGGGGGCAAGACCAAAAACCTGCTCTAGCCATTTAAAATGTGGACTTCTGCTCATTTATAGTTTTTTTTTTTTTATTTCTGGCATTTTAACAGTTAATTATTACATTTATTGTGCTGTTATAAACTGTTTTACATTGCAACTGTACATTCAAGCCTTTCATGTCACACAGAGCATGTACAAAACTTTTTTTAGAGGGTATGCTGTCTTTGCAAAGTTCATTCGGAGACTGATTTGAACAAACCTGCCCCCCTTAGTCCACACTTGTACAACAGCGCTGCACAGATGGCCATGTTTTCTCTCAATTCCATCGTCCATTACAATATATAGAATGAATGAATATGTCCAGGAAAAACACAAAACTAAAAAAGTAAAAAGTCCCCAGAAAGTTTCCACACAATCCGCATTACTCATTGCTAAGATGCAATGTTGAAATGGACTCGTTTGTTGCACGAAATATAGCAAGAGATACTACGATATTTTCCCACTACAGTTCCTGCTGGCCCACGCTGCTTTTACAGCCAATGACTGATCCAGAGGTCTCGCACAATGTTAGGACACAGACTCCTCACGCAGTAGGCACAGCTTGCCTACCGGGTGCAGATCAGCAGGAGAAATGCAACTGACATTTCATCTCATCAGTAGGCAATGAGGCACTGCACAGTAACAGTTTCAGCCACTGCTTCACTGTACCCTGCTGACACAAACACCAGCTGCTGCAATCTGTCCAGAGACCAGTGTGCGCCTTACGAATCCTGCATGTCACTAATACAGACACAGACTTTTTATCACTGCATTAAAGGCGACGCGCTGGCTTTGTATTCAGGGCTGCCTGCTGCTGACCAGTCGTTTTTGATGCGCAGGTGTAAGGTGTGCAAGTTATGTAAGGCAAAGTCTTTTCATTGATTTTGTGAGATTTATTTAGAAACATTTGAACTTATCTTAAAGAGACAGTTCACCCAAAAATGTACTCACCCTCATGTTGTTCCAAACCTGTATGGATTTCTTTCGTTTGTTGATCACAAAATAATATATTTTGAAGAATATTGGTGAACAAACAGTAAACCTCCATTGCATTTTCCATACTATGGAAGTCAATGGCTACTGTCAACTATTTGGTTTCCAATATCCACTTCTACAGGTTTGGAACAACTTGAGGTTAAGTAAATGATGACAGTTTTCATTTTTGGGTGAACTATCTCTTCAGTGCAGGGATCAACAATTAGGATGATACAGATACATGCTTAAAATAGTCTTTTTTATTATACATGTGTGGATTTAAGTTGTTAATATTAATTTATGCACTTATACAGTGGTCGCCAGAATAAATCCAGAAGAGCTGTGGCAGCGTCTCCAAGAGGCTTCAAGAAACCTACCTGCAAAGTTACCTGAAAAACTATGCGCTAGGGCAAGGGATGGTCAAATGTTGATTTAATTTAGTTAATAGAAGTTAATTGATAAAGAAAATCTATTTATGCCATTATTTTTGACAGCATCCTCATTTTGCAAGATTTTTACACAAGTGCCGAAAACTTTTAACAGTACTGTAGCTTTGCAGGTAGGTTTCTTGAAGCATCTTGGAGACGTTGCCACAGTTCTTCTGGATTTATTCTGTCTCAGTTTTTTTTCTGTTTCTTCATGTCATTCCAGACAGACTGGATGATGATGAGATCAGATCTCTGTGTGGTGCACTGGCTGTTGTAAGACTCCTTGTGCAAACAAAAATCTCACTGGATTATTACAATTAATGGAAAAATTAATGTTTGGAAATGTAATCTGATATTTCCTACTGACACACTACAGCAAAATATACAAATATCTGACTTAAAGCCATTTTTATCTGGTGAAAATGCTAGTGTTCGAATCAGTTTGGCCACCACCGTATATAGTAAAGAAACAAGATGTTTCTGCACAACAACAACAAAAAAGAATATGAATACAAGAAATGACATCATGAACATGATCATACTTCTACTATAATGGAGTCAAGATGTTTTTTTTACGGGTGCACATGCACATATATACACAGTCAATGGTTTATGGCTTCAGGTGCACCCAATAGGGCTTTTAGTGGCCTTGCTCAAGCTGTTTTCTCAGATCTAATCACTGAGACAAGAGCCCTTCCCTAATCCTGGTCCTCACCTCTGCCACCTCGACATCTGTCGAAGTGTGTGTATGCAGGCCTGCGAGTGTGTCGGGCAGCATCTGGGTCTAATGAGGCTCACAGCCTGCCACTGCACCCGTTTAGCACCTTCCCATAAGCACCTGCGTCAGAGGTTACCTCCTGACGTGATGCACCATTGTTGTTCTTGCCACAGAAGCCCTTCCACCCCTCGCAATCCAGTGATTTTCACTGCTAAAATAAGGTTTGATACTATGCATTCACCCCGGAGTCATGTGCACAGGGTTTACACTCCAGTCTTCAGTGATGTTACTTAAGTCTGACTGACTACTATTAGCACCTTTTAGTAGACATGTAAAAAACAAAGTGTTACCATATACAATACCACACCAAGGCTGCATTTATTTGAACAAAAATGCATTACATCAGTAACATTGTGAAATAATATTACAATGTAAAATAACCGTTTTCTATTTGAGTATAAATACAGGTAAATCACAGGTAATTTATTCCTGTGATGGTAAAACTGAAATTTCAGCAGCCATTACTCCAGTCTTCAGTCACATGATCCTTCAGAAATCATTCTCATATGCGGATTTGGTGCTGAAATGTTTCTTATTATTAGCAATTTTTAAAACAGTTGAAACGCTATTTTTTTCTTTTTTTTTTTGTGGAAACTGTCATAATAATATTAGCAATATATTTACAGTACCGCTCAAAAGTAAGTAAAGGTCAGTAAGATTTTTTAAGATTACTTTAATAAAAATCTTACTAACCTTTACTTAGTTTTGAATGATACTGTAAATATATTACCAATATTATTATCAGCGTTTCCACAAAAAAGTCATGAGTCACAGCATAAAAACATCACTTAAATAAATAAATAACTATTATTATTATTAGATTAATTGTGTTTTCATGTTGTCATTTTTGCTATCCACACATTTGTCGCCACCTGGAGTTTAAAAAATAGGCATGCTAGGCGAATTTATGATGATAACAAAGATAAAAAAAAAAATAAAAAAAAAAAAATGTTTGAATTGTGACAGATCTTTTCTTTTGTAGATGGTTTTAAAACAAATCTAAAACATACAAACTGTTCACACCAGTTCCATTAATGAGGGTCAGATTATATCTTTAATTCCATTCAGTGTTAACCTTGTTAAATAGCAGTTCTTAATGATGCTACCATCCAACTGCATGGTAAGCTTTATTTATTTGCCAAAGCCTTTTTTTTTTTTTTTTTCTTGTGCTTGGCAGATGTTAAATTTAGACCCTGGCAACATTGCACACCTTGGTATAAATCTTGTCCTCAGGCTATTAGAACTATTCCAGTGTGCTTTCCAGCCGTTTCCCAAAAACAACAACCAAAAAAAAAGAGGATGATTTCGCTCAATTGGACAACATTACCACCTATTGGTCTATTATCTATTATTGAAAGTATTACGGTGATATAAACAACAGTTAACCATCAGTTTACAGTGATCCCTGCAAACCGCAGCCAGCTGGTTTAATAAATTACACATTCTAATAAATTATATGGTAAAATAAAAAAATAAATAAATTAGCAACACTTCAAAAGCCCAAAATCAAGGAAGATTAGAGGCCTCCAACCTCGTACTGATTATTATGACGACTCATGGGGACAATCAACACAGCACTTCTCCAAAAAATATATTGAGCAACCTTTAACAGCAAAAGAGAGTAAAAAGTGTGTTCCGCCACAGGCAGATGGCCACAGTAAGTGGGAGTGTGACTGCTGTCAGCCTGAGCGAGATGCATTTCTCTGTTGTTAGCACTTTAAATAATTGTGCTGAGGCTAGTGATTATTTGCATAAACACCATTTAAACATAGCTCAAGAGCTCTAATCCCACACCAAACAGCGTGAAAAGAGAGAGATAGGGAATACATTGAGACTCAGAGGGAGTGAAGAGAGATTGCAGCGCGATTTGCTTATTTCCAGGCATTCAAATAAGCATGCTGCAAAATAAAGCAAAGCAAATAAAGGAAATAAATTCTCCCCTATTTTTTATTTTTTTTTGTTGCCTACCCAGCGAACCAATAACTCTGCCCAAGTAAAACAACTAAGCTGTCTGTCAAAAATTGTAATAATGACAATTTCGGATACGGGTCGCCTTTCATTCTCCCTCCTGCTATCTGTCTTTCAGGAGAATAAATGTTGCACTGGCGTCTGCCCGGCAAATGTGATCATACTCTCACTGACGCCTCATTGTTTGTTGATGTCTTTATTTATCTCTTCCTCCATTTGTCTACTTTCTTAAAGCCATTATTCATGTCGTCTAACAATCATAACTGAGCCGCTCATCAGATGACTGTAAATAAAACCGTCTCTGTCTAACTAGGTGCGAACAAAGTGTGGGCATCGCAACATTTCCATATCCTCCATTTCGTATCAACAGCTGAATGACTAACTGTGATTTATGGCTGCGGAAGTGTCATGGCAACAGATTTTATGAGATGACGTTGAACTGATTCGAGTCTATAGACAATCTACTGTCTGAGAAATGTTCAGTCTGACAGCAGCGCAACTCTATTTGTTTGCTTTATGACTGGAGTTGGCACCAGGATTTGCTTTAGTGGCCTTGCGATGCCTCAGACAGTCAGCAGCCACTTGGCTCGGCAAAGACTTCAGAAAACTCTGAACTTCATAAAGAAACTGAGAGACATTCAAGGTCCTTCTTTTGTCCAGGCGTACGGCACTTTGGTATATTTTTTTCCATACTGTGAAACATACGGCTCTGCAAGAGACATGTTACGGGTAGTGCGGGGGAGGTTTGAGGGTCGACTGCATGAGCACCATTTGTTATTATCTGCACACAGTGAGAAGACACAGCGTGGATGCACGTTACACACGTGTGCATGCCACGGACCCAGCGTGGCACATTTAAGCATAGTGAGGGTACCTTGTAACAGTGGGAGACAGTATGTGTGTGTCAGAGCTAATATGTGTGTGTCTGGACTTGCCTGCCAGAACCCAGTGAGGGTGCCTAGGAAAGGGGATGCACCATTGGCATCTCACAGGGCACAGCAGCTGTCATGACGACCTATCTGTCAGTATTCGGACAAGATCAGTTTTTATAATAAGTCATTTAAGTTACAAGTATCAGAGGAAATCTGTGATTTCATGTACTGCTTTAGATGGGATTAAATATGTGTATTTACTAATATTACGCCACAGTTTTTAATGAAAATCCATTTCCACCATGGTATTAAACAAAAAAAATAATAATAATAATATGTATGTATGTACATATTTTCTCAGTAAATATATTTCTAAAGATGCTGTTGACATGGAATTTTCACCAGATGTTGGTAACAACCCAAGTAATCCATACATACAAAGAAAACAAAACAAATAAGTTCAGAAATTGCGTTATGTGTAATAAAATGGAGTTACACAGACAAAAAGTATACTGAAATGTATTTAATACTTTGTACAAAAGCCTTTGTTGGGAATGACAGATACCTCCTGTATGAAAGGACATATACCTAATGTTTTTTGGCTATTGCTACAAACATACCCCAGCGACTTAAGACTGGTTTTGTGGTCCAGGGTCACGTATAAGTTAATTGCAACTGCTTATTTCACAATTCAAAATGTATTTTTTGCAATTGAGTTTCTATTGTGAGATAGAAACTTAAAATTTTTAGTTAACATCTCACCATTTATTTATTTTTTTCTCGGAAATGCAAGTTTATAACACAAATTGGACTTTATTTCTCACGATTCTAAAATAAAGTTAAAAGTGTGACAGGAGGCAGTATAATTATGTGTTATGGCTTTTGTACAACAGTTAAAAGATGTTAAGATATAGTGACATTGTCAGTTACTTTTTCAGCTTCTGCTCAAAAGCTCTGGAAATAGTGGAGATATTTCTATAAATAGCTGCAGCATAATGTTGCAACACACAGCAGTGGCATTTGGTTGGAACTAGTTGAACGAGAGAGTCAGTGACTCACTCATAAAGACAACCCTTTGCCACCACCTACTGGTGTAATGATGTAATCTGCAGAAAGACTTAAGTAAATATTTAAAATACATACAATTATTTTAATACTGTATTATACATTACATAAAAGTGAGGAAAGGAAATGATTATACACTCAGAAAAGAAAAAAAAAAGTACAGAACTGTCACCATCACTGAGGCTGTACCCTCAAAGTTACTAATATACACTTTAAGTATATAAATATGTACTTTTGAAATAGTAATATGTACCATTTCAGGGTTAGTAAGGTACAAATCAGTGATACGTTTGTTTAATTGTCTTTTTAAATTGGATGACAGCAATATTGGAACCCACAGCTAAAGCCTTGCTCAGAAATGTGCATTCAAGTATACTCAAAATAAATCAGGATTAAAAAAAGAATGACACTTATACCTCATATAGTAAGGCTTTTTCTCTTCAGCCAAACATAACAAGCACAGAAGTCTGATTATTCAACTCATCCTGCATTAATATGACTATAAACCTTTCAAGGTAAAATAAAATCACTCTAAACCCTAGTGCATATTTTCTCAACAGCATCATAAAGTTGTGTGTGTACTGTACGTGTGTGTGGGGGCTGGTTGAGATGGCGCACGGATAGTTCATCCATGAGCGCTCAGCTGTAACCGCCATGATGTCAGAGGATCTATCCAGCCCAGAGACAAAAGTACTGTGAGTGACTGTTTAGAGATCCAGACGGCACTGACAATGACTCAGTGAAGGGAGGGGGAAAGATTCTGTAACTGTCGAAGCACCGGATCTGAAAGAGACGTGTCTGACTTCTTAGACTTCTCAGACCGCTGGAGTGTTTCATGCGTTCCTCTTTCATTCCTTCTGCACTTCCTGCCTTGGATTTTCTCAGACGACAGCTCACTCATCAGACTCTGTAAAGAAGTGGCTGATACAATAAAAGCAAGGTTGTCTAATCGTGCGGCCAACTTCGTCTCCATGCCAACATATGACTATTAATCCTCTTAGCTAGCACTGGGCCTCTTCATCTCTCATGTTTTTATGTCTACCTCCCTCTCATCCTTATGCTATCCTCCGTTTTTCTTTCCTACGGATTAAGCATTTATGGGACAGGGGTTGTTTAAGCTTTATGTTGAGCCAAATGTCAAAACTTTTTTCCACTTCTTTCGAAAAACTTGATTTTAAATGGCTAATTGCAGTGTTCTGTAGTAAAATATTTTGCTAAACATAATATATGTATATATATATATATATATATATATATATATATATATATATATATATACATTTATTTATTTATATAGTACAGTAATGACAGGCTGAATTCTTTGCAGTAGTTCTCTGGGGAACTGTCAACTGTCATTTCTGGCTTCTGTAAAAATACTAAATATACTTTTAAAATAGTTTAAAACAAATCAGCCAAGAGAAGGAAAAAAAGAAAAAGAAAAAGAACAATCAATAAAAAATTCACAAGGCCGAGGTTTTGGTGATCACACAAATCTGCGGAGTGGATGCTAAGTGACTGTTTCCTTCCAGGGACTGGTTTCTACTCGTCAGATCACAGTCTTTAAAAACATTCTTTGATCACCAGAGACGAGAGAAAAGTGAGAGAGAGGCAGCTAATTGCTTGTTGACGAAGATAAAATCCATGTTTTTCACATGAACTGGCATCGGTCATTAAACTGACATGCTTCGTTAAGAACTGTGCATTCTGTTGCTTCTCGTTGCAACAAATGTTTACAGTGAAGACCGCTGTCAGATACAGACTACACACCTGGTTAGACCTCAATTAGATCTTGAGAGCTTTGATCTATTTATTTATTTAATTTCCTACAGTTCGAGCTAGTTACTTGGTTAAATGATGTATGATGGGGTTGTTAGCATATAGGATCGCGTAGTCCATATATTCAGCTATTTTTTGGTACGAATAAATGTATTCTACAAGGATTTCACTCAAAGCCTTATAGCTCCAAATGTGAGTAAAAATCAGCGTTGACAAGTATATAAACGGAGTTACTTGCAATTTGACCGTAACTGTAAAAGTATCTCTCTCCCATCTCAGATTTGCTCTATTCCTCCAGATGAGTGGATGTGCTCTAGTGACAGCAGCTGACCCGTGATGTGTATTTCCTCCCCCTAAGGAGTGTTAGTGTGGCTATATACACATGCACGCATGCACTGTGCAGCCTCCGAGCACTATGGGACCTCTCTACAATCACTGGCTCCTTTCCACAGAATGAGCACGACTCCCTGTGCCCTGGGCAAGAGCAGACCCCACTGTTCCTCCAAGTGTGTGAGTTGAGTGTGTGTGTATATAAAGCGGGAAAAAGAGGGAGACAGATGATAGAGACACCCCTCTGTTTTTAAATCTGCTGTATGCTTGCTTATAAATGTAACTCACTCATCCTTTGTGTGTGGTAACCACTTTGTTTCTCTGAAGCTTTATCTTTGTTTTGCAAAAAAGCCTATTATAACTGCAGATTTGTATTGGGTCAGCGGCGTGTAATCATTCTCTGGCAAAACAAATGGAGATGAAAAGAAAGAATTGATCTTTTTTCTGACCTCTAAAAGAGAGAAGGTCTCTGGCTATTTAGCAGGTCAGCGTCCAATAAATTATGCTGGATTCAACTGTGAAGTTGAACTCGTATGCAAAAGAGAGAGAGGGAAATATAGAAGCAGAGGGAGGGAAATAGAATTGTGCGAGACGGGCCTGGCGCGCCTGTGGGAAATACTGTAGGTAGCCAGACGCCACCCAGCATGGCCCCTACTGACCACTGAGAAGCAGCCAACACAATGCCTCACAGACGGATGGGGGTTCAGTCCTGGGCCCGGATAAAAAGAAGTTAAGGGGGAGTTCATATCGCCTCCCTGTGGACTGTAGACCTCAGTATTTTTTTCTTCTTTATAGTAATTCTTGTACACTTTTAGTATTAAAGGTGCACTCAGTTAGCTCTTTTCTGTCTCAGTAATCTTGGTATATTGAAATAATCATATATATTGTATAATCTTGGAACACACTGAAAAAAATAATATATATTTTTTTTTTAAGGTAAGTGGTTGCAAACAATTTATTTTAGCTACATTTAAATAAACTAAATTAATTGAAAGTTGGTCAACTAAATTAGTTTATTTAAATGTAGCTAAAACAAATAGATTGCAACCACTTACCTTATTTTTTTTTGTAAATTCAATGAAGCATTTTTTTCAGTGCACCTGAAAAAAATATCTGCGCATTTTAACAATATCCCATATCTGCGCATTTGAACAATATTATACATTTTTTTTCTCTTCCCTGTAGGTCTAAAATCGAAGGAAATGGAAAAAAAATACAGTGTACTTTGGTAAAAAAATAGAGTGCACCTTAAATACTGTCTAAGACAAAGTCACATCTTAATCTCTCTGAGAAGGTCTGAGGTTACAGTTTTGTCTGAATTTGAAACTACCTGTCATGTGGGCTCGATGCTGACAAAGACATCCAGTTATACGTGAAGTGTGAACACAGACACAGTAGCTTCAGTTGCCGCAGAAATAGACAGGAAGTGGTGAATTCATTCATCTGTCTGGAGACAGCAAACATGAATGACTTCATAGCAAATGTGAGATTTTAAACCGTTTTTATTCAGTATTCTAGTCTCGGCGGCCCAATTAGCACCAAGAAAACAGAGAACGATGTATGTAAGACCACAACTATTTCTGCCACCAGCCAGAGGTGACAGAATAGCAAAAAAGGAAGGAGAGCAGAGAAGAAAGACCACCAGAAAATTCTGTGAGAATGAAGAGGTGGTCAGAGACTAACACGGTGTCGTCATGCATCTGCAGAGCAGACGGGCATCGTTTCTAATGAGAGACATCTGGGTATTTGTGTTGCATCATGTTGCACCACTCGCTCCAAGTGTTAAAAGGGTGTAAAAGTTAAATGTTCATTAAAATTTTGTAAGAGAAATAGATTTTTTTTTTTTTTTTTTTTTTACAGCAAGTTTGACATTGTCTAAAGTTCTAGATTTTCTGTCTCATTGTGATGTTGGAGAGGACGGGAGAAACTGCAGGGCTCTTGCCCATTCTGACCTGTCTGTATCATGCAGCCACAGGCAGTGCTGTAATGGCGAAGGATGGAGCCTTCCAGTGTGACCTCTCATATGGCCTTCAGTGACAGCTTTGAATGACAACATGAGTGACTGTTCGACATGCTGCACTCGAGAGGGAATGTCTCTGGGGCATGATGTGCTGGTCTTGTATGAAATTGTAAACATACTTGCTTGCTGAGCAAAATACAAATGCATGAGGGTCTCATGACGTCAAACAAGGCAGAAGGACGTACATGAATGCTAAGGGAAAGGGAAAATGAATATAGTTATACAGAAATAAACAACCATACGCACTTAAACCAGCTCTCCTTATCTCTCTCAATCCGACCTCAGGATTTAGGCCCGGGTCAGACTCTAAGCCCCCCTGCATGCTGCCAGGACTTTAGAAGTCTTAGCCCCATGAATCTGAGCAGCTAGACTCAGATCAGATGGTTTAAAACTCTTGGAAGACTTGGAAACCAAGTCTTGCATTTAGAACGAAAGCCAGAAATGAATCATTCTGTACAATTCACAAATTTGATCAGGTCTCTAAATGTGCCACTTCTACTTTCACGCTTCGATGCACCTTTTTATTTACTCATTCTTATTCATCTATATGATTACTTGTTTATTCGTTTGAAAGAGGTTAGAGTCTTTCAATCGGTTTCAATCTGTTGCCTGCGTAATCCTAATCTTCCGTTCAATAATCAGTGGTCCTTCTGGTAGATACAGGGGTGGCTATGCTCTGCCTTTGATGGGATTATGTAGCGCTCGCAGCAGGATCCAGACACACAGGAGCGGGCAAACAAAAGATGAGCCCAGTAAGTCCCCTTATCCGCTCATTCTCTAAGTGGATTTGATGGGCGGCCATCGCACCGTCATGCCTTTTTCTCCATATGCTTCACTTCAATAAAGGAGAACGATGGCGACTTGCTGCAGGTGCAATCGACCCTCAAAACATTGTTCCGTGTCTGTGAGTTCATCCAGCCAGACTGACTGGTTTAGTGAGACAGACTCCCTGAATGAATCGTAGTCACATGAAAACACCCTTACACGTTGCCAGTAGCTGGGGGCAAGTAGATAATCTTTAATCTGTTTGTTTATATTGTAGCCTGTTTATTTCTTACCTAAATCCACAAAGGTGTGCCAAGACATCCACCCTAATTTCAAAGGCTAAACATGTTTTGACTCAACTTTAAAAAAGACGTTTGAACACAGTAATAAATTACTGAAGGCATTTACACTAAAGAGAATTACTCAATAGGTGACATGATTTGCTTGTGATTTTACACTTGTCTTGTGTACAGACAGTGTCAAACAATGCACGCTCCTGCTTCAACAATGTCTGCTATGCTTTAGCTAAATGCTAGCAAGTGAAAACTTGCTGCATCCAATACATTCTTATGGACATTTATAACTATTTTACGCTTTGATGAATTGCTGGCTAATTTAAATAATACCATTCGTATGTTTTCTACTAACAGTTAGATTCAGGTGTGGAGCTTCATGCTTAAAAAGAATAATAATTAATAATAAAAAATAAAATAAAATCTAAATATTAAATATATATGACAAACTATATAAGTATGTACGTATGGCACAGATGGCCATAATAGATGTTCATTTAGAATGAGCATTAGACAGTAGCCAAAAGTGTTTGACAATGAGCTAATCGTATGCTTAAAGATACTGTTAGGGAGACCTGGATCTTCACCTTTTAAAGTGACACAGTTAATCAAGCCTAGTATTCAATTAAGGCTATGCATTTTTTTGCATGTTACTGTATAAGTGTTCACATTAGCATCCTAAAATATTTAACTACATATTTCACAATACCAGAGTAAGACCACACCACACCACACACTCTCCTTCTCCGTCACGTTCTCTCTCTCTGTCTCTCTCTTTCTCTAACACACACACACACACACACACACATTAACAAACTCTTCCACAAAAAAGCATACAGCATGCAGAAGAAGGGACACAGTGAGCTAAATCGCCCAAGGTGAAAAATGGCTTAAAAAACAGCACTCATCCTGAGGAAAGAAACAGAAATCAATAGCCATAGATGGTCTTACATCAGAATCAAATATCCCACTTCTTAAGATTCTGTCTCAACCTTTCTCTCTCAGCCCTTAAAGTGCCTTAAGCTACAGAGCTGAGACAGAGAGGACGAGACACACACACACAAACAAACAAACAAACAAACACACACACACATAAACATACTTTTTCTAAGGCTACTTTTGCAATATTCCGTTGCAATGCTAGACAAATGCAGAACTAGTTTCATTAGTTTGGTGAAGAACTTGTGTTTAAGTAAAAGATGTCAAAGGTCAACGGTAGATTTAGAGCACAGCATGCTCTTTTAACATATTACAATATTGAATGAGAAATTGTATGGAAAATGATGTGTGGATCACCCTTGCTTGATTCTGATTGGTTGAGGCCCCAGGAAAGGCTGAGCAAGCCTTCAGCCTCATGATATGTTAGTATCATCTCTTTCACTTAACATCTAATTAATGCATTGAAAACAGCAGGCACTAAATTGCAGCTCCCACACACACACGTACAAAAGCACCCACACATATTACTGAAACATGAAATCTAACTTAGCAATTTATAATCTGTTACCTCTCAGTAAGCCTGTCTGTGGATCTGGTTAAACCTTGCACTGCTGCTTCTGCTACTGTAAGTCAGTGACATACAAAACCCCTCAACCTGCAAGTCAACCCTACCTCAGGAAATGCTAAAACCTCAGCGAAAAATACCCTCGGTGTGGAGCGTGGGAGTGTGTGTGTCTATCTCAAGAAATAAGTGCTGGGAGATATTCCAGGAAGTTTTTCTGCACAGCCGGCACAGTTGCTCAATAAAAGCTCCTGTGTGCGTAAGCCGCTTGTACAGCCGAGCGTATTTTAATGAGCTCTATCCCACTCTCCCTGACTGTTGCATGCTGGGATTACCTTTCGGGGTCACGTCCATCCTAATCCCATCAGCGCAACATGGCTCAAAAACCAACAAGCCACTGCTGACCTCCACAGGTAGACCTTATGCTGCAAACCCCCCGACAACGTCCCACACCTATTTGTCAACTTCATCTGGGATTTATTTTAGCATTCAGTAGGAAGAGGAGAAAAGAACTCGGAAGGACAGAACTCAAATCCATTCCTAACCTGAGAAGCCAGGTTCTGATTGTTTTGATGGAGATCGACCTTACTGAGGCTTTTCAAGAAGCTTGCGATCCTATAGTGCATTGCAGCAGGTGAAAGTAGCTCACATGCATGCATTATAGATGTAAACTGGGATTGCCTGATACAAGACAGAGGAGAACGAGGGAGTGAAGAGGTGAGCTATGATGGATTGCATAGAGGAAGTACTGGTTCAGAATCTTTACCGTAAAGTCTAGATGAAGATAACAGGAAGGAAAGAAATACACAGATATGTGATTTTCATATCTAGTGCTAGGTTGTGCATGAGTGCATTTTAAGATGCATAGATTAAAGTGTGATTAAGGTTTGCTATCCTTGTGGGGACTTTCCATAGGCGTAATGGTTTTTATACTGTACTTACTGTATGTGCTATTGTCCTACACCAACCCTACACCTAAACCTACCCCTTACAGGACACTTTCTGCATTTTTACTTTCTCAAAAAAAAAACTCACTCTGTATGATTTTTAAGCTTGTTTCCTCATGGGGACCTAAAAAATGTCCCCATAAGGTCAACGTTTACTGGTTTTACTATCCTTGTGGGGACATTTGGTCCCCTCAATGTAGCATACACAAGGACACACACACACACAGACGCACACACACACACACACACACACACACACACACACACACACAACTCACTTTGACAGACAGTTGGTCCACTGTGTACTGTCATACACCCACCTATCAGTCCATTCCTCTCTTGGTCCTTCAGTTTCACACATTGTAAAAAACAAAGCCATGATGATTTGCACCTGTTATATTAACACACATACATCCATCCATCAACAGTATTTAATATATGTTTCTAAACTAATGGAAAATGCATATTTGAGCTTGTTTATCTGTTTTATGCACAATACGAAACTACTGATTCATCCTTTCAGACTGATATATGTCTGATTATTAGTTAAAAGTGAGTAGTGCTTTTCTAAGCATGTAAATCTCAGTGTCATGCATTGTAAAAAACTAAAGCACATTGTCTCCATTACAATATCATATGAACCTATTGAAATGGCTGCAATCTATCAGTCCATTCATCGTTCTGTCTGCACGCCCATCTGTTTATTCAGTCTAATCCATTCATCCATTCAGTCTTTCCTCTTGTCAAAAAGTAAGCAATGCATTTCAAATGTGTTAATCTCATGTACAGTAAAAGTGCAAAAAAAAAACTGTTTCCATGACAATGTGAAACTAATTTACATTTCAATTCAAATTTCGACCCATCCATTCTGTCCATCCATCCATCCATCCAGTCTAAAATATCTCAAGAGTAGTTGAAAATTGAGCAGTATGTTACGTTAATTAAAATTCATCTTTCCATATACCCATTCATCTGCTCTGAAATATCTTGTTAGTAGCTGAAAAGTGAGTGGTGCATTTTTAAGTGTGCTTATCTTGGATGATATGTACGCTTTTTCTTTTTCTTTCAGTGTTTAACATCCACTAGCTGTTGATGCCAAGTTTAAGCTTGTTTCATCTGCCAGATACACTGTCTTCAGTGCAAGCTGATTTCCTTTCATTATAGTGATGCTTGCTCTTAACCTTACACACATACACACCAACAAGCACTAATCAATGCAGAAAGAGGAAAAAGAGGAAAACAGCACAAAGTCAAGCTGAGTAGGCTAATAATGCTGCTACTCCAATGCAAACTGTAAATCAACAGTAAATCAATGCTTAATCAATGTGTTCCTCCCCCTTATTATCCACCTCTCAATGAATTACTAAACACTAGCTCCAGATAAACGCTGACCCTACGAGCCTTCCCTTTCCCTGAGCTCGCAACAGAGTTTCTGTGGTTTAACATGGAAGGGATATTTACTATTGAACCTTCTGAACTAGTGGATTATGAGTAGGTTGAATCCAGTTAATAGTGCCTAACTTATACCAGGGATAAAACGAAGCCCAGTTTGACCTGAAGATAAAACTAAAAATGTCATTTAGCTAGCAACCAATACAAAGGCCATCAGACTACTGACTTCGACACTGAGAAATATTACGTAATTGTAACTGCACTATTCGCCGTGTAAGTCAGTCAATAGAGTACTGTGTGAAAACGTTATGAAGTTGAGTTTGGTGCTGTAGCTATTTATGCAAATTATGCTGATTGAATAACAAGTCAGGATGGAACTCATTTCTCCTCCTCTCTCCGCTTCCATCATATTTTTTTTTGTCTTCCTCCTGATTCCTTTACTACACATCCTGTTCATATTGTTATTCCTTTTTCTTTCTCTTATTATTTCCTGTCTCAATCAGCAATCAGTCTTTATTCCTCACCTCTCTCATTCTCTCTCTCCTTTTGTCAACAGAACTTGTAAGAACTAGTTTGAGTCAACTACAGAAAACAGAAAAAAGCAAATACTTTGAAACTGTAGTTTTTTTACACTACAAGTTACTGATAATTTTAAGTGACACTACAGTCAAGCTGCACTTTTGAAAAAGTATTTGCTCTTCGTGCTACTAAAAAGAAGCAGCTAACTGCACTGAAAAAAAAAAAAAAAAAAATATATATATATATATATATATATATATATATATATATATATATATATATATATATATATATATATATATATATATTTAAATAACTCTACATAATTAAACCGCAGACAAAAACAATGAAGGTTTCTGAATGAATGAGCAATTAGACTTTTTGTTAAAGCTTAATGAATATACTCATTAAACTTCATTAAACATCATTTACAACAGTGAGTCAAAAGCATAACCGCAACTTTAAGTCTTTTGCTATATAAAAAAAAAAGATCTAAAATGCAGCACACAGTCTCAAATCAGCAAATCATTTTTTTTAATCTGTTCATTAATATGAAGGTTCATAATGAACCAATTCACCAGAATGAGTTGTTGTAAATTAATTAATTAATTACTTCCCAACAGTAGTATGTAAACAAATACTGTTTGTCTCACTCACCCCTTTTTGAGGTAAAAAGAAAGGCACAGGAGTCACAAAAAAAAAAAAGAGTAAAAGCTGGCATTGGTTCATTATTATCTGCGATGAGCCAGGACAGGAGTAATATCCCTGCTAGAGAGAATTCATAGGTCTTCATGTCGACTGAAATATGAGAAACAGAAAAGCAGGAAAACTGAGGGTGTAGCGGAGCACATTCTCAGTCCTACACGGGAAATTGATTCTGGCCCCAGCGGTCACAAGGACCTTGCGTGAGAAGTGTGCGCTTGCTGGCGTCTGTATGTATTTTGGCAGTGGGCTGGTCAAACAGTCAAGTTTCGGACATGATAAAGCCAGATCTCTGTGGCACGCAACAACAACAGGCTGCATCAATAATGCGATAAGAGAGGATCGCTTACAAATAGAAGGCTAGAAGGCGAGCACATTCGAATGCATGCAAGAGGGGAGACACATGCACACAAACATGTCATGGAAAACAGTACAGGGGAAATAAACATTTGGAACTGACATTTTTCTTTTGTGTCAGTTACAGTACAGTACACTCTTAAAAATAAAGGTGCTTCACGTTACAATAGAAGAACCTTTTTGTCAAAATGACATCGCTTGAAGAACCTTTTGAAGCACCTTTATTTTTAAGAGTGTAGATGTATTTTCACCACCCTACCATGTGCAGGTACATTTACTCGCAGTAACAAATGCCTGATGTGCATGAATTCAGTGCACTATGTATATATAATGCACTGAATTAATGCACACTCTGAGACATAAACATAACCACTGTATTCATTTCTCCATTCTTAATTTACAAATTGCACGTCTCTTATTTCATCTCAAACATGCTTTTTTTTGCTCTTTTATTTCTTGGTAACTAAACGCTCTCACTTTTCATAAAACATTATTAGGGTAAAAAAAAAAGTTGTCTGTAGTGGAAATGATCCCATACCTAATGGGCAGTTATCCTTAAAAAAAAAAAAATCACTTCATAGTAAATTATAAAATGGCTGATGATTGCTTCTTTTTTGAATAATTAGTAGTGCAACGTGAAATCCATGAGTTTGATTGTCAGAAAATGCTTGCACTGATTTAATGTATACCTTGAATGAAATGTATCTGCCAAATGCATAAATGTAAATGAATGTAAATTGATGAAAAAAGTTTTAATATGACAAGAAATCTTTTAATAAATCACCTCCGGTGACTGCACTATGTGGCTGCAGTTAAAAATGTGTGGTTTTCATTCCTATCTCTAAAATCCAAATGTGGCTTTCATAACTAAAAAGCACAATGTGTTCAGATAAAACATCCTGAAAATATTCGAAGATTACACACACAGAAAAATATGCATCCCAGGCTTACCCCACTATGCCTGTTTTGGCACTGTTTGCATCACTACATTTGCTTTTCCGATGACAATTAGCACTGAAAATTGGCCTCCCGTTTAGAGACTTACAAACGTCATCCCACGTTTAATCAACTGCCTCATTCATTTCCAACTGTATAACACAGACAGCATGAATCCAGAAGTTGATTAACATTAACTGTATTGTAAATGATAGGACGAGGTTTTTTAACACGCAGCATGAAGGGGAAACACTTCGAGATTTAAGTCTGCTTCGAGATGAAGCGAGAGAGAGTAATTCGATTAAGAGAAACACACTTCTGCACGTGTTAAGTCTTTCTACTGGAGACTTAAAGCAGTATTCAATTACCTGCTCAATCAAGCCCAATTTACTGCTAGAGTGGAAGGAAAACATACAGAATGTAGTAGAATTGAACCTCACTTTTCTCACAGAGCGAACAGAGAGGATGTGTGTGTGTGTTAGAGAGAGAGAGAGACAGAGTCAGGCTTCACACCAAGAGTCAGTATTGATCTTGAATCTATAGTGCCTGGATGAGGTGAGGTGAGGTGAGGTGACATCGGTTCAAAACGTAAGAGCTCTTCATATCTGGAAACAGCTTACTGCCTACTGAGACACTATGGCATTAAGTATAGACAGCATGAGGCATTCTATGAGTACACCTATCATTATTGGTGTATGTGTGAGACACTCGGTTAGGAAAGTGGGCAGCGAAGCTTCAAGCACATCCATGCAGCTCAACCAAACCCCCTCACCCACCAGGGCCCCGTTTCCATGACAACGCTAGCTGAGAGCCCCAGCAGGACAGGAGATAAACAAGAAGCCATATCCCTACCACTGGGACAGGAGGTGTGCGCGCTTGTGCGTGTCAGCCTAGTCCTCTGAGATCCACCTAGCTGGCTTCATCCTCTGAAGTTGATGGACAACAACAACAATATCCTTTAGATTAGAAGCAGCCGCTGGTCCCACATGAAACAGCAGGCCTGGCAACGGTGCCACACGCAGCAGGGGCTAACTCCCTAAGCTCCTCTTCCGAACTGGCAATGGCCGCGGTGGCTAATTCCCTGCGCTGGCCATGGACCTGGCAACAGTGGCTAACTCAGTGGACTAAACACAAAGGTGGCGATCGCAGTGGATGCTAACTCTCTGAGCAAGGTGTAAAGCTGGCAAAAGTGGCAGCTGCTAACTCCCTCTGCGCTAGTGGGGACCAGCATGGAGCCCAAGGGATGGCGAATATAAAGTAGCAAACCAGCCCTGTGGGGTGAACTGTTGAAAACACAAACTCTGTCAAAATTTTAGCTGTGCACAGACTGCACACTAAGAGCCTGCTAAGTGTCCGTCCATCTATTTCTGGGTCTGAGAAATGTGAAATGTTCCTGAGAATTTGATTCCAGTGACCCTGGATCAAGATACATTTGTGGGATATGAAGTCACAATTCCACAGCTGTGAGAAATGAAGTGGGAGTTATGAGATATAAATGCGAATGCGAGATATAAAGTCACAATTGTAATAAATGCAGCCAAACTCTTAAATTTAACCTCTTAAGTTTTTTTCATGTCTTTACATTGTTTAGAACATTGAAAAAAAAAAAAAAAAAAAAAAATAAAAACCTATATATATATATATATATATATATATATATATATATATATATATATATATATATATATATATATATATATATATACATATATATATATACATAAAAAATGATATTTCATTCATAAGTTATGCTATGTCCTTGGTAGAGGACACCAGGACTCAATTTCCTTAAAAAAAAAAAAAAAAAAAGACTTGAATGACCATGCTTAGGCAAAAACAATTGATTTTTTAAATTTAAGATTTTTTATATTTTTTATCAAACTTTGTATAAAGATGATTCTCAACTATGTTATAGCATAATGATTCGATATACCATTTTTATTTCAGCAAAATGCATGTAAAATGGCCATAAACGGGTTTTCTCATTATATATAATGAATCTATAAACTAAATCTAATTTGCATATTAATGTGTTTTTGGGGCAACATGTAATGAAAAAAACAAGTGTAATAATGGGAGTAATAATTGACAAGATTTTCATACTAATATATAATATTTCATAGAATATTGAAATACAATTTCTTTCCCTATTCATTTGTTATGTCTCCCAAAATGCATAATAAAAATGCATTGAAATCATGTATGAAATCAACGTCCTGTTTTGTAACAGAGTCATATTTGGTTACACTTTATTTTGATAGTCCACTTTAGACATTCTACTAACTATAAGTAACTTTGTAACTACATGTCAACTGTACGTCAACTAATTCTCATTTATTTGCAACTACTTGTCTACTAACTCTCAGTAGGGTAGGTTTAGGGTTAGTAGAATAAGTTGACATATACTTGCAAGGTTTCTCATACTCAGTATGTTGTATGTTGTGGGTCCATCAAAATAAAGTGTTGGAAGATATTAAGCAGACAGTCTACTAATACTCTAATGACTGCTAGTTGACATGTTGTTGCAAACTTACTTACTGTTAGTAGAATGTCTAAAGTGGACTATCAAAATTTTTTGATTCATATTTTGATTTGAAACCCCATAACATTTTCCTGAGATGTTGATTTATGACACACAATTTAAAACTTAGACAGATTTAAATGATAATTACAAAATATTATCATATTTCCATAAGAGTGTCACTAAATTAATTTCAGACATTTTTGAAGACCAATGAGAGGGTGTGGTCATGGTGAAACATCCAATCATTTGGTATCTCTGAAAAGCCCTGAATGTGCTCTGTACAGGAAATCCAGACTGTGGCATGTATAGTCTCAGAGAAATTCACTAAAATATAACGTCCTCATATGAGGCCGCAGGGTCTTAAGAGGATAAAACCGGATTGCGAGATATAATCATAATTGTGATAAATACTGTATGCAATTGTATAAGCATACCATTTCACTGTAAAATATGAAGTTATAATTGTGAGATATGATTTTATAAATTTGAGATTTGAAGTTATATTGCAAAATATAAAAGGCGTAGTTGTGAGATATGAAATCATATTTGGAGACATAAAGTCTCAAATTGTGAAATATAAAAACATTGTAAAATAAAAAGTCATAATTGTGAGATACTGAGTCATGTTGTGACATAACGTCATAATTGTGAGATAGAAAGTAACAATTATGAGATATAAAATCACACTGTAAAATATAAAGTCACAATTGTGAGATACGAAGTCATATTTTGAGATATAAAGTCTCAAATTGTGAGTTATAAAATCCTATTGTAAAATATAATATCATAATTGTGAGATGTGAAGCTGCAATTGTGAGATAAAGTCATATGCTGGAATATAAAGTTACAATTGTAAAACCACAATTTTGAAAAATAAAAAAATAAATCACAATTACCTTTCTTTTCTTTTTTTTTTTTTTACTCTGAGGCAGCTTCCATAAATAACCTCAGCATGTGCGAGAGAGCGGAAGAAATCCACTGTATTCTTTCACAGTTAGAATCTCTCAGATCCTGCTAAGCGAATAAATAATTCATACCTCATATTTGGTTAATCAAACAAATTAGATAAAAGGACTTCTCTTTTCCAATTCAAACACCGGGGAAGAGGAACATTTAAAATTTCTATGCGAGAGAGGACAGTACATTTTCCACACCATCATAATCCATATGCACAGCTTATCCAGTTACATCCAGAGACCTTCACATACTCATCTCAAATTCCTTCATTCGGACTGCCGGAACTCAAAACCCGGAGAGCCTTTTAAAGGTCCAGTCCCATATATTGGAGCCACAGTGCTTCTGGTTACTTAAGCTAGGCCATAGATATGCGATACTAAGATTTCCCTGATCAAATACAATTACGGCGGTTATTCTCTCGTTGGGGAACCTGCCATTGGCTTCTAAACCGGAATGACAGAGTGGCACGGAAGCAGGGAGGAAAGAAGGCAAATGTGGTTGCAGGTCTGCGGAAGAGAGAAAGAGTATATGGGGAAAGTGAGAGAGAGAGAGACATAAAGACCACGGTAAAATCAATGCATGCACAGAATGGAGAGATAATTAAGGCAGGAAAGAAGAGAACGAGAGAAAGAAAGAGTGAATTTAATCCGTCCTTACATGACTCCACATCACATTCGCTAATTAGATGAGTTACATCTTAATGTCAGTAGCCATTAAACACAATGGCAGCATTCCTAGAATCCTTTGCTTTTAACAAACCCCCCTATCTAGTTATCAGCGATTGTGAATTGTATAGCCTCAGTGTTTTGTCACTGTCGATAAAGACATAGCATGGGATGTTAGTGATGTCCTTCTCACTGACTCGGAGGTGTGTGTGTGTGTGTGTGTGTGTGTGTGTGTGTGTGTGTGTGTGTGTGTGTATTTGGCAGGCCCTTTGTAGGCTGTGTGCTCAATTACACGCTGACATAACGGGGATGTACAATTACAGCGTGACACTGCGTTCACTGTACTGCACCTGTCAGACAGCCTGGCAAGGGACGACCCAGGGATCCTTAGATGATAAAGAGGCAGGGGTGGCCGCACACACACACACACACACACACACACACATGCACACACACATTGCTTGAACATACTCCAGCACTTTTATACTTCCACATTCACGGTCCCATTTTCCACGTCCACCTCTCTCTCTCTCTCTCTCTTTCCCTGTCGTTCTCTCGTTGCAGTAGAACTGCAGTGCTCAGCACTCTAGTCATTGTTGTGATTCAGTAGTGGAGCTCCTGTCTGCCAGCTCTGCTCCAATTTACAACAGCGGCCCACAATGCACCGCTCTGGGCGAAGCAAGAAAGCAACCACACCTCTCTCTCTCCTCTCAGGACTCAATCTCTCGCTCACTACTGTAGAACAGCAGACCACCGTCAAATAAGCACAAATAAACAACCTGTACTCCTGAAATAAACCCCTCCATGAATCTTCTCTCGCTGTCTGCTTCCTCTCCTCCCTCTCTATATCTGTCTCAGCTCTGCAGCTGGTTTCACCCAGCATTAAAAGGTTGAAGTGTGTTTGGTTTCTGAAGCACTAGTAGCTCTAAAAGGAATTGATAAAATAATAAAATGTTAATTATTAAATGACTTATTTCATTTTTCACCTGTAACTCACACAAATGATTAAGCTAATGCTGTTAAGATGTGCAGCCAAAATAAAGAAAGCAATATTAGAAGACTTTTAAGTTAAAAATGGGAAAAAGTGTTTTTTTTTTTTTAAATGTTAAAACTTAAAGATGCATTAAAATTGTTATTAAAATTATGGTCACTACATATATGCCGGTTATTTTCATGTGCTGGTAAATAACCTAATGTACACAGTTGAAGATAAAGGTCATTTACTGTCATTGACGGATCCATGATGATTCCAACTTTTAACATTCACGGAAACTCTGCATTGCACAAAAGATTCTTAATAGTGGTTCTTCACACTAAGAAAAAAAAAGTTCACTAAAAGGGTTGATATATATATATATATATATATATATATATATATATATATATATATATATATATATATATATATATATATATATATATATATATATACATTATTTTGTCTAAATAAATAAAAAATAAAAAATAAGTGAGTGTTAGATAACAACTAACTAACAAACCAACTAAATAGTTCTGTTTTGCACAAAAATTATGCATTTTACCTTTAAAAGAAGCCTGAAATTACAAAAAATCTTCAAATTAACTACTGTGTAACGGACCAGCATTTAATGTTCATAATTGATAATATCCTCCTCTGCTCCTGCTGTCTTGATGGGTTGTTTTTTAGTAAAAAGCTTTGAGAGTGTCTCTAGCGAAGGCACTAACAATCTTGTCTGCATCCATTGTTAGCTCTCAGAGCAGGGACTGCTAGAGTGGCTGTGAGGAGAGAAAGAGAGCAGGGCTCTGTGGGGGAGATCACCCACTTTCCCTACGCGCAAGCCTTTCATCTAGCAGCTATAGCAAAACAGCACAGCTAATTAAGAAGAACTAAGGAATGTCCAAAACAGACACACGCGCACACACGCATTGCTCCCTACTTTTCCTTCCTCATGGGGACGGGAGGATAAATTCAGCACGGAATCAAGTGCTCAGCATTACTTAAAAATCTAAGGATAGCTCTGTGTGTGTGTGTGTGTGTGTGTGATAGAGAGAGAGACCCAGCTGTGGTCCACTGCTGCTCACTTTATTATATAATTTGTGGAGGCATTAGATCTACTTCCATAGTCCACTGGGCTTTCACAAGCTTCCCACAATTCCAATTAAGTTGTGAGTGTGTACAGTATATGTATGTGCCTGTTTCTGCCCCAGAGTACAAAAATCAAAAGCTAACTCTGACTTTATTTCTCCTAAATGCAACTTCATATCTCAAAATGTTACTTTATATCTCACAACTACAACTTTTGTTCTCGTAAGGTTTGTTTAGGTTCAGTAATTTTACTCTAATGGCAATGTATAGGTCTTTTTCAATGCAATTAAAGTGAAATAACAGAACATAAATATAGGAGCCTGATAAAAATGCTCATTTTAGAAGAATATTTCAGATGGCATCTGAACTCTTCAATTGCAACAATACATCTAAAAATGTGACTATAATTGCGACTTTATCTCAAAACTGCAATTTATTTCTTCACAAAATGTGAGATCTCTCATGATCGCGACTTTATTTTTTATAATCGTGAATCAGTACCTCAAAATGTACCTCTCAAATGTGATTTTTTTTCCTCATGACTGAATCGCAATTGCAACTTCATATCTCACAATTATAATTGTGTTTTTATATCTCACAATGTGACTGTTTCATATTTAAAAAAAACCGTTATTTTACAATTACCTGTTTTTAAATACAGATAGAAAATATCTTTAGCACAGTATAAAACAATAGAAGTCAACAGAAAGTGCCCATCATGACAGAAAACACAGCTGCGTATGTTTGTGCATTCTCCGCTGGGGTTGAGCAGGACGAGATGACCCATTGCCTGGATGCATCGTGGTTGCTCATTTTAGTGAAGACCCCAAGCTGCCCCATAAGCGCCTGTCAGAGTAGAGTCATGACTGATAATCACAGTCACACACATCACGATGAAGGGGAAACTCTAGAGAGAGTGCGCTGAGGAGGGGGTCAAGCGCAAAGAGAGAGAGTTTTAGAAACAGTTTTATGTCACTTTGTATTTAGGAAGAACGTCACTATGGGAAAACTACTGCATGGGGACAGGAAGTAACAGAGACCGTGTGTGTGTGGGAAACACTTCCAGAACATCCAAGCGCATCTGCTTTCGATTAACTTACACAGACCCGATGCCGCTCTCTCTCAGTTCTTCTTCGCTCCGCTCTTCTTCTTTCAGTTTTAAGGTTCAACATTCGGGGGGCGGTCTGCGGGTTAAACCTCCTCCGAGACTGTCGCAGGCCATCCCGAGAGGAACGAGTAGACAGTGGTAAACACTCAAGCATACTTCCTGACCAAACCGTGAATTCTCTTTGTCTATATCCTCTCCAGCCGCTCCCTTAACTCAAGCTCTAGCCTTTTAATTAGGATTAACATGGCGCCCTATGTGTACAAACAAATATGTTTGGCACTTCAAGAGAAAGTGGCAAGGTGCATATTTCTTTCACCATTAAAATGATCTGATCAATTAGTCATGTTTTGAATCACGGCACAAGAGTATGCTAGCCTTTTTGTGTTTAGTTATGCTCATTTTTTTTTTTTTTTTGCTTTTTTATGGTATGATGTGCTAGATTAAATAAATATGAGTGGAATTGTGGGCAAAGGGAGGAGTGATACAGAATCTCTGGTGTCTGCATGATCATTAAAGAAAAAGCCACATAAAGTCTGTAATTAAAGGACGTGCATGGCAGACATAATCATAAATGCATTACCCCAGTCTGCACGAATCAAGCTTTGCGTTTTTTCTACACATTACTGCACATTTCTTTTTAAAGACTCTTGTTGAGACATTGGCTGGAGATTAAATTTAAGACCGTTGCATTTCTGTGTAATTTATGTTTGCTGTCGCAAAATCTTTTTAGCAAATTGTCAGCGGAAGAAATGCTGTCTGCGGTTAGTTAGATGCATTAAAAACAACTCAAATCTCTCTTTTTTTATGTGCGTGTGTACATGCGGTTCAGTGCATCGGAACGTCAAAACAATTTTCCTGTTTTCCAGCTTAAAGAAGTGGCCTGATTGAATGGTACGGGACAGATTGGATGTTGCCGTTATGGAGATGGCTTGTTTGCTCATTTGAGACGAATGATTGCCTTCATTTCCCCTGATATGGGCGTGATGGCGGGAGAACGGCAGCCTATTTGCTCTCCTAAACGAGGGCGTAATGGACGCTTTGTGCAACGTTAGAGCGTTCCACGGCTGCCTTTGAGAGGCTCTTGAGAAATGAACCCTGACAACTGCACAGATGTTCAAAAGGCCTTTCTTCTGTTTAGACGCGTAGACCGTTTGTTTGTTTTTTTGTTTGTTTGTTTGCTTGTTTGAGGAAGCCATTACCAGTCGGCTGCTACGAACGCTAGGTCTGTCTTTAGAGGAGAGATGAGAGAGAGAAATTCAAATAGATCCATAACTGCTCATAAATACTCAGGCACCATCTCGCTCACACGGACGACATCAAACCGCACGTCTGCCGTTCTCGGCTTTTACCGCGTAATCACTTTCTGCTTTGAGCTCGTCTCATCTTTTCCATCTCGGCTCATTCCGTCGAATTAGTCTCCAAAACATTTCACCTCCATCCCCTATTCCTCCGTATCTCTTTCTCTCCATTGTCTCTCCCGCTTTCGCCCACTCTTCCCAGAGAAGACCCACAGACCCATCCATTTCTATTAGGCAGGGGAAATGAGCACATTAGGGAAGAGAAGGGGGTGTCGGGCGGAAATGCCCCCCCTTGGGACGCTGAGCTGGGGTAATGGAATTACACTCCATTATCAGACGGAGATGATTCCATTTAGCTGGAGAGGAGCGAGCTACGGCGGAGAGATGGAGTAAGAGAGAGGAAGAGAGCGAGTTCAGTCCATTTGCTTCATCTAAGCTAATCTTAGCTAAACAACAACCACCGTGTTGGCTATCACGCCATTTCTTTAGAGCTAAACTTCCAAGAACTCACCGAACTCGACAGCCTACTAATGCAGTGGTTCTTAACTCGTTTTGCTTCAGGACACAGGTTTTACACCTAATGGTGACTCTAAACAGTATCAAAGTGGTTTAGGAGTACAAAAGTAACACAAGTTTGTTTGAACACACAGACTCTGGTCAGTGGTGTTATTGCTAACTATTACAAATCGATTTGGTAATTGAAATTAGGCTAAAACTATACTTAAACATAAATCAAATAAAGCTAATGTAATAAAGCTAAATACATATATATATATATATATATATATATATATATATATATATATATATTACATTACTAAAACATAATTACTTAAAAATAAAATTAAAATGAAAATATATGTAAAAATCAAAAGTTAAATCAAAAAGTTAATCATTTAAATAGCACTGCCTTAGACATCAGCAAGTAACATTTTTGCTTTCTTTTAAAAGTCATTTGCTATTTATTTTGATATAAAAAAAATAAAAAATCTGCACAAGGATTTGGTTTGTTATTTACATTTAACGTAGTTAAATCAGAGCTATCAGAAAAGATGTGGCCCACCAGTTCAGAACCACTGCTGAAAACAAACTCGTTAACTTAACTTATCATATTTAAGTGCATTCAAGTACTCTACGTGCTAGTGTTTTAATGATGTTGAAACTGTACACTACTGTAAATTTCCTTATGGAATATGAGCTACAGGCAAAGCTATAGTAAAAGTGATGTTCTGCGGTTTCAGGAGTAACTCTGACCCCATCAGAGACAACATCTACTTCAGCAAAGACAACCTGCCCCATGCCCATATCAAGCGAATGGGTATTATTTAAGACAGTTTTGCTAAGTCATCCCCCACTGGATATGCTTTGGTTTTATCTCTTCTCAGAGCAATGAACAGAGAGAATAAAGAGAAAAAGAGATTGAAACTGAGACAAGGCTTTGTCTTGTTGGAAGAGGTCTCTGGAACAGAGAGGAACCAGGTGCAACCTGTTCTGACTCCTAATGGTCTTATGCAAAAGATGGTCTTTAGAAACATGAAGATAAATCAGACTTTTCTTTTTATCCTCCACCTCTCTTTCTGAGGTTTAATAAAGGTGAATTTCTAAACCGGATCAGGCAAATTCAAGAGGCAAAATATCATATCTTGTGACACCATAGTTTAATCTACCAATATTCCTATAATGAATCATTAAAACGTAAACTGTGCAATTTCTGTGCTACTAGTGGCATCAAACAGAAATGCAATAATAATAATAATAATAATAATTCAACATTAAACATATTATTAAATATATTATTAAACAAACTGCTTTCCCCAAAACACTCCCCCATTCTTGGCATGAATTGTAATACCAGTGGATATGAGTCTTCAGGTAATTACTTCATACAAACAAGACAATATATGATATCAGCACAGAGTCACGGTGTTTACACTTTTGGGGAAAACAACCTGAATGGCTTATTTTTAGTTGTCTCTGCACATTAAAGTGGAATTGGAGAAAATATTTCAACATGAAAAAAAGTTACACACATCATCTTTAAATTATTCATGCTCTCATCGTTGTGAAGTGACACACTGAACCTAATTAAATTTGAAATGCACAGTTTTCTCAATGTTAAAATGCTTTTTAATTTGCAGAGACAACTATAAGTAAGCCTGTCGTGGGTTGATTTCCCCAAAGAGTGTAAACACTCTAGTTTTATGGCATTTTCAAAAAACAAAAAAACAAAAACAGCTCTTTATCTGAGAAATGTGACATGTGGTGCCTTTCAACCAATGGTTTAAATTCTGGTGTCGGTCTACCTGATTATCCAAATGGCAGATAAATGATGCATTTATAAAGTCTGATAGGAAAGAATAACTTTATTCACAATTATATTCTTAAAAAAAAAAAAAAAAAAAAAAAACAGGTGGGGGGGGGGGGGGGTACTTAACATTTTTCATGAAGATGTGTTTGTTTGTGTGTGTTTTTTTTTTTTTTTGTTTGTCTCTTTGGGAGATATTAAGTCACTAATTCTAAGAAATAAAGATAGTTTAGACATACAAAGTCACCATGTGACATAATAATACATTGTGAGAGATTGTAACAATACTGTTCAAAATTTAGGATCAGTCAGATATTTATTTATTTTTTTTATTTTTATTTTAATATAAAAATAACACACTTATTAAGCAAGCATACATTATATTGATCAAAAGTGACAGTAAAGACATTTATGATGTTACAAAAATACTTTTCACATGGTCTTCACAAAAAAGAATGTACTTGAGCATCAAAACAGCATATTAGAATGATTTCTGAAGGATTATGTAACTGAAGACTGAAGCTTTATACATCCATATAAATATGTGTGTATGTAACAATATATAAAAACAAAACAGTTATTTTTTAAATTTTTATAATATTTCACAATATTTAGCATAAGACATTTCTTTCAAAAACATTTAAAAATCTTACTGACCCCAAACGTTGGTATAAATGTGAGATATGAAGGGCACTGCTGTTACTGATGTTAACAGTACATGAATGTTTCTAATGCAGTACAATTTCAAGTAGAATTAAATGTAAAGTGAATAATTCTTGTGTCCCTAGTGGCACCAAACAGAACTGCAAACTGTTTGTTTGAGTGACTGAATGGGACGAGTTTGGAACAGAATTACCTGACCAATGGCAGATGTTTGAAACTTCTTCACAGTTATTTTCGCAGGTCTGTTTGGTGCCACTAGTGGCACATAAATTACATGCTTCAGCTTTAAGGAAACAGAAGGCAGCAGCTTTATTCCATGTACCATAAATATCTCAGAGACATCATCTTTGTCTTGCAAGTTCCCTCATTTCTTATGTTTTGACAATGTTCTTAAAAAAGGTGCATGATCACAGGTTGCCAGGCAGACTCATAACGATGCATTTGTGCTAACTCAGTTGCCCTGTCACCTTCATGCCTCACAGTATCGTTCCACACTCACCGTGCCCTCTTTCACACATTACATCCATGCATTATCCATAGTGGCTATATGAAGCAGAGCTCATTTGAAGAGCAGCGCTGTATTTATAGACTAGCACTGCTGCGTTGCACGGCTGCTAAAGTCATTTCGAGCGCTGGGACTATTTATTTTAAGATCCCTGCTCTTTTATTAGCTCTATTGTGTTTTAGCGATGTGAGGGAGTACAGTAAAACTCTCCCCTCAGCGCCAGAGATGTCGACCCCAGGAAGCTGGCAGCAATCCATGAAGACAAACCACTATCGTCAGGGTCAACAGGCACAAGTGGAGTCTGTCTACAATGATAACATATGCAAACACACGCATGCCCTATATATATATATATATATATATATATATATATATATATATATATACACACACACACATCCTAAGGAAGTTCCGTAGGGCAAATAGGTTAAAAATCCTGACTAACCCCCATCGCACCTGACCTAATTTCTGCCTGCACAGGACGTCATACTGTACTTCTCAGCGTGTGTGTGTGTGCGCTCTCGTGGTTGGTGGCACCTGCCACGGGCTTCGGCATGCAGCTGTGTGTGTACAGATGCCATAAGTGTGACCTGTCTGTGTGACCCTCCCTGCAGACACGCATACACAGTCCTGGAGCTGCAGTAAAAGCACTGATGTGGGAAGACAGCCATGACATTTAGGCCTCAGTCCACCTCACTTCCTTAGTCATACTTATTTTCTTTTTCTCTCAGAGTCCCTCCTTCAGGTGATACTTCAGCTATTCTTGGTTTGCGTCTCTTTTCATGCATTCTGACCTCTTTAACAGAATATTCCAGGTTAAATACAACCGACAGAATTTGTGGCATACTGTGGCATACTTAAGAGGCAGTTACAAAGGAAGTAAAATGTGCTTTTTTGATTTAACAGCAAAATTGGTAACACTTTATTTGTTAAGATGTTCTTGTTACATAAGTTACATGTACTTACTATTATAATAACAATAAATTATGTATAGTTACATGCAAGTTACCCAAAGACAAACCCTAACCATATAGTAAGTACATGTAGTTAATTAATATTACTCAGTACGTAAATGTCTAATTACACTGTAATAAGGACACCTTAAAATAAAGTGTAACTGCAAAATTAAATGCATAATTTTAACAAAATGGTTAATTCAATTTTTTATTTGCGCTGCAAAGTTGGTCTTTTCATTTTTTTTTTTTCATTTTTGGGGTTTTATGCGTTGTGTGTCAATGCAACGAAGGCAACAAAGTTGTAAAATTGGATATACATTCTCTCAAAAGTTTGTGGTTGGTAATTGTTTTTTTTTGGTACAACTACTATGCACTTGCATCAAAAAAATAAGTACAATGTACTTATTGTTGTCATACTGTATTTCATTATTGTGGTCATACTGTATTTCATTCATCATTCTCATATTACGAATGAAAACAGTTGTGCTGCTTAATATTTTTATGAAAACCATTACACATTTTTTATGAATAGAGAAGTTCAAAAGAACAGCATTTATTTGATATATATATATATATATATATATATATATATATATATATATGTATATATATATATATATATATATATATATATATATATATATATATATATATATATGTATATATATATATATATATATTTTAACAATGTAAAAGACTTTACAGTCAATTTTGATTCATTTAATGCAGCTTGGTTTGTAAGAAAAAAAATAGATTTTTTTTTTAACACTAAAATCATACTAACCCTCATACTGTAACCCATTTTTGGGCTTTTTTTTCAAGGAAAGACAAGTCCAAATTTTTCTGGTAAATAACATTATGCCACAAGTGCTGTTTACTGAGCTCAACTTGAATTGAAAGCAGAATATTATATTGTATGTGCACACACATACACAGCACTAATGTATTCCACAGTAATTGAAATTCTAAATGCTTTCACTGCCAGCCTGCCTTTGGCTGCAACTTCCACCCTCTCAGAGGCTGTTGCCGAGGATTTTTGGCCTGTTCGGAAGCACCTCCAGCCGGGTGGGAAGGAGAGGCGGCCTCCCTCACTTTATGCTCCCTACAGCTACAGCGGAGGAGGATTATATCAGGTCTTCTTGGTGTGTGTGTACTAATATGACTAGGTCATTTCATCTTGCCAAGAATTAATGCTTTTTTTGTATATGTGGATGCATGTTGACAAAGCTCACAAAGTTTTAATGGAAAACATATTCAAATCAGCGGTTAATTTGCTTAAATTCTGACATTTAGGTCACAAAAACTTCTACAATGCTCGAGAATTCAGATTTAACTTATTTTAGTACTTTTTGTTTTAAAGCAAAGCGAATGTGTGATGAAGGGTGTGCAAGTAAACTGCTCAGTGCAGCTCATTACCAGTCATTTCTTTAAAAAAAGTAAAAAAAAAAAAAAAAGTCTTCATTATGTAGAAGGTCTAAAAAGATTTTTCTGAAAGAGAGTAGATGGAGTGATCATAAAAAAGGAGGGGGACACACCACCTCTTCTTACCGTTCTCGGGGTGTTCCATCTCTCCGATGCTGCCATCCGGGGTAGTGCGTTCGTAGTGGTCTTCAGGTAGGGCGAGGGGCCCAATACGGGGCCCTGAAGAACTCTTACTGCTGGGTGTCTCTGACTCTTCCAGACCGCTGTCATAGTAACTGTGCTGAGAGGGATCCTGCAGATCTTGCGCCTGATTGGCTGTGGAGAAGGTCACTCGGCGATGTGGAAGCTGTGATTGGACAGAGAAAGGGAGAGGTCGAAGGTCAGTACGCGTGTTGATGACATTATCAGGCATCTTGTGGATGATTTTCATTCTAATTCAAGGGAACAACTATGTATAATGAATAAAAAATTCCGCAAAATTTCACAAAATATTAGTTTTACCTCACATACAGTATATAGCACAGCTAACCTTACTGTAGATATTAAATGTATTCTGCACCATTTGTGCCACAGGCATGAATGATAAATTATGCGTATTACTGAAACAAGGTGTGCTATTACTTTCTAAGTTACCAGGCTTTATTGATAATGAAAACCTAAGGAAGAGCCCATGTTATACTGAGGGACCAAAATACCATACAGACATGGCAGTGAGCTCTTTAAACCTTGGCCAGTAAGCAACTTTAAATCAATATTCCAGAACACCCTTGTAACCATCTAGCGACATTCTAAAAATTGCACACATTTTCCCCTGGAATGAATGAATGAATGAATTAATAAATGAATATATATATATATATATATATATATATATATATATATATATATATATATATATATATATATATATATATATATATATATATATATATATATATATATATATATATATATATATATAATTCTGTCCAAAATCAATCAGCTGATAATCAATTTATATATGCTTTAATTAAGATATCTACAAATTAAATTAAAATGATATAGTTTTGCTGTAAATAAAAAAAATATATAATACAATTATAAAAATTAAATCCAGTCATTTTAATGCTAGAAGTGAACTTAGGCATCACAACATTATGATATACAGTAAGAAAAAAAAGATACATTTTTGAGATTTGCTAAAGATTACATTTATAAGTGTTATTAAATTATTAGATGATGGCAAAGGTACCGTAACTGAAATGTAACAAAATAGAATGAATAGTTAAATATCCAGTATTGAACGTACCATACTTAAAAAAGTAATTTTAATCAGCAATGTTTTTATAATTGAATGAATACTTTTACACAGCCAAGTCACATCAAAATTGTTCAAAAGTGACAGTAAAGATCTTTACATTTTTTCAAAAATGTATATTTAAATAAATTATGTTCTTTTCAACTTTTTATTCATCTAAGAAGAAGAAAAGCAAATATATTAAGCTGTTTTAAGCATAATTAATGGGAATACAGACTTTCAAAAACATTCTTACTAAACCCAAACTTTTAAAAGATAATACCATATATGTCATGTATCCCTAACTTAAATACTTCAAATTAATTAATGCTTTCCATCCAAAACATCCACTAATCGCAAAGGCAATTTTGAATCGTAGCACGATTCCTTGCGAAGATCCACAGCCGTTAGCAATTGCAGATACATTATTTCCCTTACGTCTAACTAAGTATACATCGTCTCACAAGAGCAAATCCCTCGGCACACACTGGCTGTACATCCCAAAGTAATACACACAGAGACCTAAACACACACTCTCACACACACCTAAGGCTCAGTGAGGAGTGCATTAAGCAAGTGTTAGCTAAATCCAGTGTGACTGCAGAAGCCAGGTTTGATAAGGATGATAGAAGCCACAGCTCTCCCACAGGAGAAGCCCACTTCACACCCCACCCCTCCCTCCAGCAGCACTGACGGGAGAATAGGACATTTCGTCAAGATGCAATGAGACAGCTCGCAAATTGGCATTTGGAGCTAGACGGAGACCACTGTCAGCCACCCAGCTCTCCGAAGCACATCCACCCTCCACATACCAATCACAAACCACAAACCTTCAGAGAGAAAGAAAGAGGGAGTGGGAAAGTAAAAACAAGTAGAAGAACTTTACTCATCCTCTCACTGTTATCAATAATAAAGAAATGTTCCTCAACCACATTTCTCTTTATTTTCTGACTTTCAATCTCTCTCTCTTTCTCTTTCTCCTTGCTCGCGCCATGCTGTGGAGTTGCCACAGGGAAACACAACTACTTCATTTCTGCCTCCCTTTCCACTTCTCAGCCTCCACACACTCGGTTTGAGAGCTTAACTGTGACTTGTTTGTTTTGTTTATTTTTACAAGGTAAACATGTTCTTGCACAACACTCCGCTCTGAACACCCAAAGCTGCTTGCATCGCACGTAAATTGATTCTGAGTGTGAGGAGAAACTTCCAAAGTAAAACAGAGAAATAACTGACTGCACTTCTCTGAATCTCACACTATCTTCAGGTGACAATGAAGGCCTTCTGGACACCACAAAGCATTTGTGTATGACCTTGCTGTCCAGATTATAAGTTAACTCTTTGTTGTCGATTCTAATGAACGTTGTGCAGAGGATGGATAATGACTGTACTGCTGTGAAGGTGATGCTTTTACGTTTGCTGAAAGAAATGACGATTGTTCGACGGGGAGGGGAGGGGGGTGGCGGGGTCATTACTCTAGGACTGCTTTTCTGTAATTGAAATTTTCTAAAGTGCAGTAAATTCTATGAATTTGTAATTGCTGTACAGAGTTCAGCCACAGCAGCTGCTCCGGGATGATTTTATGACTGTCTTACCTTCAATACAAATAGAATGGCTCTTTTTAAAACACAGATAATAATATGACTGAATCAGACACTTTTTTTTTTTTTTTTTTGCACATCTGCGACTACAAATTAAATTACATTTTAAAAAGCATGTAGTTAAGCTAATTGACTATATTACTCAGCTGAATAATTGTAATATAAATAAATAAATAAATAAATAATATATATATATATATATAGTGTAGCTGGATTTTAATATATATATATATATATAGTGTAGCTGGATTTTAATATATATATATATATATATATATATATATATAGTGTAGCTGGATTTTAGTGATTTGTTGCTTCATTATGCAAAAGCAATTCAACTAACATTGATTTTCAACAGAATGTCTGTTGCAGCATATCACACAGGACTACAGAATGGATGAACGGAAATTTCCACCACACAAACAAGACATTTTCTCCCGTAAAGTCCATTAATGAGGACACATCACCTTTATTGCATCTGTGTTGCAGTTGCTAAATTTAATGAATGGAAAAGGAAGAGCTAGAGATAATTAGCCAGCCCTTAAGTGCATCTGATGTAACAGTAGATGGACGTTAGTGGAGTTTTCCACCATCTCGATACACGCAAAGGCTCAAGAGAGGTTTCAAAACCTTCGGTTGCTGCATGTAACACTTTGGTCTGTCTTTTTTTAACACATGGCTCATCTCCTCAGCTCCAGATAAAATAAAGATAAGCAGCACAGTGCACGTTTGTGTAAAGCACAACACTTCTATTCAGAAAGGCGAATGGTTTTTGCTGAGGGATTCATTTTAGACCACTCACCATATCTGCTACGAGGCCGGCCATCCCCTTGTGCTGATAAACAGAAGCGTGCAAAGTCTCCAGTGGGTGCGTGTGGATGGATACACACACACACTGCTCTATTGTCCTCCCCGTTCAATAAGAGAGGAGGTGAATAATACCAGATGAGCAGCTCTGAGCTTATTGGATCCCTGCATCTGAATCTATGCGTGTGTGTTTCATTGTATCATGTACCTCATTAGTTTTCTCTGTCCGTGAGGATGATAAGACAGTGAAGGGGTACTTTGTGAAACTATAATCCATATTCTCGCACAAACACATATGCAGACATGATACAGTGGATGTGCTCCTATGATAATACGATTCCTGTATCTCATTCTCAAACTGAGGTGAGTAAAAGAGAGAGTGGAACAGAATACAGAGAAGGTTTCGAGAGCAGTGTGTGTGTGTGTACCGAGAGTTTCTTTCTCTGTACTTTCTGTAAAAGCTGCTTTTGTTCCCCCTCTTGGTGTACTTCTACTATTTTAGCCCCCAGCTAAGACAGCACTCACTCACAAACAAAACCAGCTCCCACTACTAACCTCCCTCCCTCATGCTGTGGGTCTCAGTCTCCCTCCCTCTATTCCAAGCTAGAGGGCAGGTGCCAGGGTTGAGTTATGTAAGGAATGACAGCTATGCCCGAGGACGGGATTGGTTAGCTGGGAAAAAGCACCTGTGGGACTCAAGTACCTGCCTCAGTCCTCAGACTGTAGAAAAGCTTTGATTCCTGTTAACAGCATCAGAGAGATGTGTAGAGAGAGACAAGAGTGCAGGGAGACGAAAGTGGGAGTGATTTCGGTGACTATGAGGAATGGAGATGCTGAGGCGCCGGAAAGCCAAATAGGAGGGAAGGAGAGTCAGATGAACAGATAAGGTGAAGACTAAAGTATGAAGAGAGTGATTCATGTGATCGAGTGGGAATGGAACTGGTTTTTAAAGTGAATGTGAAATCAAAACTTACCCTATTTAATGTCTTAACACATATTTCTGCATGCCATTGCAAAGAAATAATGGTCTGTGTAATCATTTTCCTCCTTAACTCAATTTAATAATTCTATTGTATTGTATTATATTCCATTCCATTCCATTCTATTGTAAATTTGTAAATTAATTTGCAAATTTATATTAATTTTTACATAAATACAATACAACATAGAACATAACAAAATAGAATAGAAATGAATTTAATGCATTCTTGCTGAATAAATCATAATACTAATAATATTATTATTATTATTAAGAACATAACAGAATAGAATAGAAATTAATTGAATGCATTATTGCTGAATAAATCATAATACTATTATTATTATTATTATTATACAGCATTAAATTATCTTCTCAAATGTATTTGTGAGAAGATAATTTAATGATTTACTTCTTAAATAAATTAATAATAATAATAATAATAATAATAATAATAATAATACAATACTCTTAAGATATATAATACAACATATAATAATTATAATACATGAATGCAATATATATATATATATATATATATATATATATATATATATATATATATATATATATATATACATATACATATATATAACATAAAAAATAGTATCATATAATATAATAATAGAAATCAATTTAATGCATTCTTGTGAAATAGTAATAATAATCATCATCATCATAATCATACTGACCCCTTCTGAACAGTATCTCTCTGAAGGCCCTCTTTCACTCGAAAATATGTTGTATTATGAAATAAAATGGACTTCATCTGAAACCGAATCTAAATCTCCATGCCAAAATGAACTAAAAACTACACCCTGAGGGTGCGTGGTTTTAAAATCTTTGAAAGAGCTGTGACTCTGGTTTCTTTTCAGAAAGGCAGTATTGTACTGTCAAACCTCACAGATATTTATCCCCCCCATCATTTCTAATCGAGTGAAGACTCATTTGCACTCTTGGAGGCTTTCAGCAGATACATCCTCCCCTGAGGAGCAGGAAGACAACACTCTACTCTCTATAGCTCCGTCGCACTCCCTCCCATCCCATCCACTGCCTTGCCAACACGGGCTCTTAATGCTACATTAGCATGTGTGTCTTATTCAGCTAGAAGCCAGCGGGCCAGGTCTAAACTCTGCCTGTGGATTAGAAAGATGAGATGTGAGCAGACAGCAGCTGCCCAATCACCTGACTTAAGACTAACAACCTCTAACAGGCCCTCAAACAGACATGCTCTGCAAACGCTTCGCAACAGAGCCAAGGCACTTTTCGGATGGTGCTGGTGTCTTAGTGATAGAGTGGCAGCCAGATTCATTTTTCCATGTCAAATTAGGTATCAAAAGCTACACGAATTTGTAGAGAACTTCATTTTATCATGCCTCAAATGTGTTTTTTCATCACTGTCACGGATAGCGCCTATCTGTTTTGCAAAATAAATGGGCATTATGTAAATTTTAAATGGAAATGAAGTGTGACCTACTAAACATAACTCAAATGGAAATGAGCGGTCAGACTAGACAGGAAAAATAGATGACTTAGAATGAATTACAAGATATTCAAAAAAACTATAAATATCAAACAATGCCTTGTTTGTCCACATGGTTAAACACACACACAGACGATATTCACCAATATTCAGTTGTGTTATCATTTGAATTCCTTTCACATGACCTGAGGAGCAGCTAAAAGCAACACAGAGTGACAGGTCTGAAGGTTTGCCATGGCAACAGGGGTCTGTGATGGATACACTACAGTACTGACTGAGGTAGACGACGCTTGCATATTCACACATACACACACAGACCCTCAAATCTCGCTTCGACACAACAAATCAACTTTAAAAACATCAAGAGTGTCTGTGAATATATTTTCAATTTACTGCCTCAGTGCACCAAACATATCAGCTCTCAAACGCTCAGATATCGCTGGCAACACAACGGCAGCATGCCAATCACACACTTATCAGCTCAGTTTAGATTACTCTGGAAGTTACAGTGTCAAGGGTATTTCCGATCAGCGAGTACACGCACATACACACGCACACAGGCATCTGGGGACGATTGTGAACTGGTATTAAAACACCTGAGCTCTACTACAATTGGTTCCTCCTGAGAATCAAACAGAAAATGTTCATTCCAATATCCGTGTGAACTCAAATCCACCAAACAAAATGAAAGATACAGTAAAGCCACACACAGTCGGTGATGGGCGAGAAGTCATGTGTAAATATTCTGTTAAATATTCTGAAATATTAATCACATTCCTAAATAAAAGTTTTTGTTTGCATAATGTATGTATGTGTACTGTGTATATTTATTATGTATATATAAATATAAACACATACAGTATATATGTTGAAAATATTTACATGTATATACATTTATATATTAATATTCTTATGTTTTATGTCATATATATATATATATATATATATATATATATATATATATGTAAATATATATATATATATATATATATATATATATATAAACATAACATATTTTTCTTAAATATATATATGCCTGTGTTTGTATTTATATATACGTATATATACGTTTAATTGTTTGACAGCACTAATATATATATATATTATATTGTTTATTGTTTATTTATATATATATATATATATATATATACATGTATTATAGATTGTTTGACAGCACTAATATATTCAGCATGGATGCATTAAATTGATCTAAAGTAGATATTGATCTTAAACTGAAATTGATATAATAATGTATATATAATAATGTAGATATAAAATTGTTTTCATTATTACAAAAAGCTTCTGTTTTCAATAAATGCTGTTTTTGGTTAATTCATTAATGAATTGTGAAATAAACACTTCTTTCAAAAATATCTTACTTGTTAAACATTTGAGCAGTCGTGCCGGCCTATATGAATTCCTTTTTTGGAACACAAAAGAGAAATTTAGCAAAATGTTGAGCTATTTTCAATTTAATAAAAGTTAATGGGGATCTAAGTACTTTAAGATCCCAAATCACAAAAAAAAAAAGTTATAATCATATAATTCATCATCCATTTATATCTCTCATATCTCATTTGTATTTCTGTACATTCAGACTTGCTTTGCCCCGATCACTTAGGTGACATGTAATCATAATGTCTGCCGTGTTAAAACCACCACATTTGCAACGACTTATATTTCAGTCTGTTCCTCCCACGAAACTATCGTATGACTTCCATTTCGTTGTATGGACCACTTTTATGATGTCATTTTGGTAAACTTGACAGCCCGGATCTTCATTCGCTTTCATTACATAGACGATTGACAAATACATTCTTCAAGAAAAACCCTAAAGAATGCAGGTGGAGAAGAGAATAAATCCATTGTAGGCCCATACACAGACAACTACTATAACAACTATTCTGTCATGGTGGGGACTTTCCGTGATCTTCTATACTGAGATAATATGCCCCAAAACTACTCACACAGAAACCTTTCTGCATTTTTTAGATATTCATTAAGACATTATTTAGTATGTTTATGGTCTATGTTTACTATCCCTGCAGGGACCAACCGTAGATAGCATAACCTGACACCCCCCCCCCCCCCCCCCCACACACACCTTTGGCATACACTACGTTCAACTGGAGTTAATTATTTTAAAGGCACACACTTACAAAGAGAGGGTGAGTTCATAAGTTGGTCAGATATATGTTTTTCCCTCAGGCAAAGTTCAGAAAACACACACACACACACACACACACACACACACACACACACACACACACACACACAAACACACACACACAACACCTGACACCTCCCTCTCTTTAAACGATACCACAGAGTAACGGCTCAATAGTTAATCTCTCTTGATGTTCTTTGTGTTTGAAGGAATTGAGCAATTGCTACATTAGATGACTATTGGCCCTTTGAGGCTGTAATATAAACGTTGAAATGGTGCATACGAAAGGCATATATAGTTTTATTTGTCAGATTTTGGCGATTAATGTCATGAAAACGATGCTGGCTGATGCATATTTATTGTTATATGTCACCTAAAGTGGAAAAATTGTGCCTTGAAACTTATTTCTCTTCCTCTTTCCTTTGCAAATACATACTATCCCACTAAAAATCCAGCCAAAGCCAGCCTAAGATGGTCTGCTGGTCTCTTAGACTGGTCTGTAGGTTGGTTTTAGAGTATTTTGGGGCAATTACCCAACCCAGGTTCATTGGGAAAATGTTCCTGTGGCAACATTTCTGCAAAATGATATTACTTTGCTTCTAGCACATTTTGTGACACGTTTAAAGTATAATGTCCAGTGAGCGACACTAAAATCATGTTCAGTTTTATCTAAAACAGATGAACATGCGGTACATCTTTGTACCTCAGTGTCTCATTATGTTGGCTGCTGAAAGTATCGCAGAAGTTCAGAAATGAAATGTCCGCGCTAAAAGGTTAAAGCTCTATCGTGTTTGAATATGATGCACGGACGCACACTAAACCCTACCCTAAACCCAAAAGACAGTGTTAAAAAGCAAATATGAGATAAAAATGCAACCAAGGCATTTTAGCTTGCTACCACAAGTCTTTGAGCTGTTTTATGTCACTCATATTTCATTGGACTTGTACCCAATAGCGCCACATTGCAAATGCAGTGCTGTACCAGGGGAGCTAGTAAGTTTACTAGTTTTCTGCAACAGAAATGCTATGTGGAGCTGGTTATGTGATGTAAACATTAAAATGTATCTGTTTACAAATCATGCACAATAGCAAAAGCATTTTCATATCAAAATAGTGCATTACACAAGGAACCATGCAAAAATAAGTCTTAATTAATCGATGTAATTAATCCCTGTAATCATAATTTTGTGTGAAAATGAATAAAAATAGTAGGTGATTTACTGCCTCTAGTGTTTATTTCAGCTGGAAACTGCAGTGAATTGTATGTATAGCGGTGTTTTGTGGAGTTTCACAAAATTGTAGGTACTTATACATTTTTTCCAATGAGACAACCAGCCGAACACCAGCAAACCTGCTTAGGCTGGTCAAAAATGTTTCTACCAACATGGTCACCTTTTGGTCTTCAGTAATTCCTTCATTCTCTTTCTCAATCACTGTCATTCCTTTAGCCCGTCTCTTCTTCTGATGAAAAGAGAGGAAAATAAAGATGGAAGAAGAGTGAAAGAGACAGAGATAAAGTGATGAGCAGCAGTCACTCACTGTGCCTCTTTGAAGGACATCGATTGAGTCATCTATTCCCGACGGTATATACAGCCCTCAGTATTTTCAGACAGGTTTGGTGTGGGTATGTATGTGTGTGTGTTTGTACGTGTAAATGATTTTTATCTCTGGAGGGGGAGGGACGAAAGAGTCTTGATGGAAGGACATCAGAGTCGCTGAGAAAATCAAAGAAAAAAACACTCAACCGAACTACAGGCCTCTGACTAGCATTAGCGTGTTTAGCATCAAATTAGCCAAATTTAGCCAATATAAAACTGCCAAATGGATTTGTTCTGGGGTCTGTATAGAAATAAAATGTGAGGTAACATTCAATGTTTAAATATTAAAAATATTTAATTAGCACTGTAGCTCAAAAACAAAACAAAAAAAAAAAAAAAAATCTGCACAAATATTTACCATGATAACCATAGTTCCTACCAAAATAGCATAAAATTACTGTAAAGAAAATGTTTCATCTTGAGTCAATACATATCAGTGCCCTCCGACAATGGCTACAGATGCTGCTGATAGAGCTTTATTTGTATTGAACACCAAAAAGGACTGTGATTTATGGTTCCACATTGAGTAGAATCTGTGGTAACCACGGTAACATCTTTCTAAGGGTTACCAAATGATGAATAATAGGTCCAAATCGTTCATTAGTGCTTAAATGCTCTGTTCTCTCACAATGACCTCATGTGGGAATCGTAAGCGATTTTAGCTTTAGCTAGTTAGACTCTGTGGCTTCACCTTCACAGTGGCCACTGCTGTGTTAATGTGTATGACTTTCACAGAATGCGCCATAGACCTGGGAGGCAGGTCACTTCCTCTGGTGCTCCTGTCTTCCTCTCCCCATGGTCCTCTCATTCCCTGATTCCCTCTCCGCTTCCATTTTTCCTTCCCTCTCTCCGAGCAGGACATTAATCAGCTGGACACTCTGAGTATCTCTCTCTCTATTTCTCCCTCTATCTCTACTCACAAACAACACCATAACCTCTTATTCCTTTGAAGAAAATCAGGAGGTCATTTTAGAGATGCGTGTGTGTGCGTGTGTGTGTTGGTAAGTGTTTGTAAAAGAGCTGAGTGGCGCTCTCTGTTAGCTAGACATCCTGCTATCTGATAGCTGCTGGCAATACACAGATAAGACCAGATTAACTCTCTCTCTCTCTCTCTCTCTCTCTCTCTCTCTCTCTCACACACACACACACACACACATGCACACACAGCAAGATCTAAAGCTAAATGACTGCTAGTCGATTTATGGCTTAATAGATGGTGGCATGAATGGATAATAATATAAATGGATATTACCACCATTCCATAATCTAGAGGTTAATGAAGGGTCTTTTTCATATGTGATTGGGTTCATGTACAGTAATGTATAAAACACTAGTGAAATGTTTATATTTGGTTTACATAATAAAAAATAAAAATAAATATAAATATTTAAAATGAACATTTTATTTAAAATTGATTATATACTGTATATATATATATATATATAATGTTAATTTTAAATATTTATTTTTATTTTTTATTTATTCATATTTATTTTAATTTAAATTGAATTGTTTATTTATAAAATACATAGTATGTACGTTTATATAATACATAATATTAATTCAATATATTATAACTTTATTTCCAGGTTTACATTAATTTTTGAATCCCATATTTACAATGTAATCTCAGCTGTTTGGTTTCCATTGTACACAAAAGTGTGTGTGCAAGTTGAAAGGTTAATTACGTGAACATTTAGAGCAATATTAGCTTATACTCATTAGGAATCTGCATCGGAGTGCAAAAAAAAAAAAAAAAAAAAAAACCTCAAGCGAGGTTAATCATTTTCACATACTGCAATGGTGGTCAACGTAAACGCTCCCGTGAGAATGAACAGCTCTAAAGATCATGTTACATCCAAGAGTAAGTTAAAGGCAAACTTAACCTAACACAGGTGTGCTTTGAAGTTAATCTTAAAATGTCAGATTACACGGTGACAAAGTCAAATTACTTTTAAATGTGTGAGGTCATTGGCAACGTCGCTCAAGCAGACCCAAACGCTGATTTTTTTTTTTTTTTTTTTTTTTTTGAAAACAGAATGAGGATAACTAGCCAATGCTAACCAGACAGTGTGTGTGTGTGTGTGTGTGTGTGTGTGTGTGTGTGTGTGACAAAGAAAGTTACTTTGTTAGTGTGTCGCAAATTGCACAATCAGCTTTTTTTTTCCCCTTTAGCACTAATTAATTTCTCCACAAGGTGGCAACACTGCCCAGGGACGTTGTTTCACAGCCACAAAAGAAACAGAAAATTTCAGATTTACCTTTAGTGTTCACTTTGATTATTACACGGTGACAATCAAAGTAAAATTACTTTTAAATGAATGAGGTCATTGGCAACGTCGCTCAAGCAGACCCGAACGCTAATACTTACACTAGGAGTTTCAGGGTTTAATAGTTGAATTAGACTAAACGCAGACCTCATGTCAGGAAATGTGCTACAGGATAGTTGAGCAGATGCAGGTGAACATCCATAATTGCTTCTGTGGCCTCTACTGCAATGAGGCAATAGGTTTCAGGCAGTTTTGCAGAGGGCCATGTGTGTGTGCTCTGCTGCCGATGCCTGTAAATCAGCGGAACGACTTCATGGGCATCGCAAAACACATTGGCAGGTCTTCAGCATCCACTTGTTACGGGAACTGTGCCATCGCTGGGACATTCACGGGTTGTTGTGAAATTCAAAGCAGAACAAAATATCAAGGAAAAACCAGACAGGATATATATTAAATTTACTGTAATTTCTGTATATCGGTGAAATCAACCGCCTACCCATCACCCCATGCAATTTTTCTTATACCTTCAAATGTGCTGATATCAAACAAATGGAGAGGAAGATGAAAGGTGTTTGAAGGAAAGAGGAAATGAAAGGCAGATGAGACGATGTGTACGTGTGAAGAAGAGGCAGAAAAAGAGGAAGCACGTGTCCGTACGCCTTGCGTTCCCCTCTACTTCACTTTTCATTATTTTATGCTTGCTGCGTCTTTTTAAAGGTGCTCTCCTTCTTTGTCACTTTCTTGCCAGCGCCTCATTTTTTTTTCTCCAGTTGCCTCTCTTTGTGGCCTCGGCAGGAAGGATGATGGGCGACTATTCCACCGCCGCCTGCAGCGCTGGTCTTTATCACACTGTACACGCTAAATATAGCCCACTCCGTGCGTGCGGGACAGAGGGGAGCGAGCGTCTACAAATGATTTAGTGTGTGCATGTATGTTTGCATCAAGAAGGGTTATAGAACCTGGGGAGAGCTAACGCTTAGCATTAGCATTCATCTCAAAGGCAGTTGCTGAGCCAGCATAGGACTCCCTTGGAAGTATGCGATTTCAAATTGGCCAAATATAGAAGACTGTGCAGCTATATCGGAGTTCAATGAAGAATACATTTATTTTTGAAAACAGAATGAGGCTAACTAGCCGATGCTAACCAGACAGTGTGTTTGTGTGTGTGACAAAGAAAGTTACTTAGTTAGTTTGACGCAAATTGCACAGTCAGATTTTTTTTCCCTTTAGCACTAATTAATTTCTCCACAGGGTGGCAACACTGCCCGGGGCCGTTGTTTCACAGCCACAAAAGAAACAGAAGAGACAACAACCACAAACTACTGGAGACGGCAACAACAGATGCCTGTTTTGACAAACACTTGTGTGAGGGGTTTAGATATACCCACAACTTTACAGACATTTTTGTCACTCATGACATCTGGAGCGACAATGAAGAAGAACCTGTTTAAACTCTTTCAAAAGGTGTACTTTGAAAGGCTACATTTCGACTGTGCATTTACGCTACACTTTCAGGAAAAAAAAAAAAAAAAGTACAAAGTCGTTACAGGGTTGGTACCCTAAGGTACAAAATCTAAAATTCATCCAACGTCTTTGTACCTTATTTTCCCATTAATGATACATATTAGTTTCTTAAGGGACATATAAATAATTAAAATGTACATACTAGTACCTTTTGAAAGGGTACCCTTCAAATGAAAGTGATGTATCATTTGTACCATAAGAACTCTCTTTGGGCATTGCCAGACAAGGACTTTCCCAAACTGGCTTCCAAATTCACATGGGAAACTATAAAACTTGGGTAAATCCCAAAGAGAGCAATAGAAGTGGTTGCCCAAGCCATCTAAGCAATGCCAGGGGACAGAATGCTTAATATCCCCCTCTATTGGTCAACTCTCTCATTCTTTCCCCACAAATGCAAAATCTCTCAGTCTGTTTGTGAAGCTCATCAGACTAGGGTTGGGAATATCTAATCTTAAAGACCCAGTTATTTTGCATACATATCTGATGTGGGTTTCAGTGGAGACTCAAAGTCTCTCTCTCTTTCTCTGTCTCTCACTGTGCACTTGCATGCAGAATGATGAATCTGTACACATGGTGCTGGTGTCAGAGAGAGTGGGGAACAGATGGTGCTCTACGCTCAGAGGAGAGGTTACGGACGCCAATAGGCAGGCGAATGCAGCCCAACACAATTACCGGCATCTACTCTCTATTCCTCCAGCTGAAATATGAATATAGGACTGTGTTCTTCTGGATAGGCAAATGAGGAGATGGTGAGGTCATGGCGAGTTACTGCTGACTTCTTGATTTTTTTTATGCTTACAAAATACACGGCAGATGTCACCTTTCATAATGGCTGTGTATGTATTTATGTAGACAAAATGCAAACTATGTTGTTTTGCATTTCAAAATGGCCACACAAAGATGCAAAGAAGTGATAGATGCGGAACAAATGAAGCTCAACGAGTTCTAAAGAAATGAAAACTAATAAACAGTAATTTGTGTCTGTAGCCTAAGGTGTGTTTATACTGAAACAGAGATTGTGTGAGGAGGGGAAACAAAAGTCATGTTTTGTTAACGGTCATACAGACTGTTACATAATGTTAAATGGTTCATTTTTGGAATACTTTACCCGTCACAACATGTCTAACAGAGCCAAGGGTTTGGTGACGAGAGCGAAGGCGACATTGGCAGGAACTGAGAGATGACATGCTACTGTTAAAAGAAACCAAAGCCAAAAAGTCATTAGCTGGTTTTACATCTACAATTCTTGATGCCAAAATTTGGGATATTGCAGAAAAATGCTGTATGGGAACAATATTAACAATAAATAAAACCATACATAAATAAATTACCGTAACTCCCAAAAAGTGCCACTGGTACGACCAGCACAAACGTTTGGGTTTGGTAAAAATATTTTTTTAATGTTTTTTAAAATAATTATCTTAATTTTTATTAAGGCTGTATTACTTGATTAAAAAAAATGCAGTACAATAGTAATATTGTTAAATAATATTACAATTAATTTGTTTTTTGTTTTTGTTGTTGTTTTTTTAGTTCTGGGCAAAGATTAATCGCTTCCAAAAAAAAACATTTTGATTGTATAATATATGTGTGTGTGAATATACAGTATATGTGTGCACTGTGTATATTTTTAATGTATATATATAAAGACACACAAATACAGTATATATTTAGAAAATATTTACATGTATTTACAGGTATATATTTACATTCATATAATTTATATTATACAAAGACATATTTAATATATAAACATACATATATTTAAATATATACATGAATGTGTGTGCATTTATATATACATAATAATATACACAGTACACACACATACAGTATATTATGTACACAAAAACTTTTATTTTGGATGCAGTTAATCACGATTAATTGTTGCCCAGCACTATTTCAATATAGTAAAAAAAAAAAAAAAAAAATCTTCTTATAACTACTAATGTTGAAGACTAGTTTGTTTTTGTTTTGTTTTTGTTTTTTTCTGTGGAAATTGTGATACATTTTGGGTAATTATTTGATGAAAACAGCATTATTTGAACAGCATATTTGAAATAAAAAATATATTTTGTAAGATTATAAATGCTTTACTTTTAGCAATTTAGTTCATACTTTGTAAATATTAATTAATAATAATAATAATAAAAATTAAAAAAAAAAAAATCCTTTTGAATGATAGTATAGCTAAAGCAAAAACACACAGAGAGAGCTGCTAAATAAAGCAAGGGGATGGGAAGCTGTCTGCCTGATGACAGATGCAATGATCCCAGAAGGAATTCTGTAAAAAAAAAAAAAAAAAAACATAATCCCAAAAGAATGCTACATACGTGGGATTCTGTTCGAAATGCCTGAACTTTGTTGTTGGACAGCCAAGGGGTACAAAACGTCTAGCAAAAACAAACTTTAGCATGCAACATGGCTTCTCCACTAGCCTATAAGAGACACTAGAGAATTCCACAGAAACAGGAGATGGCAAACAAACACACACACCAACAAACAAACATGTAAACATAATCTCACCAAAACACGCAGTATGAAAGCTGCTTATCATCTCTATATTGTGTTTGTTCACCAGGGCTACTGCTGTAACTCCACAAGCACACACTCATACTCACTAATGCACAAAAATAAACATTCTCATGGGAGACAGACAGTTCAAAACAATACCTGCACCATTCAAAGCACTTCATCAGCAGTGGCACTATCATTTCACTGTACTAAGGCCTTCTGTTGAGCCTTATCTCAGCCCTCTGCATACCTGATGGCACGCATGCACATAACAAGGTATTTGTCATTCCTTTGCAGTCATCTTTGACCACATCTCAGATCTGCATCTAGATTGCTACAACATTTCAGTAACATAATGATTTCAGCGGAACATCATGTCAACAAATATAAAACTAGAATATGATAAAAGTTTCTATGCTTTAGAATAGAGTAGGGGAGCGTGGGGCACAAACTAATGCAGGGTCAGTTGTAACACGCGTGGTTGAAATATTTCCACACATGCTAGCATAACCAAATGTACAGCATTTACTAGCTGCCATATCAAAACTATATAGAGAAAAAAAGTGCGCTAAAATTAATATATATATATATATATATATATATTTTTTTTTTAAGATATTTCTGAATATTTATTTACCATAGTAAAAGTAAGTTTCTGGCTGAACTAAATTTTCCAACTCAGTTTAGATTTTTTAATGCTTCACTAACTAGCAGAAGACACTAACCAGTTTTAAACTCCAGTTTATTATTATCCAATAATAATAAATTATTATTTCAGGAAATGTAAAGCATTTTGGCTTGTTTATGCGTCCCTGTCACAGTGCACACAGCGGAAAGGAACGAGGATCACGGAGATGAGGATAACTTTCAAATTAACAGTCTTTAATAAACTTAAACAGGGCAAGACAAGGCAAGGCTGAGACACACAGGGACACAAGGAACGTAACAAGTAGACCAGACAAAAAGGAACTAAACAGGCAGGAACTAAATACACAGGAAAATTAAATACACACAGCTGAACAGAATCATAATCAAACAAAACAAGGACAGGAAAAAGACCATATAAGGACACAAGAGGGCGGGAAACACACCACACAGGACTGACAGTCTCGTGTTCTATGAGAGCTGTGTGTGGAGGGAGGGCAGTGCATCTCTGTTTTTCTGAATGTCTGAATGTGTGTTTTTCATATATTTGCTCACATTGTTTTGAACTAGGATGTACTGTATAGCTGTGTCTTGTGATAAGGGCCGTCTCAAGCATGGTTGCAACGTGTTTGTTGTCAAACTCCAAAATTAGATTATTTTTCCTTCTTTAAACCAGCATCATTTTATTTGAAAAGGTTTATCATTTTATTTTATTGACACAATATTTTAGTTTGCTTGTATATTTTTTGTCATTAGATCACATGACATTTTAAGCTGTCATATGGTCATGAAACTTCAGGCATCCGTGAACGTGTTGCCGTGAAACCCGATGTATGTTTAACTGCGGGTATGTCATTTAACGGAATTATCTTAACTTGTTCTCTTGAACGGAAGATTATACAATCTATACACCCTATGACAAACCATTCTGCTCATAAAAGAAATGAAGTTTTTGTTTGTTTGCTTCACTTTTTCTTTCTCTCACAGATGTCACCTTTGTGGCTAGTGAGCAAAGGTAAAAGTAGATCTATGAGGCGGCAAAGAAATAAGAAATAAAAGGGAGAGAGAGAGAGAGAAAAAGAGCGAGAGACTTCTTTGTGTTCTTAGACAAGCATCTGATTTGAACCCACAGTTCAGGACCTCTTCCCAGAATACAAAGCACTCTTTTATGCACCTCAGACAAAGCAGCGGTCTCTTCCATGTGCACACAAAGCCTCCTCCACTCACTTTGTACACCTTTTGTTTGTTTTAAGTGCTATATTTTCCAATGTTAGCACATTGGTATGAGACACTGATGTTCATGGTGTCCACTCCTGCTTTCAATGAGGCCCTGTATTGTTTTCTTTACATCAAAATAATTAAAAGACTGAAGCACATAACTAGTCACACAGAGTGGCACGGACAGGACAATGTGCATGTGTCTATAAAAAGCAATGTCACAAGAATTAAAAACACCCTTTTAAATACTTCTGTTGTGGAAAAGGAGAGAGTAGAGAGAGAGATCATATCACGAGTAAGCAAGAAAAACACCCTGCTATTGCAAACCCAACAATCAAAAGATATCGACCGCTCTTGCTAATCAAGCCAGACCGAGTTTCCACAGAAAACATGATGTGTGTGCGGGTTCGGATGTGTATTTAGCTTCTACTTCCTGATTAGGCACATTTGCTCATTTCCCGAAAAGCCTTGAAATTAATGAACAAACAAGTGACCAGCGAAACCTCAATGATAATTAGCACAATTATGAAGTGACTCCCTACAGCTCTCATATGCCAGAGACTTACAGTCGTGTTTATGTGCAAATTATGAGCTGTGTGATTTATTGGCTAATGTCTCCAAAGCCTCCAGTGGGTTTACTGGAAGTGATGTTATTGGCTTCATATTTTCAAGAGGTTCTAATTTGCTAAAGGGAAATTATGAAACTCAGTCCTGTTCGTTTTAGAGCGTTTGGTTAGAAAACAAGATGCCGTCATTTGAAGTACAGATGGTAAACCCACATGCCAGAACTCAAACTTCCTCCTAGAGTCTGGCAAGCCCAGAACTTCAAAAAGTTACAGGGTCACCTCATCAGGGAAGAGGGATATTTTTGATCACAGTGACTGACAGGAAGACATAATGCACCACGTCCCAGAATACAGAGCGTGAGCCAAGAATTAAGAATAGTTTTACTTGCAAAAATGGAGAAAATACTGTGATAAACATCATGTTTTACACTGCCGTTGCAAAGTTTGAAGTCAGTAAGATTTTTAAAAAGTTTTTGAAAGAATTGAACCTACCTACCTACCTACCTACCTACCCATCCATCCATCCATCCATCCATCTATCTATCTATCAAATTCGTAATCTAATCATTTTGATTAAAACGATGCATCTTTAAGAATAAAAAATATTACTTTTTTCTTACTGACTGCAAACGTCTGAACAGTAGTGTATTACTGACATTTTCTGAGACCAAATTGTAGTCGAATCAAGCAGCAGCAGTTTTGGAAGGAACACCGAGTCCTACTAAAAATGATTTGATCTGATGCAACCAACAGGAATATTTCAGCTGTGAACGGATCATCAGGATACACAAATCACCCCTGAGAAGAAAAAAAGAACACATTGACGTCAATTAGAAGCATTAAAATGCATCAACACACCATGCTCATCTATACACAAACATATACGCCTTCATTGATATTCAGCCAAAGCAATAGTGTGAATTCACACACTGAGGTGAGGTCCCGTTGAGACGTTTCTGACCAACCTTACAGGAAAATAACTCGCTGAATATTATTATTTCCCCTGTCTTTGTCTGTTTTTGTGTCCGACGCATAAACTCTAAGGAATGCTGGTCAGGACAATAGCCACAGCTGGCCAGGACATCGGCCATTGTTTAGTCTGTTTGGGTAATGACACTGTTTTATAAATCAGTATGACTTTACAGGAAAAACATGTGAATACCAACTAGACAGATCGAATTTCCCCTTACTTGCACGAACAATGGCACAACCTTCTCATAGCTATCTTAATTTGCGATACAAATCAGTTAATTGTGAAAGAACCCTTGATATTAGCTGCCGGTGTTGACTACTATTTGTGCATTCTTTCAGATGAATGCTGTCCATGTTTATTTCGATGCAACAGTATACATATGGGAGTGTCTGATCTCATTTAACTTCTATTTCATTATAATGCAACTTTTCTCCTCCCTACGTGTGTATTTATTTCTTATTCATTCGCTTGTTTAATTCACTCTTGATTTGTTTAGAGCACTGCATGCCTTGTGTCCTTTAGCAGTGAAGCTCACACAAATCGTTCTGGCTCACCACATCCCTTTTTTTCTAGAGAGGTAAGTACAAAGTTCCACAATAAACAATGAAAAAATGTATCCTATTCAAAAAAAGCATTTTCACCACTTCAGCTAATGCTTAAATAGGAAACCACTTAAAAAGACACAAGAATGTTAGCTTTTTGGATGTTCTTTTTCAAAAGTCACATTTCTGGAATAATATTTCAGCTATGGATTAGCATTTGTGAGTGTTTGCCAGATTCAAAAGCTTATCTTATTTTATCAAAGATGGCCAAGTTATCGGTACTGTTGGAAAGATCTTTGATCTTGAATATGCAAGTACACCTCTGAGGTGCGGATCAATACCCCTCTCTTCCTATTCCGTCCTCCCAGCATCCCTCCTTCCCAGCCTCTCATCGTTTTTCATTGAACAGCAAGCTCTTTCATACTGGCGCTGCCCATTAGGATTCAAGTGTGGTGTTCAGGCAAGCTCTCCGACTTAAACAAATGACAGAGTCTCTCCGTCATTTCCATGTCTTACTGTCGGACTCTATTTTTCTGCCATCCATGGAGGCTGTTACACATAAATGGCTCAGTTGCCCAAAGAACAGTTCACGACTGGTTGAACTTGTACAAGTGATGTCTGATGTTTGCTTATGAGTTTGCACATGATTGGTGTGTATACACACTCTGTGTGTGCTGGCTATCACATATGCACACACACACACACACAAACACACAGAGTTCACACAGCGAACTCCGTCGTGCAAAGACAAAATAATGCAAATGAGTGTGTCTATGCAAACGAACCCATCACATGAGCTTTTGTTTCCAAATTACATCATAACACACATGCACACATATGATGAGTGAATAGCATATGAGTGTATTCATGATAAAGGCAAAGCTTAAAAATGTCTAAATCATTTACAAAAAAAAAGAAAAAAATGTTAATTTTATATGATCATTTCTGGTCCCACATTATATTAGGCCTTAACTAAGTAATTACATTTAAATTAATAATTTGATACAATGCACTTATTGTGTACATGCATGCTTTTACATTGCATTATTATGAATATAATTGCATATATATATCCCTTACATCTTTGGGTGGGTCTCTTAAACCTACCCAAACCACCAAACCTGTCCCTAACCTTATTCGTATCCCACCACAATAGCAGCAAAAATGTTTTGCAATACAATATGAACACAATAAGTATTGTACTTATTTTTATTCATTTTAAAAATACCCAATTTTATATTAATAATGTAACTGCTCATCATGTATTCAAGTCATTTTATGTATGAATAAATTAATAGACACAAGAGAGAAAAAAAAAAAAAGATTGTCATGTCATTGACCCTAACCCTAATTGTTTATAGTTGATGTCAGCAGCCATGCAGTGTATGTGGCTTGTAAATGTTCACCAGAGGAACATCAACTTCAAAAATAAAACCAGGAACTGGCCCGAGTAACAATGGATGTGTTCTACTACCGAGCATCCTGGGAGGAAGACAAAAATGTGCGTGTATAAGTTTGTGTGCTGGCATATGTTTTTGCATGTACATGCGTGCATGTTATTGTTGATAAGAGGAAGTTGAGTGAGGTGTGGCTTCTGACTGCGCTTGTAGCGCTGGTTGACTGAAGATATGGAAAGACCACATTGTAGTGCACTTCAAAGCCTGCGTTCTCATATCGGACTTGTGCATTAGCGCACATTCTCAACCCGGCCCACAGGGACTCGACTAGTTGTGCATATATATTTGAAATTAACGTAACTATGACTAAACGCTAAAGCGTTAAAGTGGCTGTAGTTGCTATCAAGTGAGTCCAACATCACATATGGTGTGGTACCCGAGTCTCCCTCCTGGGCTCATCGTTTGGCCTAGTTCTCTGTGGTCAGCCCAGATGGAAGGGTCTTCATTTTGGCACTTCCAGTCGATCACAGCACACAATAGAGCGACTGGTCACTTTTCTTACGTTCCACTAAAACGCTTCTTCACAAATAAGAGACTCTGATCAGTCTGCCAAAGACAATAGAGGACAAATAAGCAAGATCATAGTAGCAGTCCATTTCTGTCCTGTTTGAGTTTGTTTGCGAGCGTGTGTTTGTTTGCATTAGGCCGCTGGCCCATTTTGAGAGTGAGCGCTACAACAGCAATGTTAATGGTCACAACACATGGCATGCAGAGCAGGCTGGAGTTTAGGGGCCGAGGGCTGTGCCGTATAAACAAAACTCATCCAAAGAGATAGAAAGAGAGAGAGAGAGAGAGATAGGACACAGAAAAAGAGAGACAGAGTGAAACTGAGTGAGTGATGACCGCCAATCAAAACGGAGCGCCGCAGCTCTAGCTCTCCAAGCAAACGTCACGTTTCTGGCACGAAGGCCAGAGGAGATGGAAACATAAGAGGGATGGGGAAGGGGAAATTGGAGACTTAACAGCAGTGAAAGCCCATTATCATGCTGTGGCAGGGCTGAAAAAATGGACAAAAAATAATAACATAATAAATAAAGACAAACAAATAGGAAGGCAGGAAATGGAAAGCAAGCAGAACTGGCAGGGGCATCTTGGCTTCTCTCTAGAACCCATCTGCATTTCTTTACAATCATAAAACAACTCCAGGGCAGCATTTATCAGCCTGATACAGCCTCTGGAAAGAGGGGAATTAAAGAGCCAAAATGAGATATGGGGAGATAAAGATGCTATGTGCGCAACGGCTGCCATTTGCTGCTAGATGCCCCCGAGGGGAGCAGGTTGTGATGGAGAGCCACACATTTACACTTCGAATGTTTTCCGAGTAAGTAAAACAACAGCCGTGTCTAGCGTGAGACAGGTTCAACCAGCCGTTCTGTTCCAACGCATGCTGAGAGTGAAGTCGAACGGGAATGATTCAAGCCCTGGACCCGTGCCAGCTCCGATACCTCGGCTGTTTCCTGCGGCGCAGGCTCTGGGTGACCCCTGTGGCGGGCATGTTAGAACATGCATGGAGATGGTTTCAGAGAGGTTAGTGTCGGAAAAGAGTGATATTGTCAACACAGGTTGTCATGGCTTTTGAATGGCAACAAGCAGAAAATACATTGGGTTAATGGGTTAAACAGTGAGAGGGTGCGCCAGTGTGTGTTTAGCACCGGTTTCTTACATCAACGTCCATTACAGATGTCAATCAAATAAATTATTCACACCAGGCTTGTGCACCATTCAGAATTCAATTGAAAATGCCCTTATAATTCCAATTAAGTTTGAATTGAGACAGCAAGCAAGCTTCAAATTTGCTATTTGCATTTGAATGAATAGTATTTTTAAGCAAAAAAAAAAACAAAATAGCAAATTAAAATTGAATATAATTAATTAATTAACAGAAACACAAATTTGATCAATAAAAACCTAAATCATGGCTTACAAATGGCTTCCTTTAATTCCAGTTCAACTTCCTGTAAGTGTGGGCAATTCAATTCAAATTCATTCTCATGAACTGAAAGGGAGCCAATTCCTCAATTCAGAATTTTGCACAGCCCTGATTCAAACGAATAGCAAAAAGCCACCGAGCAAAATCGACAGTGTAGGAGTGTCTTTCCTTCCTCTCCCAGGCTCCTGTCAGCCTGTGGGAGAGGAGCGTGTTGACAAGCGCAACCCCTGTCTTTGTCCCTGTTTGTTTGTGTGTAAACAACGGCAAGGGCAGAGACACCAAAACACCAGGAACTCCAAACAAATGACCCAAATGAAGAGCTCACTTGCCAGCTTTAAAGGGACAGAGTTCACTACGCATCTGTCTGCTAACAAGCACCCTACCGGAGAGCCTTTTGTGCTCCATTTGCGACCTCACTGGCCTGAGAATGACGAGAGGGGACCGACCCAGGGTGGCTTACAATCGAGCAACTGCCAGATCAGGAAACAACATTTAAGCTAGATGCAATCATTTGTTTGTTTCAGACTTAATCAAACAGGGTGGAGACCGCAGTCTCTTTGAGATGCTTTCAGAAGCATTGGCAAACTTCGGCTACCACTACATTACGGTACCCAGGGGCTCCTCCATATCAAAGCAGCAATTTAAGTGTGCATTTATCCACACAAGTCCTTACAGTTCTATTTCTCAAGACATCTTCTCTGTCTGGGCAAGATGAATATGTCTGAGTAAAGTAAAATTTTTCTATTGTATCTAATGCAAATTTACAAACCGATAATTCCACTGTGGCCATTTTGGCACATTCAACTGACAACATAGTCAGTATTTTCCATATCAGAGAACCAAAAAAAAGAGAGATAAACATCAGTCTTTCTGAGTGGATCAATCGTTTACCTTGTCATTATTATTCGGTTTGCATATCAAATGTGTTTACATAAAAATAACAGACTTGCGGGAACGAAAACAATTCCCTTGTCAGCCTAAATATTTTCTTGTTGAAGTCTGGCCTTCGCTAAACAGGCTGTTCAATCTCAATACATCTCCTAAATGTGGCGTGACAATTTGGGCATAATTACATGGCTAATACGTTATTAACAGAGACATGGTAATGTCTTTGGACGCCGTGAGGTGTTATCTCCAATTACCTTCATTTGGGCTTTGTAAAACGATCAGGTAAAGTGTGAAATAAGAGAATCAGATAAGAGGGAGGGTTTGCAGGTGGAAATGTAAATATGCGTTCGATCGAGGTCGTAATGTCGAGGATATTTCATTAAGCTCGCCCGCTGCCTGCTCTGATAGCCGGGATTGGATGAGAAGCGAGGGAGGAGAGGCTGGGACTGAATGGGTGGAGCAGAAAGAAGGGAAAGAAGGAAAACACACACACACACACACACACACATAAAAAAGAAAAAAAAAAAAACGACTTGAGACAAGATTGAATTGGAATATGAATTATGACCTACCTAGATTAAGGTTTCTCTTCACAAACTTTGCTTTTCTACTTTAAAGTTACATGAAGTTCATTTGAATTCTACTTCACATTCAATTTTAAATTGCTATTCTGCATTCTGTTTCATACCTCAATCCAAATTTAGGTATTCAGGCAGCCAAAATGCCTGTTTAAAATACAGAAAAATCCTTTTTGGAGGCTTTTTGTCACTTTAACCAATAGAAAAAGGATTAAATGAAAATAATTAGTAAGACGGGATGAGGACAGGCCGATTTCAAACCTAAATTTCTTATTTAAGCACCAAAGCACATGCTCTAACCACTATGTCACAGCACTGTTTTCCTCCTGCTTTCTACAGGCAGTAATAGGCAATAAAGCGCAAGTGTTTAGTCAATTTACACCATTGTGTTTTGACACATGAACAAACACACGTACACTTTTTGTACGGCGGAACAAAGTGACCAGCGCTGCATTGTTAATAAGGATATCAGCTTGATTAAAACATGCCTGGGGCACTTTCACATTTGTCATAGTTAGATTAAATTCACTTTGAGGCTTTTATATTTGTCTCCTTGATTTTCTCTCTTCCACACACACACACACACACACACACACACACACACACACACACACACACACACACACACTTTGTCAGGCACCAGTGGCCAGCGGTCAGGGAGAGAGGATGCATTGCGGACATCATCTCGTTCATCATGAGTTGGACAGGGGGCAGTAGAGTTGACAGAGCTGTTCCATCAGTCACAGCAAAGGTACACACAAACACACACACACACACACACACACACACACACACACACTACCACACACTCTCACCGGAGATAGATCAGGTTGAGGTCCAGTGAACACTGTTTATCCACTTTCAACACGAACGCACACTTGCATCTTTTACAGGGAGATCTTTCTTTCACCATAAATTTTGTGCAATAAGTCACACATGCTAACAAACACACATCCCCAATGTGAGACATTCACTGGAGACAAACACACACACACACACATGCAATTGTTACAGGGCCATTGTATTTTGGGCTCAGACAGGGCCTGTTTCTGGAGGAGATGGTTACCTTGGCGTTGGGTGACAGCGGATCAATCTGTAATCTGTGTCTGTTATTGATGACGGAGTGTGAAAGAGAGATAGTGGAGCTCAATTCTACCACTTTTCATCTCGCTGTTGTTTCTGAACAGATTCTGCTTGATTCTTGATGAAAGACACATTCTGCATAGAATTCCACAGCACAGTTGATAACTGAATGAGAGATTAACCTGCTGAAAAGACTAGTAAAGGTGGTCAGATTCCTTTTCTCAGAACGATGATAGGACTGCAAAGTTCTGCAAAAAAAGTATATATATAGTAATACTCAAAGTGAAAGAGATTTCTGAGAAAAATATTTAAGGAGAACTCAACTCCCCCACTGTTCAGTAAGGCTCTCTGATGAACACTGCCAGTAAACGCAGAAGAAAGAATGAGGGTGGAGGCCTTGCACATATAATAATATTAGACAGAGACACAGTGGCTATAAGGCCAGCCAGTTTCTACTCTCTCTCTCTCTCTTTCTCTCTCTCTCTCTCTCGGATTCTATTGCCTTTTATCATTTAAAGGAATATTCTAGGTTATTTAGAAATTAACGTTTATGGACAGTATCTATGGCATGCTGTGAATGCACTTGAATGCACTTTAGCTAGCAATTCAGCAGGCTAGCACAAAGCACCTCAGTCCAGGTCACATTTCACACTCAATTAAAAAAAAAGAAAAAAAGGTCAATACCATTAAACACATTTCTCCCAAATTTGATGAACTATTATGTATTCTGAATGTAATTTTCAGTGATAATTGTCATTTGATTCTCATTACTGAATTGCTGAAATACAGTTTTTGATCACACTTTATTTTAAGGTCCAATTCTCACTATTAACAAACCAGTAACACTTTAGAATACGGTTTCTTACTTACTGCATAACTAATAAGGAATTATTGAAGAACGAACAGGTAATTATTCATTAACACTTAATTCACTACTGATAAATACTAAGGAAGATGTGTTAACTAATCAGTATGTAATACAATTTTATGATTGTGTTAACAGTTAGCTAATCAATAACTAATGTATTCTGTCATACCTCCTCAAGAACTACTATTAATTATATACTAGTTAAGGTTCAAGAAAAGTAACTACTAATGAACAGTCATACATTGAGTTGTGACCCTTTCATATAAATGTTATTAGCAGTAGTAGTAGTAGTAGTAGTATACTCTCAGAAATAAAGGTACAAAAGCTGTCACTGGGGCGGTACCTTTTCAAAAGGTACACTTTTGTACCTATTAGGTTCAAATATGTACACTTTAAGTACTAATATATACCTTTAAGGTACCAAAATGGACCCTTTAGGTATAAACATGTGCCTTTTGAAAAGGTACCGCCCCAGTGACAGCTTTTGTACCTTTATTTCTGAGAGTGTAGTATGAAAATGCAATATTAATAAATGCAATAACTTTTATAGAGGTATTGTTTTGTGAGTGTGTTTTGTAAGAAATCAGCTTCCGATAGGAACCCCACCACCACTCCAGTGCCTTGCGATAACTTATCTTAGTTTTTATATTTTAAATACATGTGTATATATGTATGTGTATGTGTGCCTCCTCAGCATATACCATATTACCATTAATTCAATTCCTGTATGTAAGGCAAGGAGTGAGGGAAAATGAAAATACAAGTAACCTTATTGATAAGTAATTAATTATCAAATAATTCTGCAGGACTTATTTCGAACCTGAAACAGCAGGCCTATTCTAAAGTGAAAATACTGGAAACCCATTAGTAATTAATAAATAATTATTAGATAATTCGGCAAGAATTACTTAGAACCTGAAACAGTATTCTAAAGTGAAAATATAGGGAACCCATTAGTAATTAATAAATAATTATCAAATAATTCTGCAGGACCTATTTCGAACCTGAAACAGTAGGCCTGTTCTAAAGTGAAAATATTGGGAACCCTTTTAAGTAAATAATAATTATTACATAATTTTGACTCAAACAGTGTACAGCTCTGAGTACATATTTTAACATCTGAAGTAGATTTGGTATCTGTAAAAATAAAATAATTTGTTTTATGCAAAGGATCAGACATTTCCATCTCGTAAAACGGAATTGGCATGTGCATCTGACATTGCGTACCTGTCGTTTTGCATAACATAAATTGATTTACAGCACAATAATGATGAAGGGTTTAGCTTTAACACAACACAAAAATTACCCAAGACTATATATATATATATATATATAATGTGTGTGTGTGTGTGTGTGTGTGTGTAACGGGTATCGGTTTGACAATAAATCACGATAAAAATCCCCCACGGTTAGTATTATCATTTCATTTTTTAATTACCATTAAAACCGTATTTGATTACCGCGATTTGAACATCTCACGATAAATAAATACTATCCAACATAAAGCACAGTTTTCAGTAACAGTCGCACGTGCGCACAGAGGCAGAGTAACTTAGTTTCATTTTGAGTGAAAACGCGGCGGAAAAGCTGCGAGGTTTTAAAAGAGTGCTGAGGGAATTATACAAATTAATATATGAATTAATTAATTATTTGAATGTACCTGTGAAGGTTCTGACTGTCTTCAGAAACAATTCATATTCGCTACATGTAATACCTAAAGGAAGTGATCTTAATCGCAATTCTACTTTGTGCACGGAGTTTACGGGAAACAGCTGTATTCAGCTTTTCCATATAAAGCGCCACCTGCTGTCAGAGAGTGGATTTACAGAGACTTATATTTACATTCACCCTGTGTGCAGTTTCTGTCTGGCCAAAAATGGACGGAATTTGCATGTCCTGCTGTAAATTTTGACCAGCTGCGGAAAAACAAGCTTATGTGGATTCTACACATTTAAACAATTCAGATAAGTTATGTAGAATTATTTATGGAGCAGATAAAGTACATATAACCATTTATTAATCAATTATCATTTTGACTTAACCCTTTTCTTTATTGAAAGGCTGAGGTTTACCTTTTATATAAAACTTTTTCAAAGCTTTATTTGAACATTTACATTAGATATTTGAACATGCTATTAAACTGTTCTCAGTCAAGTTGTTATTTAAAATCCGAATATAAATCCAAATATTATTGTTTTAGTGATTATGCAAACAAAAAGTCATTTTATTTGTTGTTGGTTGATTTTTAAATATAAAACTTGGTGAAGGGATTTATGTGTCTGTACTTTTGGAACATCTCCAGCACATTTTAATAATACCGTGATAATACTGATAACCGTGATCATGTTGGTCACTATAATCGTGATAAGAAATTTTCATATATATATATATATATATATATATATATATATATATATATATATATATATATATATATATATGTATGACCCAGCAGCTTCATCCCAGTGTTTTGGTTAATTAATTAATTAACAAATCACTATTTTACAGAGTGTTCTGTATCTGTAGTAAGTTGGATGGTTATGGCAAGACAGTGGAGTTGGGGTTCCTTTCCGAAGCAGATTTCCTACAGAACATGCGCACAAAGCAATTATTTACCATACAGGCAAAAACATAAGGGGTGAGAACCAGAAAGGCATAAGTGACATTTCACCAACTTTACAGGAGGGCCAAAACAAAAATGTACCATAGGCTGATCTGACTTTGTGCACTGATTTCAATCGTTTATAATACAAATTTGTACACTTATGGATGACAGGATACTTTTGCCAGTAGAAAGAGCTCATCAAGAGCTTTCATTTGATATATCTCCATTTCACCCAAAATGTCACTTACGCCCTTCTGGTTCTCACCCCTCGTTATGTACAATTATAGTAATGAGTCATTTTCAATGTGCAGCAAACAAAATGCATATTTCATTACCATTATAGGCTAATGTAGTAGTGGACTGTAACAAAGTTGCTACTGTAGTAGTACTTTGTACTGGTCCTTTTACTCAAGTAATTTTGAAAATGGATAGGCCTACTTATAATTTTACTGGAGTAATATTTTATTGGGGTATCTGTACTTTTGTTTTTAAGTTTAGGTATTGGATAGGACTATGGGATGTAGAATGGCCATGCAGAATATGTGCTCTATAAGCACTAATAAACAGCTAATATGTGACCCTGGACCACAAAACCAGTCATAAGTGTCAATTGTTTTTGTTTATACATCAACTGAATGCTGAATAAATAAGTTTTCCATTGATGTATGGTTTGACAACATTTGGCCAAGATTCAACTATTTGAAAATCTGGAATCTGTGGGTGCAAATAAATCAAAACATTGAGAAAAAATACCCGTGCTACTTAAGACTGGTTTCGTGGTCCAGAGTCATACATGTTAACAATATGCATGCTAATAAGCAGCAGGTTAATACTAAGAATTGGTCCCTATACTAAAGTGTTACCCAGTTATATATAAAATGTGCAAATATAAAATGTCTTAAAATCATGTGCAAAATTCAATAATGTGTGCTTAATTATCCTTTACAAAATATTATTTCATTTTGAAGAGAAATGTGACATGCTGGTAACAGATTTCATGATTCATGTTGCAGGAATCACTTTCAAAGGCTTTCTGTGAAAAGCACAGCTGTTTCGTATGTTTCACCATGCTGTTCTGCCTTCTACAATGCTGCGTCTTTCTACTATGCTAAAGCGAGTTAAGATGCCATGAGTATGTATATGTGTGAGTGTAAGGGTTTGTGCCTGCAGCGGTGATTGACAGCTCAGTGCTCTGATTAATGTGACTGGGCTCTGCGCTGGAGAGAAAGGGAGAGAGAGAGAGCTCCCATTCCAGCTCTCAGCCACGTATAACGCTGAGAGCAAGATAGAGAGGAGAGATCATGAAAGCAGCGAAAGAGGGACTGAGGGACAGAGAAACTGGGGAATTCTCTCTCCTATTCATCAAAAACACTTTTAATTATACCATATTGCCTCCTCTAGATTACTCCCATTTACTCCCTAGATTTAGACGCAAGGCTGCACGGAGTGGCTCTGAATCTAAAATAGCAATCTGCTGCTCTCTTCCTCTCATTTTCATTTTATCTCTGTCTTTCTCTCTTCCTCTCGATGACACTTCAGTATGTCTGTCTTTAGCATTCTGGTGTTAGAGTCGTCAGGAGCAGGTCAAAATCATTATTCAGGACAGAAATGCGATGTGGCCTCTCTCACTCTTTCTCGCTCTTTCATCTCGCTGTGTGCTGCGGTGGAATTGAAACAGAGCAGACAAAATACACTAATCAAATGTCAGCATTAAACATACATGATGGCTAACTTTATAAAAAAGAAAAAAGAAAAGAAAGAAGGAACTTATCTATAATCAACATGGCAGCAGGAGCAGACAGGAATATTGATCATTTCTCCGGAGTGTGTGCGTGTGTGTACGACACGTTTACGTGGGTCAAGTAGTTAAAGTCGAACTTGAATTAACTTCACATAGCTGTGCATTGCATCATTACTTAGCGGGAATTTAGCTGGTTGATGATTGCCGACGCACCCACCATTCCACACACATCCTAACACAGACACAAAGGGATTTTTTTTCCTCACAAACTTACGCTCACACATTCCAGCTGCCTTTATACTAGGAACAAAGACGAAGAAGGAAAATACAAAGAGGCAAAGAATTCTCCTTAATTAAAGTTTCCAATCTGTAAATCGATTAAATTAAATTCTGTAACAAAAGAGGGGAGAGACTGCGCTATGCACAAGCCCACACAAACAGCCAGCAGGTGGAGTGTGTGTGTGTGTGTGTGTGTGTGTGTACGGGCTCCTGCTGTAAGAAGATGTGTGTTTGGTTGAGATTAAACACTAGGTTTAGCAGGGTAGGATATTAACTTTGCTTTAGGCCTGCTTTCCAAATGCAGTGGGAGGAAGGGAAACTTTCAGACACAAACAAAATGACAATATTTCACTGTTGGACCTTCATCGAATTGTTAACTACGGCGTTAAATATTTACTTTGTTGTGGGAACCAGTGTTGGGGAGTACTAAATGTGGAAAGTGATGTAACATTAGACGTGACAGCACATTCTTTGTCCTAATATGAATGAGTTATTTTGGTTTATTAATTGATATGAGGTGCTGGGAAGTCTGAATCATTGTAGCCAACTGGTTAATTTAGTTCATGTAAATTAATGGGTTCAGAAAACAATTCACTGATAGATACAAAGTGCTAGGAAGGATGATTAGTTTTAGTGAATTACATATTTTGGTTCAAAATGAAGATGTTGGAAAAAAATAAAAATATTGGCTTGTATGAGGTGTTGGGAAGTATGATTCATTTTAGTGAACCAGTTCATTCGGTTAATGTAAATGAATCCGTTCAAAAGACATTTTGCTGATTGATGTGGCACTGGGAAGTCTGATTCATTTTAATTAACTGGTTTGTTTGGTTCATGTAAATGAATGAATGAATGAATGAATGAATGATTAATTTGAGTCCCTGCACATAAGTGTTTTTTTTTTTAGTAACATATTTGTTTTAACTATTACCATATTATTGGTTTCGACTATTGGTTTCTATTTAGGCTATTACATACATTTTCAATACTAAATCGTGTAAATATACCAATTTAAGATTCTAACTGTTTATGTACCAATAGCTGGTTTCAACAAATGTGTCAGGAACATAAATATAATTTAATTCCTAAATCATTTCAAATGACTTTCTTAAAAGGTTCCTTGCAACTCGGTCTAGGCTGATGACTTTAAATAAATAAAAAAAATAATGATAATCTGACATTTAGATTTTTATTAAAAAAATACTGCCTCATTAAAATATCAATATAGTTGGCTACTTAGTAAAATAACCTAAAACGTCCCTAACTAGCTTTCAAAACATAATTTATCTACTTTAAATTATGATTAGCATTTTAGCTTGACAAGTTAGAGAATCAAAACAGCTTCCTCATAACAGGTGGGAATATATATTTGTGTGTTTATTCACATAAGCATAGGCAAGGGGAAACAAAAAAAAAAAAAAAAAAAACTGTATGATTATAATTGTCACGAATCTGGTTCATGGTCTTCCGTCCACTCGCCATCGGAGGTCGCCCTTCCATCATATTAACTCTTGCACCACACAGACTGTTGCATGTCACACTGGACTGCATTTCCCATCATCCACTGCACTGATTATACAGCTGTCACCAATCACACACTCACCTGAGAGCTATTACACACTCTATTAAATACCCACTCAGATCGCCGAGTATTGTCTAGCGTTTAGCACTCTTCTAGTGTTAGCTACTGTACAAGCCATTCTGTGTTTGTTTTCTGTCTAGTCTCTAGTATTGTTCTGCGTTTATCATTTCTGCAAGTGATAGCTGCTTTACGGAGCCTTTTCCTGTCTTAGTTTCTAGTTCTAGTCTTAGTATAGTCTTGTGGTGTTTCCAGATTTCCTAGTTCCTGATTCTTGCCCATGTATTTTGGATTAACCCTTTGCTTGTTGTTTCGGACTGTGTTTGCTCCTCGCCTGGACTTTTGCTCACGCTATCGGATTACCCCTCTTGTCAAGCCCTCTGGATATTGTCCGCCGATCAAATACCCACCTTTGCCCTAGGATTACTCCTCTGTCTTGCCTGTGCCATACTTGTTTGCTGTTGTTCGACAGTGTGGCAATGAGTCAAGTCAAGTCACGGCTGATCATCATGAGGCAAGTAAAGTCACAGTTGATCATCATGAATCAAGTCAAGTCATAGTTAATTGTCATGAATCAAGTCAAGTCATAGTTAATCGTGAACCATGAACCAAGTAAAGTCACAGTTGATTGTCATGAATCCAGTCAAGTCACAGTTGATCGCCATGAATCCAGTCAAGTCACAGTTGATCATCTTGAGTCAAGTCACATCTCTGCTGATCTTCCAGAGTCTCGCTAAGTCACAGCTGATCATCCAGAGTCACACCATGTCACAGCTGATCATCCAGAGTCTTGTGATGTCCTGTCCGTCACACCCAGATATTCAAGGTCAGTCCTCCATTATCCCAGTCTGGTATCCAGTGTGAGGGATGCACCGCGGGTGTCTGCACGTGCAGCTGGTATCCCCAAACCCACTCACTATAACCCTTCTGTTCCTGAACTAATTCTCCGGTCTGAAGCTCTTCCCATGATGGGGATCGCTTTATGTTGCATTTGGGCTGCGTACACCACCACAGAACTGCCAAAGGTGGCGATGTCCACTGTGATGTCTCCAGAGGTGGGGCGGCTGATGCAGCAGAACTTCTTGGGGTAGTGACGTACGCTGCTGTGTTCTCTGAAGCGATGGCACTCGCTGCAGTTTCTCCAGAGGTGGCAGCACATGCTGCAGAACCTTCTGAAGCGGCGGTGCTCACTTCAGCTCCTTGTATGGTGATGGCGTCCAGCAATGTACTCTCAGCCTGTCGTGTTGTAGTTAAGGAGACTGTTACTGCTGTAGAACCTCCAGAAGTGATGCCAACTGCTGCAGAACCTCGGAGGTGTCAGTGGTATCCACTCATGAACTCTCGTCCTGTCCTTTCACGGCTATGGAGGCTGCCTATGAACCCTCGTCCTGTCCTTTCACAGCTATGGAGGCCGCCTATGAATCCTCGTCCCTCATCAGTTTTTGAATTGTCTGTCTGTTCCATTTTCCCTAGAGTCTGATTTTGAACTGTTTGTCTTGCCAGTTTCTGTCACTGAATTGTCTGCTTCAGTACCAGTCAATGCATTCAATTGTAAACTGTCTGTTGGTTTGAATTCTGCAGTCAAATCTGCTTATGAACTGTTTTCCTGTCCAGTTCCAGTCAATTAGTCAAATTTTGAACTGCCTGTCTGTCCAGTCACTGTCAGTGAGTTAAATTTTGAATTTCCAGTTTTGATCAGGGAGTTTGCTTATGGACCGTCTGCCCGCTCAGTTGCCACCAGGGAAAATATTGATGGACTTTCTATGTTCCCTGTCTCGGTCCTTGAGTCCGTACATGCTCTCTCTGATTCTTGTCTCAGTTTTCCCTAGGTTCCAATCTCTACTAAGGACTCCTGCTCTGTCTGCTCCGCCATGGAGGTCTTCTGCCCTGTCTGCTCTACACTGGTGGACTCCTGCTCCGCTGTGGAGGTCTTCTGTCCTGTCTGCCCCATCTTAGTACTCTTCTCTGCCAGCTTTGCCTCAGTTCCCGGTCTCTTCCGGGTGTGGGGGGTCGGGGTATAGAATACCACGAATCTGGTTCGTGGTATTCCATCCACTCATCATCTGAGGTCGCCCTTCCATCATATTGACTCTCACACCACATGTAACACTGGACTGCATTTCCCGTCATCCATTGCACTGATCACACAGCTGTCACCAATCCCACACTCACCTGAGTGCTATTACACACTCTATTTAATACCCACTCAGATCCTGTTCAGATCGCTGAGTATTGTCTAGCGTTTAGCAAGTCTCCTAGTGTTAGCTACTGTACCAAGCCATTCCATGTTTGTTTTCTGTCTAGTCTCTAGTATTGTTCTGTGTTTATCATCTCTCCAAGTGATAGCTGCTTTACGGAGCCTTTTCCTGTCTTAGTTGCTAGTTCCTAGTTCTAGTCTTAGTCTAGTCTCGTTGTGTTTCCAGATTTCCTAGTTCCTGATTCTTGCCCATGTATTTTGGATTAACCCTCTGCTTGCTGTTTTGGACTGTTTGCTCCTCGCCTGTACTTTTGCTCACGTTATCAAATTATCCCTCTTGTCAAGCCCTCTGGATATTGTCCGCTGAACAAAGACCCACGTTTGCCCTAGGATTACTCCTCCGTCTTGCCTGTGCCATACTTGTTTGCTGTTGTTCGACCCTGCCTGTGTTTTGACCATGTTTCTTCATAAAATCTTGCACTTGGATCTGCATGTCTCACGTCTCATTCGCCCCGTTACAATAATAGCATGCTTAACTTGTCACATCTGTCTATAGTTTGTAAATATAGAATAAAGCAGCAATCTTGTAAGTAGACATCCATAAAACGTGTGATATGCTTCTTTAAAGCATACCAGTCTTCTGGCTTTCTACTGAAGGCCTGTTTTATCTTTGATTCACGAACAAAGATGAACTCTATCCAAGACTGTGCCGTATTCCAGAATCAATATTTCCAAGTATGTGGGCTGCCAGTGTGTTTTTGTTTGTTTAAGCAAACCTACTTTATCAATATTATTCATCAGTGACGGCACTCTTGTGCGCTCATGGGCCTGGAATGATGGAGGAGAGGAGACGAGTGAAGAGGAAAAGAGAGGAGGAAAGTGATAAAATAAGCTAGTGGGTAAAATGATAGACAGGTGTGTTAGTTTTTGTGTGAGAATGTGTGTTTGTCCAAGCACATGCAAAATCTGATAAGCTTCCAAAAACAGCAGAATAGTATGAAAGGACATGAAGAGAGCAAACACTGGTGATATTAAACACCTGGTCCACATTTTCAACCTCAAACACACACTCATTTCAGTCTGTTGGTTATTCAGTCATGCCATAGGTGAACTGGGCTCTAATAGTTAACATATTTCACACGGAAGTAAAGTGCAGTCTGCCTCTACTAAATATATACACACCCTCCCACTTTCCCATAAACCCCCAACCATATGCACAAACTCTGAAACCACCAGAACAACTTGTGCAAAATGTTTTTCTACTATTAGTTTCCCTGTGTTCTTCTCTCTCACACTATAAATGGTCAGATCTCAAGATAATGTATTACTCTTAGGCCTATTTGATGCCAAAAGCCTTCTCAGAAACTTAGATCTTATATCTGCCTTCACCTGGACTTAGAAGAAAAGATACGACATTTATAAATCAAAACCCTTTGGACTAGATCATCCCACGTCTGTGTTCTGATCAGACTGTTCTTTTGGTTTATTGAGCCTGTTCTGAGAACTTTGAGACAACAGTGAATCTTCTGAGTACAAATCCTATCACACAATGTCAAAAGAACAAGCAAATATAGCTTTATTTATAACTCTAAATCATGTCTTAATAGAGTAATTATCACAAAATAAATTGTTTGTTTTTCAAATAAATTAATACTTTTATTCAGCGAGGATGCATTAAATTGAACAAAAGCGACCGTAAAGACATTTATAACGTTACAAAATACAGTATATGACATAGTACATAATATATTTCAAATAAATGCTGTTCTTTTGAACTTTCATCAAAGAATCTAAAAAAATCATCATGGTTTCCAGAAAAATATTAATATATATATATAAAAAAATGTAGCCTTGGTGAGCAGAAGATACTTTTTTCAAAAACTGTTGAACAGTAGTGTAGGTCCAAACTTTTTTCTATTTTCTGACCTGGATTTGTCTTTCTTTATATATATATATATATATATATATATATATATATATACAGTGTATAGAGATTTGCCACCCTTATTTACCTCCATTATATATGTATATATATATATATATATATAACTGGTCCTTTTTGAAGCTTGAAAGCTTCAGTCCCCATTCATTGCAATTCCATGGAAAAAAACAACCAAATAATTTATTCAAAGTATCTTTTGTGCTCCACAGAAAAAAGAAATCCATACATGTTTGGAACGACATGAGAGTGAGTAAACGATGACATCATTTTCATTTTTGGACGAACTATCCATTTAAAACTATTTTTGATAATCATTAAATATTAGGAAGCATTTAATTTCACCGAGAGTGCATTTGCTTGTGTCGGAGTTAATTCATGAAAGAGAGGTGAGAGGCCAGCGAATGAAACCCTCCAGTGTTCATCTGGTCCAGTGGGGTGTTAGTGTGTGTGATATTGTACAGCTGGGTAAGAAACAGGGAGTCTTTGTTTCAGGTAGTGTGCTGAACGCTCGTTAGCCTAATTAGCGCAGCGCCATGTTACTTTGCTTACAGGGCAGCCCTCAGTAATGAGGCCGCAACCTCATTTCCTGTGGTGACGTCACACAAAGAAGGGACAACACACTTGTGTTTCACAAGTCTTAGCTTTCACACAAATCCAAGACAGACACACACACACATTCATAGCCACCATTTCAGTGCCTGCGGACGAGCTTTTGGCTAGCAGAGTCACATTTAGTACGCTCTGGTTGTTTCTTCAAGCAAACACACACATATATAACACACAGGCCTGAAAGGAATGTATCTCAAGAATAGCATTAGATGACTCAACATTTGCTGTTCAAAGACCCACAAAAAAGAGGACAGAGGCAAAGAGTCACCTTACCGGACAGGAAAGTAGACACTTCCACGAGATACTTCCCCACAGATTCAGTTACCAAACTTTAAATAACATAGAGACACAAATCCAGCCTGTGTGGGCATATTTGCGGGAAGATTACAAAACGGAAATGGTGTGCTCATATCCTCTGGGCATTTACATTTATTTTAGAGCTCAGTCTCTAATGGGAAAAGCCAAGATTTTTTTTGCGCTCAAATGAAAAGTCTGTCGACTTTGGCTAATTTCCATCTTATAATTTTCAACCTATTTTATCTGATCATTCCGCCTAAAAAAAAGAAATGCAAAAAAAAAAATATATCCAGAGTGTGATGATGACACAGCCCGGCAGAGCCTTTCAAGAACATCTGCAGACGGGATCAATAAATCAAAGTCTTATTTTGTGTCTGATTGTCTTTGAACCAATTTAAACCAGACCAATGGTCAGCGTCCTATTTGAAACAACAGCTCAGAGGCGTTTGAGCGGCTCTAGAGGCTCATAGCTGTGGTATCATGGCTTGTGTCAATCAGAGGAAGGCATCAGGGACATCCCATGAATAATGCCTGAAGCGGCCGTCTGTCCTGTATAAAGCTTTTATGAGGTGGCTGGTCACTGAGACTCGCAGTGTGTAATTGACTCTTTACAGTCCTTTCTTAAAAAACTGCATGAATTAAAGAATTGTTGGGAGAAGGAGAGAATCCGCCTCCTGTTTTACAAGGTCAGTGATAACAGTTGTATGTGGAGAGTTATAAATGAGCATACAGCGTCAGCGGAGGAGATCACTTGGTGGATCGTTCTAAAAGCCCCCTCATGCAAGGCAGGTGGAAAAAACTCCTAAGCTTCTATGTACATTATGCTCCTGATAAACTGATGCAGATTTTTATTATCATTATTAATCTAAAATATATTAAAGTCAAAAGAAGTTGTTTAAATATTGCACAATATTACAGTTTTTATTGTGTATATACAGTAAATGCATCCTTGATAAGCATAAAACACTTAATGTAAATCTTAGACTTAGTGTAAATCTTCTGAATCTATTATATCCTTATGTGAAAAAACAGACCAAAATGATGTCTTTATTCACTGAAAACCACCTTTAGTTAGCTGTTAACCTACAACTGGATCACTGAACTGAACAGAGAGCTGACCTTGAGAAATGGATGAGTCAGATTCATGAATGAATCATTCAGACCAGTTTTGTGAACAGTGACAAGATCTGACACCAAAGATCAAATGATCCATTCAGGATACCAACCACTCATGAACTTGCATGCAAAATATGTTCAACACACAAAGCTTGAAAGCCCTGAATCCCACAGAAAACATTTTGGATGAACTATTCCTTTAAATAACTATTTCTAATAAGTATAGGCTATACCTTAGAGGATCTCATGTTCTTGGTTGTCCTTCCCTGACAACAGGCCTGTATGGAGCTAAACACATACATGAGGAAGGTATATGAGGGGGGGAAATCTCCTTCAAAAGATCTGCGCATCTGACTCCAGAGGTGATTTGAGGTTCTTTCATAATCAGTGACTAAAATAGTCATTTTGCTCTTGCAAACACAGGGAAGGTGATGCCCTCATATCCTCCATGATGATCTACATGTCTAGCCTGAGGGACTTGTAGCTACAAAAAACTCTTCGAAGTGCTATGAAAGCTGTGAGTGCACAAATACACATACTCTTGTCCCGCGAGGACCTCTCCGTGTGTGTGTGTGTGTGTGTGTGTGTGTGTGTGTGTGTGTGAAAGAGAGAGAGCAAGTGTGTGTGTGTGTGTGTGTGTGATTTTCTCTCTCATTTATACTAAAAATGCATAGATGAAAGGCCTGAGAACAGAGAGTATCTGCTGCAGCTGGAATCATGAGAACATTAGTGTGCATATGCGCATGTTTGTGAGTGCAAGTGTGTGTTTCCAGAGCTCTTAAACTGAGGTGAATTGTAAAGTTCCTGTGTTTGTGTGTGCATGAATATATATATATATATATATATATATATATATAAATACGTGTGTTACAAGATGGTATCTGTATGCACTCGTGTGTGTGGCGAGAAAGAAAAATTTTTTGGGCTGAATGGACCTCGCCGTCCCCTGTGCCCAACAGAGAGATGGATGTTTTGAACAGGATCCAGGCAATAGATATGAAGTCTACTCACATACAATATGAGATAGATAGATGGTAGTGAATGTTTATGTTTGTAGGATTTGACGTAGAGGGTGTGCAAATACAAAGAGGGAAATCGGCTAAAGGTGCAAAGGAAATAGTAGTTGATTATAAGAGTGAAGGGCCTTATGGAGCGTGCAGTTAACTGTGGTGCACTATAAGTAGTGCGGAGAGAAAGAGAGGGAACTGTGAGCGCATTGCTCGCTGGTTTATTTTGAATGTAGGGCACCTCATATCGCAGGCCGTTATAGAAAATTCCAGAGTCAGCGAATCCCGCTGCGAACAGAGATGATGTTTTATGTGAGCTGTAAAGGCTCAATGAAAGTTCTTCCATAACTGGAAGAGGTGGATGGGAAAAAAAAGAAGCCGTTTAATGAGCCTGTTTAATTTGTCCATGAAAAACATAAAGCAAATAGGCAGCTTAATTTGCCGCCATCTTTTATGGTAATGTTCTCCGCAAGAAGAGTGAGAAGAAGAAGAAGAAAAAAAAAAAAAAAAAACGGTGCAAGAATTGACAATATGCATTTCAGAATGCCAAGAATTTCAAACTTCTTCCCAAAACATTCTGAAGGCTTCAAGTGGAAATGAAAGGTATGTCACTATGACAACTGGAGTAAGATGTGCCCCCTCAGACAGTTATTTAACAACCCTACCTAACAATACGAGAGTGATTGAGGGTAAGCAATAAGAGGGTACTTGAAAAATGATGAAAATGGTACTTGAAATATGATATAATATAAATATTAGATGAAAAACTTGCTCGCTGGGCAACATTTCTAATTCTAATTTAAGTTCTGAACTTACTAAAACTGAAATAAAAAATAAAGCTAAATTAAATATATATATATAAAGGCTTTTAACAATGTAAAAAGTGTATGCAATTACTAAAATTAAACTAAAAACTAAAATTAAAATAATAGCTGAAAATATAAAAAAAATAAAAGTGAATTCAAAATATTACAAATACTATCATAGCAAATAACCTATAGTAACAGTGGACTTCGAAAAAGGATGCAAAAGCACCATATAAATCCGAAAATTCCAACCTTCTTTCTGAAACATTCCAACAGCTTCTAGAGGAAATGAAAAGTATGTCACTATGACAACCGGAGTAGGACGTGCCCTCTCAGGCAGTTACTCTACGACCCTTCCTGACAATAAGAAAGTGCTGTAATACACAAGCAAGGTCTGGATTATATATTAAAAACCATGCACTGTGGCAGCTTTCCTCCAGAGGACACTATACATTAAATGTCCTACTGGAGAATTGAATGCGGAACGACCCTCTACCTTGGCCTGTTCAAAGATCCGACCACGCATGCCTGCACTATCCAATCAATGCCTCAATGGCAACAATAAATTGCTTATTCATAGGCCACCGATTTCCCAATCATGGTTCCAAAGCGGCTTCATTTATGTTACCATGGTAGAGGCACAAACACACGTTAGCACACTTATGCATGACCCGGGCCGTCTTTCTTCCACTGTTTACTGTTATGCAATGAGGACCCAGTGTGATTTAACAGCAGAAGCCCACCTCATCCTTTATTCAGAAGGGTGGTTGCTTCTCTTCCGCTTTCCCTCTGTCTGTTGATTTATTTATTTATACTGTTCTTTTTTTTTCATCCAGCACATTTCGTAATCCCACGCAGAGTGAAATGTCCAATTTGATGGCATTGTTATGGTTTGGCATGACAGGTACCGAACGTATTTCGTTTGATGATTTGACAACTGTCATGTACAATAACCCCTCAGAAAAAAAAAAAAGAATAGTCTAAACTGGTCTTTACTGGTTTAAGCTGGTCTCCCAGCATGGCTTGACCAGTGCCTACAATTTCCACCCTAAAAAAAAAGAGAACATCCATATAGACCAGCCTAATGATGCTGGGAGACCAGATAAGGGCAGATCCTTTACAAAGAATCAGCTTAAATCAGCTGGTTTCAGCTGGTCAAGTTTGCTGGTTTTAGAGTACTTATCAGACTAGGGCAACAGCTAGACCATGTTATGGTTTTAAACTTTTTTTTTTTTTTCAACAGGGATGACCTTTAAAAATTCTCAAGACACAGTCTAACTCTACTCTCACAGTTCAGTGAGTCATTGAAGCTGGTCTTTTCACCTTTAACTCAATCTTTAGAGTATTTATACATATAGAGGAAAGGAGAGTGTAAAGGAGGAGGATATACTTCCTGACTCTATCTGTATCCTGTTCGTTGTTTAGGCCTCTATCTCCTGAAGAAGCACTGAAGGGACTAAAATAAGTTTCTGCCCAAACAAAACTAAAGATTCACAGCTGCTAAGCCAGAAAAAAGTGCCTGTATATACAGTCTTCTGTTCTGTTCCTAGTTCACTCACCGGTGCGAGACTTCAGGCCAGTACAAAGCCCAAACAATAAAATAAAGAGAAAGAGAGAAGAAATATTGTACCTTTAAGGTGAAATAGTGTTGTTTTGGACTGGCATGGTGGCAATAAGAACAGGTATGGCACACACACACACACACACACACACACACACAAAAACCTGCAGATGGTTTGCCTCCCTGTAAAGAGACAGAGCATGCAAGCGTGAGAGAAACAGAGGCAGTCAGCCACACGGAGAATAAAAAAAAACAGAAAAATGAGCAACAGTTGACACCCCTTTGACTCCTTTTTAAATGAAAACTGAGTACAGAAGTCGTACGCTGTGCTGAGATTTGGTACGGATCCTGACAGCTAAGCGTTCACTAAAAGGTTTTCAAGCTTGCCGAGGAAGGTTTCCCTCACCTTCATTGTGCCACCTCGGGGACGTACCCTCTGCAAACATAAAAAAGCCACCAGAACAATGCAGCAAAATAAATTGCTTGACATCACAGGGTCCTACTGATGGCATAAACTCTCTCTAGTGCTTTTCTTCACCCTCTGCTCTGTCACTATTTATTCTGCAATTTATTTGACTTGTGCGCGTACGTTGCGTGTTTCTAGCCGTGCCTGAATTCTTCCTTACATCACCAAAACTTCCCGACAAGTACAACAAACAGCTTCTCAACACTTTACCTCATTAATCAGTGACAGATTTCATTCATTCAGTCCAAAACAAGCCACAGGGGAGTTCGGTGTGCCGTCTTGGCATAGTGAGGATTCAATCGCCCAGGCAGCTGCGCTAAATTCTGAGCTTCCCAGTTGGGAGGATATGAACAGGAAGGAACGGGATACAAACAGCGGACAAGACAAGCCGGGATTAAATACATTTGTTTTCCTCCTCGAGAAATGAGTATTGACGCAGGCAAGGAGGCAGGCGGGCAAGTAGGCAGACAGGCAGCAGCCCCTTTTTCCTTCTCACACACGCACCACGCGTCGACAGCCAGGGTGAAAATTAATTACTCAAGAGGGGGTGTGTGTGAGCAACTATCCAGGCAGCAGCAGGAGAGGATGTACGCCTGTGTGAACACGTGCGTGCATGCGTGTGTGTGTGTGTGTGTGTGTGTGTGTGTGTGTTGAGAAGATAGATGTGTAATATAGCACTCGCCTTCAAAGCACACCACTTTACCTGACTTAAGATAATACGCATGCATATTTATCTGACTACAGCATTAGTATTTATGCCACATACTTCAGCCTGCACTGGGCTATGTGCCATTTAAAGTCTCGAGCACTTTTTATCAAATATATTTTTTCTATCTCGCTGTGTTTATCTCAACGTCACTCGTGAAGCATGTTTAAGGCATATGTCCACTGGTTGCCCATTAGCCCAGAGCAACTGTGCAATTATCTGCTGTCAGGATATTTACACCAATCACTCGCATCCTGTTCAATTATGCATGATTTTTAGCCTGCATGCTTTATCCTTGTCTTTTTGTTGTCATAGACATGCTTTAAAGTGGATACTCTACTCTCCATGGTCCTTGGGTGTTGACGTTGAATCAAATTCCCATTAATTTGAATCAATACCAAGAAAAAAACAGATCTTGGTTTAGATCTTAAAAGCAAGAGGTGTCAACCTCCACGTTCACATGTATCCATTGTCCAAAGCAGACAAAGTATGCTTTCGTTGGCCACTAGCCGTGGAGTTTAATCCCCTTAGGTGGGATGTCACAGGGTCGAGGGTGAAGGGAAGGGAACACAATGCACAGACAAGACTGCTGCTGTGCTGGAGAGACGAGAATATCCATCACCCGATTTCAGTGCTACCCTTGTCATGACCCCAAACATCCCAAAGTGCTTTTAATGTATATTTAGGCATAGCATCAACATCAGCGCTAATGAATGGAGCTAAGCTTAGCACTAGCAGATGGTATCACTTTGATTGTAATGTGTCAAGGTCGCTTTGCTTAGATATGATGATATGGCTTTAAATAAATAATAATAATAAAATATTATTATTATTAGTAGTAGTAGTAATAGTATTTTATGTACCATTTTTATTATTTATTATAAATGTATACTCTAGATTTACCAAGTAAGCATCACCTTAAAGTACAGATATTTTTTTTTTAATCAAGCACTAGTTTATTTTTAGCACCAGTGCACTAAAGCAGAATTAATTTAATTAAGTTATCTTTAGGATGGGGACCCAAAGGTAACACCTTTTCCTGTCAACAAGCCCAGCAGTAACCATGGGGTCTCAAGGGATGGAAAAAAGAGAGAAAGAGAGAGAGAGAGAGAGAAAGAGAGATACTGAGGAGAAAGAAAAATGGATGGAGCTACAGAGCAAGATGCAACAATTCCCACCGGTTCTACATAGTGACCCATTCCCAATAGGCAGAGATAGGCTGGGCTAGGCTTTCATCCTCTGCTAAACTATAAATCTCAATGCCTTTTTGTGGCTTTACTGAAGCTAACCTCATTTATCTCTCGTTACATTTTTGTTTGTTTAGAATGAATGCGATGAATAGAATTACCTCTAACCATATCAGACCATCAAAGACACTGTGGCTGAGGCAGATACAGTCAGCATTGTATCTTTTTTATCCCTGCCGACTGGCCTCTTATTGTTTGTCCTTGCTGTTTTTAAATGGCAGCCATTAAGTCAGGCCAAAAGCAGGTTTGGGTCTTCAGAGGAACCACAGGGGGCGGTTTGCAGTTCACAGCCCACTGACGGAGCTGCAAGTCCCCCACAGATCGCTCGCATTCAACTGGGCTTCCTGCTGGGACGGGCCCTCTTAAGACACAAAGCTGTCTCAATCCCCTCCTTGCACATACAAGCAATGGTCTGGAGCGAAGCCTTTATCATTCTAAGCAGAGACATTGTTGACTATCAACAGCTGATTCCGCAGACGAGGTCCCCCGCATGTCTAGGCTTTACATCTTAAAAGCCTCCGACGTCTACTGGAATCTGAATAGCATTAACATTTCAACAGACTGGAATATTGAAACAAGCCAGCTCTGACGGAAGAACAATTTCTGTCTGAAAGAGACACAGGCAACGAGATGTCAAAACGCGTGTTGCCAACTTCTCACGAAGAACGGGCTGATGTAAACAAGGTTGAAGAGATTGATCAAAAAGAAACATGTTACAGCATGTGAAAGGAGATGGGATACTGCAAATATGTAAATAGGAAGTTGACGCATTGCAGGTCTACGTCCACATCAAAATGTTAGAATAAAAAAATGAATATATATGAGGTCACAAAACTACATGGAAAATAGCTAACTAAATAAACAAATAATTAATAACTGTTTTAAATAGTATAATAGTTAATATACTCAAATGTATTTCACATTAACCGCCCAAATAACTTAAATATCTCTGTATTTCATTCAGGGTGTTGCAGTATGAATTACAGGTACTTGAAGCCGAACGGCATGGTGCAGTCACATGACCTGTTTGGTTTATATTGCCTTAACATGGCTGTTTAATTTAGGGTTCTATAGATCAATAGGAACATCTAAATATAGCTGTGAAATGACAAAAGTGAAGGACTACATGGTGGCTCATGAATACCGCAGATTGGCTTCCTGCTGAGGCTGAGTATGGAATCCCACTGTCTGCGCATATACTGTACTTACACTATTGGTATGTAAAGACAGTTTAACCTGGACAGGCTTTGTGTCAGTTACTGATGTAGGCACTGCAAAAAAAAACGTTTCAATGAATAAGCAGGTAAAATGAGAACTGTAAAGGGTGTTGGTACATTTCTGATAACTGGTAACCAAAGCTAAAGAAAAAAAGAAGGAGTAGTACTGGGATTGTCATGTGATCTAATCCACTCCATCTAAAATAAATCAGCTTTTCTTAAGATACTTATATGACTAGAGTCTTTATCTCATGTGAGTGTACATAACTTTAAATATATATATATATATACTTAAACACATACAGTATATGTTTTGGAAATATTTACATGCATGTATTTGTATTCATATTCAATTTATAAATTATATAAATATAAATTAAAAGCGATTAATCTTGATTAATTGTTTGACAGCACTAGTTTAAACAGATAGTGGAGTGGAGCGTCAACAATTTCCCCTGCATTTCTTACAGATTTCTGATCATTCGAAATCAGATACAGATGATTACATTTGTTTGAATGCATTATTGAGAGAGCGATCACGTGTGAATAAGTGTTGTAGTACTTGTCATCATGCTTTCAGCTGAAAATATTCATTATCTAGATGGAAGAAACAAATTCCTTGAGAACTATAACTTCTTGCTCATGTTCATTGCCGTCATCATAGCCTTCACATTCTCTCTGATTTGAGTGATTCTTCTCTATCAAGCTAGATAAATATTTTTAAGATGTGAATTCTTGCTAAATAGTTATAGCTAAGTAGTTGCAGTTATATTACGGGTCGTTGGCATGAATTGTACTCGTGATGGAGCGTTGGTGGAGTGCTCTTGGAGTGAGTGTAAACCACGACGCTCCGACTTTGAAAAAATTAGCTCCTCCCTCCATTCAAAATCACACCGCTCCACTCCGCACTCTGCTCACATACTCTGCTACAGTACTATGCACAGTACTTTATGCATATAACTTTTTAATGAGAATAAAAATTATTGAGTGTGCCTTTAAAAATGCATAAAAACATCTATGTGCACACATGCCCATACAGACACACACATTTGCATGGACCCACACACACTTATAGAAAACGGCAAGAACATCATCCATCACCCTCTAAATGCGCAGTTCAGTCCCGTCAGATAAATGCCTCATTAGTGCTGAATCCAGAAAACTGCACACACACACATACACACTCACAGAGACAGACTGGTAAAGGCATTATACATGAGTTTACTCATCCAAATGTCCATTTATTGGCTTTGATGGATCAAATAAGGATAAATGAAGATGGGGAAACAGATCACCATGGCTTCCTTTCGTCTGTTGTTGCTCTGCTTCTTTTATCTCCCAGCATAATGGCTAATGAGATGCAGATGACGGGTACTTCAGGAGCAGGCTGGAAAGAGAGGGCACAAGGACGGGAGAGAGGACTGAGTGAAGCAGGGAGGTTTGGAAAAGAGGGAACGAGGGGGAGGGTATGTTTACCTGGCCCCTGATCTCGATTTCAGAGGCCTTTCACAAGCAAATCAAGCCATCTACAATTGTCCGACCTTTTGAAGAGGGCCATGTGTGTGTGTGTGTGTGTGTGTGTGTGTAGGGACTCTTCAGTCAAAGCGCCGCCAAGCCCTCTAAACAAATATCCACAGCGAGAGCCCACCGACTTAACTGGGAAAAACCTGTTCAAGTCCTCTTCAGCGAGAATTACAGATGTCCCGCACCCATGGCTTGTCATTTAGGTTGTGTGTAAAGCTGCTGTGTGTTTCTAAATGATTGGGTGCAGGTGTATGTGTGCAATTGCTCTTCCTGTTGTCATCTGTAAGCAAAAAAATACAGAGTCTAAGTGTGCACACAAACTAGCCCCGTTCCACACTGCAGTGAGACATTAGTATGGATGAGAGGAAAGATGCATGTGCAGCCCTAACTACACTGAATACCAGAGCACTCTCTCTCTCTCTCTCTTTCTCTCAGCAGTCCTTTATCTGCCCTTTAAGGGTTGCATAAAAACGAGAAACCCCTCATTTCTCGGTGGATCCTCAAGTGTTTGCGTGTCTCTGAGTGCGGTGGGGAGGAGAAAACGCAATCAGCTGTCTCCTGCCTCTCACATCTCATTTGGGCTCTGATGCTCCAAAAGTCCATTACCGAAACAAGAGAATAATTAAACCGAAGCGTAAGTTGCTCTGATAAGAACAGATCCGTCCTGTCATACACTCGCCCAATAAAGCAACAGATCCATCCTGTCATCCGTTCCCGGTGCTCGGTTCCCCCGCAGGGGACCAACTTCAACAACGGCTCGTGTTGTAGAAGTGACTCTCATGAGCGTGGAAACGCAAGCTCAGCGTTTAATTAAGAAAAACACAGTCTTACATGCTCTATAAATGAGGAAGCCAGGGTAAAAAAAGAGAAAAGGAAAGAAAAAAGTACTGGCCAGATTGATTAGGGAGAAGTGGGAGGGGTTGTGAGGGAGAACGGCAAAGCAATGGCTAAAGGAACAAGGAGAGAACAAGCAGCTAGAGGGGGGAGAGGAGAGATAGAGGAGAAGAGAGGAGTGAAAAATGGAGGGAATGCAGATTTATGGAGTGATATTTTTCTCTCCGGCGGTAGGAATGTCAGCTCGCCGCGCTCTCACCTCATATAAGTAAGCGGGGCTGAGCCAATCACAAGGGTTTAGTTGAAGTACTGTGCTGACATTATATCCTCAATTTGACCTCTGACCTCTCACTGTGTTCTCTCAACCTGCGTCATTGAACACGGAGGTATATCGCAGAAATATTATGGCACCATTAAGCTTCCATATGTGCTTCTATGGCTGATGACTACACTTTTGGATCAATAGATCAATCTGTGGGGGACAATCAAAGGACGTTCTTGACAACCGAGCATGTCGGTTGTTACGAACGTCCTTTGATTGACGTCCAGATTATGTGATTTGTGAAAAATGAATGAACCGGAACATGAAATATTAATCAATGAGATCCAATTCTAGGACTTTTAACAAGGAAAACATTTGACGAGAAACAAATGGTCGCCTCTCTCATGCACTTCTCGCTCGCTTTCTGGGGACTCCACCGAATAATGAATTCATTTGTGGGGTTCAAGTTTCAATCTAATCAGGAGAAATGGGATAATTAAGACAAAGCATTGTGGGGGAACCCTGGAACAACCCCCTAACTTGTTTACTTGACTTGAGGTAATTAATATCACACAAGTGGGAATTAAAGGCAATTGAGTCCAGGGCCCGCCCACAGCATTAGCGTAATCAGTCTCGAGTGATTGGCTACAGTATGAGTGACAGCTCATTCAGCCAAGCATATGTTGTGTGCTCAACCCAACTGATGGAAGTTTCATTCCGGCAGTGAACAAATTCCGTTCGACCTGAAATAGAAATTATTTTATCCAACACACTCTCTGAATACTGTAACAATAAGAGGCTTGTTGAGTTTAAACCACCTGCTGAGAGGGAGACACAACCCATTTATACCTGCAATGGTGAACGGTGAGTCTTTATAACAAAGAGTTAGCTGTGGGAAATGTGCTATTGAACAAAGTCCAGACCTTTCCCTACTGCATGGACACAAAACATTCACTCACATTTTGCTAACAACTACTGCAGAAAATAAATTACTTTCAACTTTTTTCTTTTCTTTTTTTCACAATGAGGAACCATGGAACCAGTTAAAAAAAAAAAAAAAAAAAACTGTTCGCATTTTTCTATTGTTAAAATAAAAATAAAATAAAATATAATAAATGTAATTTAAGTACACAAACATTTATACATTTATATCTGCAATGGTGACTGGCGAGTCTTTATAACAAAGAAGTGCATAAACGAAGTCCAGATTTTTCCTTACTGGATACAAAATGCTCACTCACATATTAAAAAGCAGGGGGTTTTAAAGCCTGATGAGGTCAAAGGACACTGCTGGCCATTTCCTGTCAATTAAGAGCTGAGAGCCAGTCATCAATCAGAGCTTTCTCTATGAAAAACACACACATATGTGTGTGTGTTTCCTAAGGGTTTCTTTTATGTTCAAATATTTTGTTGATTTTTATTCACAAGACCATAACAAGCTATTATTACAATCAGGCAGGAAGGCTGATAGTATACACTCACATTTTAAAAGTTCAAGTACCTAAATACTTGAACTGAAATTCGCATGAGCAAAGCCATGTTGACATTCAGCGTCTTTAGCGTTCTCACAGTTCCCAGTGGGAAAACGGAGTCATGTCACAGATCAAGTTATACAGCTCACCGTGTTAGCATTTCCACTTCAGCGTGTCCTTAGGGTCAGACTTGATACCTTACACCTCCACTACAATCAACACATTCAGTAGCGCAACTTCCAGACAACATCGCCGGGACCTTCAAACAAAGGCCCTGTCTATCTCTCACCAACTAGCCTTCGCTAAACAGACACTAGAGTGAAAACAGGAGGCTTCTGCAGACTGATAGATGGATGGGGAGACGGACGGATGGATGGATGAAGAGATGGATAGTCGGATGGATGGCCACCCAGAGTTGTCAATATCCAAGGGATGCACGTGGGAGGGGGGAAAGAAGCTGTTTACGTTCGCTCTAAGGCTCTGTCAGTCCTAATCAATCAATCACTGAGCGGGCAATAAATCACCATTCTTTTCAAAGCGCCGGTGTGGAAGCAGATTCGCAGAGTCTGGTGATACACACGGCGATGTCATAGGGACACATACTAGCTTGCGAAAGAGAGAGAAGTCCAGATGGAGGGGTGAATGGGGGGATAAACATGGAAGGACGGAGGAGTGGTTGAGACTGACAATTTGTCAATCTGGTACACTTAATGCCAAGAAGTGCACTGCCACATAAATGTGCTATACATTTCAGATACATAGAATGTACTGGATGTGCTGCTGACATATTACATGTTGACCTTTGACCCATATGTCCTTTGATCAATGTCCATAAAATACTACCATAAAAAAATTATAATAATAACTTCACAACAACAAGAAGTTAATAAAAAAAATGAAGACATTTTGATGGAATTTATCTTGATTTTTAATTTTTTTCTTACCAAGTTTTAAACAGTTTTGCATTTCAGTAAATTGTCTTTTCTTTTTAATTATGCTTGTAATGAAAACTATTGATTGCGAGCTTGATTTGTTGTAGTGTAGCATGAGGCTGGTGGTGCAGAGGTTGCTCTTGAAGAACCTTAGATGTACTCTCGTTATCTCTAGGGCAGTGACTGCAACCTAGATATGTGGACAGGTTGAGCTCAGAAATTACCCTAAAGACCTCCACACAGAATAAGGTTATCACAATGCAGTGTGTGTGTGTGTGTAAGAAAGAGAGCTGGTCATGGCTGGGGAAAAACGAAGGATTACGAATTTGTCACTGTCAGCTGTGCTTGCCTCTTGCACGTAAGTACAGTGCTTCCTTCTCCTCTGTCTCCTTTACAGTCCTTCCTCATGTCTGTTTATAGAAAAAATATCACCCATACCTTCAGCAAAAATACCTGAGACTTGCCTGTCAAGTCTCAAAGGCATGCACTCATATGCAATACACAGTTTGTGGGTGGCAATAGCTTCCATAGTCAACACACACACAAGCTTCTTTCTAAAGAACAAAAAATACCTGTTAACCTGGATCTGTGATCCTACAATGATAAAATGTTTGTGTGGGTGTATCCATTACAAATAATGGATGCCTCTCCATTTGCCCAGTGGAAAAAGAAAACATCACTGAATTATACACAACAACCTTAGTAGGTCATTTATATTGACCCAAAACACACTCATTCCTATATGCAAAAAATAAACGCATATGCATAAACCCATCTGCCTGTGAATGTCTTTGCCAACGGCATCATGCTTTTCTTTTGGTCTAAGTGAGATTGTCTCTTCATCCATCCCCCCATGATTCTCTTCAACACAAACCACTTTTCCCTTCGTTCTCGTTATCTTTCCTTCCTTTGGTCGTGAAAGCAGAAAATGAGACGAGCTATATGTACAGAACTTTGGTGGTACAAAGAAGGAACTGCACCCGTTTTAATGTGCACATGTTGTCTTTGCTGTTTTACTAACAAATTCATTAAATAAGTTATGCAAATCATGTAATGCCCAAATCCTGCCACAAAATCTGTGCTGAATGCACTTCTCACAACAATTTTCCATCTTGTAGGTCTGATCTAAGCGCTTAACTGCAATGTGGCAGAATTTATTAGGATTGTGCAACATTTTTCCACCCCAAAGCACCTAAATCACTTTTAAAACTGCAGAAAGCATGCTCAGCTATATACTTAGATATATCCTTGTTGCAGTGTGTGTTTTTATTTTATTTATTTATTTTTTTCCTAAGAAAGGACTGTTTACTACCTGATTTCTTGTAGGTGCTAATAGTGTTAATTGCTTAATGTTAAGTTTTGTAAATAAGCCACATTCTATGCAAAGCCAAATTTGCAAACAAAACAGATGTGTATGCATTTTAAAAATTGTCATTGACTTAATTTAAGCATGCTGCAGTGCTATTTCAGCACATTTAGTGCCTGATTACGCAGGATTTTGCGCTGTGCTGAAGTGACGCAACCTCCGTGTGCAGTTTCACCTTCTCATTTCCTGCTCCTTCTTTCAATCAGAAGAGCTTTAAGCACTTCTGACACAATAACAAGCGATATAATTACTCCAAATGCTCTGTAACAGTTAATTTCAAACAAATTATCTGTTATATTTACAGAGCGAACAAACGAAATTAGATTTTGAGATCCTGTGTTTAAGAGAAATAAAATGGGAAATTGAACATGGGCGTTCGTAGATCTCTTCTCCATAGACTAGATGATAGTGAGGTTCGTCACAGCAGTTAGCATGTGCGATAAAGCCCATCATTAAATAATACAAATGACAACACAAAGCAACGCTCTGTGTATACAAAACGGATGCTGTAATCTTTATTACTGTTATTCTATTATTATCATCATAATATTAATTCAAACACAGGGGATAATGAAGAAGCTATACTCTCTCTCTATCTCTCTCTCTCTCTCTCTCTCTCTCTCTCTCTCTCTCTCACTACCCTCCCTTCTTTTTTTCTTGCTCGTTAAAGATGAAGAGAAAGACAGAGATTTGGCAGGCAGCCATGGTTCAATAAACTCCACTTGGTAGCACAGCCGTGCGGCAGTCTGTTCTGTTTGGCTTAGGAAGTGCGCTATGCTATTCAAATTAAATACGACTGTCCTAAACATATACACTAATGGGACAGGTGCTTAGACACACATGCATATGAACACTCCGGTCCTCCTTAACCCACACACAAACACACACACACACACAATAACGGTCTCCTCTGCCTCAAAACTAGCGCTATATAGGCCTCACAGCGTTTACACAAGCACTCCGATGAGCCTATTTACATTTTCATTTCTTGCACCCCAGACTCACGAATCCAGCCAAATTCACAAATTGCGATATCTGCCTCAGGGCACCAAACAAAATCAATTTCACCATCAAAAGAGCACAGAAAATATATACGAAGTGTGAAACTGATAGCAAACATCGACTCGATGCATATTACAGAAGAGGTTCACGTTAGCTAATGGCTAATAGTTTTCATACATGGGATGTACATGACAAACTGCGAGTCTGATTTGTTTTCATTTCAAGTTGCAAGTTGATATGTGTAGCAGGTTTGCTGGCAGACACCATATTGGGAGGGCAGAAGTCATACAGGTGGAATCTGCACGGGACACCTACAGGTAGTTTGTGAAGGGTTGAGGTAGCCTACGGGTTACCCTCAGGAACTGAAGACATGAATCGACACACACCGAGACACAAATAAGTAAGTAAATAAATAAATAAACAAAATCAAAACAACTCCTCCAGTACAGAGTGCAAGAAAGGGGCAAAAAACATATTGCAAGTCCCCACTGAAAACACACGGTATGTCATTTTTCGAGGTTGGCCACTGAAAAACACTAGTTTGTATGCACAAATGGAGGGAATGGGTTTATTGATGCGTACACAGACAGTACCTATAGTACCTAAACACGTAAGAAACAACTTGCAAACCCCTAACGTGCACAAAAGACAACAAAAAATGCGTATGTACATCACAGTGTGACAAACGCAGCTTTCGTTCTGCCTCCTTTCATGCAGCACTCATTTCCTTCGTAACGGTTATGATTTGACTCCCTCCCCTGCCGTCACGAAAAGCTCTCTTCCTCCCTGAATGCTCCGACCTGCAGCCACGATACAGTCTTCCCTCCTTCCTTCAGTTATTCTCTTTCTTTTTCTTTCTGTTCTGCGTGGCCCGGCATATGAAGCACGGCACCGTGTATCTCTCTTTGGGGAAAGGCAAAGTTATTGGATTGTGAAATTACAAAATAATGAGGCAAAAATGAAAGCGCCACACTCTTTGTTTTCTTTCGCGTGCACACATCTGATAAGAAGAGCGGCGGAGGGCTGGGGGACGAGAGACAGTGAGGAGGGATAGGGAAAGCACAAAAGATGGGGAACGACGAACTGACGGGGGAGATGACAAGAGGAATGTTTGGATAAAGATTCTCTTTCCTCTGTATTCGCAGACATGGCATGGCTGTAAGAGAATAGAACAGGTTATCACACAGAAGGATCAATGCTCGGCTCTGTACACATAGTCATTCGGGTGGAAGCATATGTGTGTGTGCCTGAGGCATGTGAGCACGCATACCAATAACACTGCTCACAAAGAGCACACAAACACACACACCAACAACCCAACAGTGTAAACACGCTTGCTTCCCAGCACAAAAAGGTCATAAGTAACTGCACCTCCAAAGTCCAGTAATAACAGCTCTGCTCTGAAATCTGGTGAACTACCTTGCTGGCTAATGTCTACATGGGGAGTTCAAATGAATCAAAACTAAAGTAGAACTTTATAAGAAATGGAATTGATGCTCTACTTAGAAAGTCAGAGACAATATAAGGAGGTGGAGATAGACCACTTGTATGTGAATGTATAGAGAGATCATAATTCTCAGTATGGCAGCAGTTGGAATGGAAGGCCCACTATGCAGTTAAAACAAAATCACTTTAGTTTGTTTACTCCAGTTTCCTGCCTGAAATTACAGTTGTTTAGTGTAATTTGAATTGCTGATGATATTGAAATGTAATCAGGGAAAACAGATTTGAAGATTTTGATAAATAGCTGCTGGTAGTATTAACAAGATTGCCGCTGAGAGAACTGACTCAAGATACTACATACTTCTCTGTTATATTATACTAGACAAAAAACAGTATGTGAAAAGAGTAGTTTGTACATTACATTTATGCATTTAGCAGACACTTCCAAAGCCACTTACATTGCATTTAAGGTATATACATTTACATTTGATCAGTTTTTGCTTTCCCTGGTAATCGAACACATGACCTTTGCATTGCTAATGCCAAGCTGTGATGTTTGAGCTACTGGAATGCAGAATTGTCCGAACTCACAGTACTCATGAGACCGTAGGTAAAAAAAAAAAAAAGTATCTGGATACCCTATTACCTGAGAGACTCAAATCACATTTTCAAAGCACATTTTACTATACCATGAGGAAGCAATGCAATTGACATATTTCCAATATGTCCATATTTCATTCATACAACACACATTCATACTATATAGAGAGTGTGATTTCAGACACAGCTGTAGATTGCACCACTCATGCAAAGTATACAGCATACTTGGTTTGTAATTGATTTTGTTAGAGTTTGCATGGTTAGCATGTTGATTAAGTAATACACAATACTACACAATACTCTTACAAGCATAAAACATTTAGAATATAGGCTGAAATGACATCTCAAATGTGACAAATATGATATCTTAGACATCAGAATCAGTTTAAAGCATACTTCACTTCAGGATCCTACTTTAAAATGCTGTCTAGGTATGCTGCTCACTAGGTTTTGGAAGTCATTTACAAAACAAAAACATTGCTACTCTTGAATTTTCCTGTTCCCTTTCTTTCCATGTAAGTGACAAAGCCTGTTTGGTACAGATTTGGTGCAGATCAGTTAACAAGCAAAACATGTTGGTCAACCATTTTTGCGTTGTGTTAGTAAAGCATCCCGTTGTTCTTTTCAACAGGGTGTGTTGTACCCTACACCCCTTTAGTTCTCTCTCAGGTCTGTCCACTCACAGACACACTCGTTCCTCTAACCCAAGTAGGCACTGATTGATAATTTTTGCATGCGCTGCCATTGATCGTCTGCGGAGACGGCTGGCGTGTTACCCGAAGTGTTCTCCTCCATAAACATCGTCTAATCATGCGCAGCTACGGCCAAAAGAAAGTAATTACAGCCCAAGAACAAAGGGATCGATGAGGAATACAAGCACAGACGCAGGAGATTATTGGGAAATGGATTGGCTCAGATCTTAGCTAAAGGAAACTTAATGAAGAGCAATCATACATTAAAACAGCTGAGTGTCCGCATTATCCATTGTTTCATCCAGGAAGACGCTAGAGGAAGTCCAAAAATAGGAGGGTTTAGAAGACGGGTGTCTTTGCATTGTTCTTGCCATTGTTTTTTTTTTTTCCCTGTGTTTTTCTAGTCTCTTTGTCTGTCTCGCTCTTACGCTTGTTTACCGATAATTCAGAGCTTGTGCTTAATACCTATATTAAACGCGCTTCTGTCTGTCTTTTATAAAATACTTTATTGTGAAATCTATTCATAATGATTACAAGCCTTCCGGGAAAACATAACACTGACAATAGTCAAAACTGAATAGGCTTAAAAATGAATAATTCATGTTGCATTAACCCTAGTAGGACGGGCAAACGGAGATGACAGACAATACCTTTTTGACATACGACTTCACTTAAGAGTGGAAACAGAGAATCATTGATTTCATGACCTTCTGACAGCTCTCCAAATGACCATAACATGATGGCCTGAGGGGGTGACCTAATTCCTGTTCCAGCTGTGGCTTCCTTGAAGTTTAGATGTGATTGCAATTAAAAACCACACAAAAATAGTATTATTTCTACATTCCATTGTGTAACCATCATAACTTCTTGTTTAAACTTCACTGACAGTCTTGAGGGGTGTCACATGACTCTTTAAGCACTCTGAATGATTCATTTCTTAATCTGAGGAAATGATCAGCTTTGGGGCCTGTACGTCGAGCGGGGACTCGGACTCGGGCAAATCTGAATTGGGGACTTGTCTGTCAGTCATCGGAGAGCCTGAAGGGGCCTTGGGTCCCAGCCCTGGGCAGAGACTCTGGGGAGGCCCTGGGGAACAGACCAGTGCGCAGAAACCCTACTGTGACCACCAACAGCAAGAAAGTAGAAGAGCCAGGGAAACTATTACACTAGGAGACCTGAGCACAGTGAGTCAAGATACAACACTATCAACATTTTGTACCCTGATTGCCTGGAAGGACACACCTAAACCCTAACAGATGGAGAGAACGCAAGCCAGGGTGTTTGAAAATACAGAATGAAGAAAGATGTTCTCCGGGTCAGCAGGGAGATTGAGTGTGGTCGAATGGCCCGGGTTTAATAGCAAGAGCGTTTCTTACTGAAGCAGCGGTGACACCTGTGCTTCCAGTGGACTAGGATTGTGTTTGAGAGGAAGCAGAGAGAGAGGGAGAGTGATGTATGACAGCAAATGGAGTGTGACCACAGAGGACGAAGACAACATTGAGAGAAAGCAAGAACGAGAGATGGGGGGAAAGAGAGAGAGAGAGAGAGAGAGAGAGAGAGAGAGAGAGAGATGGGTGGTAAAGCAGGTTTCTCAAAACCCCTCCAGACTCTATCAGGACTCAATTACTGCACCTGCTGGGCTCTCAAAACCACAAGCCACAGAGATGGCCACACCACACCAGAGGCAGATGTCAACCTCCAATGCACACTTGGGCTTTTGAAAGATGCTTGTTGCATCAGAAAGGTGTACTTATGGCATCTACCAACAGGGACTAACTGGATTATGCTAAATAGCTGCTTGATTTTGACTTGCCAAAATACATATAACAGTCAATATATAAAACATAAAAAAATGTATAAAATATTATTAAATACTACATATTGTTTAACAATTTTAAATATACATTATATAATATTTATTATAAATATTTAGCAATATTTGTTTACCAAGTACAATTGCAGGATATTTTTATTAAGCACATAAATATTTAAATGTATTTGTAGTATTCTTAGTATGAAATAAATATATTTTTAAATACATTTTAGTATATTTAATTTATGTTAGGCTATCTATCTATCTATCTGTCTGTCTGTCTGTCTGTCTGTCTGTCTGTCTGTCTGTCTGTCTGTCTGTGTGTGTGTGTGTGTGTGTGTGTGTGTGTGTGTAGCAAAATAAAGCTAAATATAATATGCACTTATGTAAACAACTTAAAAAAAGACATAAAATACAACAAACAAGTATGTAAGCTAGGCCCTTTTTTCGCCACATCTTTGATATTGTCTTTGTGGGTTAAAGGTTAGTCTGGATATGATTAGTTTGGCAAATAGTTAGCTAGAAATTAAACCGGCCAAGCAGTTAGCATAACAATGAGGTTTGCACGGCCAAGGCAGTGAAATTAGTTTGGCGTAGGGTTTGCACAGGACAAGAGAATGGCTATGCGCACGGATGATAGGGGATGTTTTTCAGATATCTTTTGAAATACATATGGCATTAAACTGCAAAAGACCGGGTTCAAAGCTAGCATTACCATATTCACTGCCGATTAAAATTATCTCCGTCTCTAATACATTTTTGTATCTGTGCACAAAGCCACTGTGATGTCATTAAATGTCACCGGTGGGTAAAGAGTTTTCCCTGAAATAGATCGGCCCTCAGAATAAAATTACTTACTGATGTCAAGAGTTATATTTTCATAGAGCACCATACCCTCTTACTGTCATAAATGGAGGGACGGGAGAATTAAATATCATTAAATATCACCCTTCTCATTACACCATGCAATTACACTGGGATCTGGGTTTCAAAGTCCTCACCAGTTGCCTAGCAGTCAAATTATGCCTCAGACAACCGTGTCGATCAAATAAAGAGACGGAGGGTAGAAGGAGAGGAGACCTCTGGGTAAATGAAAATGGCTTATGACTCACCTCTATCTTTCTGTCTCTGTATCCCTGTCTCTTTCTATTGCTCTCTAAAGGAACTGCTTTTTTAATAAGAGGAAGAGTCATTCGTTCTAACCATTCATTTTATCAGTGTTTAAAGTTGACATCTTTAATAAATGTGTGTGATGGGATCCAAAAGAGAAGGTGGAATCAATTTAAAACATGGTTGCTACTTACACTCATTTGCCAGACACGCACCCCTTCCCTTTGTCAGGATGTGAATCCGGCGACACAGAGTGATTGATCGTGGGCACGGTTAAAAGAGACGCACATTAAACTGCTGATCACAGAGTGTGGATATTTGCAATACTACCATGGTTTATTCTCATATTTCATATTCATCTGGAGACGGGGAGTTTGTTCGAGTTATTGAGCGTAATGAGCCATGGGGGCGACCGAGTTTACACAAGACAAGCAGCTGACTGCTGCGCCATTCAATATTCACTATACTACTCCGGATTTGAGCGTATGTGCGTGTACGACTTGTAGTGGTTCAATAAAAAAAAGAGCAAAGAACATAATTGCTTAAGATGTCAACTGAGGCCACACAGCCACTTAGAGAGTAGGATTACGCAATTCACTCTTTCCCACTTTACACAACAACCACGGTCAATAAACACCTCAAGCCCCATAAACGGAAAGAAACGGGAATTCTTACAGGAAAGAAACCAAATTAAGAGACGGGATGAGGGAAGTAATACAGCATCCGTAAAAAGTATGACCGTTTTAAAGTCATTGCATTCGTGTCTGAGTTGCCGCACAATAGCTAAATGTGAATTCTTTCTCATTAGTGCTCTCATGCTTCCCTCAGGACTGTGTCGACTGCTAACACCGTCTGTGTGACAGAGACAAATGAGTAATGTGTTTTAAAAGACAGTAGGTAGAGGATATTGCTCAAGGCTTCAAGGTAAATAGCAGTGAGACCATTTGTTTGGCAAGGGGGTGAAGTTACTAGTTGACTCAGGTGAGTCAGGACACACGTATTGTGTTACTGGTGACAAGAAGCAGGTGAAACCAGTATATGACTCAAGGGAACTTCATTGGAAAGCATAACATGAGAGTCAGCTGATCTACAGAAATGTTAATGCGGGGGTGTGAGGGTGTGTGTAAAGTGGAGTTGCAGTGCGGGGGTTGAAAGACAATTTCCTGGCAAGGACATCTTTCGCTCAATGTGTGTGTGTTGATGGGTGTTTGTGTTCAAATGCGTGAGGGAAATGTAAATATGTATGATGATGTGGTAACAGCAGTGGTGTGAAAAGCAGCAGGACAAACAATAGCTCCATATAATGAATTTAAGAGGCCAAAAATAAGAGCAGTAAAATAGCTGCTAAAGAAATAATTTCAAAAATATTACTCCAAAATAAATGGCTACTCTGGCAAAGAATTGTGTAGTTATGGCATTTACCAGCCGAGAAATATATTTATTTATAAAAAATATTTATACTTATATTGTATATAGTTTTTTGTTTTTTTCTCACAAAGGCAGCAGTTAAACAGTAATGATGTGAAATATCACTCCTATTACACACACACACAAACACACACACACACACACACACACACACACACACACGTACACAAACACACACACACTTGGGATCAGTAAGATGTTGAATGTTTTTTTTTTTTTAAGAAGTTTCTTCTGCACATCAAGGCTGATCAGAAAAAAAAAAAAAAAAAAAAAACATTATTTTGTGAAATATTATTGCAATTTAAAATAACATTTTTGTATTTTAATATACTTTAAAATATAATGTATTCCTGTGATCAAAGCTGAATTTTCAGCATCATTACAGTCTTCCGTGTCACATGATCCTTCAGAAATCATTCAAATATGCTGATTTATAATCTATGTTGGAAACCGTTGTGCTGCTTCATATTTTTTGGGGGACGTGTGATGTATATTAGGATTCTTTGATTAATAAAATGTGTTACAATACACAATGCTATTCAAAGGTTTAGGGTCAGTATTTTTTTCTTTCTTTTTTTTTAAAGAAATTAATACTTTTATTCAGGAGGAATGTGCTAAATTAATAAATGCCATAGTAAAGACTTATATTGTTAGAAAAGATTTCTATTTTGAACAAATGTTCTTTTTAACTTTGTATTCATCAAAGAATCAAAGAAAAAAGTATCACAGGTTCCAAAAAAAAAAAAAAAAAAACAATATTAAGCAGCACAACAGTTTCAACACTGATAATAAATCAGCATATTAGAATGATTTCTGAAGGATCATGTGATACTGAAGAGTGGAGTAATGATGCTGAAAATTCAGCGCTGCATCACAGAAATAAATTATACTTTAAAGTATATTAAAATAGGAAACCGATATTAGAAATTGCAATAATATTTCACAATATTACTGCTTTTCTGTATTTTTTTATCAAATAAATAAAGCCCTGATGAGCAGAAAAGACTCCCTTAAAAACATGAAATCTTACTGATCCCAAACTTTTGAGCGGCAGTGTATTTGTGTGTGTGTGTATATATATATATATATATATATATATATATATATATATATATATATATATATATATATATACATACATACACACACACACACACACACACACACACACACACACACTAAACAATAATAAAATATTGAATATAAAAGCCAATATACAATATTACTTTAAGAAACTGCTCAAAATTATTGTTTCTATTACTGTTACTTTGCATGATGCATTATTTTCTTGTTTTTGTCATGCGAGTATAAGAGCATAATAAATCGAATGCATTATCATTATTCATTATTTATACAACGTTCAATAATATTACTATAATTTGTATTACTCCTGTTTTCCGCCTCTCTTCTGCAGTGTGCCCTTTCAGTGTACAGAAGTGTTTGCCATGTCCCCATAGCCACTCATGGGCTGTCAGACTGTAATCTGAAGTGATTGAATGTGATTGGATGTGGCTGACTTTAACCAACACACATAAACTGACACACCCTCACACACACACACACATTTCCTGAAGCTACCGTTGATGTATTCCACGCTACACTTTCCAAAAACAGACAGCCAATCTGCCTCAGGGCGATCACACGTTAACCAACCAATTTACAGTGGCACCTCGTACACCGCGGCAAATGCAAACTCATTAGGATTCAACTACACACAACACGAACGCACACGCAAATAGAATCTCATTAAAAACAAGGAAATAATTTTGAAAAAGTTCCACTCAAGTCACTCATGCATCTTACATGGCCATTAACGCTCTGTTAGCTAAGTACAAGAAGTTGTGTATTTTCCTTATTAAGATGCATTATCATCAAATGTGAATGTAAAAGCACAGTTAGCCACACACTAGGGTCTTTCACACCCTGCTCCCTCTCGTTCTCTCTCCAGACGTGACATAAAAGTGTGAAAGAAGGCTGAGTGAAAGGAAAGAGCGTGGACAGGAATGAATTTCATGGCTATAGCTCTGGAGAGAGCCGGTATTGTGCGGCTTTGCAGTGGAACGTAGTGTGTCCCTGACGCCATGACTCCGGTGTGAATAAAGCCTAGTCCTGCCTTTTTTTCACGTGTATGAGGGCCTGTGTTGCGTTTTTGATCTAAAACACTGAGAATACTTCAATGGCAGGTGGACGGCAGGGGACACAGAGCTTGACAGATCTGGCTCAAGCTGAATTTGAGGAGGATTTGTGTTCTGGGGCCTGTTCCTGGGGCGGTTTTGGTTTGTGGCATTTAATGAAAGGACACTCAGGGCAAATTCACTGAGCTGTATTGCTTTCGCAGGATTTTTTTATTTTTTTTTTTCAACACAAACACCTCCATCTTATTCATTACCAACCAACTGCCTGATATCTGTGCTGATGCATGAATGAATGAATAAACTAACCAACTAACTAACTAAAATACAAAAATACCAAAAATAACATTTCTTATTTTCATTTAATTTATTTCATTTATTATTTTGATTTAGTTTAACTTGATATATTAAAATAGCTAAAACTAAACCTGAAAAAAATAATATAAACTATATAGAAATAGAAAAACTAATACAAATAACAAAATAACAAAAAAAATACAACTTTTAAATGTATTAAAATCATTAAAGAGTAAACTCCAAGGCTCTTCTCCCCCGATAGCTCAACTTTACACCATATCATGGTTCATTTATATTATTTTATAGGATACACACACACACACACATACAGTATACATACATATATATTTATCATTATTATTATTATTATTATTATTATTATTGTTGTTATTATTATTATTATTATTATTATTATATAATACCTACAAATAGTCAGACATGGATCGAAATTGCATCATGAATTTATGGGAATGTTTGTGCAGTTACCCAAATACTATTACTAATACAGTTACTAAAACAGCAAATAAACAATGCTTTTAGCAGCATGCTTAGTAAACTGCCCCTACAGTGATGAAAATGTGATGGCTGATTCCACCTCAGTGCAACATGTTCTGTGAGCCTGATCTATAGGCGTCATATGGAGACCTCCATATTGATGGGTGTTAGTCTAATTGAGGGAGGGGGGAAATCTGTTTGCTGAGGCTTGATTCACAGTCTGTAAAAGTGATGAAAACAGGATGTTGTTCTACACACAATCAAGGATGACAAAGATTACGCAGTGGATGCATGTGTATCTGTGAGTGTGTGTATACGTGGGTTAAGGGTGCACACATCACCAACAAAGAGTTTTTGCTAAATTAAATCTCTCATTCGAAGATGATTTTATCCAATATAACAGTTATTTTCCTCCTTGTCAGGCGCATAAACAAACCAAACTGAACGGTAATAGGTTTTGTGCATTTATTTTTGCCGGCAAATGGACGTGATGTAAATTTCTCGCCTTTTGGTGCATTTAATGCACGATCACTGCCTCATGCTAAATGGCTGTTATCTGCGGACACAAGTCAGCAGGTGTTCACTGAAGCCGTTAACCGGGTCTAAATGAACAGGCCTGGGGGGAAGGATCCATTCTCTTGATGGGCTGTTGCACAGTAAACACTGACCCAGGCCTGACCTGATCAGACAAGTGCTTTTACTCATCAGCTCTGCAAATAGGTACGAGTGCCATTAAGACATTAATTTGGACCTCCCACCAATCTAACTAAAGACAACGTGCACAACACACACACACAAGTAATGATACACAAATCAGCAGGATGGTAATCAGAGGGATCGTAATGTGTTTCCACCGTCAGAGCAACAAAGACCACACAGTGAAGACAAGCCAGATGCTAATGAAACAGTGTGTGTGCATGTGTGTGTGTGTGTGTGTTTGTATATACTGTATATGTGACCCTGGACCACAAAACCAGTCATAAGTAGCACGGGTATATTTGTAGCAATAGCCAACAATACATTGTATGGTAGGGTGACCATATTTTAGTTTTCCAAAAAGAGGACAGTAGGGGGTGGGGTTCGTGGGCGGGGACATGGGCAGGGCTTCGCCTAACAGTATATGTAGCAAGTTTTTGGTTTGTTTGTTTGTTTGCTTATTTTGTTTTTAATAAATACAAATAAAACAGGTCAATATAACAGACAAATAATAGATAATGCTAGTGTAAGAAGGTCATTATTTATAATAAATAAAAAGAAAATAAGTAGAGACTTAATTTTAAGTGAAAATAAACAGTGCAAATGCTCATTGAAATATATTTAAATACACCGCATACAGATAGCGGCTCCCTGATGCGCCAAAATTATATACAATATTACAATGTTTAAAGGAGTGGACATGAAAATCGCGGGAGCGAAACACATGTTGAATCCCGGACATTTTGGGCGATTAAGAAATCCCGACCCGACGCATTTTTGTAGGTCCAAAAAGAGGACATGTCTGGGAAAAAGAGGACATATGGTCACCCTATTTTATGGGTCAAAATTATTGATTTCTTTTTATGCCAAAAATCATTAGGATATTAAGCAAAGATCATGTTCTATGAAGATATTTTGTAGCTTTCGTACTGTAAATATATCAAAACTTACTTTCTGATTGTAATATGCATTACTAAGAACTTAATTTGGACAAATTTAAATGCGATTTTCTCAATATTTAGATTTTTTTGCACTTTTTTGCATTTATTTCACAATATTACAAATTATTTATATATATTTTTTAATTTTATTTCTTAATTTTAATATTAATTCTGTCTTTAAAACAATACATATTACCATCCCATATGTGTGTGTGTGTGTGTGTGTGTGTGTGTAGAATATTGTATCAGATCAATAACCGTTGTCACTTTAGAATGTTTGTCCTATTCCTTTTTGCCACATAGTGCAAGCTGTGACCATTAAGTGTTCAATATTCTGTCTCCCTGCATTTTTCAAAGCGAACACTGTTAATAAAAAAAAAAAAATTGTCATAGAACAGTGGAGAAGTACGTGAAATAGGAGGTAGACTTCTCAAATCTATAATAGACAGAAAGATAGAGTACTAATTGTGTTTCTAAAGAGAACAAGTGCAGACACACATATTTATACAAGTCGATGACTTCCTTTCCTAAGTAGGCAAACACTTACGAGACAATATCAGTTCTGCTAACAGTAGCTCATCCAAACACACATGTGCACAGCACTCAAACAAATACCCTGCCTTCTGTAGATTGGTTTTGTGTGAAACTGCCTCCACCTTTGTCCTAACGTCCATCCTTCTGTTCAGCTCGCGTTTCCTTTTATTTACCTCTCTCTCTGTCTCACACACAAAGCAAAGCAGTTGTTGAGGAGTTCTCCTCCCCGCATCTCTCCAGTACGCTGCCATTGTCACCATGCATCCTGCTGCTGTAGAGTGTGTGTGTGCTTTAGTGTGATCGACAGAGGTTTACGGCTAAATGAGGGGTGTGAAAAAGACAAAGACGGAGAGGAGAGTGGGAGGCTGACAGAGCAGCACCACAAAAGCACTTAACAACTTCACACACACACACCCTCTCGCTCCCTCTCTCTTTCTCTCTCTCCCTCTCTTTAAGTGGTGACAGACTGGCAGCTCCTCTCCGTGAAGTTAAATGTCAGATGCAGTACTCGGCTTCTCCCTGTGTCTTCACTCCTCTCTTTTCACTATGTCTTGACAGGTGCCACTGCCGCGTTTTTATGTTCCGCAAAAAATGAGCCCAAACTCAGCCGCTTGCCGACTCACTTACAGCTTCCTTTCTGACCTCTGTCCACTCCGTCTTCACTTTATCGCATCATTTGCTCCATCCCAGTTTCACTCACTGGATTTTCCTCCTTGTGTAGGATATTTCTGGTTTAAGCACTTTTTTTTGTCAGGCCTGCAGGGCAATCGCACCATTGTTACTAAGTTTTAAACTTCCTGACACAGCAGATATCCAGCGCCCACTATGCCCGCACGTCAGCAAGATCAGTTAAAAAATTCGTAATAATGTTCCTTGAGAGTTTGGAGAAAGCGTATCACAAGTCAACAATCCATAAAAAGTTGATTATGAATTTCGCTTTAGTCCCAAATGCACATCTTGCAAAATTGCACACTGTCATTTGCATCAGAACCCAGTTTTTTGTTCAACTAGGGACTGTTTTTGTGCGAGGACACATTTGTTTTCCATCTGCCCATGGTTTGTACGTAAATATGAATTACCCTCAGCGTGTACAACATCACCGTTAGATATTAAAAAAAGAAAACGGAAGATTGAATAGAAATAACTTCCATTTCATGTGATGCACGTCGACATTAAACAAACCTACTCTGTATTATGAAGGCAACGAAACGTCCATCTCGACATGTGAGCATAAGAAAGCTAGGAGAATAAAGTGAGTCATCCTGTCATTCTGTTCTTATGAAAGGAGGAAGTGAGAATCATATTGTTAAGAATACTAAACTCCTTTGACAGAGGCTGACAGGTCTCCACTGCTGAGAAGAAACTCAAAGACGGAGCTAGCAATAGCACAACAATTGATGTAAGTGGACGCCAGTCGCTACTGTTTACCAAACTCTATACTTTTATCTTTTTTTCTATCATTGTTTTTTCATGCTGAGTCCAAAACATCATTAAGCTACTGTTCAAAACATTTGGGGGTCAGTAAGATTTTTCATGTTTTTGAAAGGAGTTGCTTATTCTCACCAAGGCTGCATTTATTTGATCAAAAAATACAGTAAAAAGAAAAAAGAAAAAAAAAAATATTGTGAAATATTACTACAGGTTAATTTAATATATTTTAAAATTTATTCTGGTCACAATCCTTCAGAAATCATTCCAATATGCGGATTTAGTTAACATTTATTATGATCAATGATGAAAAAAAAGGTAACACTTTATTTTAAGGTCTCTTAACTAGTTGCTTATTAGCATGCATATTAATAGAATATTAGCCATTTATTAGTAGTAATTAAGCACAGATTAATGCCTTATTCTACATGACCTTATTCTACATCCCTAATCATACCTAATACCTAAACTGGTAACACTTTATTTCAGTGTCTCTTAACTAGTTGCTTATTAGCATGCATATTACTAGAATATTAGCCATTTATTAGTAGTAATTAAGCACATATTAATGCCTTATTCTACATGACCTTATTCTACATCCTCAATCCTACCCAATACCTAAACTTAACAACTACCTTACTAACTATTAATAAGCAGCAAATTAGGAATTTATTGAGGGAAAAGTCGTAGTTAATAGTGAATAAGTGTTCCCTATTCTAAAGTGTTACCCCTAAACTTTACAACTACCTTTCTAACTATTAATAAGCAACAAATTAGGAATTTATTGAGGGAAAAGTCGTAGTTAATAGTTAATGTGTTCCCTATTCTGAAGTGTTACCAAAAAAAAAATATATATATATGCATATAAAGGCGCAATTCATTTTGTGAATTCTCCTCTGACTGTAGCACATACATGTTTTACACACTTAAATGGAGAGAACAAGAACAAGTAAACTATGAATTGTGGAGACTTAGTGACAGTCCAGTGGTGCTACATCTACATCTGGGATTAGTCCACAGGACAGTGAGATAAGGTGCATGCTTGGCTGGATTGTGCCACCTGGAATTATTTACAAGGCAAAAGTTTGGCAAAGACCATAACAGCAGAACTAAGAGTTTAGAACTAAAATTCGCATTAAAGAAGATCTAAACTTGCATTTCCAAAACACCCGTGCTTGAAAGCCAGCATAGCAGTAGAATTAATGTTTTAGTATAAGATAATAAATAAAAAAACTGACAAAAATAAATAACAAATACATTTAAAGAGACAGTTCACCCAAAAATGAAATTCCTGTCATCACCCTCATGTAATTTAAAACCTATGATTGTTGTTCTTCAATGGAAAACTGGTTACCACCATAATAAAAAATATCTTCTTTGTGTTCCGAAGAAGAAAGCAGGCCATATAACTTAGAATAACATGAAGGTGAGTAAAAAACAAAAACAAAAACAAAAAACATTTTTTGGGTGAACTATCCCTTTAAGAAAGAAAATCATCTGCTATTCTTTATGCATTTTTACCCCTCCAAAATTCAATCTTAAATTCCTTAAAAAACTGATTAAAAATACACTGAATTATCTACAAAACCAACTGTGACTGATTGTTTAATTACATTAAGCGGCTCAAATGGAATCAATCGCAAAAAAGGAGAACAAGAAAAGCAAGGATAGGAATATCAATACAAAGCTGCCTTTGGCGTGACAATGTTGACTTAAAAGTTCAGTGCTTTCAGGAGGAGACTGTGGGATCAAGTGTCTCTAAGGGGAACTTAAGCACAGTCCTCTTGCCCTAAAACCAAGTAGGATGGTCAAAGAGCAAACACTGCCGTTATCACTTTTACACATGTACGAAAGAAACATCTCCCCTCTGGGCTTATCTTCAGCTCTGAGCAGTGAATTAGGCACTGGTATGGGAGTGGTGCTGGGGTGGATGTTGGTATAAATCACCTCAAGGTTCGATTTGGCACTTTAAGGAGAAAGAAAATCAAAACCTCAACCTCTCTCCTCCTCCCTGCTCTCTTTTTAGCTTTCTTCCCCTGTTTCTCTGCACAAATCACCTCTACTCTGTCCGTGTCTCCCTCGGGTTATATGAGGCTGAAGATGCAGCTGGGGAATGGAGGGATTAGGAACACACTCCTACATGAATACGTCACAAATTGCATGGCATTCAGGACCCAGTGTGTGTGTGTGTGTGTGTGTGTGTGTCACAGTCAAAGCTGGGTCTGACACACATCCATGCTCTCTGACGATCCTGGATTAGTCTGTTGATGTGTTTTGGGAGCATGAGTGTGTGTCTGTGCATGTGTGTGAGAGAGAGTGCATCCCTGGCACTGCTAATGCTACATTTGTGCTGAGATAGGCCTGTTCTGAATCTGCTCTCAAAGGCTTATTTGGGTTCCATTAATGATGGCCTCACCCAGTAATCTCTCTAAATTGGAAATCTGATGAGAAGTTTAAAAAAAAAAAAAAAAAATCACTTTCAGTTGGGAGAGTGCATATGCTGCTGTTCCTTCCCTTAGGAGAGCGAGGAGGGGATGTAGGGCGCGAGAGGAAGAGAGAGTCGTAATCGTGTCTCCGATTTAGCCTGCTTTGCATTTAGTGGAGTCAGGACCAGGATGCTCACTGCTCCTCTGTCGTCATTTGAGACGAAAAAGACGCCGCTCAGGAAAGTACACACAGTTCTACAGCTTTTCCTGAATCCTTTTACAGCTTCCAGACCACATCACAGTATAAGAATATCTCTGCAAATCTTTCATTTTACCATCATGACGTATACGGCGGGGATTAGAAACCCTTTTTGGTCTGCTGAACCTCTATGACCTAAATTATTTACTGAAGCTCCCAATGAGACTTTAAATAATGTTCTGGACATTCAATCAATTTATAACTCGACTCTCTGAAATATTTGACTCTGAATGGTCAATCATGGCATTCAGTGGTCAAATCGTTTTATGTAATGACTGCTAAACTGTATATTTTGTTGTCATTGCTGTTTCACGTCTCTCGTACTGCTTTTTTTTTCAACTTCAAATTATTATTATTATTATTATTATTATTGATATATATTTGGTTAGCAGTATACATATTTAGTGTAAGCAGAGTAGCATACAGTCAAATGAAATATAATTAAAATTAAAATATTAAAATATAATTTAATATAGTATAAACTATTATTTTTATTTTTTACATAATGTTATATATATATATATATATATACATTCTGTAAAAAAAATAATTATAATTTCAATTTTAAACAAAGTATTATATTTTGACCAATTTATTTATTTATTTTTTACGATTTTATAAAATGTGTTTTAACTAATTACACTCCCCCCTCCCCCATATAAATCTCATGAACCTGCATTTCCAACATGAACCACTAGGGTAGGAAATGTAGTTGGAAATTACAACTTTGCAGACTTGGAATTTAATTTTTTTTTTTTTAATTTCCAGGTTTTTCCATGCTCGTGGGAACCCTGCAACTTGCCAACTGGAAATACACATTGTTAAATATATATATATATATATATATTGTTTTTTGTTGTTGTTGTTGTTTTTTCAGCTGAAATGCTAAAACACTGGAGATGTGAGCTGCCTTGTAGCTGACAAACATGTGCTGTAAGAAACAAGCATCATGGGAAGCCCAGCCCAGCCACCAGCCCCATGGAGACCAACGCATGACTTCCCAAAGTCTTTTTCCCGTTCATAGGCCACGGCAAATTTATGGGATTTACAAACGTAGCGGAGAGGAGGGCAGCGAGAGGCGGAGAAGAGTGAGATGGAATGACAGAGCATGAGGGGAGGAGAGGAGGAGGGCAGCGAGAAATGAGGATCAGAGGAGGTCAAGCAGAGGATTGGAAATGGAGGCGAAAAGGAGACAGAGAAGAGCGAGAGTGACAGCAAAGAGACAAAATGAAGAGAAGAGATTAAAAGAGTAGAGAAACAAGAGAAAAAAGTGAGAAAAGACAAGAGAAGCTGAAGTAGCAAGAAATTAAGACATAAAATGAACAAAGAAGAGACAACACAAGATGAGAAGAAATGAAACAAGACCAGAAGAGAAGAAACAATGACATAAGAGACCAGATGTGCACAAATAAAATGTTTAGACAAATCATAATGAACAGAGAACAAATGAAGAAACTAAACCAGCAAATAAACGAGACACTGGGGAAAAATGGCACAAGTAGAGAAGAGACGCACAAATAATGAAAGAGCAGAGAATAAAACTTCTGAAGAAAAAAGAAGAAACAAAACAAGTGGAGAAAAGATGAGAAGAATCTAGATGAGTAGAGAAGAAAAGAAACAAGTAGAGAAAAAAGAGAAGAAATCATAGTAGAGTAAATGATAGTTAGTAGAAACGAGTGGAGAGACAAGTGGGTAAGAAAAAGAAGAGTTGAGTAGCAAATAGAATAAGATGAATAGAGAAGAAAAGAGAAGAGATGAGAAGAAAATAAAAAAAAATAAAAGGTAAGAGACAAGAAGAGGTGAGAGCCAAAGACAAAATCTAAGAGAAGAGAAGAGAAGAGAAGAGAAGAGAAGAGAAGAGAAGAGAAGAGAAGAGAAGAGAAGAGAAGAGAAGAGAAGAGAAGAGAAGAGAAGAGAAGAGAAGAGAAGAGAAGAGACAGCTGAAAAGAAACGAGATGAGACTGGTAGAGAAGAAAAGAGAAATCAGTCGAAATGAGACTAGACCAGCAGAAAGGAAATGAGACGAGACGAAAAGAGAAGAGAAAACAGAAGTGACCCACCCGTTTTATCTTATCATGTGTGTAATGTCCGCTCTTATCCCCTTATCACTGTGAAATGGAATTTGCCCAATGACATGGAAATCATCATTTAGGGGCGAAACAGAGACTCTCCCGCACAGGCCAACAGAGAATATCCAGCACATTTACATACGGTCTCTCTCTCTCACGCACACACATACTGAGACAGAGTGAAGAACAGAGGGCCCAGAGTTAACAGGCATAAAAAGCAGTGTGCTTCACCGAGAGTGCGGATAAATGTCACACACAGCGGCATTGCATTGAGCCTTCGGAGCGCTCTAAAGGTGCCTCTCACTAGATAAACCAAAAGAGACCTCACCGTGTGTGTGTATGTGTGCGCTCTTTCCCTAACACACATCTTATCTACTTCAAAATCTACATCTCTTTCACCCCGAGACCCTGTGCTTTTTCCCCACAGCACGAGACTTTGGTGGAAGTCAATGGCTGTTTGTGAGAAAAGAGAGAGAAAGAAGGGAGGAAAACAAAAGCTGGCCATGAATAACTTTGACTCCAGCAGTTTTGTGGGGTTTGAAAGAGACACTTGAATAATGGACTGCCTTTCCCCAACAGAGGCGACAAGCCTCAGACAAACTTATTTATAAACACGAGAACAATGGACAGGCGAAGAAAAGAAACACACTTCTAGCAGAGGAAATATTCATGGGGCGATGTCGTACAGACAGATGTGGGTATTGACATCCCAGGCTTATTTCACAGCGACGATGAGACAAATAATAAACACAAGGACACTACCTGTCACCGTGATGTGGCTGTTTGCTTGGGGGGTAAATATGAATACGACACAAAAAAGAAACCTATATTTATGGCTAGAGGACTGAATTTCAAATTTGCCTCGTTCATTATGCTATGACAACCTCTTAGGAAGTGTGGAAGTCTTAAAATGTGGAAGTGTGAAATTCCCTTCCCTGCTCGATACATCAAACTTATGCCCCTTACTCTCCAGCATTAGCTCCTGAAAGGCAGAATAGGTCGATCTGTCACTCATACAAATAGGCCGACCCTCTTTCAAGGAAAGATGTTCTCGTTCTTTCTCCCTGTCATCCTCCTTTCCTCGCTCGTTTGCTCATTTATATGCTGCTGATAAAGGCATGCTGGTTATTTCACATATTGACTTCTAGCGTGTGACAAACAGGGGCTACATTTAATTAGCCTTTAGTCATCGAAGACATGCTGATCAAGGGTGATAAAGGGAGAGAGAACGGTTAGAAGACCTTACATTTATTCTGACCTCACACACTGCAGTGGATCTTTCTTTCTCCTTAACGTCTAAAGGGGCGTTTGCACATGCATCGATCTAGAAGTCAAGTTTAACGACTGACAGTGGGAGAGAAGACATTGACGCACACATGATCAATCTCCTGTGAGATAATGTGGAGCGTAGATAGGATGTTAACGTTATTGTGAGTGATTTTACTCTTATGTGATTTGTCTGTTAACGCATACACACCAGGGTTGCCAGGTTTTCACATCAAAACCAACCCAATTGCTACTTAAAACTAGCCCAAAACTAGCCCAATAGCATTTCGAGGGGGGTCACCCATTAAAAATCGCGTTCCAGGGAGATATTTTTGGTAGGGTTCCTCTGGTAAAATTCACATTAAAGGGGCTAAATATCATGTTATTGGGGTTGCTTCAACTCACGGACATGAAAAACGACCCGCGGCTAAAGTAGAAAACAGTAGGCTTGGCAACACTGATACACACTACCATTCAAAAGACTGGAGCAATGGCTGCTGAAAATCAGCTTTGCCATTACAGGAATGAATTACATTTTAAATTATAATAATTTCATAATATTACACAGTATTACTATTTTCACTTTTGAACAGTGCTAGATAATATAATATAAATTATTATATATTATATAATAATTATTATTATTATTATCTGATAACACTATTATATTACTATAGCATATAATATAATATAACTAATACTGTATATTATATTGCAAGAATTGGTTTAATTATCTGAATCTATCAAGTTACTGAATCAACATCTAGTTATCGTTGCTTTCAATTATTTTATATTTGAATATACTACAGGATGGATGCATATTATCGTCACGGGTCATGGTTGTAGTAGGAGGCAAATACGAAGGAGTAACCGTAAAGGGGTTTTATTCAGCATCAACACACATAGACCACTGAAAATAACATTAAGCCAAGACAAAGAACATACAGAAACTGAAGGCTTATAAAGACCAGCAAACTAAGGAGCAAACGAGATGAATGATATAACACAGGTGATCTGAATGAACGATGATTAACTAATGATTAGAACATGAACTAAACCAAATAAGGACAAACAGGAACTAAACGGGAACCTACATGTGACAATTATACACTGTATACAAAAAAAGCAAACGTACGCACATAGTCATACCTCGTTCCCCTTATGTAAGTAAGATGAATATTATAACTGAAATATACCCAAATTAACTGGAATTGAATTAAAGTCAAGTTTGTGAATCAGAATTCAGTTTGAAAAGTTTCAACTGGCAACCAAAAACTTCACTAAATGCCTTCCAGCGACCACCAATACTGCAGCTTGGTGACCTGCAGCTATAAAATGAGTGCATGTGTGAACGGGGCATAAACCACATTGCAACCAGGCCAGAACTCATTTCTTCATTTATTTCCTGGGTCAGGCAATCAGACTGGCACACTTCTTGCTCCCAGACCTCTGCCCTTGCCCTCCATAAAGAGAGAAAGAGAAACCGAAAGAGCAAAAACAATGCTTACAAGTAAAAGCTCCAGATTTTTATTTTTTTTTTTTTGTGGAAATTAGATTTCCTGTTTTGAAGTCTGCATGACTCACTCTTTGAAGTTGTTGGGGTATTTAAATTGTCTGTTGGTTCAATTTTCTTTGGGCTATGATTATTTCCTTTAGTGCTTTGGTGTTTTTTTTCCCCCTCGTCTCTCTCTCTCTTCTGTTCTTGTCCTTTTTTCTGCCTTCTCGTTTTTGATGAGTGTTTACGAGTATCTCAGGGGAAACAGAGGCTGCCTGCTGGGGAGTGAGGACGAAGATGGAAAGAACGGCGAGCTTAGCCGCGACGCATTCATCTGTCACACCAATCCCACGGCTGTGTGGACACACTCCTTTATGAAACGCGGACGGAAAGAGCAAGGGACGGGGGAAAAAGATGGACGAGGAGAGGAATGCAGCGCTCTCTTAATTAAAGGACGCTGCCGAAGTGTCTTCTGAAGCAGGGATAATAGCCATAAGCTCTCTGTCCTGTCTAATCTCCTGAGTTACTACATTAAAGACAGCCTTAATTAAGCCCCTTAGGACCCCCGTCGTAGAGCTTATAGGAAACAGTCACTGTCTGTTCGCCTCCCAAAAAGCACACAACGAGACCTAGCTTGCAACCTCCACCAATGCGCACATTAGAAGCCATGTGATTGTATATCTGTATCACCCAACTGCACAACGCCCCCTCGAACTCCCGTCCGGAGTGATCAAACCTAACAAGGGTGGAAGCTTCACTAGGATACATCTCCCTCCCTCTGTTTTAATGCAACGATTAGACTGGCTAAATATCGAAAAGAGGATCTTGTGTGCCTTAATCTCCTGCTAAGCTCCATTTGTGAGATGGGTGTGTACCGGTGGCTAAGACGATCAGGCAGTAAATAAGGGCTTTAGTACCTGGTTTGGCCTGATATCCGATTGTAAGCCGGCAAACAGCAGCTGCCACCCATTCCGGCACAACTAGCTTGACTTCAGCTCTAAATTTGACTCAACACTGCTCGGTTTCAGCATAACAGATACTACATTCCATGTTTGTTCGGGCTAGATCTACATATGTGCTCAGTTTGGGTTACTATATATATATATATATATTTTTTTTTTTTTCCATTCCTGAACTGATTTCAGGAGAATTTTGTGCATTATATAGACTAGGGTGCAATTTGTGTGCCCTGTTGACAGCTAAGCTAAGGCTTCAGCCCTCCTTTAACTCCCTTTCTTCTGTTTCTCTCTGTCGTGCTCAGACCCTTTGGCAGATATCTGGCAGAAAGGAATAGACAGACCAGTGATTAAGACCAAGGCACACATTTAGCCTTCAACCCTGCCTAATGCTGAGAGATTAAAGCCAAGGGATCGAGAAGAGAGGGAGAGAAAGATATGCCTCAGTGCCCTGCTTTCTGCATGGCTCTGATTAAAGGATGGCCAGGTCAGTGAGGCTGCGAATCGCCCACAAATGAGGCAAGGGTCAGCACAAACAGGCTGTTGTCACCAGTAGGTCTTCTCTCAGGGTGAAAAAGATGCCCTTGTCACAGTTTTACATTGTAGGGTTCACAAAAAGGATATGTGAACCAATGGAGCCAGAGAGCAGCTGTAAATTAAGGGCATTCTATACAGTACACAATATATTTTACATTATAGATGGAACTCATGTTTTAAGCTTAAAGCGCATGTGCTTTTGTACGACATAAAAGACAAATTAATGATTAAATAAAAAAAAAATAAAAAACTATATTAATTGTAAATCAGTCAATCAAAGGAAGTCCATTAATTGAAAGGGGTTCTCAAATGGGTTATAGTTGCTCTTAAACTAAATAAATATTGGTGGGGTGTTCAAATTAGGGTCCTGTATAAATGAGTTAAATAATGGTCATAGTAGTAGTAATAAATAAACAAATTGCCATCTGCTAATTGTGAATGAACCTCACAAGTAGTGATGTTTTAAGTTCCACCTTCGTTTTGCTTTCTCTCTCAATAAATATAAAGCTACCCCACAGTTCTTGCGTTCCATATTAAAATGGCTTTTTAGTAACAGAAAACTGACAATGAATATTCTGTCTCTATGAAGCCAAATATGGGTGGTTTATACATGGATCAGGCAGAAAGTGGACATCCCATGCTAAAGCCTCACTGAAGAGCACGCTGACCTTGAGACAAAGAGTGTAGATTACTCAAAGTCAGGATGGGAGAAACACTAGCGTAAGACAGCCTGAGACACCCTGCGTTCTTCACTACAGCTCTCACTATCGCTCTTTCTTTATCCACAGAATAGATTACACCTCCCTACTAACGGCTGACTGACATATCACCACGCATATGCAAGCAGTCTGCTGCCCTCAAGACAGAGGAAAGAAGAAGGAAATTGAGGGAGAGAAGAAAGAAAGGGAGAGAGTAAAAAGAATGGAAGAGCAGAAGTGTCAAAATGATTCAGCTTTACAGGAAGACACATTGTGTCCTGCTGAAAAAAAGACTAATGTGCCTAATGATTTTTGATTACGTGTGAGGAGACGCTGTGAAGAAACCTCACTAAATAATGTCTCATGTTCTCTCTCTCCTTCTCTTCCTCTCTCCTTTTCTTTCTTTATTTATTTTTCTCTCCTGTAAGATTGTGTTATCTCAGGCAAACAGTTTGCAGCTGAGGGGGAGAAAGCTCAAGGTGAGACTAGCGGTGGCAATATTAAATAAAGTGAGGAGTGCAGAGATAGATGGGTTGTGTGTGTTTGGGGTGAGAACTGACCACAGCTCTGGGCCAACGGAAGCACAAAGCAATGTGTATCCCCGGAGACCAAACCGAACATAAAATCAAACCAAACCATAAATGACCATTACTACCATTACTAAACTGCAACTAATGTCATGGTAGAGGTCAACTTTCCCGTAGTTTGACCTGTACACTTGCATTAAATAAATAAATAAGCATTTGGTGCTAATATTCTAATATTGTGAAATATTATTACAGTTTAAAATAACCGTTTCTATTTTAATATTCACGTCTGATATGGGTTTCAGAAGTGGGTGTGGCAAAATGGTTTGATAGCGCCACCTATACACATTCAATGATGTGCCCCTCGAGCTGCATTTTACGTACATGTGCGAAAATCGGTAGGCACATGTAACTCAACAATACCCACAAAAAAGTCAGTTATTTTGAATTTTCCCAACAAAATTTTGTGTCGTTTTTGCCATTTTCAGGCATCGCCATTCAGATCAACACCAAATTTGGTCAGTCTAATCTAAAGCCCTTTGTGACATTAAATTGCGTAGATCTTGTTTGATGTTTCGCCATGGATCTGCGAAAGTCCGATCTGCCCCAAACTTCACATGTTCAATAAGAGTCCTGGCCTGAACACATCTAAATGCCAATATTCCGTTATAATCATAGCGCCACCTGCTGGCAACAGGAAATGACTTGTTTTACACTAACTTAAACATACAATGTCTCATTTGCAACAAACTTCGTATGTTTGGTAAGAGGCCTGGCCTGAAGACATCTACATGCCACTATTCCGTTGTAGTCATAGCGCCACCATCTGGAAGCAGGAAGTTTGGCACATATGAATGACTGACATATTCCTCCTATATTTGCTACTTTAAATGTATATTGCTCACCTTTTGCTGATTTCCTAAAGCCACCGGATGGCAGTGAGTCCAGGTGAGAGGGTCCTTTCAATGCTGCTTGGAGCTTTAATTTAAAATGTAATTTATTGCTGTGATGCAAAGCTGAATATTTAGCATCATTACTCCAGTCTTCAGTGTCACATGATCCTTTACAAATCATTATAATATGCTAATTTGCTGTTCAAGAAACATGTCTCATTATTATCAATGTTGGAAAAAAGTGTTGCTTAATATTTTTGTGGAAACAGTGAGACCTCTTGAACAGCAAGTTTGAAATATTTGTGAAATATTTTTGATCACTTTTGATCAATTTAATCCTTGCTGAATATAAGTATTACTTAAAAACAATAATTAATAATAGAAAAATAAACTGATATTAATATACATATTTGTGTTTTAAACCATAACACTTATTTTGATTTTATCAAGACTTGAGTTGAGTGTGAATATTTGAGTAAATGTGACACACGCATACCCTCACACACACAGGGCTTGTAGCAGAAGGAGCTGAGAGGATCTGTTGTGGATAAACAGATGGACAGTGTCTTCTTCCTCTTGCCGTTATGGTGGGGAGGTGTACGCTCAAGTAATCTGCAGAGGCCCGGGGCAGACACGACACACACGCACAAGTGTAGCTGTGCGCGCACACACACACACACACACACACACACACACACACACACACACACACACACACACACACACACACACACACACACACACACACACACACACACACACACACACACACACACACACACAACACGCTCAAACACAAATTTAAATACACTTGGCTATTCATTATACAAGACGTGAAACTGAAAAAGGGGAATATTAATGAAGGGTAGCAGAGTGTTTATAATGGTAAAACATCTACATTCATCTTGCGCCTTATTTACACTCTCACAACTTATTACCCCCTACTCGTCAGCCTAAAACCTCAAGCTAACCTGTCAGTGCCGAGTGATTCATAACCACTGTAGTCTTACTCAGAACGACCCAAGGCTATACCCACTCTTCTGTCCTGTCTCTTATCCTCTCCAGTGGCTGGCCGCATCTGGTGAAAAGTGGTCTCTTTTAGAGAGTCAACAGTTCTGGTGCTGTGGGGTGTGGGGGGGGGGGGGGGGGGGGGTGTTGGACAAACGGAGCTGGCCAACAGCCAGGATTGGTGAAATGGCGGGAAAGAGGGATAAAATGGAGCCCACACAGAGCAAATTGAGAAGGTATGCTGTGAAAGTGACTTTTAGCAATATGCCAGTTCTGAGTACTTGAGAAGAGACTGAGAGACAGAGCAAATGGTGAGACAGCGAGTGACCTTACTGAGTGTGGCGTCCGGTCAAGCAGAAGGAGGAGCGGATTGACCATGACCTGCACGAACCTGCGCTGCTGCTGTCCCTCTATCCCTCGCTCCACGCACATGCACAGCGACTCACGGCTGGGATAAGAGGGTATGACCTCTATGTTTATCTCCCCCTGGGGTATTCAGTCACTGATTCAAACTGCAAACTGCTGTGGTCACAAGTCGCATCTAAAGAGGTGGTATACCTCTAAAAGGTACATCAACATTCATTTTTAATTGTTAGGTGGCATAAATGTATTCACACAGGATTTTCAAAAATTGACAAAAAGGATGTGACAAAAAATGAGTCACATGTTGATTGATTGTTGACTCTTTGCACATCTGACTGAAAACAAGACACAGAATAACTGTCAAAACAAGGAATAGAATGTAGAGAAATATGCTGGTAGTCTCTGGTGATGCACGACACAAATGCCAAAGTTATCAGACATTAGATTAGTTCAATAAAACTATTTTTATTCAGTAAGGCTGTATTAAATTGATCAAAAGTGACAATAAAGACATAATGTTACACAAGACTATTTAAAAAAAATCCTATTCTAAAGGATAGGATTCTATCCTATCCTCATCAAAGGATCCTGAAAACATGAATCACGGTTTCCACAAAAAAAATATTAAGTTTTGAACTTTGATAATGCTATTCATAATATTATGTTTCTTCAGCACCAAATCAGCATATCTGAATGATTTCAGAAGAGTCATGTGACCTTGAAGACTGGAGTAATTGCTGCTAAAAATTCAGCGTTGACATCACAAGAATACATTACATTTAAAATATATTAAGATAGAAAAGAGTTATTTTAAATTGTAATACTATTTCCAAATTTTACAGTTTTTACTGTATGTTTGATCAAATAAATGCTGCCTTGGTTCTTTCAAAAACATTTAAACTGAACTGTATATAATTCTAACCTCAAATAATAATAATTTTGGCTCTAACAAAAATGAAAAGTCTGACTATGTGCATGCATGGCCAGTATAGATTGAAGGTTTGCTTTCTCACCGTCGATCCGCGCTGCCATGAGGCTGAAAAAGACCCCCACAGGGACTGGTAAAGATTGACCGATAGATTGAGAGATCGATAGATGAGTGAGAGATACTTCCTCTTGTGTTCATTGAAACCCCAACTTAATTTTCCGCTCCTTTACTCATCTCACCATCTCTCTTACACCTTATGGGAATAGCTCACCAAATATGAAATTGGCAACATTTTCGCAATCTCATATTGTTCTAAATCTGTATGACCTTGTTATATAGAGCACAAAAGGTTTATTTTTGTTGTTGTTTTTGAAAAAACATGCTGGCCATTTCAGTACAATACATGCCATTGACGGCTGTGACTGTCAAGCTCCAAAATGACAAAAAAAGTACCATGAAGCATCATAAAAGTGATCTATAGCACTATGAACTATATCCCAAGTCTTATATATAGTTTTCCACTGAAAATCAAAGCCATGCTCTTTTGCATGTTCATAGAAGGTCATGAAAGACAAAGCTGACTTATGGGGGAACGGAAAATCTTTTTTGAAAGAACAGGTTTATATATTATACTGTATATAATATGAATATTCTCACTGAGCTCTTCCAGATTAATAAATCATTCTTTCTTTATCATCTTCTCATTTCTCTCACCTGCTTCTTTCATTCCCTCACCAAATGCATTTTCCTGTGAGAGAGAATAAAAAAAAAATCAACCCTTCTCCCATCAGGGTCCCACCTCTCTCTGATTCCCTTCCCGTTGCCTCGTTCCTTTAACAAACCCCCCGTTGACTGCAATCACACACCAGTATGCAGCGATGCCTGCCTCTCACGGCATCCGACCGCAAGACCAATTCTCACTCCGCCGATGAAGCCAGTAGTGCTGATGGCTGTTGAATACTCTACATCCTATCCATGAGACATTCTATCTTCAATCTCTCTCTCTCTTTTTCTCCAATCTCTTCTCTTTTCTCTGCCAAGTTGGCACATGAGAGGTGGGCACCAGTGCGGAGCTAGGTTAAATATAGACATGACTAATGGCTTCTCTAAGGTACGCCAAAGAAATCACATGCCCTGATGCCCCAGCCCAACCGTTTGTCACTCAAAAGTTGATTCAAGATGAAGGGAGTTGAAGCGAGTGTCTACTGAGTGCGCAACAGACAGACAGAGAAATTAAATCAGAGGTGAGCTGTAGAATTTCATCTTGGGGGAAAAATATGGGGTGGGATGGGAAAGGAAGTGTTTACATCTGGTTTACTATATCCTTTAAACCACATCCTGACTAGGTGAAATGTGACATGTTTCCAAGTAATAGATCTGTCCATAAGAAAAAGAAAATTGAAAAAAATAAAAAAAAATAAATAAAAAAAAGCTTTGACATATTTGATGTGGAAATAAATTTTGAACCAATGAGGACTGAATGTGGGTGGGGCTAAATTGCCCCAAAATTATCAAGCAATATTGTATGCTTTTCCAAATAAAATAAAATATTTGCTCAAAAAATAAATAATAAATAAATAAATAAAATAAAATAAATAAATAAATAAATGCCTTGTTACTAGTTGTGGTTTTTAATTGAATTTTTTTATCTAATAACTAAATAATATAGAAAGAACAAAGTGCTTACTGCCTTATCGGAATGAAAACAAAGACAGGAGGACAAAAAGGATATAATACCTAATGGAAAATGTATGGAGCCCACAAGTATCATGTGTCTAAGTAGCCATATCCTGTAAGCATTACGATGCTTCCTGCTGTACAGTTTGCCTTATTTTAACCACATGCTTGAGATACTAGTAGAATCTCTCTCCGACATCAATCAAACAGTTTCCTGTGATAAAGACCTGAAAAAAATCATTATGAGGAGCACAAAAGGGCAGCGGATTCCTCGTGTATCAGTCTCGCGTAAACACCCACACACAGACGGCGAGTGTTGGGGGTTGTAGCACAGGTCAGTGAGCGCACGCCTTGGCAGATCTGTGCCACCTGCTAACAGCCTGGCACAGTCACGAGAGACGTCTGCAACAAGTACCAGAGACCACTGCACAGGTCAAAGGTCATTAAGGCCCCACCCTGTGCTCAGAGGACCAAGCAACAAAGCTATTCACTTTACATGCATTTACATTCACCGCAGTGAAATCCATTAACCTGTCAGCAACATGTTTATGCTGTTCTATGTGGGTCCAGATTGTGAGAGTATAGTTATGTAAGTGTGTGTGCTGTTATGCAAAAAAAACATCTGTTCTGTCACTGCCATTTACTAGCGATACAAGCCAAATCACCTACGGCCATCTTAGCTCTGTCCGTATGGCTTCTTTGTTTGCTTTAAACATTGAGTTTGCAGTCTTAAAAGACCTTATGAGATCCAAATGGGAGGCATTATTGTTCATGTGCGTTAACCTGATGCTGACCTATATACCAGTGTACACCTAAAAGTTGACAATTACACATGACCTTTCAAAAGTTTGGGGTCAGTAAAAAGAAAATAATACTTTTACAAATTATTTCCATTTCAAATAAATGCTGCTCTTTTGAACTATTTATCAAGAAAAAAATGTTTTCAGTTTTTTTTTATTAACTTTGATAATAATAAATATCACAAAAAAAGAAGTGCTGTCAAATGATTAATCGCGATTAATCACATTCAAAATAAAAGTTTTTGTTTACATAATATATGGTTGTGTACTGTGTATATTTATTATGCATATATAAAGACAAACACATACAAATATTTACATGTATTTGCATGTATATATAATGTTTACATGTATGTATTTACACTTATATTCATATACATTATATAATATATAAATATATTTAATATATAAACGTAAAATATTTTTCTTAAATATATACATGCATGTGTGTGTGTTTATATATACATAATACATATACAAAGTACACACACGTTATGTAAGCAAACTTTTATTTTGGATGCGATTAATCGCGATTAATTGTTTGACAGCAATAATTAAAACATAAATTAATTACTTTAAATTGTTATAATATTCCACAATATTGCTATTTTTTACTGCATTTGTCCAAATCAATGCAGCCTTGGTGAGCATAAGAGATGTCTGAATGATAGTTTATAAAAAAAATGTAAAATATATTAATAATATATATAAAATAATATATATATATATATATATATATATATATATATATATATATTTGTTTTTTTTTTATATAAATTTATAAAAATCATTTATACATTTTTTTTTTAAAGACTAAAAATCCTCCTTAATGTTGTCCAATAGCAAACAACACCACAAATGCACAACTGTAACCAGCAGTAATGGCTACTCAAACTCTTTTAGGCTTGTGCAGGGTTTTGTTTGCACTTACACATATGCACGTATGTGTGTGGATGTGTCTATCATTACAAGCGGATGTTGTGTGCCTGTCATATTAGCATTAGTGTGTTTGCTATTGACTTTATGTTTGGCCAGGAAGAACCAAATAATTATGGAAAATGACAGCACGGACTGGCCTTTCCCAGCGGGTGACCAAGCAACAGCTTAGCAAGGTAAAGACAAAGGTAAGACGTGAACACTGCACTGCTGCCTCTTTCTCTCTGTACCCTCACTGTGAAATTAAAAACAGATCTGTAGACACAGCAAACAGCAAGTGCCTTATGAGGCAGAAGAGCAGAGCAGTGAGGCAGAACGCTAAATGTGCCATAAACACGCACCATGCAAATCTCTGTAACATCATTGGACTAAAATTCTCTTAATGGCTATGCAAAGTGAAGCCTGTTTTTTTTTTTTTTTTTTCAAATTTAGAGCTAGCAAATGCATAAATAAAGGGATTAAACTCTGTTGACTGTGCACATGAAGGGTTTGATTGGATTTCATGTTCGTTTTTACGATTATGAGGCTAATTTCTGTCCACGCAGACGAGCGCATCTGTGTGTGTGTATTTGTCTGAGCGAGTAGTTGAGCGTGCGCGAGCGAGTTTATTCATCCGCTGTCAGGACCTATAAAGATGGACGCTGTCAGCGTCTGTGCGGAGAGCGAGTATGTGTGTGCGCGCAGGAGGGGGACAGCCAGGCGTAATTTCAGCAGATGTTGCTTGACAATGCCAGGGTGTGTGGATGGGCCTCCGGGGAGGGGAGAAGTGGAGTAGCAGTCGGATTCTGCAGTTGCACAGGCAGAGTGCAGTCACCACACGGCACACGACACCTCGCCCAGAAACAATGACAGCCCACAAGAGTAAAGTGACAGGGGAGAGAACAAGAGAGAGGGAGATAAAGAGAAACGTTTTATGCACCGCTTGGGCCTTTATCAACCTGAGAAAGACCCCAGAGGACAACTTTATATGCTCAGTTCATAGCACAGAAGACCAAGGAGGTTAGCTTTGTCTCAAATGTAACATAGGCTAACCCCGCCATATATGCTTAGTAAGAATAAAACCAAAAAATCAATAAATCACACTATGAAAATAAGAAAGAATGAAATAAAGAAATATATAAATACATATTTACAAAAAATGTAATTACATGATCCTTCAGAAATCATTATAATATGCTGATTTGGTGCTCAAGAAACTTTTTGTGGCTTTATTCTACTACCATTAAAAGATTTTTATTCAGCAAAGAAGCATTCAAATATTCAAAAATGACAATTAAGGTATCTATAATATAAAGTTTTCTATTTCAAATAAATGCTGTTCTTTTGAATTTTCTGTTCATCAAAGAATCCAAAGAATCAAAGTTTTCAACAATGATACAAATAGAAACCATTATAAATAACTGAGCATCAATAATAATTGAGCACCAAATCAGCATGATTTCTAAAGGATCATGCAACACTAAAGACTGGAGTATTGCCATCAGGAATAAATTACATTTTAGAATATATTAAAACAGAAAACAGTTTGTCATAATATGTCACAATATTGCTGTTTTTACTGTAATTTTATCAAATAAATGCAGTCTTGGTGAACATTGAGAACTTATTTCAAAAACATTTTAAAAATATTAATTATTCCTATCCTTTGATATCTGCAGCTTGAACTGTTTTGATGGTCCTAACTGGTTCAATAAAGGTCTCCCAGCCTGATCTGGTTTTTGCAGGCCAGACTATCTGAAAAGTGCCAAAAACCTCTTTAAAAGTGGCCAACAGACAATCTTAGGCTGGTTTAGGTGGTTTTACTAGGTAAGTAAGAGTATCCACATTAATTAATTCTACAGAGTAGCTCAGAAAATTTTGACTTCCAAGTATAAGACAAAAAATGTTTGAATTCAAATTGAGACTTGCCAAATCTGATCACAGTTTGAAACATTTATATGAGCTCTAGAGGAAATAAGTGTGTGATTAGCAGGTTTTCTGTCCATTGAAATTGCAAAAAGATTGCTTTCGAACTTTTGGTTAGAAATCTGGCATCTCCATTGATCTCCATCCAAGCTGCCCTGAAGGCTAACCGGAAACATTTCCCAATTAGCATGTCCTAACACACTAATCACTAATCAGAGACCATTACAATAATTGTACACATATGAGAGCCCCGAGAGAGCCATATGGCTGCATATGAAGCCTCCATCCCAACTGAGCAACAATTGACAGTCGGCTAGTTCTTTAACACTGACCACTGAGCTGAACTTTGCTAATACTTATCATTAGATCAGCTCAGATAATCTAGATAATGGAGCTAAATGAGAGCTAATGTGTTCGACCTTGATGTCGGGTTTGTAGTGAGAGCCCAGAGACAGGCTCCTTAATGAGAGAGGCTCTGACAGGGAACGTCAGAGTTCCACATAGAGGAACCTTTGTGTTCCCGCTCACCTTTGTGCATGCGTGTCCCCTTATCTTTCCCCCGAGAGCTGGAAGGGCTTGCACACGTGCCTTCACCGTGACTCACAAACACACTAGAAAGGCTAGAGTAATTTTCCTTCGCTGAGTGATTTGTACTCTCAGGAATTCACTGATTACAGAGAGGTAAAAACACTCCTTTGTGTGTGCGTCAAAATGGCCATCTACCTGTCTGCCACTGCTGTCCCAGATTTAAGCCCACAGGACGGGCGACGCATCCTGTGAAACAAGTACAGCACTAACATGGAGGCGCTAAGGGGCCAAAATTTAAGCAATGTAATAAGTGACATATTCATGGTATTACACCATTTAAAATGTAACAGTATTGCACAACAAGCCTAAAAAAAAGGTTTTGAAAAGCCCTGGCAGCTAATTAGAATATTACAACAGGGTGTCATGGGCTAACACAAACAAAAAGACAAGCTTAGTTATGTGTCTCATTAGGTTCACACCTCAAACACTATTGAGAAGTGAAGTAACAGAGCTATCCACAACTCGTTCCATCCTTTCTTTCCTCAGCAAAACTTGCAAACCTCAAGAGGCAGAAATGTCAGTGTCCTTTCTTTCTTCTCTCCTTCCTTCCATTTCAATCTTTTCCTCTCGGTAAAACTCGGGGAATGGCAATGCACTGACACAGATGCCAGTGTCACTTCCTTCCACTTCTTTTCTTTCTTCCTACCCTCAACAAAACCTGAAGGAAAGCTCAAAACACAAGAAATGTCACTGTCACTTCCTTCCTTTCTTCCATCTATCCTTCCTTCTTCCCTTTCTACAACAAAACTCAAAAGAATGGGTGCAGTGACAGAAATGACCAGTTCCACAGTGGCTGTGAAAGTCCATGTCTGCCACATAGGGAAAAAAAAAAAAAAAAAAAAAAAAAAAAATATATATATATATATATATATATATATATATATATATATATGTATATATATATATATATATATATATATATATATATATATATATATATATATATAAAATTTCATTTAATAATTTTGACTTAACGTTATGTCATTCATCATAATGTTTATTTCAGTTTCAACATTCATCCGTAAATCTCAATTTAAGTCCATTTGAATTTGTCATCTCATAATTACAATTTAGTATCTCAATTTCACCTTTGTAGATCATAATTTACCAAACCATGGCTTCTTCTTATGTAGCAGAAATATACACAATTATAACAAAGCATGCAAAATCGTCAGTGTGCAAAGAGCGTGTGCAATTTAGTGGCATCACTCCAAATGGTGCAATTTCGCCCGTGAAATGCACACAAAAGATGCTAGGCTTCTTGCAGGCGTTAGACAGAGCAAAACTAATGATTCTCCATCTTATCTATGTGTCAAAAAAGTCAAGTCAAGGTGGGAAGAGGAAGGAAAAAGGGCCATCATCACAATTAACAGCTCTTTATTTTAATTAGCCTTGCATTGTCAACGGCAACACCTGAATAATGCAAATGAAGCTGGTTGTTTAATATTCCTTCAGAGATCATTTGAAACAATTTTGTTTTCCTCTTTCTCCCTTCAGCTATATTCTCTCCTGATGACTCACGATTATTACTGGCGAGTTTGTTCCGCCTGATTAACCGCTAAGCAATGGTAGGCACTTATTTGCTTATTTAAAGGAGAGAAAGGTGGACAGACTGCTGAGATAAAGATACTACTGAAGCCTTGGACTGCTAAAGGGTGACTTGCAGCTGATGTACCGCAGCCTGGACCACAGAACTGTTTTGCATAATTGACTTCACACATCACAAAAAAGATTCTCGCTCTGTAACGGTTACAGTCACAAGACCACACCACACGAGACAGAAAAAAAGAGACACAACTTAGAAGAAATGGACAGCTTCTTGTTTTAGCTTCCAGCTCCTGTTTTCCTAAACCATGGTAACATTAAAGGACCGTCATCAAACCGACATCCACTCAAAATGACATTCACTAATTCGCAATCACGCTCCGACTGAAGTTTCTACAACCGGGAGAAACGAGTGGAGGCTAGACAAGCATGCAAAGCTTAAACTCTTTTAAAGGTAGGCTAGAATTTAAAAATATGTATGATAACTCTGCTGCCTTGTTAATACCGTGATGCTATATTTTGCATGATATTCCATACTGAACAACATATAGAAATAAAACGCTATGCATATATACATATATGAATTGTTTTAAGGCTGCATTATCCCCTTCTTTGGATTTCTGTCGTTGAGAGGAAAACACAGGGACAATGACAAACTTAAGGTACAGTAGAGTCTAATATTAAATACAAGTGGATTTTCATGAAAAAAAAAATGATAAAGTGGACGGCACTAACCAATGACAGGAGGGAATGTGACCAAATGAATGAATAAATGGCCTGTATCTTCCATTAGCATGAAGCACCATGAACTGAGTACATGGAAAAATGGTGTGAAATGACAGATTTGTTTTTTTGAACACCTTTATCTTTTTTTTTTCTTTCTCGTGCCCTCTTTCTATTCATCCCTCTATGATCCCTCCCAGTCTCTCTTTCTCTCTCTCTCCCCCCACCTGCACTCAGAACAGTCTGTGAGTCAGCATACAACACACACTGGTCAGTCCGTTGCCATGGTGATGGTGCAAGCTGAGGGCAAAATCGACAGCTTTTAAGAAGCGCAGACGCTGCTAGAATTTAAATGGTCGGTAGTGGCAGGAAAGGCTGCATGTGTGTGTGTGTGTGTCTTTTTTGGGGCCCAGATTAGCTGCCGGCATACAAGGAGCCAATCGAATAGTACAAAAACCTAACAAGACCTCTGACAACCATCCCTTGATCCCATTCCTCGAATTTAAGGATGGGACCCAAAAAAGGGCTTTGATTGACAGGACCTGTACAAAACACCTCACTTTCCTCTAGGGTCATTCGGATACGCCAAGTCTGCACTGCTCAAATGCTCTTAGAACATGATTTTGTTCCTGTGATGTGCAGCATGAATGAGAAAAACAAAAACACACATGAAATCCAAAAAAAAAAAATTGAATGCATTTGTAAAGCTCAGTGACTCAGTGTTTGGCTCGATCCCAGAGGAGCAATGCTGTAAATGTGTCATATTAATTGTGTTAAGACATGGATCACGTAAGACTGACATTATTGCATGAATACTATAAAACTAAACTTGCTGAATAGTAAAGAAAAATCAATCCATTTGTCTAGCTATCAACTTAGAGAGCTTGAAATAATAGCTGCGGTAATGCAAGCATATTGACCTGTGCTCACTGGTACCGAGAGAATTTCAAATAGTTTTTATGGTGTTGGTTAGTAAATAAAAAGTGAATGTTTACTGGTAAAATGTGATATATAGAAAGGGCAATGTCATAAATAAATATGGGAATATGGAAATGAAATACTGTACCTTAAGAATTCATGTCCCCTGGTGAGTAATTTCAATGCACTGTTTCTGTTTAACATTAAATCCACAATGTAACACCTTCACAAAAGTTTTATTGAAAGCCAACTTGCTTTACTTGTAAAAAATACAAAATACAAATTGAAAATCAACAGAAACAATATAACACATAACAGAAATTAAACAGAAATGGGGATGTCTGCAGCTTTAAATACAGTTCCACAGATGATACACACTCCACACAGAACGCAAGGATCTATCTGTTGGTTCTATTTACACATCTGGTATTAGGAAAAGTTTGATGTGTTAAGAATGAATTAAGAAAATTCTTCTATATAAAGCTATTTAGGTTGTTCATCGCCATTCCGCAACAGAACAAAACAAACATCTTAAGGGATGAACACACACACACGCTAACGCAACAGCACATATAGCTGGTATTAACATTCACAATATACAACTTGCATAACAAAAAACTTTCTTCAGTGATTGTCTCCAAAGGTTTGCTAACACAGTCCAAGAAAAATGGTACTTATTTTTGGTTTTCTTGTTCAGTAGGCTAAAGAGAAGAGTGATAAGAGTTTTAATGTCAAGTAACTTTCTATTTACAGTGAACGTGACATTATTCACAGCCTGGTAGAAAATCCCGCAGTTAATAATTCAACAATGTTCGATGGCACACTCTGACGTCTGTAGCTGATTATTAATCTACATTAAGCCAATCCACTTAGTTGTGTACATAATAAAAAAAGGCACTCTTTGCATGCGCAATCAATGAAGCTTGATAAAGAACAGGGGAATTACCCGCCATTAATCTGTAAAAATAACCCACTTCAACTCCAACTAAACAGGGTCCAAATAATTAAAGACATTTTTAATGCCCGCCAAAATGTGCCATGGAAACGTTCAAATACGTGGAGCTTACTTGTCCAACCTTCCTGTGTATTTTAACTTACTCAGCGCACAGTTTTCTTTATGAAGAAGAAGAAAAAAAATATTTTTAGAATCATTTTGACACACTAACAATTGTGCAATTACCTAAAGCTAGCCTAACAAAAGATATCAAAACAATAACGGCTATTATTTGTTGTCTGTCAGAGCAAAACATAAGGCACATCTCTCTGGTCTAAAGCTTATTATATCACAAATGTGTTTCAAAGGTTTTTGAAAACAGTTCTGTTCATCTTTTGAGGGGCAGTAATAAACACTGTCCAACTGAAAATGACCCTCTCAAAGGAAATCAAAATGGAAATAAGACTGTGTAGGGTTGTCTCCTTCATGTAAATAAGTAGTAATTAATTTAAGTCAATTTTTCCTTCAGAGCATAAATGATACTACAGAATTGAAGAAAAAAAAAAAGGTTGACAAATAAAACAAACTTCTGTCAATCAAATGATGTGCATGGGATTTGTGATCAGTGCAGCTTTGGTTTGACATTCATTCAGTTCCAGCCCCTAATACATGCCCTTAGTCCACACCATGTTGCTGTGATACCCGTTGCTGTGATACCCTGGGCTGTGGTACCCTGGGCTGGGGTACCCTGGGCTTTGGTACCCTGTGCTGTGGTACCCTGCCATGCTTTCGAAGTCGTCTCCTACCTGTTTGGTGCTATATTTTGAAGAGTTGGCCTTGTAGCTGTAATCCGAATACTGGTCTGAGCCTGTTGAGTTGTTGTCCCCGGTTCCTACAAAGGTGTTGGTGGCCGGCAGGTCCTGCACTGCCTGGTGTTTCTTTGAGGCAGAAGGTGATTGAGGTTGGAGCTGAATGGATGGCAGAGGAGAATTAGACCGATAGTGTCGCCCCAGGTCTGGGCTCCCAGGGGGGTAGTTGAGCGGCAGGTGAATCCTAGGGCTATCGTTGACGCTATCATTCATGAGGTTGAACTTTAGGCCTTTCTGGAGACTCCCCCCCTCATCCTCCTCAGATGGGTTGGCAGGCTTTGGAGCTTTGCTTTTCTTTGCCTTCTTGTTCTTGTTGCTCTTAGGTCCTGGTTTGGGGGCATAGAGGTCTTTGGTCTCCTTCTTGCCTGCCTGGTAGCCACTTTTATTCTCCTTCAGCACGACATGCCTGATGATCATAGCCACTGCAATGATTAGAACAACCACACAAAAGCCACCCAAGACTGCAAAAATAATGTTACTTGGCCCGTCTCGAGAATAATCGGGATCTCCTGCAATGTCCATTTCAAGTGGTGTATAAAGACTGTGTCCAACAAGTCCTTCGACGTGGGAGACATTGCCTATGGTCTCATTGACATAAATGTGCACCAGTGCGGTTGTATGGCGTGGTGGCGTGCCTTTGTCATTAACTTTTACGACCAGACGGTGGAGACCAATGTGTTTGGATGTGAACTCTTTAGCCAACGTAATCTCACCTTCTGAAGAGATGCGGAACAAGCCATGCGGGTTGCCCCCTACAATACTGAACTCCAGCTCCGAATTTAAACCAATGTCCATGTCCTCTGCCTCAACACGTTCTACGTGGGTTTCTGGGCTGGTGCGGGGATCCAAAAACTTGTATGAAGAGTTTGAGGGCTTGGTGACATATGGAGCATTGTCATTCTCATCAAGAACATTAATGGTAATGCCAACATAGGAGGAACGTGGTGGATCACCTCCGTCAACAGCTTTAAGTCGGAAACTGTAGGTGCTCTCCTTTTCTCTGTCGAAGGAAATAGTTGAAAGTATGGTGTACGTTCCATTTTGAATCATAAACTTGCCATTGTCTGGTTCTACAGAGAGTTGAACACGAGCATTGTCACCCTCGTCGCGATCGTTGACTGTTACCATTCCAACAGGACTAAGGGGTGGCATGTTTTCTTGGACTGAAAAGCTGTAACCACTGAGCATAAATTTAGGGTCATTGTCGTTCCTGTCGAGCACCTTAACAACAACAGTGGCAGTTCCTCTCAAGCTTGGTACACCTTTATCAGCTGCTGCGACTAGAAATTGATAGTGATCTAATTGTTCACGGTCCAACTGGCTCATGACACGCACTTCTCCTGTGTTAGGGTTAATTTCAAATAGCCCCTCGGGGACTGATCCACTAGTTATACTGTATGTCAGCTCCGCATTAGTCCCACTGTCGGCATCCGTAGCTACCACATCCAGAACCTTGTCACCTGGCTGGTTCTCCTCAGCAAATTCTACCTCGTACAAAGTGGGCGAGAAGACCGGAGAGTTGTCATTCATGTCTGTCACTTGCACCTTCAGGGAATTTGTGCTGGATAGTGCAGGGTTGCCAGAGTCCACTGCCACAATTTCAATCCTGTAGTCTTTGATCCGCTCGTAGTCCAGCAGCATGGTTGTCTGGAGGAAGTATTTCCTCTTGCGGTCGTTGCCTGTTTCACTAGCTGAACGCAGCTGGAATGGGACATCCCCTGCGACCACACAGGTCACAACTGCATTTTCACCTTCATCACGATCTGATACTTCCACCAGAGCCACAGCTGTGCCTACAGGCATGTCTTCCGATATGTTAGCGACACCATCTTCATGCGTCACAAGGCCAATGCCCCGGATTCTGATTAAGGGTGCATTGTCATTCTGGTCCTTCACTGTAATAGTCACAAGGGCTTTGGAGCTCTTCGATTGTGGACCATTGTCTTTAGCTTGGACGTAGAACTTGAGCATGCTGATATCTTCACGATCCACCAAGCCTTTGACGAAAATGATGCCTGTGTTGCGGTCAATGCTAAGGAGCCTCTGGACAATTGGTGATGCCTGGTGGAGGCTGTAGGTCACCTCTCCATTGGGTCCCATGTCAGAGTCATTGGCCTTCACCTAAATCAACACAACACAAATGAAACTAAGCAAAGCACTGAAACATTAATTTACAAAACAGTTAATAACAACGTCAATACAGGGATTAAAATGCTTGGTCAGGACCATTGCAAATGGATAAAGGTCATTTTAGCAATGAATTTGCATGCCAAAAATATGCTTAAAACACTTAAAAAAGACCCTAAGCTCATCCAAGAACTACATCAGACTAATTAATAAATTAACTGAATTTTCCTGGAATTTAAAATAAAGCACACCTCATTTTATTCCAGAAAACAGCTTGTGCTTTCACTAATTAGTAATACCATAATGCTAATATTACTCAATTTTCAATACGCCTATATAACGAGAGAAATGGGAAATGCAGTGGGGTAAAATATGATTGGGTTGTGTTTTGTGTTAAGTTAAATTCTCCAGAATTAGCTGTAGTTTGCTAGATGCAATTAATTTGAGACATCACTTAAGTTACTCAGTCTTGGCACAGATTTCTATACATTTTTCTGGTCTATTGTGGATCTGGGAATAATTTTAAACAGCTCTAAATCGAAGTGTGGCTTGATTAAAGCTTTTAAACAATCAAGATTCCCTTGTTCCTGCTGCATCCTCTCCTCTTTCCGTCCTTGGCTGTGTATGAAACATGCATGGTGTTTCAGTCCATGTATTACAGCGAACAGCCTTAATCTGAAGCAGTCATAAGATTATTCATGGCGCTTAAGTTATTATTGCTCTATATGAGTCACTCCATTTCATCCTCCATGCAAACTGGGAATTCATTTCATTTAATGTATTTGAAGAGCATTTCTCTGAACAAGCTGAAACACTCCATCAACATTTACAACCCTCTGAAATCAAAATTAAGCTGTTTTAATACCACTACTGCTTATTTACTTTGGCTTCAAAGGATGCTTATGAGGACTGAGAGGAAAATAAAGTCTTCTGGCATGCTCTTTGAATACAACTTGGTTGCATGGATTAATTGTTGACTGAGAGATTAACGGTCATTAATACAATTTTTTGCCTGGACACTTGCCTCAGATTGATCTTGGAAAGCTTCCAGGCTTCACGGCTATCCTAATCTTAGCAGTGCTTTCGTTTCCACAACAATTCAACATGTAATTCTCACCGCCAGTCAATACCTTTCTCCTGTTTTGTAAAGCTTGTGTTTAAAGGGACCATGAGGGATCAATCGATTGCCTGTGAAAATATGATTTGGCTTTCCCATTTCTTCCGCTTTAACCCTGTTGTGTGGGAACCGAGGCTAAAGCCCATCGGGATAACTGAGACTTCCATTTACAAGAGCTTGTCAGGCTCTGTATGTGGGGCTTGAGTGCACTTCTATTGCCAAGCTGTCAAATCAGCTCCTCTGTTACTTATTGCCCAATCTAAAGGTTTAGCATAACATATACTTGCTTACAGGTGAGTTTATTGAGAAACCTGTGTCACAACATTTTTACTTAATTCATATTTTATATAATAAACATGAAAAATACATAAACAGTCACTGTATAACATTTAAATATAATAATGATTATAATAATAATAATTTATTATGAATTCAGCAGGCACTTTCATGCAACATGAAATACAACACATTCAAAGTATATATAATTTTCCAGCATATGACATAACTTTAGCTTTAAATTACATTTGTTTAGTTTTAGATAGAAAGTATGACTTAAAAAGGAGATTACTTACTTGTAGAACAGAATGACCCACTGGGCTGTTTTCTGGGAGCTCACCCTCATAGTGTGACTTCTCAAATTTGGGCACGTTGTCATTGGCATCTGTAATGGTGATCCTGAGCAGGGCGCTACTCTGGCGGGGTAGAGAACCACCATCGACCACTTTTATGTTGAGGTCATATGAATCTCGCTGCTCTCTATCCAGGTTTCCCAATACAATGAGTTGTGGCAATTTCTCATCTGAGTCTTGCGCCACCTGCAGGCTGAAAAGGTTGGCAGCTTCAGGGCCGGTCGTTAGCGCGTAATCGGCGATGCCATTGCTTCCCGAATCCTTGTCGGTGGCCACAGGTATTGCGAAAAGCGCACCCACGTGTGTGTTTTCTGGGATCGACAATGTCAAGACGGGTGAAGAGAACTGTGGAGTGTTGTCGTTCTCATCCAAGATCTCGATGCGGCCTTCGATGAGCCGAGGTCCTGTGCCTTTCATCAGGTCTGTAATAGATACCTCGAATTCTAGGAAACAAGGATCTCCCTCGAAAAGGTTGCGACAGTCCTTGAGAGTCTCACGATCGATCGGGGTCTCCGTGGTGTAGATATCCCCAGTTTTGCCATCGACACGGAGGTAAGGAGCGCCCACCTCAAGCTTATAAAGGTGACCGGTGTCTGGCAGGCCCTGATCAGATGCCAAGCTGCCAATCAGTGTGTTAGGCGGCTGCTCCTCGGTCACCTGGTAGATGATGGTGCTGACTACATTTGCAGAGCAACAGAGGAGAAGGAACATCCACACTAGCATGGCACTCCACCGTGACCACATCGCATTGGCACTCTGGCACATCATCAGTCTGTTGCTGCAAAAGATCAAGCAAACAAACAAATAAGATTAGAGAAACATCCATTCTTAAAACATAATCCTTCAAAGTCTCTGACAGTGCCAAGAAGCCTGTAAAGCAATGGCAGCCACAGAGTTTTATGGTACTGATTCCCTGGGATTTATGATTGATCGCTCCTTTTTAGAGGCAGTAAATGTGTCACAAACAGTTACTTGTGTTTGACCTTCATTCTGCAAACTTCATGTCATGTCTAATTCATAAAGACAACATATGCCCGTATTCCTGAGAGATGCATTGGCTGACTGACCCCACGAGAGGAGGAAGTTAGCAGACAAGTGATGCCCATTCAAATAATGCTGTTACTCTGCTTGATCTACCTTTTCCAAGCTATTGATAAACTGTCTCAGCTATCATATCCAGAACCATGCCTGGGGTCAATGAAAGTGTGAAATCCATCAAAATCAACCAACAAGATTCTTATGCATTATTTCAGCCAAAACCAGTCAACATTTATATATCTAAAATTATAGCTTAAAAAAATGATTAAAAAACAATTCTAAGGAAGTACAATTAAATTTATTTTTGGCCAATGTTATTTTTTGGAAAAAAAATATGTTCTTCATTTTATTAATTGCTAGTTATATTAGTTACTTTACCTCAATTCCTCCCCTTATCTAAAAGCTGTAATTTATTCTGTAATAAAAAATAAATCCAAAAACACAGTGAAAACTGGGGGCAAAACAGTAAAAATAAAATAAAAATAAATAAATATAAAACCAGAGATCTGATGGTAAATATTTGGTTTTGTATTTATTTATTTTTTATTAAATAATTATTTTATAATTTCAGAGTGTTTCCTGCCCGCTTCCTTCACACATATCTAACTGTTTCTTACAGTGTTTCTTGCCTACTTCCTTCGCAAATGTCTCGTCTATTTATCTTGTCACCGTGCTCTTCTTCTAACTTATATTTTACTCTGAATAGTAGCCAGACAAAGAAAGACCACCATTATGTTAGGACCATGGGGAGAAAACTACAAAATGATTTTTTTTTTAAGAAAGAAATGAAACCAAAATTATGGTTTCTTGAAGACAGTATCACATGTGAATCTTCCCTTTCCTGTCTTTAAGTTATTGAACACATGGCCGAAGAGTGTGGTTTTCTAATCTTCCAATGGCCACTTCAGCAGATAGCTATTCACAGCAAATGGCTCCCAATTTGTTGCAACATCACACAACCTCGGAGAGGTGTGAGATGGGCTATAGAGGGCGTCTTGACAACAGCCCCCTCCTGCCACTTCACCAAACATTAACAACCTCAGCATGAGGTACTGCAAAAGAACATGAAAAAGAACAATCAAATAAATAAATCAGATTCTGTTAATCCATCACGTTTAAGGTCATGTTACTTTGATGTTTCCCGCTGTGGTAATTGCAGACCCCTGTAACATATGTGGAATGTTATCCCACCACGCTCCCCATGGTTAATGAGGCAGGGCTGCTAGATTACTGTCCAGAGGAGACAGACATCTCAACTCGACCCAGCGGTGAACCAATGGGGGATGTGAGAGTGCTGCCACCAGTTACATTCTGCCTGTGAATACCAAACCTAAAGAATCAAGATCAGCCTTTAAATGTCACCTTCCATGAGGCTGAAAAAAATAGCATTGTGTAACTTTGCTAAAAACCATAAATATACCAAGAAAAATGACTGTCAGCATATTGGTGCAGCCATTTGGTGACTAATAGGAAATGGCTTCTTCCATACACTCATCAGTATTGATTGGTTGTAGTAGTTTAGTGCATGTACCATTCAATATTTTTCCATTAGCAGACACATGACATTGCGAGCCTTTCACAAACACATTATAAAGAATGTGTGGTTAGAGCATCAAAAATGGCTAAGGTAACTGCAACAAGCACACGCTCCCCTAAAGGCAGTTTTAATACACACAGATTAGACACCAGTGACTACAAACACACTCGCACAACTGCAGCCACAAGGCAACGACACTGTAGGGAGAACAATGCACTAATGAGGCTGAAATGAAGGGTGGGATGTGTGACCCTGATCACACATATGATGAGAGCTTGACTCGTTTTTTACTAATTTCACAGTCTAATTCTGAATCTGTCGAGACAGACGACTCTGGCACACTTTCATGCGGCTAATTAAACAGCGCAGACCGCAGAGGAGGCTGGAGAGGTGAAAAATACCTCACCTTTAAAACAACCTATCTCTCATTGTGGTTTCGAACGACCATCTTATGGAGTTGGCATTTCACAGTGATGCGTCAGAGACTCTACTGAAGGTGCGTGTTGAATTTTGTACCATGTGTTGATGAAAAAAAGGTCAACGTGAAAAAGCAGGGCAGGGACCTCAAAAGCACTGGGTCAAGGATTAACCGGGCTGAAAAAAATGGCACTAAAATGCTATTTGTTTAAACAAAAAGGACAAGAACTATATATAAACTAAACCAAAACATCCCATCTTCATCATGTGCTGGAAAAGTCAACAAAGCTCAAAAACATTCTCGCAACATGAAAAGCGTGTGAATCTGTTTGTTGCGAAGAAGAGTTTAAGAAGCTCTCACGACATTCGCTCTCCAGGGCCCGGCGTAAAGAGTCTGTGTTAAGGGTCACTGTACACTGGGAACCCCAATGTGGGCCGTAGACATCCTTTCCCACACTCTTCTCAGAATGTGAGCCCGCGTGTGCGCACATATGTATGCGCTGTACATCTGTGGGCGTGTAAAAGTTACACACAAGATCTAAAAACAACCACAGCAAAGGAATGTCAGCGAGTGTTTGTGAGCACAGGCTCAGGAAAATGGAAAATCTTAGAGAAAAACATGAAGGTCATGGAAAAAAAGGAAAACAACTGAAAGTGTTTGAGTATATGAAATTTAAGGGTGGCAACGGTTCGGGCTTTTGGCTAAGAACTCTCCTTTGTAATGGAAATGTGTAAGTGCATATGAGTGGCGTGCCTTAACGACAGCAACATTTACAAGACACAGGAGGCCCTAACAGAGTCAAATCAAGCACTGCTACCTAGACGGCTTTCCTTTCAGTTGCAGAGAGTTAGCACTTAGCCTTCACACAGGTACACAAAAAGCCTAGCTATTACAATGACAATAGGCCGTCGGTTGGGCTTTTCTTCACCTCCGAGCTTTGATCGTCATCATTACATGGTCAGAGAGGCGATTTATGACAGACCCTAAATCAACACGCAGCGTCCACCTCTCTAATAACGTCTTCAAATGTGCCATCGTCGAGCCGCAGCTAAGATCTCCTCGCAGGGAGACAGGCGTCGCCAGAGTGCGGTATTTATGACTACTGTCATAATCCTGTGAGAATTTATGCTCGGCTCTCAGGCTGTGTAGCCTAATTCATCTTGTACTGCTGTGTATAAGCTGGATGTCATTAATATAATCAATAGCTGTGAGTGCAAAGAAAGGCGTGAATCGGCGTTTCCCCTATGGAGTCTAACCATCAGTTCTTTACGGATTATTCACGGTACATTTGGCCAGAATTTTCGCATCAGCCTTCAGGGGAGCGCGGTTCCCCTCTCATTTCCTGTCCGCAAAAACCACATTATGTTCATTTCACACCTGGTCTCTTGTAACAACACCTCCTACATCTCTCTGTCTTTCTCTTTCATACACACACACACACCATCCTTTTATGCCCTACCGTGCCCTCTCAGAGACGCGCTCATATATATACTGTCGAGAAGGCCATTGTGTTGTTGCGCAGGGGGAGGTTAACAGATTTAACGGGCTAATTACTATTCTAAAGCCTCCCCCGCTGACATGCTTTAAAATTGCTGTATGATTTTCTCTCTCCCTCACTCTCACCGTCTCGCTCTCCTTCTTTCCTCTTTAGAGACTTGTAACGAGGAATTCATCATTGTACCAAAGCTCACCCTTCCTCTGCCAGCAAAAAAACCCCATGGGAATATGAGGATGGCATACCTCTGCCAAGACACCCCCCCAGGTGGCATCCAGCTCAGCATGAAACAGCAAGGTGATTCTAGGGAAAATAAAGCAATAAAAGCATTTACGTAACCGCCGTGGCAGGAGTCAGATTCCTGGACGAGGCACAGCAGTGGCACTGCGTCATGGTAACGCACTCAGTCAATGATTGTTCTAACCCCTCCCCATCCTGGTTTCAATGCGATAATTAAAGAATTAAATTAAAGCGGTGACATTTATGAGGGTTCAGGAGTCAGCTCTTGTCTGAAGCCAGGAGAATGATTGACTCAGAAGGAAGTGTGAGTGCAGCATCTGTCCTAGGTTAATGGTTAACTCATCCGGCTCAACTGACATTTTAGTGCACACCTGAAGTGCATGTTCGAAAAACATATCATAAAAGCCGAAGATTTATTTGCTTACTGTTACACAGGTAAGCCGATAGACTCACCAATTGAATAATGTTCCCGATTAATCAGCAAGGAGATCGAAAAAGTGTGTAGTGACCTGTGAATAAAACACATTCATATACGCTTATTCTCATGGAGACCACGCACATGAATCCTCCTGAAACCACATAAATGAGCTAAAACGAAGTAGTTCAGCAGGCGATAAATACTAACCAACCACATTCTAAACACTGAGTGCGTCAAGACTTTGATGCCAGTGCCCACAGCCAATGAGTTGAGTTCACGTGAGCTTTTGTCCTCGACTGCAGCCATCTAGGCTCTAAGGGCCACCAGCTCCACGGTGTTCAGTGACCCGTTCAGGATGGGTGGTCCAAGGCCCCCCTCCCTAGCCAAGTGCGAGGCACAGAGGATTACTTTAATTATTTCATTCAGCCATTGTGGGGCCAGATTAGTCTGCGCCCGCTTTCAGACGAGATGAACTGCTGCCCCGCTGCTGTCTACCAGGCTGTTACACAGAGAGAGCTGGCCAGTCACAAGGCTGGCACACAAACTCTCACACACCATTACACACGGCTAAACACACACACACACACACACACACACACACACTGATAGACAAACTCGGGAACGACTGTTACTAATATTATGGGTTAAACAGACGAGGTTGAAATAAAATGAGCAAAATAGGCATAATATTTTTACTTAATGTATACGTATTTGTTTTTAAACTAATGGGAAAATAATGAAGGACGGTAAAGCTCAACATTGGGTGATAGCTTGCTATTTAGTCGTTTTGACCAACGGACAATTATTTTCCATGAACAACGTAAACGTGAACTACATTAATTGTTTATATGCACAGTTGGAGGATTCTAGATGTTGTCTTTCAAGTGCTGAAAATGAAGGAAATTCATATTATTTTGTACAGCGAAACTGACCCATAAGCACAGAAATGCTGAAATGTATCATTTCAGCTCAAAATGTAGGCTATATGTTTTAGCTGGAAATTGCTTATTTGATAAAATGCTAAATGAACTTATCTCAATTTATACAATAATTAATAACACTGACATATTAATTAAAAAGAAAAAAAAGTATGACAGTGCAGACTAGAAACCCCTTCAAGCATTTAACTTGTAACCTTTGAGTCTTACCATTCAATTGGGCACTGTACTGTATATATTGTTGACCACTTCACTGCCACTAGCTTCCCTTCATTTACAGTCAAATCAATATGTAATTTGTAATAAGTGCCAAATTAAAAACATTTACAGGAGGTTACTTGGAATAAGTGAGGTACATTTTAATCTCAAAGAAAACACCTCTATAGTTTAGCCTAAATGTGCAAGCATAATCTCTGCTTTCTACAATGTTGAAGTTTCGGTTCATTCAAGCGATCACCTTAAATTTGTCTCACAGTGTGTGTGTGTGTGTGTGTGTGTGTGTGTGTGTGTGTGTGTGTGTGTGAAGTCTCATTTCCTCCCGTTTCGCTGGACTCTCGTACTCAGTGTGGAGCGTTTACGCCCATCAAGTTTACTAAGGGCTGGTTATAATGAGGAGACGCGTTGTATCATGATCAAATGCCCTAAATGTGCGAATTATTATATATCTTTCAACTTTTTAAAGGGAATTTCTATAGAAGACTAGCAAGACGCAATTAGTTGAGCCTTACAGAGCACACACGTCCAAACTTCAACTACAACAAAACAAAGGGGGTCTTAATCAAAACACTAAAGTTCTTGTTACATATATTTTGAAACGTCAATCTATAATAAACTGATGAAACATGATATAATTTATGTTTTGTCAACGTACCGTCCGAAAGGCTAGAGGTCCTCTGTTGCTATGGTTTCCTCCTCAGACAACGCGATTTTTGTTCGCGAGCGCCTAGATGAAAATACGAGCCTCCCTGACTAACTTGTAACTTTTGTGGTTACTTAAAATCTCACTGAAACGTTGAAACATGCATGAAGACCGCACAACTTTGGTTTTGACTTCCTTTGGAAGCCGCCCCCATCCCCCATTTCATAAATTCAAATCGCATTCACCTAGCTATAACTGTACAGATTGAGCGACGGAAATAGTTTCAGCACATTGAAAAAAACCGAGGGAGGAAACAGGAGAAGGTGTTTATAAGATCCACAGATCAATAATCTACTGGAACAGCACGAGGATCTCACTCAAGTGCCGGTGTGTTGTGCTGATGCCTACAGAACACGATCTCGACGAGAACGGAAGGGAAATGACTTTTACCTGCGGATGAATGCGCTTCGAGTTAAACCAGGTCATTTGCAAGCCATTGCGGCGTCTGTACAATATTGCATCCGGCTGAACGCTTTGCCTACAAATGAATCACAGAAAGAATCGAGATGTCCGATCACAGCTGGGCGGAATAAAGCTCAAACCTTGCCGTGTTTTCACACCTGTTTCTCTCAGCCGGACGAACAGGTTTTAAAAGCAACCCGACGGGAGCGGCCAGAAAGACTGGATTCCGCTGTTATGACAGGCGGTGCTTTCGATTGTTCAGTAACGATTGCTGGTGACTGAGTACAAGGAAAGGTATCAGTACGTTTCGTGAAATGTTGACTAGTCGACATTCTGCGGGTAAAATTAACCGCGGAATTTTTAAAAGCACTGAGATGGAAAAGTAGGGCTATGTGAGAAATGCGCAAAAACGAGAGCAACAGGTGTTGTGGGAGCGAGCAATAACCAAATAAGATAGCAAACTTAAGGGTTTACCTATAAAAGCTCACCGAATCTATACAAAGTCTTTATTCTGTCTACTATGAACAGTGCTTACAAGCGTCGAACAAGTTTACATGCAATAGGCGCAGTTCCTGTGAGGGTTTCCTATCAGAGGTTTTTTTTTTTTTCATCTATAATGCGCTCATTCTCGAACGCACTGGAAAGAGTTGAATATTACATTTTAGAGTGAGGAATCGATTAACATCCACGCGAAGATACACTGACCGGCACTTGAGCTAGATGAAGATGTTCTATCTCTGTGGATCCATGGGGTCAAGGGCTTATTTTCTATATGTGGAAATGCAATAGCAAGCGTAGATTGGCGATCCACTCCAGCGCTCGGTTTCTTGTAGAAAAATCAATAGCAGTAGTGTAGGGAAAACATGTCACATGCGAGCTAATCAGCTCTGAGGACAATCGAGGGTGATGTTAACTTGAGATATCGATAAATTCGGGATATTTAAACTGAGGCGTGAAGCACTTCACAGTTATTTGCTCAGCGTTCATTATAATGAAAAATCAAATAATCACGCAACCTGACAGTACTATGTCGGGTGATATTATAGGCTACTTCTGTCGTAATTATGATTTACACACATGCACAGAAACACAAACACATTTCTCTATAAAGAAAAGTATCTCTACATAGTTCCTAGTATACCCTCATTTACGGACAACATGAGAGCGCATACAATTGGTAAGACGAACAAATGTGTAAATGTGTAAATATCGATGGCAAAAAATCTCATATACCTTAACGGATCGTTACTCCTCTCAGTTGTAGGCAAGTCTTGACCGATGGAGTCGGACCGAGAGCCGCGTTCCTTTTGCACGCCACAAATCAAGCGCTTTTGGGTATCCAAAATTCAGCACCACCGCAATCCTGTCGATACAAAAACAGAACCCTTTTCCGCTGTCAGCTCTCTTGGTTTTCCTTAAAATTCCTCTTTTTCACACGAAGGGTCCGCTAGAACTGTAGCGAAAAGTGTCACGTCAGAAAATAAGAGCGCGCAACTTGGCTGATGGTGGTTACGCACATCAGAGAGAAGTGTCCTCTCCTTGCGCACGAAAGGAAACCCCGAATCAGCGCTACTCCGGACCGGGCTCACAGCATCCCGAAACCTCCAGTTCCACACGACAACATCCTCCAAAAACTTCAACCTTCAGTCAACAACTGTCTGTGCGTAAAAGTGAAAACAGAAAAATCTTCCAAGGCTATGTCCGGTAGTGTCCAGTGCGCGTGCTCTCATCATCAGTTCACCATTCAGTGTTACTGAGAACGCCGGGGCTCGCGCTCTTGCCGCAGCTCACCGCGCGCGTATATACTGTGGATAGCCTATGTGAGAGTGAAGTGATTTCCGACCGATTGCGCTCTCGCTCTCCCCCTCTCTCGCTCACTCGCTCGCTCGCTCAGTCCCTCATACAAGAACATCATTTTGAATCGTCGAGGGCGGAGCTTTGTGAGACGTGCTTCTGTGGACTCCACAACAAAACCTCATTCGTATTTACCCAAACATTACCAAGTGCCAGTGTTGCCATATCCGCTTATTATAAGCGAATATGCTCGTTTTGTCATAGAAAGGCTTATAAACATGAGCAATGGCGAATTGGGGCTCCAGAACACTGTTGCGGTTTAGCTAAAGTGTGACCAATTACTAATTGCTGCTGTCAAGTGTACAGTTTGAGCCATGCCCTACATAGTTCCCATATCCAAATATAGATTATTCCCAATTTAAGTATGTAAATGAGCATGATGTCCAGAAAAGCAGTAGCATATCCATAGTGAAATTAGAGAACAATACTTAAATGACAGCTGTATTACCAGGAAAGTTGTTCCACAAGGTTAAATTGTACCTACTTTTATTATTTATTTATTTATTTTATTTTATTTTATTTGTATCAACACCGAAAGTAAATTGTGTTGGCAGCTGTTGTTAGTACATACTAGGTCAAAAAACATACGGGTCAAAGGACAATGACAACATGAATGCAGTATGGCAACATATTTATACTACAAACAAAATGTGTGCTTCATCAACAGTCAACAAGTTATAGACCACTGATGATCCACTGGGATTTAAGCATTTATTTAAATTGTATATGCAAGATATTTTATTTTGTTTTATTTTATTGTAGGCTAAATTAATTTAATTCTACTCAATCCTTTTGGTGAGGGATGTCACTTGTACTTGCCTGTTTCTCTTCTGTAATCTGGCAACACTGCCAAAAGGGATACCTCCTAAACTTCGCATGCAGAAAAAAACTTCGGGATAAACGATCACTCTGAATAAACGATTATTTCCGTCCACTTTTCAACTCGTATCACTCTGCGCGCGCATCTCTCGTGCAGGAGCTAGCTTCCTCATGCACACCCCTTATCTGAAAGACATATTCATGAAGAAATAAAATGATATTAACATAACGTATACCTTTAAAATATGCTTCTTATTAAGAAACATGCAGACGCTACCGCTGTCAATGTACCATTAAAGGACATTATCCTTTCGCCCGAAACTCAAACACAATCGTCACGCTTGAGAGTTGCGATAGCAAGCACGACTGAGTCATTTACGGCGAAATGTCTCGACTCAGCGCGGTACTTTATTTAAAAGGGATCATCTGCATCAAAACACCATGTGAAATGATATTATGTAGTTTATCACGCTGTCATGAGGGCACTAAGTAGGAGGGAGAGGGGGGAAAAAAATCCCAGATCCATAAACGCCACTGTAGCAGAGCGCAGCAGGAAATGTTCATTGTGCTCTTAGCGGCATCTAGAGGTCACGGGAGGAATACTTATTACACCCACTGTGAGCCAAACGAATACACGTAACTGTATACACGGTGGACAGGAGGTAAATTGAACTAAGTGTGCTTACCATTGTACTTTTTTCTTTCTTTCACAGACAGCTAAGCAATTTCACCATCTGGTTACATCATCGATGCAGGTTTCTAGTTACACAGTCTCCTTCAGGTTCCTGTATTTCAGCGTCTGTTTAGAATAGTTTAGTGGGTTCATACAGCTTAAAGGGTCCAAAAACATTTTTTTTTTTTTTTTTTTTTAAAGTAATGACAATTATTAAACATTATTAAAAGCATACAAACTTTAGATTATGGCCTATCAAATTTAGCAGGGAAGCAAATTTTGCTTCAGCATCTAACTCAAATTGATATGCTTCAAATATAATTTAAGAGATATTGTCTATAAACTGTTTCAATTAAATGTCAAGTACAAAGAACTGTTACAACCCACCCACTAGGTTTTAACATTAGAAAGTATGTGTATTTAAATTTAGTGCATGAATGTATTGTGGTAGTACAGTTTACTTGTTCAAAATATTTAGCCTTATATGTTTTTTTTGTTAGATTTTTTTTTTTTTTTTTTTTTTTTTGTCCTGTAAAAAGACAAAGATGGTGGCCATAGATGTATCTAATTTCTAATTGGTTAAAGTCTTGGTGTTACAAAAAAAAAAAAAAAAAAAAAAAGTGTTTGCAACACTCCCTGGTCTAATGTAATGCTAAATGAATATTCTTAAAAAGTGTATCAAAGGCAGACGCTGTCAGACCTGTGCCCCAATACGCACTATCTGCAGTAGCCTATAGCTAATACCGACTTAAAGTGGTATAGAGACATTTGACATTTTGTTCCGTTTATTCAGTACAAGACTTTCTGCTAACCCACAGTCAGAGGTTAGCAATTAGTGAGTCAGGCTTTCAAACCTTGGTCACTTCATCTTAAACTAAAGGCTGTGAAAACTCAATAATCTTTAAAGAGTAGTGGAGTTGCTTTATATATGGAACGTGGGGGTCTATTCAGTATTTAACAGTAGGTTGAACAGAGACGAGTTGAACAAGTTTTGTCAGCCTTGATCTGCAGTTGTTTGTAGCCTTGGACTGAAAAGAAATCTGTTTGAAGTTTATTTAAGAAATGCATTGTACACTATGAATGCAGTCAGTTACTATTTATATTTACTTTTTTATTTTATATTGTTACAGTATTTTAACACTTTGTTCATTTGTCTGAGGACATCAGCAAAGTCTAGTCTCTGAACTTAACGTTTTTGAAAAAATAAAAAATAAATAAAAATAAAATAAAATAATAAATAAATAAATACATATTGAGACAAAAGGACCAACCAGCTCTTTGCAAATAATCCATCAGCCACAGTGTAATAGTAAGTCTGCTGACCAGTTTGTATTATTGCAACTAATTGCATTATTTGTTGTTAGTATATGTAAATAAATAAATGTGTACTATTTCTCTGCAATACCTGCATCAAGATATCCCTGTTTATTTGTTAGCAAAAGTTCACCAGATGACATAAAATAAGAAAAAAAAGCCAGAATTCCAATTGCCATTCTGAGAAGAAAAGTAGCTTGCAAGAAAAAAGATAGAATTGTAAGAAAAAAAGTTGGATTCCGTGAGAGTAACAAAAATAGAATTGCGAGATTGCAAATTAAGAATTCATAGAAAAACATAACTGGGAGATGTAAAATTTCAACTGCAAATAAAAAAAATGAAAAATTGGAATTGTAAAACAAAAAGTCGCAATACATTTTTTATTCTTTGGAAACTGGCTTCCATAGTTTTCTCTAGCCATATAGCCAAAAAATTACAGCCAATGTTTATTAAAACTCCATCTTGCCAAGGCTGAATTACTCCTTTAAATGAGTAGCTGTACTGAAGTGGTTTGAATCGTGATATGATTCAGTCTCTCTTCAAAGCTAAATGATTCAGTCCCCCTTCAATGCGACTTGACTGAGTGTGTTAAACCGGCTGATGGACTGTTCATTTGCAAAGCGCGGATTGGTCCTTTTGTCTCAAGATGTAGATTATTTAAATTCAGAGACTCGACTTTCCTCATTTCCTCAGACGAATTACAGGTACAGCAGTCTGAAATTAGTTCACCTGCACAGCTGAGCTCAGAGAATGGAAGCCTCATACCTTTCCATTAAAAAAAGGGATTGTTTCATCTCCGTATAACCAGGAACGAGAGGATTATTTGCCACCATTAATAGCATGAAAATGAGCACTTTGTCATTCAGTGAGATGAAGCTGGACGTTTCCTTGTCCGGACAGTAATTTTAGAGGAATGTGAGGCCTACTGTCCTTTTGCCTTTCAGGTGTTTAGAAGTCTGTAATTAATGCATGTCACTTTGAAGCACGGCAGACTTCGGAATTAAGGGTCTTGCCTTGTGGTCAGAGGAGTATGTGGTCTGACAGTGACAGGACAAACAAACACACATGCACTGACAGAGAAAAAAGGAAGGAAGTAAAACGCAGACGCACAGGAGTCACACTTGTGGATGAAGCCACAGGCAGCAGGAAGTGTTTTGAGTAATCCGTACTAATGAGAGTGTGTACCTGCTTACTGTCAGAAAAATGGAGACGGGCACACACAAGTGCGCACATACACACACTGCTGCACTCAAGTTTTCAGCTACACACCTTGCTGACTCATTTTGATGTACCGCACAACCACACACCCACACACATGCATTTTTGCCCTTTGACTTCAATTTCAGCCTAATTTCGATTCCGGTCCACGGTGAGCTTTGACTCTTTGGTATGGGGGAGAAGGCAAAGCAGGCATTAGAGATTTGAATCAGGAAAAAAAAAACAGCCTAATTTAGCACTGGCCCATGAGATAAGAGCTCCGTCAGCTTATCATAGAACAAACAACCATCAGACCCGATCCCCCTGATACGCCACTGTTATTAACTCCAACAAGAGGATGAATAATTCAACATGTTAATCTCTCTCTCAACACACACACATGCTCCCACACACATTAACATTTCATTTGCAAACACACGTGAATGCATGGACACAGGCAGGCTCATCTAATGATAATGTATATCTTTGTGTACCTTTGTGTTGACTCACAAGTGTTTATATACATATGTTCATGTGGTGTCAAAGAAGTGGACACTTCACTTTGGTGTGTTGCCGTTATGAGCCAGATGAGAGGGACGGCCGTATGTCACAGCTATAATTATGAGTGCTGGAAAGATCTTACTGAAGGTGAAGTGTGTCTGGTGCCGCTAATGGCACTGAAATGACGTGCTTTGCCTTCTTTCAAGCAAACATGACACGCAAATAATGACTGTTTCCAAACAGTTTTCAAACACTCCGCCCGTTTTTCGTTGTTTGGACAGTGCAAATGTCCAATGTTCACTCAAACAAGCTGAGATTACGGAGATGCAATGAGGTGAATTCAGTCCATTCAGTGTTCGCAAAAAGGATATTTTAAAGTCTGCTAAATTAAAGCTAGCAGTTTGCCACTTCAAGTTTGAGCTGACAAAGAGATATTAATATCTGTTTCTGAACATGGTGATTGCATTTTTAGTTCATCAGCAGCTCATTATATACATATTTTGTTTTATGTTATTGTAACTTGCAGTAAGTAATTTCATTCTTGTCAACACATAGGCTATTGATAATCTTTCAGACAATTTCATAAGTTATATTTTTTTTACATTGTGAATTTGTATATACATGTGTTATCATATTACCACCAGATTCCTTCCTCTACACATATGAAAATTGACTTTATTACCTCATATTTCAATATTCTGTCAGTTCACACTTAATTTTCCATCTGAGCTTTTAAAGTCCTGCTTCAAAACACTACTACTAACCAATTCTTTCTTAGAAATGTTTCATCTGGCATTTTCTCTGTCAATATTTGCTTTTTTTAACAAGTCAAATGAGGATCTGTGTGCATGTTAGCTAAATGTTATGCAAATTATTTTTAAAAAGCATTTTTTTTTCTCTCTCTCCAAATTCATGTACATTAAAGTAGATTACCATTCAAATGTTTTTGAAATAAGTCTCTTATGCCCACTGAGACTGCATTTACTTGATCAAAAATAGCAAAAACAGTAATATTTTGGGGGAAACAATATAATTTATATTAAATGTGTTCTATTGTAATATATTTTAAAATGTAGTCTATTCCTGTGATGGCAGAGCTGTATTTTCAGCATCATTACTCCAGTCTTCAGCGTCCCACGATCCTTCAGAAATCTGTCTAGTATGTTGATTTGGTACTGAACAAATGTAAAAAAAAAAAAAAATTGGTTGTAACAATTACTTACTGACCCCAAACTTCTAAACAGTTTGAGTGTGTCATTGTCATTTTTAAATAAACATGAATAATATCAATAAAATAATAATAATAATAATAATAATAATAATAATAATAATAATAATTAAAACATCTACATTTGCTTTAAGGTAAGTTAACATAATTTAATTTATGTATTCATGTAGGTCAGTGTTGGCAATAACAAAATAATTCACAGTACTACAGTAAATGTGCTGCAGAGACTATAGGAAGAGTTGTGTTCATCTACAATAGTGTTATCAATAATCACTTTCAAATGAGGCTTTTTCTCTTTTCAGATGACGGAAAAGCATTTGCATAAACTCTGATTTACGATCTTCGCAGATTTTAATCACGTTACTGCATAATTGAACATAACAATGCTTTGCAATGTCACAATTCATTCTAACTCACATCAGAGCAACATCAATTTGATATTTACCAGTTTTTTTTATTGAAGATTACATTGAATGAAAACTCCAGTTTATTCCCTTACAGGAATGTTCTGAGCTTGTCTGAGTTAGCAACAGTAACCAAGAAGGGTGGAGCTTAGCAAATGGTCAATCGCAATTTCGCAAATCAGTGTCTTTGGAGAGGACTCTACTGTCAAAGCCTGTTGACTCCTAAGGAAAATCATGCAGTCGTGTCCACATGAAAGAGCCATTTTCATATATTGTCTTGTCTTTCATCAAGTTGCCTGTTGCTTCAGTCACTCAGTTGCTTCAGTGTTTTTTTTTTTTTTTTTTTTTTTTTTTTTTGTGGCCATTTGCCAACATTTATTCATGATGCCAAAAACCAACCTGGACATTTAGCTAGTCAAAGGCCATGGGTAATGCAGGTGAACACTTATTTTCACAGGCACCGAGCAGGTCAGACCACGACACATCTACCGTGAACACATCTATTAATTCAGTTATTCACGAGCCCATGAGACTCGGAGCGGTCAAAGTTACAAAGCACTCAAACGATCAAAAAGCACCCCTGGCTCACTTGAGCGATCCTCCAGAAAGTTTTCAAGAGAATGGTGACCTGTGTTTAATCAGCAAGAGAGTTCATCTCAGAGGATGCTCTATGAGTGTAATTTGGTTCGGTTCTTTTGTACGAAACCCCACTCGCTCATCAAAAAAAACCCTTTAGTCAAATGTGGGACCCAACCACCCGTATCCTCCATCTCGGCATGGCTGCCCTCCTATCCACTGATTCCTGACTGACATTTAGATAAAGGTGAGAGAGAAAGGCCCAGCTGAGCCGATGCCCGTCGCCAGGGTAAATTCACTGCGCCCTTTCAGCGACTCGGAAGTCAAATTATAGCTTGCGGTCTGACATTTCCATTGTATTGGTAGAGTGCTGTTTTATTCTCCTAATTAGGCCATTAGGTACATCACTGATCTTGCGCCTAGAGATGGCCGGCACTAATAAAGAACAGAGAAACCCTGGGATAAAAGAGAAGCGACGGAGAGAAACCGAGGGGAGAGATGAAGGAAGAAAGCCAAATAGATGTGTGAAGGGAAACCAGGAAAGGAGAGGGAGGAAGCCCTTGTGACAGTGGCCCTGGCAAACCAAAGTAGAGACAGAGCTGTGAACTGAAAGAGATGAATGGATAAAAGACATATACAGAGAGAGAAATAGAGGAACAGAGATATGAGGGAAAATCATGGAGGTGGAAGGATTTAAAGATGAATACGGTGGACCTTTGCTCAACGGTTTTAGAGATTGAATCAGAGAGAGAGAGAAATCCAGTTATGAGTTCACAGTGGCACAGGTGACAGAACAGAGTGTGCTGTGCTCTACTGTATATCCATAATGGGATATTTATACATACGCACTCAAATATCACTCCCTCTGGATAATTGGACACAGCTTGTGATGAAATATCAAACCAGCTCCTGATGTTGGACTTTTTAGGCCCTGCAAGGTCCTGTAAACAGTCAGAAATCAAGTTGAGAAGAACTATTCACCCCTCATCTCATATGCCCCCAACTTTTGCCAGATTGAAACATATGGAAACATGCTACATAATATTAGCTGTGGTGACACTCACAGTTAAGGACTGAGTCAGGTGGGGGTGGGAAAAATGCTGAAAGGAACATGGCCGTTGCCATGGATGGGTGTAGGATATAGGAAGATGGAAAGATCATTATCTCCATCACAGGTTTTCAAACTTCAGACCCTCAAATAGGAGGAAATGTGACAGGCACCATTCCTGAAATATAAAAGCAGGGAAATACATGAATGTATTTTTTTATTCCCCATAATAGCTACAAATTATGAAAATTGGTATATTGTTATTGTTGTATATTAACACTTTCTGCTTGTTAGGTGCTGAGGGAAAATATCCAGTAAAAGTCATCTTTTTGTTAAAAACAACTGCAAACATGACTCAGAAAATTGAAGTTAGTTATGAGGAGAAAAAGGTCTTGCATCATATGTTTGCAGAAACCACATGTTGAGATTTTGTTGTCCATTGCAATATATATATATATATATATATATATATATATATATATATATATATATATATATATATATATATAGTGTATATATATTTTAGATGTCTAAATACATTTGGGGTTATAGTGAACTTTTTTTTTTTTATAATTGCATTTATTTAAAATGTACAAACATTTTAAAATAAAATGTATTCCTGTGATTCCAAACCCTAATTTTTAGCAGCCATTACTCCAGTCTTCAGTGTTACATGATCCTTCAGTAATAAATCATATATTTATACGCTTGCGAATATATATTAAATCAAATTAAAGACTTAAAATACTACAATATAATCTTTACTGCTTATTAAAATGTAATTAAATTTGCAAGTACTTTGTCAACATAGATGGTGATAAAAATGCTTTTCATTAATTATTTTCTGCACATTTTCCATAACACCATATTGCAGCCCTTAGAACCCTAAAATAAAGTGCATGCAAGGACCTCTACATTTCCTCTACATTCTTAGTTTCAGTCATCAGTTTCCATAACTATAAAGTTGAAAGCTTGCAGTGAAAGTTTTATGTTATATTAAAACAGTGTCTGTATATGACAGCATAATTGATTTATGAAATGCTATGATCATTCTCGGCTATGGTGAAGTTTTTTGTTATGTCAGGGGGTGTTTAACGACTTAAATAATGATTTAAATATGGCTTTCCTCATCTAACCAAGTCATTAGAAGTTTGCCCATGTAAGCGTTATTAATGGGAAAAGGCAATGTCTAATTAAGAAGTGTTTGAAAGGCCTTGACCTTTCTGCAGACAGTCTGTAAATCATAACTGCAGGGTTAAATATGACATTAATTTTCTCTTGTACCTGCTAATACGCTGATGAAAGTGTGATGTTGGCAGGTAAGGTGGGAAAACAAGATACATATTTAATTAGTGAACGTTCGAGACACCATCCCTGTTTTTACTTTGAGTGAAGTGATGAAGGTGAATTTTGGATTACTTTTTATCAATTTACAATGCGTTTAAAACATAATCCGCGGTTAATTTAGAAAGTAGCCACTCCAACGGTCTTACCTCAATAAAATAACCGCATTTACACAAGAAAAACAAACATGATCTGTACCTTACGTTGGGTTAGTCTCCATGGCAACCGCTGACTTTCACACAACGTTGAAAGGACTGGATGAAAAAAAAGGTGCAATTGAGTATGCAAATGAGCATTAATTGTCATGTGAAAAGTGCTTTAATTGTGTTGAGCCTGGCCAGGGAGGTAGACGGAACGGTCTGGCGGTATGGCGTTATTTTAATGACAAATGTCTAGAGCGCATTATTGTAGCGCGAACGCACATTAATATTCGCACGTGGATTTGCTTTAATCTGTTTTGATATATATATATATATATATATATATATGTATATATATATGTATATATATATATATGTATATATATATGTGTGTGTGTGTGTGTGTGTGTGTATGTATATATTCTGATTTAAGACAGTCTATCAGAACATTTATTTTGTTATATATTCTATTATATATTATATATTATATATCTATTTTTCCATTTGATGTTGATTTGATAGGAATTGTTACTTATTATTGCAATCATATCAACTGAGAATGTATTGCAATGATTTTAAATTCAGTTGAGGTATCTGATATATGACATAACATTTATCTTTTATATGAAGTCTTTAGAGCTATAGGTTATAATAGGTTGTTTTTAGATAAATTGCTCAGAGAACCAGTTGGACAGAGGTTATTTATATGTACAAATCATCCAAGCACCCAGTTCCTAGCCATTTCATTAAAATTGCTAAATATTATTAAATTGCAAAGATCCATCTTTGATTGTCAAAATAATTCCAGGTTCAGTTCCCTCTCAGCCAATTAGATTTCACATAGTATTTTCATTGGTCAGTAGTGGAGGTTAAAGCTTTATTTATATAGCGCCTTCTAAAAGTGTTTTAAAAAGTATTTTACAGAGAGATGCATATGTGCATTCACAGAAAATAAAATACAACCGTTTGAGTGAGAGGAGAGACATGTTTCAAGTGCGCGCACTCACTGGGCAACAGCAGCGTGTATCTGAGCGCGCGCTGCAGGTTTTGTGCGAGAGCAAAGGAAATCCACGTGCGAGCGGAGAGATTCGCCCTCGCGCATTATATTAATGTGCTTTCGCGCTACAATAATGCACTCTCGACATTTGTCATTAAAACAACGCCATAGGACCGTCGCTTCTCACTGTTTGTTTGACACGTGCCCTTATTCCGTTTGATTCATGTGTGCTGCCTGTCCGCCCATTATCCTTGTAAACTATGATACTGCTTTTATCTATGATCGATTTAGTTCATATGTGCCAGTCTAATTTTCAGGCTTTCTCTGACTTTCACTCCTGCTCTCCAGATTGATAGCTGGAACACACGCAAACATACTGAAAATGCATTTCTGTTGTGATCCATCCAGATTGCGGCCCATAGTGAAATCACTCTCCATACGGCATGTGTAAAACATCTTTCATTCATTCTTGTAGACAGTAATTCCTCCCCTGATGTTGCCGCCTAAGAGCTTCACACAAACGCGTCTGTGCAATCGTAACTGCATAATCTCATTCCTGATCAGCAGTAAACATGGCGAAACTGTCTAGAGATATACCATCAACATTTCCATGTGTTTTGTTTGCATATAAGTGGTTTGTAGGTACTTAAGTTCCAATGGCTGGCATGTTTATGCACTGGCTAATGACACACCATGCATTTGTGAACAGCAAAATGGTAGTGTTACTACCATTCAAATGTTTTGGGTCAATACAATTATGTTTTAAAGAAAGAAATGAATACTCTTATTCAGCAAGGAGACATTAAATTGATCAACAGTGGCAGTAAAGATAAAATAATGTTAAGAACTATTCCTGTTTCAAATAAATGCTTTTTTTTTTTTTTTTTTTGTCAGAAATCCCTGACAAAAATGCAGCAGAGTTTCCTAAATAAATAAACAAATAAAATAAATAAAAAAATAAGCAGAATAAATCAATAATAATAATAATAATAATAATAAATGTTTCTTGTGCTGATCAACATATTAGATTAGAATGATTTCTGAAGGATCATCTGACACGGAGGACTGGAGTAATGGCTGATGAAAATTCAGCTTTGCCATCAAAGTAATAAATTACATTTAGAAATATTTTTTAAAAAGAGAATGCATTTTACAATGTAATAATATTTTATAATATTACTGCTTTTACAGTATTTTTAATCAAATAAATACAGCTTCAGTGAGCATAAGAAACAAACAAAAATAAATAAAAAATAAATCCCAAACTTGTGAACAATAAAAATGGTAAAAATAAAGTATATTTAGACATATTATATTGCATTGTACAACTTAATCTTAAAATAAAGTATATATATATATATATATATATATATATATATATATATATATATATATATATATATATATATATATATTTTTTTTTTTTTTTTTTTTTTATTCTTATTTTAACAAAAAATAATTTTAGTGGTTGGCGCCAATTCCCCTCGAGTTCACTTTAATACTAATCTATGACATCAAGAAAGTGTTCAAACTAAGCTTCTTTTTTAACAATATGTATTTTATAATATATAATGCAAAAAAATAATTTTAAGTATTAAGTCTTAATTCATACTGGCCAGTGTATTTGTCTGTCTTCACGCATTTGTGTTTGTGTGAGTTTACGTTAGCATGTGTTGTGTTAGAGTTCCCAGATGGCCCCCTCTCCTTGTTAGAAATGGCCAGTGGCCCAGCTGGGCTAGCATAGATGCTTTGCAGGTGTGCAGAGAAGTGATAGACACACACCAGTGGCTGCAAGTGTTGCAGAACTCGAGAGGAATGAGAGAACAGGATAAAAAGGTAACTCTTCACGCCGAACACCACCCTGAAAATACTCACAGCATCATGTATTTCCACCATTCATCATACCTAAGCAAACGTTGCAAAAAATATCTCTGAAAACTACACTTACTCCATGCGACATCCAGCTACTGTGGATTGGGATGATAAATTGAACATATGTATTGCAATAAATCTGCTCAAATTACTTTTTCTGGTCTGATTTTCTGTCTAATGTAGATCGAAATGGAAAGTGAATGAATTGTTCTCCATTTCCTGAATACTGAATGGTTGTCATTTAGATTGTATGCTAACATTTGCCTAACCAAATAGTCCTTAAAGGGATAGTTCACCCAAAAATATATATACACACATACGACCCAAATTCCGGAAATGTTGGGACATTTTTTTTTTAATTTGAATAAAAATAAAACAAAAACTTTCAAATCACATAAGCCAATATTTTATTCACAATAGGACATAGATAACATAAATGTTTAAATGGAGAAATGTTACACTTTTATCCACTAAATGAGCTCATTTCAAATGTGATGCCTGCTACAGGTCTCAAAAAAAGTTGGCACGGGGGCAACAAAGGACTGAAAAAGAAAGAAAAATTTTGAAAGATTCAGCTGGGAGAACATCAAGCAATTATTTAAGTTAATTGGCATCAGGTCTGTAATATGATTAGCTATAAAAATAATGTCTTAGAGAGGCAGAGTCTCTCAGCGTTGTTCCTCAACGTCAGATTGCAAAGACTTTGCAAATCTCATCATCTACAGTGCATAACATCAACAAAAGATTCAGAGAAACTGGAGTAATCTCTGTGTGTAAGGGACAAGGCCAAAGAGCTTTGTTGGATGCTCGTGGTCTTTGGGCCCTCAGACGACACTGCATCACTCATCGGCATGATTCTTTCATTGACACTACTATGGGCCCAGGAATACTTCCAGAAACCACTGTGGGTAAACACAATCCACCGTGCCATCCGTAGATGCCAACTAAAGCTCTATCATGCAAAAACGAAGACATATGTGAACATGGTCCAGAAGCGCAGTTGTGTTCTGTGGGCCAAGGCTCATTTAAAATGGATTGTTTCAAAGTGGAAAAGTGTTCTATGGTCAGACGAGTCTAAATTTGACATTCTTATTGGAAATTACAGACGCCGTGTCCTCCGGGCTAAAGAGGAGGGAGACCTTCCAGTGCGTTATCAGCGTTCAGTTCAAATGCCAGTATCTCTGATGGTATGTGGGTGCATAAGTGCATAAATTCCAACATCAAAACTCCAGAAACTCATAACCTCAATGCCCAGACGTCTTCAAACTGTTTTGAAAAGAAGAAGAGATGCTACACCAAGGTAAACATGCCCCCGTCGCAACTATTTTAAGACCTGTAGCAGGCATCAAATTTGAAATGAGCTCATTTTGTGCATAAAATTGTAAAACTTCTCAGTTTAAACATTTGTTATGTTATCTCTGTTCTGTTGTGAATAAAATATTGGCTCATGTGATTTGAAATTATTTTAGTTAATTCAAATTCGGGTTGTATATATATATATATATATATATATATATATATATATATATATATATATATATATGAGCCAGAATTTGGCTTATCTGGCTTCACCCTGCTAGAATGTGTTCACATTGTGTTTCTTTTTTGGTTCTGAGTCATGGTACATTTACATCATTAGAGTGGCAGATGTTTAACCTTGTAACGAGTAACGACTATGCAGGAGAAGACCGCAATATGGATGTATAACGTTGCTTGCTCGTCTTACGTTTGTGCTTTGGATTTTGACCACCACAGCGTGGCACATGATGAGTCTATTTATCACAAATGTAATGCAAAGGTTCAAAAGAACATAGGAGTCAATTTCTGCTGAAGGCACATGAAAATGAGATACACATTCTCTCTGCTTGCATCAGTCAAGCTTGTCAGGACAGTGAGCAAGAAAACAAATAGTTTCACTTCCCTAATGTGTCACTTCCCTAATTTAGTATGGTTGTGTTCACATTAGAACTGAACCATACCTTAAACCTGAGACACATCACATGATTTTAGCAATCCTATAAGATCACTGCATGTCACACTGTGCGACATGGATCTAATAAACTTGGCTACGACATGTCTGTAGACTGTACGATGATGATACCTATTGACTTATACGATATGATGCAAGTTACTATAGAAGTTTTATGTTTTAACGCCATGTCACATTTTTATTGGTTGGTCAGTAAGCGTGGATTGTACCAGCCAACACACTGTGCAATGATCATGCTGTATTGAAGGCTATCTTTGGTCACAAGACCGTGAAAACGGCTGTCTTTGAACCTGACGAAAATCATGCAGTGTGTTTAGTTTGTGTAAACTGTACCCCGGACTGTCCTTTTTAGTCAGATTCCAGTACAGTTTGCAGGTGTGCGCTCACATTATCCAAAACCAATCAAACTTTGATGCAAAACGAATCCAGGTGCACACCAAAAGTGCTATCATGAAAGAACATTGGTTCCAAACAAGATTGGACCCCACTGGCTTTCTTTGTATGGACAAAAAATATATTCTTTTCCACAAAAGAAATTAAGTTGTGCAGGTTTAGACTGAAAGGAAGGTGACTATATAATACACTATCCCCTTTAAAGGTGAGGATGTGATTAAATAATAGCAAAAACATTCACATACACACTTCGTCGGCAGATAAATGTTGCGTAATGAAGCATGGCTTATTTGCTTACTCCCTGCACGGCCACATTAGATTAGGAAAAAAAGCTTGTTCTTGGTGGTAGTTACAGTAAAAAATATTTTATATATCTTTTTCCCCAGCATTCTGTTCCACTGTAATGTGACTGATGACATTGGCAAAAGCAGCAGGCTCGAGATAGAGAGTGCACAGAATGTAGATGAATGTGAACAGGAAATGTGTGCAGTGCATGTGTGTGGGAGAGAGAGAGGGAGAAAGAGAGAGAGAGAACGGCACAGAGTTGCTGCATGGATTTAATGCTAGTATCCATCACCCTCTACACAAAGTATGTGGGGGAGTGTATGGGGCTTTAAGAGGTTATTACACACGCTCTTTCCCACTGTAGGGACCAAACACACTCAGAGTCCAACCTCCAGCAAAGATGGATCACAACGACTTATCTCGTCTGAAATAAAAACCAAACAAGCACTTCATCTTCCAACATAAAACCAAAACCATGCTGTGCACAGTAAAACCTAATGTTGGTCAGCATGCGGTGCAGGAAGCAATACATCTGCTCTGTTGTAAATACAGTAGCTGTATCTAGACTCAATGTGTGACCAAGCTATAGATGGATGTATGAAATGTGTGGGCTTATGTGTTGATGCTTTTTATGCAAATAGCCATCTTTATTGTTGAGATGCACAACATATCAGTACCATGTTAGCTATCAGATACTTTTTCATTTTTCAGTTCCAGCAGATACTAGATTATTTAATTGTGCATGCTAATTTCCCAAATTTTTGCATGTAATGCTCATTTAAATTCCATCTTTAAAACATTTAATGACAATGGTAATGTAATATTTATCAAATCCCAAAATAAATATCCATTTTTGATACTACACGTACCCTCGGTTTCACAGACAAGGCTTAAACCTAGTCCCAGACTAAAATGCAATTCTGAGCTGTTTGAATTGAAATAAAATTGCACTGACTTATCTTAAAATATATCAGTGCCTTTGGTTTGTCTCAAGATGCACACCAGTAAAGTTTTTCTAAGGCATGTTAATAAAAATTACCTAAATATCCTAATTGAACTATGGCCTAATCCAGGTTTAGTCTAAACCCTGTCTGTGAAACCGGGCCTTAATGTTTTATTGCCTAAATTTTATTTTAGTGTACAAAAATATTTTTCTCTTTCTTTCTTTCTTTCTTTCTTTCTTTCTTTCTTTCTTTCTTTCTTTCTTTCTTTCTTTCTTTCTTTCTTTCTTTCTTTCTTTCTTTCTTTCTTTCTTTCTTTCTTTCTTTCTTTCTTTCTTTTTTTTCTTTCTCATAAAAAAAAAAAAATGTGTGTGTTCATTGTGTTCATTCATAATTGTGTGTAATGTAAAGCATTATAGAATTTTGATCTTAGCCATTTATCGGTTATCGACTGCCAGAACTAATACTCACTTTACCTTTTAAAAAACTTGGTTTTAATAGTGCTGTTAAATGTTATCTTTTTTTTTTTTTTTTTTCAATTTCAAAATATTATTGTACGTTGTAATTTTGTGATGCCTGCCAGTGTTAGTTTAGTGTATTTTGAATTAGTTTTATCTCTATTATTATTTATTTTAATTTGTAATTTATTTTTATTATTTTTTACATTTTTTGTCATGTTTTGTTATCTAAAATTGCTAGCTTTTTTATTTTATTTTATTTTGGTTGTTTATTTAAAGTGACATTTTTTTCTTAATGGTTTTCATTTTGGTGTCAATTTAACTGATATAATATCCCTGATCCATACATTCACTTGTCGTATGCAAAACTATTCATTTCTGAATAGCTCATTTATAACTAAAATTCCATACTAAAATGTTCAGCCATAACATTTATCGACTTATTGGCCATAATCTAAATTAAAGCTTCCTTTATTGCAGTATCACTTAGTGAATTGTGTAGTGTAATATTTATTTAATATGAAGAGCTGCAATTTGTGTAGGCTTAAAATGCTAGTGTTTGAATTGAGACCACATGCATGCACCTGGAGAGCAATAGTGAGTAAGTGATTGAGTGTGTGTTAAAGTCAGTGTGAGTGAGAGGCTTTCCTCTCTCCTCTGGCCAGTTCTCTCCCATGAGCAACACGAGTCAACAGAGCTGTTGCTATGGCAGCAAAGGTGAAACACAGTGGTGCTGGTTGTTGGTGATGGTGTGTGTGTGTGTGTGTGTGTGTGTGTGTGTGTATGTATGTATGTGAGAAATCGATGGCTCACTGCTCTTTGCCGCTCAGACTCTCCTTTGGCTGATCTCTCAGCCTGTAAATCCCATGCGTGCTGGCTGGCCTCACCCTTATCCACACACGCACCCCCTGACGAGCACCGGTTGGGAGACCAGATTATAGAGATTTATCGGCCATTTGTAACATTTTTTTTTTAGATTCCTTATGTGCGAATTTACAAGCAATTTAACTTTATAAATGCAAATAAATTTTAAAGAGTCATAAATTGTTAACATTTGGTAGTCCCCCCCCCCCATACATATTTATCAATGAAGACTTGATGTTTCTTCAGGTGTTTATGGATTCTTATAAAAAAAAAAAAACACTAATATTATAACTTTCACTGATACTGAAAAAAAAAAGGATTCTCGTTATAAGCAATACACCGATTATTTTGTCTGAATGAAAAAGAAAATGTGGTAACACTTTACAGTAAGGTTCATTAGTTAACATTAGTTAACTACATTAGTTAACATGAACTAAGAATGAACAATACTTCTACAGCATTTATTAATCTTAGTTAATTAATTTCAGTATTTACTAATGCATTATTAAAATCGCAAGTTTTGTTTGTTAACATTAGTTGTGAACTAACTAACATGACCACACAATGAACGACTGCATTTTTATTAACTAACATTAACAAAGATTAATAAAGAGTGTAATAAATGCATTGTTCAATGTCCGTTCATGTTAATTAATACATTAACTAATGTTAACAAATGAGACCTTATTGTAAAGTGTTACCGAAAATGTTTCTTTAAATAATTGTTGCTCTAAGTATAGATATTAATTGTGAGAGTTCCTAAAGATTGTGTTTAACAGTGTTTTTAAATTAATGTTTTTATGTTTTAAGAGAGCTGACGATACAAAAAAATAAATATTGTCAGGTAACGATATGCTGTGCATCCTCTGAAAAGGAAATAAATACAGCAAATAAACAAAATCCATGAACAGTAAAAGGATTGGAGGAGGTCAAACGCAAGGCGGCTTAAATTTGAACATGATCCTACAGCAAAAATTCACAGAACAGGAGTCCATATCAACATTCATATATACATGTGTGATGTCTGACTGAGCTTATATGCTTTTCCGGTGTTGTCAATCCACAGTAATGGGTTCACAGAGATTACTTTTTGCATTGGTGTGACAGGTGTGACTTATGCGAAGATGAAAATCCTTATTCTTTCTGCTGAAATAATACTGTTGTTCCCTAAAATCGTAGTAAGCAATATGTTGTCCCTTTCTGTTCTCAGAAAATCAGATTTTTTATTTCGTTTTATTTAACTACTGGGCATATGAGACGGCAATCCATTGAATGATGTTCTTCGAAGCAAAGGATAATCAAACACAATTAAGTACTTCCTGGCATGGCTTTATTCTCAGAAAAAAAACAAAAAAAAAAACAGTGCCACTTCCATTCCACAAGCTATTCTTCATCAGAGGAGACAGTTTGCAAAACCAGTGAGAAATCACACAATCTAGTGACAGTAAACTCTCAAATAATATGCCACACTTTTAAAATGCTTTCCTGCAGCCTTGAGATAAAGAACCTAAGGAACCTGTAATTTTTTTTCTGTCTCCCCTTTCATATGTGAGGTAGTTTGTTGAAAACATCTTTAGAAACTCTTCTGTTGAGAAAAATGACTGGCTATACGGATGGATGCATGGATAAATAAGAGTTACAGTTATTTACAAAAAGGATCTGAATGAAATGTTTTGATTGGAGGCCACAACGAACATAATAACTGATGCCAATCTTCTTTTTGCTGGATCTGTCTTCTCTCTATTTCTCCTACACAAACACAAGTGAAGTGAATAACAATGAAATCTAAATTCTCTCTGAATGTGTAGCCAATAATAAAACTCTATCACTTTAGCAAACATTTTCTCCATGTGTCTTATTTTCTAACTACCAGCAATTCAACTTGCAATAAAAATATGTGCTGTCACTTATTTAAATTAATCCACTTCTTTTTATAATATAATATAATATTTAGGGCTGTGAAAAAATAAACATTAATTCTGATATTTGCTGTTGAATGTGTTAAAATGAATGCATCAATTCCTGAATTATGAATACTTGTGATACTAATGTTGTATTGAGATGATTGATCCTCACATAAAAATACCAACCATTTTAAACCGTAATGTAGTACTTATTTATCATGAAAATAATTTACAGAAATAGTTTACACAAAATACATTTACAGTGAGGGGAAAAAAAATGAACCAACAACTCTCATTCAAACAGAGAGAGCTGACAACATCACCAAATACAGTAAAAAGGTACAGATAAATGTGACGTTTATTTCAATGGGTTTATTTTGAATATTGCAAGTATAACAACAGTATAATTTATACAAGATTATAACTTATAATAACTTTGAAAACTTATAAACTTAATAATACCAATTAATTTTAACTAAACAATTAAACTTATAGCAATAAGTTCACTTCAATTAAAGTTATTAAATGTAATGTTAAATGACTAATTAATAATTTATCCTCAGAAATGGGGGGGGGTGTCCATTTCTGGTACAAATTTGAATATGTTTATGTGATTAATCGCATAAATTACAGAAACCTGCATGCTGTCATTTTTTTTTTTTTTTTTTTTAGCGATCGACAGCCCTAAATATTATAAATGTAGATAACCTGCACTATCGTTACCATTAAAACTAAAGTGTCAAAAACTGAAAATTTTCTTACAAATTTAGTCTTAGCTGCCCTAGGCACTAATAATCAATTGTAAGGGTTTAAGGTGCTTCCCTATTCCCAGTTTATGTATTTTTAAAGCAATGCCCTCCACAGTAACCACTATCTCTTTTTTCGCTTCCCTTGGCTCTTTGCCATTCAATGCATGTGTCCTCGCAGTCCCTTGGACCTTTCTCACTCCATACTTAAGAGCAAATTCCCACTAGTGCAACACTCACAATAGAGAGCCATCTATTTGATGAAAGAGACCCATCCAGACAGCGATACCCAGCTGTGTCTGAATGTCTAATCCCACTGTGAGTGATCCCTCCTGGGTGCTCGGGCACTCCCTTGCCTTCCATTCTTCAGTGTCCTCCAACACCCAATCTTCTCTTTGTCTAGTGCATCCCGTGCCGCATAAGAGGAATCTGTCAGAATGACAAACAACAGGGTTTTTTTCAAACTCAGATGTGAGTGAAGACCACGGAGCAGAGCAGAAGCAACGAAACAGGAATAAAATGTGAGACTGAACAGGTGAGCGATGTGGGCTTGATTTAAGATTGGCTCAGTGCTTCTCTTGAATTATTTATTTATTTACTTCCTGTGGCACTGATCTGCATTCTTCACCGAGGGCCGAGACACTTTTCATACAGCGCTGCCGTGTTTTCTGCTATGACCGAAAGATGAAAAACACGTTGCTTCCTAAGCTATCCATGGCCTTTTTCTTCAATAAAACTACACTGGACCTCATTCCATCATTTGATGCACCTAAACTGATTTAGACTTTTCAGAGCCACATGAGGCTTTGGAGCCGTGTTAAAGGGGTCATTGAAACACCATGTATTTGTTTATCCTCTTGCCAAGTGCACCGGCAAAAACACTGACCTTGGCCAGAAAATAATGACTAGAAACCAACACGTATCAGTCTCGCGTGGTCTTGCAGGTACTGAGCTGGGAAATTGAAACCGATCGCAACAATAAGTGCAACTCACAGCATGAAGATTGTTAGCTTGCCTGCTTCGCTTTTAGCTCTCTCTCGCGCTTGATTCGGGTCTTGCCTAACCTTCTGGAGACCTGATATGTTCACCGCTTGCTTGCTTTGTGCGCGATTGAATTAATATTTTCTCTGGAGATTTTGGCAGTGACCCGTAACGCTGTAACCGAGCACCATTGTCTCCTTGGCTCTCGTTATGGATCCGCCGCACACTATTTAAGCAGATAGCGTGCCACCTCGTTCACCCATTACAGAGCCTGCCCACACACGCATGCAAACATTCACAAACCTCGTGAACCTTCGAATGGCAGGCTGGGAAACGCTCCTGGGTTTGCATTTGAGCTCTGCCCACTGCCGAGCGCGACCTGACCTCCTGAAGCAGCGGAGGATTAGTATCTTGATATTCCTTCCAATGTTCCTTCCTGCCAGGCATCGGCTGTGGGTCAGCCTGGCCCTCACTTCTGTTCTTCCCCACTGTCCATCAGAGAAGTACAAAAGCTTCTAAAGGATGTCATGAAGAAAGAGCGAAGGAAAGGAGGAATAAAGCTGTACTAATAGTGTGAGAGTAAATAAGAGTACAAGAGTACAATTTGAAAGTGCAGTTAAAAGGAGGAGATGTACAGCTAGTGAACAGTTCTTAAAAAGACATTTAGTAATGACCTTAACATCAATTATGTTTCATTAATTAGATGTTTTCTTCTTGTATCGATTGGTGGCTATTATGCTTGTATGCACAATAACTGTAATAGCTTCTTCCTGCGATTGTGTTACAAAAATCTATTGCAAATTAAAGCTTTGTGGGGAAAATCAATACTCAAGCATATGATCCAAAAGCTGCTTTTCAGTCTGATAAAAGTGCTAGTTAACTTGGTACTGATGGAGGCCAGGGGCAAATTTGGAACTAGCCCAGTTACAGTACTAACTGAGGATCATTTTTTTGTTATTATTGAAGCTAATATGGAACAGGAGGTAATCTGATCTCAATTTTGAAAGATGCTTTGAGCTCACAGGAGGCAGACCATCTGTAAATAAAGGAGCTCCTCTGACTAAAAAAAAAAGAAAAGAAAAAAAGAAAAAGAAAAATTATGAATAAATGAATAAAGTTGCCAGTCAGCCAAAACTTTTTATGAAACTTTAAATATAAATAGACAATCAAGGGCACCTTCTTCTCCATCCAGGTTCACCTTGCCTTCAAAAGTGTGCACTTGCAGGTTTGAGTTATTTCTCAAATGACATGATTTTAAATGTGTCTAGAGTAACTAAAAAGTAATTAAAGAAAATAATAAAAATTAAGTAAAGTTCAGTTATCAACATTTTAGTGCTTAGATTCTTCAGTAGAGATTGACAATAAAATTAATAAAAATACAAATCCAAGACAACATGCTGCAATTTCTAAATTTGTAATATCTAATATCCAGTAGCATTTTTCAATAACCACTAAATCTAATGCCAGTATTTAGAGAACCGGGCTGCAAATAACCAATATTATTGCGTATATTTAGGTGTTTAATGGTGTTACAATTAACAACTATACCAAATAACCAATTAATGACTGATATAAAAAGAAAATATAATCACTAAAAAAGTGAGTCATTTAAAATGCCACAATTTCAAAACACTATAATGTAGAATATGAGAAATGGACTTTCATTTTTGAGATTTACTGTTATTAAATTATTCGTTTTTAAAGTAACTACATAAGCGTTAATTGGTGGGAAAGGTCATCTAAATATAAAACATTGGAAACATTAGCCTGCATAGTTAAATATTCTATATCTACTCAAATATGTATAAAACAAAGTAATATCATCTGATAACCAATATGGTTTTATATAATGCTTTTTAATGTTGAAATCAAATGATGTGCACAACAATATTTTACACAGATTTTAAGTGAAAATTCAAATGTTGTTAGAATCTATCAATCTGTCTGTCTGCCAATCATTCATCCATCTTCAAAATGGGTGTAGTATAAAGTATCTAGTGAAGGTGGGTGAAAAGCAGAGTGATGTATCTAGGAAAAAACTGAGCAAAAAACAAACACAGAAAAGACATGAGCCCAAGAGGACAAAGGGGATGCCAAGAGAGATGAAATGTAGCAATTGAGAGTAAGACTTGGTTTGAAAGACACCGAGATAGCGACTAACAGACACAGAGAGAAAGAAAGGGAGATAGAGAAACTGATGGGGAGAGAGGTGGCTTTCATCCAGGCAAACCTGGCCAGACAGGAACTGGAGTGGTGAGCGCTAGGAGCTTCAGCAACCTGGCCCTTTTCATCTCTTCATCAGGAGGGTTCAAAGCCACAGGCGAGCCTTTGATTCCATCACTGCCACAGCTCCCTTGATGTGGAAATCTAAATTTCAGTGAATTGAAAAAGGAGGGGGAAAAGGGGGTGACACATTACACCATATGAAGAAATAAATGTGCTCTTCGCCGCCCCAGAGCTGGTGCTAATGACACAGCACAGAAAGGAGAAAGGTGGGGGACAAAAAAGAGCCAGAGGAACAATCTATAAATGATATGTCTTCAAATGTTGAATATGAATCACTACTGTGGCAAAGCTAGTACTGTACATGTTCACACAGCATTACAATACGGTTTCTCAGTCCTCTTTGTGTGCTAAATACAATGCACAGTTCAGACAACTAAATCTATAACCAAAATGACTCTCTTAAATTTACAGTAGTCCAGACTAATTTTGAGAGTAACAAAATGTATTAACAATGAATTAGACGTGAAATTATGAGGCAGGCTATAAAGATTGAAATGGTCTTTTCTTGTAAAACATACTTTAATAGTCTTTGTTTTATTTACAACTTCAAAAAACTATTTGCTATAGCAAATTATGAACAGAATGGTAGAGCATGACTTTAATAACATTCCCAGAGTTCTATGAATGTCTGAACTGGTAAAATGAATATATTGAAAGCAAAGGTGTTTTGGATAAAAGTGTCTGCCAAATGCATAAATGTAAATCAGCATTAGTCACTAATATTAGGAGTTTTAATTTCTTTCAGTTTATGAAAAATGGTAGCAAATTGGACTATTGCATGGTTGGAGAGTGAGATAAAGTGTTTGGGCAGAGAAGGAAAAAAAAAAAAACTGCAGCAAGCTAGAGATTTTGGCCAAATATCTGAGAGGATGCAACAGCAGGAGTGACCCTCATTAGTTCAGATAAAAAAATTAATCCTTAAAAAAATGTCTTAATATTTACTATCATTATCACCATGGTTACAGGCATTCCTCAACGCTAAGTTTTTTGATCCGCTTCTGTTTTACAAACCACAATTTGACATATGAATGTAGCTTAAACTGTTTTGACTATCACCATATTTTAATTAATATTATCAATCAGCATTGTTTCTGCTTTTTGTTTAGTTTCAGCCCGCTTTTCTTTCTCATTCTCACGCGACGCTCTGTCACTATAAAAATAGATTGATTTTAGAAGCTCTTTATAACATGCCTCTCTCCCCATCTGATAAGAGATGAAGGTTTTATTGGCAAAAGATAGATCCCATCTGTCTTCAACTGCTTAATCATACCCCCTCTACCCTCTGAAATGTCTATAAATGAAAGCGTCATTTTACAGTGACCTTAGACTCCATTCTGGCTTTTCTGAAGGTCAGCAATATTTCTCCAACTCTTAAAGTCAAATATTACCAGTTATATCCTTAGCCTTTCGAAAGGTTACATAAATGCATGCTGCTTTTAAAGTCTAAACATTTTGAATAGAGCAGGATGTAGCTGGTGTAGTCATATGCCATTCAGTCTCTTACCTACATTTTGCTCTTAAACCAGAGTCGATAAACATTAATGACCACTATTGGTCAAAGAAGACAGTTTGAAATGGTTAGAACAAACCTGAGAAACTCAACAAATGCCCAGAGGAACCTAACAGCGGGCGATCTCCCCACAAGTGCAGTTACTTCGGAAGGATCAATGAAACAGAATCACTTGAAAACCACAGCAAAGTGCTTAGAAACTATTGAAAAAAAATCTCTAACGCCTTTCAACAAGAGGATGTGTCTTGTAGTCAGGTTATGGGACTGTAGCTGTGAATTCCAGACAATGTAATAATGAAGAGATCTATGAAGCACAATAACAAAGTTTTGAAACTTCAGCCTGTGCCAAAGCATTGCAATAATCAGGGAGGCAATTACTGAAACTGGCTTGGAAAAACAAAACAAACTGGAACAGGTGTGTGTGCTTTTTCTCAAGGCCAGGACAATGACTGAAAAGAAGATTTGTGTAGTAAACTAATTAACGATAAATATTCCACCCACCTTCAAGCAACGCTTACTTTTCAATGCGTTGTATGCAATTTCTTCACGATGCAATTTTTTTCACCCTGATGCATTTACAGGAAAAAGAGCTTCTGTTCTATATGTGGGGAAAAAATAAATAAAATAAACAGGTATAGTTTCTGCTAATTACTGAGGGACAGTGACAAATCTCATGATGTCTGCATACTGACATCCATAAATAAATAACTGAAAATAAATAGCCGAAGAGTTTAGTGCATATATGGTTAGATATATCATACATATCTACACAGTTTAGTTTAGGTTTTAAACTTTAGGTTTAGTGCTTCGTTTTCAATGTATTTACTAAAATAATTATGGTCTTGTTGGTATCCGTACGAATCCATGCATCCTTAAAAGTGCAGGAGAGTGAAAGACCGAGCAACCCTCGAGAGTGGACGTAAAGGTACAGACCAACTCAGAAAAGTGCCCATTGCAGCAAAGTACCAGAACAAAAGAAATACAATCCCCAAGATCACTGTAACTGTAGAGTGCTTCAGGCTTTGGTTTACAGCAACCTAACCAAATTTCAGAGCCAGCTGTGATACTGGATCTCATCACTGACACTTCTTAATGTGACTTGTCCTCTGCTGCACTAGAGGTAATACATCATCAGGATTGTCTATGTCTACAGATAGCAGAAGATATTTTTTTCTGCTTTAAACTACAACACCCAATTTCCTCTTTAAATGGCTGTGCTGTAAGGTGAACCCTCATGTGCTCCTCACGGGGAATAAAACGGTCTAAGAGAAACTTAGACCTTTTCATGTCACAACAAAGTATTGAACCTCACATACGGGGGAATCAATAACTCTTCATTAAGCTCCACTTATAGAATTCATTTTTAAGAGTCATTCTGTTGTAGTACAAGAGGATATTTAGTGTAATGTTCATCGAAAGGCTGACATTTTTCAAATGACCGTTTAGGAGTGGTCAGACCTGTCTGTAACAGCATGAGGCAGCATGAAATATAGACAGACCAAGTTTTACTGTGAATGGGCTCATGCTTCACTAACTTTATGTGGACCTAGATGAAATCACGGTGCTGCCTATTTCAAGTCACTCTTATCATCATTCTCAAGGGAGCTTCCCATCTCATTGAAATCTGCTTTGTGAAATGAGTGCAGAGCACCTAACTGAAAAAGCTCATTAACTGACCTTTAAAACCAACTTCTTTCTGCTGCCTTTTAGAAAAACCGCAAGTACTGAATCATGTCAGTATTTTGACATTGAGGGTAAAAGTCAGCTTTGTCACTGTCAAAACAGACCATCAGAGGACCTAAAGCAGATAATGTGCATTCTATGACTATTAAGTGGAAGGGCAAACCTGGCTAGTTGTCACCATCTCAGTAACCATAAGTCAAATTACACAAATGAGTATTTTCTATATAGCAGTGGTTTTGTATGTTGGTTTCAAAGACCTAGTTCAAGCGGTTTTAATTGTTTTTTCTAAATAAGATGATTTGTTCTTTTTTCAAATAAAATAATGGTGTTTTTTTTAAGAATTAAAAATAATCTAATTTTGGAGTTTGACAATTAACATTGTAACCAGGGCCTCATGCATATTTTAGCATAGTTTAATAATAGCGGGGTGGATTGTAACGCATTGTTACAATGTTCCCATCGGCGAAACTGGAATTTAAAACTGGTTAGTGTTTTCTGCAAGTCGATTGGAGATTTAAATAATAGCAGATTTGTCTCATTTTCATTAAACACTAAAAACTGAGATGAAAAATTTACTTCAGCCAGAAATTTACTTTCGCTATGGTAAAGTAAATGTTCAGCGATATCTTCAAAATATTTTTGAATTTTGGCACAATTTTTCTCTATATTGTGTTGATATGGCAACTAGTAAATAGCCTACTGTAAATTTTGTTATGCTAGCATGTTTTGAAATATTTAAAGCATGTGTGTTACAACTAACCCACCTAAGTTTGTGCCCCACACACCCCTACAATCTGGTGCAGCCGTCTCTATGTACTGTACAACGCCACATACATTCAGTTTTAACTCAGCGGTAGAGTTACTCTCACGGGACACTGCACTTATTCGCAATCACAAAAGTATATTATTTGCATCTGCTTCAAAGACTTACTGGTTAAACGATTCATTTGTGTGCTGTTCTGACGAGCGCCTTTTCAGAGCACATATACCCAAAGTGCATGCTCTAAAAAGCCCATCAAACAGTCCCTGATTACTGAACTAAGTAATGTTTTGTACTAATACTGTCAAAGCACACAAGGTTTATGTATAGACTCAGTTGGTTATGTCTAAGGTTTATGTATAGACTCAGTTGGTTATGTCTAAAATGAAAGTAAACAGCTGAGAGAAACGGATGCATGCCTGTAAATTAGATGTGTGCAGGTCTTAAAGGGACAGTACTAAACATGCAGCTGACTGTAATTAAAGGGATAGTTCACCCTAAAATTACATTTCTGCCATTATTTATTCACTCTGAACACAAAGAAGATATTTTTAAGAATGTGAGTAACCAAAGAGTTGCTGGTCCACATTGAAAATACTATGGAAATCACTGTAGAGCAGCAACTGTTTGGTTTTCCACCTTCTTCAAAATAGCATTTATGTTTAGCAGAAGAAGGAAACTCATTCAGGTTTAAAACAACTTTTGAGTGAGTGAATGAAGGTATAAAAATAAAACACTAGCGTATTTTAATTTTGGGGTGAATTATTCCTTTAATTTTAATAAAATACCAAATGCAAAGAGAAAAATCACTCACTACTCTTGACTGAAAAACTTTAATACAGTTGCTTTAATAGGAATCAATCTATATAATGTTTTATTTTATTTGTTCATTCAATTTCTTGAATGCTCCTGCAAAATACACCTAAAGCCTACCTGAAAATAAAATACGGTTTATTTTATTTGTATATTATGTGTATTTGTAATGTCTATCTTTTCTCAAATTTTTTAATATAATAAGATAAAATAATGACAACGATTTTTATCTTTACCCACTTTAGCCTAAATATCTGCCATATATTTTATTTTATTTTTTTTACCTTGTCTTTATAATAGGGACATTAGTTTGCCTGTAATGCTCAAACAACTTGCAAAATAGAAAAACCAACATGACAAAGAATCACGATAGAATCATGATTTTTTTGCCATATCACCCACCCCTAGCCGAGGGGGACCAAACCCATAAAAACCCCCACCCCAAGCCCAGTCCACGATTGTGCCCTCATAATGCCATTTTGCCCGTGCCCCTCCAGAGATCTGTGCACGCCACTGGTGCACTTTAATGTCTATGTTCAAAACTGTGAGTGACAGTTAAGGGGATAAGGCACAGTATGCCGATACAGAAATAGATGTTCAGATACAAATTTACTTTGACAAATAATCACTGGAGTAATGATAGTGTGAAAACTATGGGTATTCATTATCACTGTCCGTATGTTCTTATTCTTTTTTCATAAATGCTCTATATACTATAGAAAACTTTTCAAATCTTCAGTAAGCACATTTTAGTCATTTATTTTAATTGTTCTAAATTCATAACACATCCTCTCACAGCAAAAACATTTTCTTTTTGTCCAAAAAGCTTGATAATACTGGGGGAAAAAAACAGTCCAGATTGCTTGTTAACTCCTCTCTTGGCTTCAATTGTGAACTCTGCTGGTGGCGATGCTATGTTCCAACAAGCAATCCCAAATGTGTTTCAATTACAGCTCAGGAAAGTGGGGATCTCTTTAGCATAATTGAAAACTATAGGTGTTGATAAACAGTTTCAGAGGAACCACAAGACTCTCCTTACTGCTCAGAAGTGCCAATCATAACAGTGTGACTAATGATGCTGTGAATTGAAACAATGGGAGGGGAAAACTCATGCTGACCTCCTACCAGAAATGAATGAATTACCTGCCTAAGTAATTTTCTTATCTGAACACAAAAAATTGATTTGTTGTTGTGGGTAAAGACAGCTGATTTTAAACAACAATCATAGCTTAACAGTCTAAAGCACCCACTGAAAACACATAGCCTTGTTAAAATCAATCATATAGACGCTTGTCTAGTGATGCTTGAACTGTAGGCCATTCCACTGAACGCAAGACTCTTCCTGTTTTTTTTTGTTTTGTTTTGTTTTTTTACCTGTAATCTCTACCAGTCTTGGAAACATTACAATAAAAGCAAAGTTTTATATAAATGTCCTAAATTTAACATGCTTTGCGATGGTTAGGCAACAAATGTTTTACTGAAAACACACCATATTCTCTTGTGAAATACAGTAAGTGTACTGTAGTCAAGCAAACAAACAGCTGCAAATATGCATGATATTGTGTCTTATGCTATAAGGGTGAATATATCTGCTAAAGGGGCATGATTAGAGCTGAAAACCTTCCAAAAAAGCCTACATGAGGTCATAATCAATTTGAAATTAAATCACAATCCATCATTTTTCTCAGCGAACAAGAGACATACAGTATTACCAGAGGTGTAACGAATACCTGAAAACCATACTTGAGTAAAAGTATACAGTGAAAATCACTCCACTACACGTTACAAGTCACCAATTCCAAAACAACTTGAGTAAAAGTCTTAGAGTATCTGATTTTAACAGTACTTAAGTATTTTACTTATACTAAATATAGGCTCAAAGATGCACTATAGTGACTAGTCAAAGAGACATGGCAGTGAAATACTGTAATGTTGTGGAGAAGCTGGGGAAACCAGGCAGAGACAAGGATCTACATGAAGGTATTTAATGGAAAAACTAGAACAAACAATAAGCTAAAAAAGCTTTTTCTAGGCTTAATTGTGTTTACGGGGTGCAGTCTAACATGTGTGAATGCTTCGTTTAAAAAAAAAAAAAACATTATTTTTTTAACATAATTTGCCTTTATTCTACACCGCTCTGTCCCTTCTCCTATGAACGCTCTGATGACTTCCTGGTTTTATGAAGCCCCTCCCTCAGAAATAGGGCTCAAATTGGTTAGCTGGCCCAGTGTGTTGTGATTCGCTAAACTGCCTAGTGCAGTCCAGAAACGTCACACCCCTCACCTCAGTGGCATGCACTCCAGGTGTTATAGGACGTTTCAGACGTTTCATGTTTTTTTGTTGTTGTTGTTGTCTCATACATTTAGATACGTTGTTATTTGTAAGTGCTACTGCTAATGTTAGCTTCTAATATACGGTTTTATCCTGATTAAAGTTTTAATACAGCAGAATACATGACTGCATTGTAGCATTTTTGAAAATTAATTGTTTACTTTGTAACAGTAAGAAGCGTTTGCCAGCAAGTATTGCACATCCATGTTTAACACTTTTTGTAGCTATGTGAAAAATATCTGTGTCTATATACATAAAGTGTATAACTGGAACACAGTTTATTGATAGAACTGATGAGTTGATGAGCTGATGGTCTGAATCGGGTGAGAGAGAGAGAGATGCGGAGAGGAGCGTGTGCAGAGCAGGGGGACATGAGGAACAGGATTAAGAACCACTGCTTTAGAACATTGATTTTGAAACATGTGAATCCATTAGAATCGTTAGAAGAAAGAATTGCGATTCATATATGAATAGATTTTTTCGTGCACCCCTAGACGGCTAACTCTAACTCTTCCTCTTCTCTAAAGCAGTGCAACATCGCCTCACCCCCTTTGTTACATGTTCCCGTGGGTAATCAGTAATTAACCTGTGTATTTAGTTCATGCCTGTTTAGTTAGATTTAATCTGGTCTACTCGTTAGTACCCGGTGTTCCTGTCTGTGTCAACCATGTCTTGCCCTGCCTTGTTTGGATTCATTAAAGACTGTTATTTGAGTTATCCTCGTCTCCTTGTTCCTCCCTGCTGTGTGCACCGTGACAGCTTTAAAGGTTCACAGTTTAAGTTTACAATTGCAACATACATTGTCAACATTTTGATCCGAACAAAAAATTACATCTGCTTAATATCAATGATAAGTGCTTGCAGGATTCCTAAAGAAAACAAAACAATTGTAAAACAATAAAATAACTACAGATGTTGAACATTCTCAGAACCTTTCAACTTGGATTTCACAGGTTTTTCAGTTTGTATTTATGTTCCGCTTGGAATCGCTGAGACCGCGACGTGAGCACCTCCCCAACTGCACAAAACGCCCTGCACAAAGGCTCTTCACACGGGACGGAGCAAGTGGTGGAACCGAGGTGGCGGTCCCGGGCAGACGTTACCACAAAAGTCCAAATGGCCCCACACTTCAGCTTTGTACACCGGAACTGAAACAATTCGTTCATCCTCCGTTACTGATAGCGAACTAACGCTGACATTGCATGCCCTAATGCTAGTATTTCCTGTCACTGTTTCAGTTCAGAGATGAAGACTGCTATCTAGCAGTCGGGATATGAACTCAAAATGAAACAACTGCCATGAATCTTGTATGATTTTTAATTTTTTTTTAAATATCATATTCCGTTTTTGAAAATCGATACAGTATCCCCAAACAAAATATTGTGATACTCATGTGTATCAATATTTTCTTACACCCCTATCCAGGACATGGCGCCGGCGACAGCAGCAATACTACAGCAAGAATAAAAATCATGCCCTCTTTCTTTGCGTATACATTTGAGTGGTGTTATGCAAATCTTCCCACACAGTGACGTATACATGTGGGGGTGTGTTTAAATGAGGCGTTTTAGGAAGGCATGGACGAGTCTTAACTTTTATACAGAATATCTATTTGGGTTTGAGACTTTAGTCTTTGTAACTTTAGCGATCTTACCTATGCACGAACAGCTTGTAACACTTCAAAGAGAAAGGAAAACTTGAAATCGCATCATATGAATCCTTTAAATTGAAATAATATTTCACAATAGTACTGTATTTTTGATCAAATAAATGCAGTCTTGGCGCGCATGAGACACATTCCAATGCAAGTCAGATATATGATCTTTAAAATCACATAAATACATAACCTGATAATAATGATAATAACACTGAGGTATTTACTCGAAGTAAACAGGGTGCTTTTTGATTCCATGTTGACTATATGGGATGGGAATCAGAATGGGAAATTGATTTGGACAAGCACTGCTAGCTTCATTAGTGAATGAATGAAGCAACACTTTGTTGTAGCAAATGATGTGAAATTGTTCTGAACACGCAGCATATGGTCTCTAGCCTTTACAGCAGTGAACACATGCCACAGTGGACAAATCTGACATACAACACTCAAAATCCATAATGCATGTACTGTTTGTACAGAAGCTGTTGAGAAATACAGAACATAAATGCTGTTATGTATTTTTAGATGGACACTTTTGTTGACGGCTGTAGCTGTCTCTAATGAGACTGTAGGGTCCTGTGCACTGAGGTTGATGGGAAGGGAGCACTGCCCAAGCCACACAGGGTGTGGGCGAATAATGCAGCCACACATTAGTCCTGATAATGGAGGCTTGTGGGCTGCTGCTAGCACATTACTGCAATTGACTTCTGACCTTCAAAGAGGAGCAACAAGCCCAGCATGCTCATCTGAGAGAGGGCAGGCCAATGCACTCTCATCATTTTATCCAAACTGCAGTTTTCTCACATCATTTCCATCTGTTTTACTAAATGTGCTGAATACATAGTAGCAAAATACTGACATTTAGAAGAACTCATAAATATTGTAGAACTGTGATTTCCAAAATGGCATGTGGTCATACTTTTGAATGAGTTCTTCCAACATCACTATTAAGATTATTTTAGACATTGTATTTACAATTCTATTCCATTATTTGATACCTTTATGTCAGCAGTTTTCAGCTACAAAGACATCATCTCTTTATCTCTATATAAGATTTAAGTTTAATTTGCAGACATTAACAAAATGTGCAGAGATGATAGAATGTAGTGGCATCCAGAGGCGTCATGCCCATTCAAAGTGAGGGGACACGTGCCCCCTGAGATCTTTGAGCCAAGTGGACTTTGAATACAGCTTCCAAATACAAAAATAGATGATTTAATATTTTCTATATTTAATACAATCACACCGGTGTGATTAAAATGTTCTGTGCGTCATATCATCTGCTGCATTCGCTGGCTGGCGCTAACGTGTTTCACAGCACTGCGCATTATAACTAATCACACACGATTCTGTTGAGCTTATTAATGCAATGACCAATCAGAGGCGTTCAGATGAGTCATCACTAAAATACCGGTGTTTTCTTCAAACGCTCGCTGATTGAATACCTCTTTCTGGCGAATTCTCTCGTTAGAAACAATAAATGTGCAAATGTGTGTACGAATCTGTAAATAATATATTCATTTCACAGTGTAAACAGCTTCAGTGATTTTAATGGGAGTTTCTGAGAGTGCTTGAACTCTAGACTGTCAGTGAAAATGTTCTTTGATAATGTAAATGTTCTTTGCTCTCTTTCTGTACAATGAAAGTGTTATGATTACCGGTAGTAGCCTAGCTTACAATGTTTTACAATGTTAAATTCACATTAAATATAAAGTCAGTCAGAGGTTGTACGAATTAGCGACCTCGTAAAATATGTAGGAATTGTTGTGAAATTGGGTTGGTTCATCTGTGTTTTGGGTGGTTGGCAAATGTTTTGTTGTGTGAAATAGTTTTTAGTTTGTTCCCTTGTTACTCAATAATTTGATTAGTGTTTGCACCTGATTTTCATTTAGTTCATGGTTTGTGTCAGTCTATTTAAGCTCTGTGTTTTGTTCTGTTCATTGTCAGTTCTAATTATGTGTTCTGTTCCTGTTTCCAATTTATCGTTTGTGTAAATAAAACATTGCTGTACCTAGATCCATTTATTTTCAACCTTTTTGTGACAAGACTGGAGTAATGACTGCTGAAAATTCATCTTTGCCATTACAGGAATAGGTCTAAATTACATAATATTTATTAAAAAAGAAAATAGTTATTCTACATTTTAATAATTTCAACAACATTAAAAAAATATTAATTATTCCAAACAGGCAGGCAGACAGATAGTGGGCAGTTAATCATATTATGTGTTCAATTTGGCTTTCAACAATTATGGAACCCAAATAATCGGGATAAAATAAATACAATTCACAATAATGCCCTTGTTTTGTGTTATAAACACAGCAGACCCTTTTCCTGTACAGGACGTGTTTAGATAATCAACAGACAGAAAGACGAAAAGATAAAACAACAGGCAGATAGATACAAACAGACAGAACGATAGACGGATTGATAAATAGATGGACAGATTTAGTGAAGCACACCAAATTAATTTATGAGCTCTCACAAGCAGAGGCGAACCAAGATGAACTGGGGACCCCAGGCAAAATTAATAGATGAGGCCCTTCTAAAAGATTATTTTGTTAATATATCTTTCTTACCTAGATATCTATTTATACAACATACAAAAAGTAGTCAAAACACATAATATAACATAAATAGTTTATTTTTTTAAAACAAAGTGCTTATTCTTTAACAAAATTTTAATCTTCATCTTTATGGCAGAATATACAATACTGTACACTACAATCTTGAAGATACAGAACAATCTTCATATTTACAGTAACGGACTGTCACCTTAAAAATGGTGCTTACAAGCCTTAGCTACAGCAAATGCTGTCACTATGTCCTCCATATTCAAAGACCTTCGTATGTTCCGTTCAACTGAAATTAGTGCCAGTGCTGACAACCTCTCTTGGTTCATTATTGACCTGAGATATGTTTTTATCAGCTTTAAAGCTGAAAAACTTCTCTCACCAGAGGCAACAGTGATGGGAAGTGTTAGCAGCAGACGAAGAGCAATGCTCAGGTTTCCAAGGTGGTGGAAACAGGAACTTAAGTAATGCTCCTGCATGCAGAAATATACAGTATGATTAGCATTTCAATTTAATCTTTTTAATTTAATTTAAAGTTTATTAACTATTAGTTCATTGTTAGTTGACAACTATATGTTAACTCAACTAATTTAATGTAGAAGAGCTAAATAAATAATGTCAAATAAGTAAATGTAATGATATTTATTTATATTGTTTTGTAAGCTCCCCACTGGCAGCAAGACACAGTACCAAAACTTGCCAAGTGGTGACATGCGCGTCTTTCCCGGTACCACCTATTCTATTGTAGAATATTAATACCTGCTAAATGCTATATAATACATGCTGCTGCTAAGTGCAACCCTAGCTAACCTGTTTTCCTGTAAGCCTATTAGTAATTGGACTAGTAATTCATCTAGCAAATAATTAAATGAAAATAAGCTGGAATTAACAACAAAAACATTTGTTTGTCATATAATTATCATTAATTCAATCTTATCTCCATCACTTAACTTACCGCTGTCATGTTTCCTCTTTTCCTCCACTTCTTGTTTTTTTTCCACTTTTGGCTGCCAGATGGATAAGTCCTTTTCATTTTTAAAATAGCCTAGTAAATGCATGAGTAAGTGCTGTGCCAGTTTGAAAATGGCGGCCGATGCATCACGAGGAAAAAGCAAGCACATCCAGCGTAACGCGAGAGGGAGCCCCCTAGGGGGGATGCAGATATATTGCTCCATGTTACGTGTATATTATTAATAATGACATTTCCGATTGTTCAAATGGTCAGCTGTCGGGGGCCCCCTCAAAATGTGGGGCCCCAGGCAATTGCCTGCCTTGCCTGCCCTATTGCTACGCCTCTGCTCACAAGTCCTAAGATCATGGTGTGAGTTTAAAGAGAAGCCATTAGCTTACCTAAAAGTGTTCAAGTCAATAGCTCAACTCAAGCTCGATGAGTGCATCTGGTAACTACGTCTGGAATGGAATATAAATATTTAAGATTCAATACCATATCTATGAAAAACATCACACCTCACACCATGTGTTGTAATATATATTGCTATCCCTGCTCTTTCACCTTCTCTGTGCAGTATGCCCGTGTGAATGCCACATTATGATGGGGAATGTAAGGCATCCCACACACACACACACACACACACACACACACACTGAGTGAGTGCAGAGATGACCCATTCTGAAGCCCTCTGCTACATTTAAATGAATCACACTGAGATGGGTTAGTGCCAGACTTTCAAAGCCAGAGAGACTAAACAGATGTTTTCAGAACCCTGCTTCTGCTGCCAGGCCTACACAACCCCTCTCTCAGCTTGTTTTGAACTGTATGCTTTGAGAGCAGATTTTTGACTTATTTAGATATATATTTTTAATGGAAATGTTTTCGGAACAAACCAATCAAGCAATACGTACAAGTTAAATTTTAACTATTAAATTCATTAGGCCCATTTTGATCATATTGATATTTCAAGTATTGTTGTTGTACACTCTTAAAAATAAAGATTATTTATTGAGATAAATGGTTCCATGAAGAACCTTTAAAATCCATGGAAGCATTCAATTTCATAAAGGGTTCTTTATGTTTTTTGGGGGGGGTTGGATAATATTTTCTAGGTTGTGAAAACCCCCTCTTGGAATCATTACTTTTTATCACTTACTCACTTAAAATATCTCACTTCCATAGGTGTGGAATCCATCAGAACATCTTTTGAGTTGAGGGATCCTAGTCCAAAATTTGTCTCTTGTGTTTTGCTTGTGATCCCCGACCAGTTACATTCTTCATCTTATCACAGAGGTTGTGCAATAATTTCCACATTGCTGTGATCTATAGCTAAAGCAACCATCACTGTATCAAGTTCACCACTGTTAGCACAGAATGAAATATGTAAGTAATTTCAAATAAATTATCAAAATTCATACACATTTACTTTAAGAATTGCAGTTAATGATTTAACTTTAAAATGATATGTTCAATCAAGCTTACAAGTACATTAAAGCGCCTCAAGTCACAGAATGAAAAAAAAACGACACCATTAAAATTCATGATCTTTTACTCAAAAACAGTCGACTGTTTTCTTTAAAAAAAAAAAAAAAAAAAAAGGAAACAGGTTGTTCTCTTCCATGGTGATTTGTTTGCCAAAATTAATAAACAAAAGATTAATATGGCACAAGAAAAAAATAAAAATAAAAGAACTTATACAAAGAATATGTGAAATTGAATAAGTGAAAAAGATGTCAAAGAGTACAGCTTTCCACCCTTTTGCTTCTAACACTAATTGGCAGTTAATGCTAATGAGATTCACTAGATGAGTGCTTCTAATCTAATCTTCAATTTGTCAGTTTGTTTTTGAAGAACTGAATGCTGGCAGTTTACATTAGTCTATTTTTATAACATTCCGTCAGAGTTTGCACTATGTTAACTATATGTACATTAACTCCCACAACAGACTATATAGCTTAAGATAAAGCCCTTTCTTCACTTAACATCATGTATAAGTTCACGTGCAATCTTTGTGGGTCATTCTCAGATCAAAAGGTTTGGCAGAAAGGAGCCATGAGGGCTCAAGCTTCAGTGTGCTTGCCTACAAAACTTTGGGTGCAGGCCCGAATCACCAGAGTTTGGTTTGTTTGATCGGTGTAAATCTTTTGATAATTAATCCAACATGACAAAAACATAACTGAATCTCTGCCATCTCTTCTTGAGCTATTGTTAAAGAGGAACAGAATTCCAGTTTGGACAAAGTATAAAAATCACCTAAGTGTCCTTACCCTAATAAAATAAATAAATAAAAATAATAATAATACATTCATAATCAAAATAAATAATTAAACAAATAAATAAACAGTGGGTGGAGTTAAGAATCAAGTACATTTTAGCTTGTGAGACTGATGCAATTAAATGAACACCCTCCTGTGCTTGCAAGTAAAACTCCTTTGGGACATAGTTGTCTAGACAAGTCTATCTAAAGATCTCATTAATATCTGCCTTGGATTTAAATCTGACGACAATTCTCCACTTATCTCAGATTCAGATATCTGACAGTGAGAAGTCCCTGACATTTAAACCTGTTCATACATGGTGTGGGTGCTGTGGGAGTCACAAACCTGACAGCGTTCAGATGTCATGATGACAGCACTGAAGGTAGCAGGAGATTTTTCCAGATGTCTGCTTTGGTTTAGCAAACAATAATTTACCAAAGGAATTATGCAAATGTGGTAATGGCGCAACACGCTGGCAAAATTGGGGCTGTTGCCATCTCAATCTGAATGCATTTTGCATGTGCAAGGTTAGTGGATGCAAGTCTACATTAACATGCAAACCTGAGAAAGAAAGAAAGAAAGAAAGAAAGAAAGAAAGAAAGAAAGAAAGAAAGAAAGGATTAAATGAAACGAAAAAAAAAAATCCATCAGGGTATTGTTTCATGCAATCCCCAATGAGCAAGATGTTGGTTCACACATCAGGCATATATATATATATATATATATATATATATATATATATGTATGTATGTGTGTGTGTGTGTGTGTAAAGGAAAAAAAAAAAAAACATTTTAATACTCTAAATAAATGGTATCTTATGATTAATTATAGTACATCTGAATATCTGTCAAGTATCTAACAAATTTGCATATGGCCCACACCACACACACACACACACACACACACACACAATCGGGCTCTAAATTCTGCTTCAATGATCACAAATGCCTCCTTTAAATAAACTTTCATTTACCTCCTGCCTTCTGAGCTCAGTAATACCACCACATTTATTGTAAATGTGGTGCATTCCATAATGAGCCTCATTTAAATGGAAAACAGGCGTGTTTACACTGAAGACTGTTACAGACTATGTTTACATGTCTGCCAATAATAAGATGTTTTATTTTATTTTTTTCAATTCTGTTTAAAAAAAAGACTATATCAGCAACAACATGCTGTTTTAGCACAAACACTTGCAATTTTCCCACAATTCATGTTATATTATTTCTGAATCTTTTTTTTTTTTTAGCACACAAGAAGAAAAACATTAGAAAGCACCTGTAAGACATATGGCAGCTAACATGAGGTATTACACACTACTACGCCAATCATTAAGTATTCATGTCTCTATTTCAGAGAAATAACGCAGAATTACTCTCACTTAATTAGAACTGTTTCCTCGTTAAGAGGACATGCATTTTTAATTCCTGACATCTCGAGTGCTGTAAGTGAAATCGACGCCCCGCAGTACCTCATTATGCTGCAGTCAGAGAACGTGCATCTGCGCTTCTCACCGTACTTCCGCTCAAGATGCTTTCTTCTGCTGCTTTTTCTGAAGTCGGCTTGCAGTTTGTGTGTGTGTGTGCATGTTTGCACTAGCACTCCTCTCTTCCATCATTTTGGTGAGATAGTGTTTCTATTTTGTTTAGCATCCAAAAACATTGTTTTAACACCTAGCATCACTTTTGCACAAAAAGGGCAAACAATGGCATTAGCCTCATCAGTGCCTTTAAAAGACTTTAAATCACACAGCTTCTCACCTGTACTTGCTTTACCCGCTGTCTAGTTCTCTGCATCACTCAACTATGTTTTTGCTTCTTTACTTCTTAGCAGGATGCTGAGAGCTGGCTAAAGCAGTTGTGCTCAATTCCTTCACACTTTGATCACACAATGACAACATTCTAACAAACAGAATACTAACAACTGTGATAATGGTTGTCTTATCTAAAACACTGCATAATGTACATCTACTTATATTGCGTTGCAACTTTAATAACGAGTAGGGCATGTGTTTTATGATGGGAATATACAACAGAATGGTAGAAATCAAAATATTCTTATATAATGCCTAAAATATGGTATATCTGCTGCACAAGGAAAAAAAAAACTATAATATATTCTGCAAACTGTATTTTTTTTTTTTTTTTTTACTTTTAAATATAACATATTAAAAAAAAAAAAAAAAAAGTCACAAAGGACATCCTAAAACTGCATTGGTTTATCAATGGCCATCTTGTCCTGAGAGAAAATTACCTGAATGAAACTAAAGGTTTGTAGTTACTTGTGCTAAAAATCAAATCATGACTATAAAGACAGAAAATTTCTTGCTACATGCATTTTACATTCAGTGAGTGGAAATGGTTCATAAGTGACTCGCTTCAGAGAAATATCTGTCCGTTGTCCAACAGTATATATGGCACATTTCATCTCTTTCATATCCTAATAACAGTTGTGTAGTGCCCTTTTATAATACTCACATGTGTTCAACAGACAAACTGCCGTCTGCTCATGCCATAGTGACAAATGACACACATTAATATGACGGAACAGAGGACTCACAGACCAGATTGTGTTATTAAAACCTGGAGAGAGTTTCAGTAGATAGAGATGTCCCTGTTGACAATAAGGCCTTTAATTGGAGGCTGTCAAGCTTTTCAAAAAATACACACTGATTTGAAACACTAATAGGCCAAAATCTGGTTTGGCCTATTAGATTGCTCTAAACATAATAATGATAAATTAACAAACGGGCTATTAAATTGGATCTCAGACAAGTTGCCGTAAATTTGTTTGGAAAGGGGCTAACGTATCTCCCCCAATGCTAAAACAATGAGATGCTAAAAGGAAAGGGGTTCTCTCCATCTCACAAAACTAGTTGACATTTTAATGGAACATCTAAAGATGCATGCATTTGTTAATAGCAAAAGGACTACTGCCAGAAAAACTTAATATTACAGGTTCCATTTGTGAAAACGAAACAATTACTGAGTCACTCAAATATCTGCACTGAATTACATCATAAATAAACATCAGATTGAATATTACCATACAGATATATTTGTAATACATCACTCTAACACTTAAGCTATATTGCATGCTCAATATCAAGCAAATATCAAAATAAACAAATTTAATTCAAGTTTACAAAATTCAGTGTTCAACAATGTTCTCATAATCATGCAAAGTAAAACTAAATATTATATTTCACTTATACCATCACTGTGCAAAAAATGTTAAAGGGGTCCTATTATGCTTTTTCACTTTTTGAATTTTAGTCAGTGTGTAGTGTGTGTGTTTGGGCATAAAAAAGGTCTACAAAGTTACAAATCTCAAAGTCCACTCCAAAGGGAGATATTTAGTTTTTATTTATTTATTTAAAAAAAAAAAAAAAAAAAAACCTTTTCAAGAGCTACAAAGAATGGCTAGTTTGGACTACAGCCTTGTTTTCTGGTGTTTGTGATATCAAAAAGTGGCCCATTAGAAAATTATTGAAATAAATCCCACCTACAGAAATTCTAATGGTTGGCAGGTGCTTGGTTGAGCGCAGCACGTTTCAAAATGCTGGTGTTTTTATATCACTGTATTTCTTAAGGAAACCAACTGTCTTCAGAAAATTCTGGATGTCATTTTCATTTAATCTTGCATGTAATGTCTGATAAAGCAGCCTTTGTGAGGGAGCACTGCTTTGTGTACAGCGTTACCGGGAAACCTCGATCTCTACATCGATCGATACACTGTCTAAGATGTTCACCAATCACAACGCACTCGGACAGCTAACCAATCACAACACATTTCGTTTTTCGGAAGGCGGGCCTTCACCAAACCCGAATCTAATCGAGCCGTTTGTGCCAGGCTAGGGAGAAAGGAATTGTAATAATGTAAATCATGTGAAAAAAGAATGCGATTTTCGAACCACCAAGCATGAGAGCATGTTCTAGTACTCCCCCAAAACAAAATCAAGACCTTGTAAAAGAGAATAATAGGACCCCTTTAAAATGTCCCTGCAAGTATTGATATTCATGATATCATTTTAATTTTGAAAATGTTGCAAACTTTCACTGATATTCTTTGATACAGTAAGTGAATGTACTGAACTCAAAACAATTCAGCCTACAAATGTATTTGGAAAATAATAGATTTCAACCGAAATGTATACTATCTTACCCTTTAAATTCTGTAATAAATTCTGTAGTAATTTTAATAACACGTAGGCTACTTTAAATATATGAGACAATAACAAAACCGTTTAAAAACAGTTGAAACAGGTTTTATTTTATTTTATTTTTTAAATATACAAAAAGTTTGACCCCTAATGCTCAGTGTAGCATTTTGGGAAAATAAATTCATGAACATGAAAATTTCAGGCTATATAAGCCTTTTTTCCCCCTATCACTTTTTTACAATTTTTTTTTTAAATAAATAAATAAATAAAAGCTATCAAACACTTACTGTAAATAAATGTTTTCCAAATTGTTTAAAAGTTGTCAGGTGAATGGCCTAATTTTTTTGTTACCTTAGAAAATTATGCTCATTTTAATATATCATATATTTAGAATGAATTTCAGAGTGTCTGCTACTGTTACTGTTTACCTATATTTAGTGAAAATGAGTTATTAATGAATTGCTTCAAGCAAACCTAATTCTGTTCAAAACACTTCAAAAGAAGCCAGAAAAGAACAGGTTAAGAAATACATCTGTCAGCCAAATTATCTTTAATCACTGGCAAGTGGTGACTCACTACACATAATCCACACACACACACACACACACACACACACACACACACACACACACACACACACACACACACACACACACACACACACACACACACACACACACACACACACACACACACACACACACACACACACACAGAGGCACACACACAATGGCCATCACGGATTTTCATTTATCAGGTCATTTTACTAATATGAAAAGACAGGCATAGCTAAAGCAAGGTGCGCATGCTTATTTAAGAAAGACCTTCATGACCAAGGTCAACAAAGTCTCATTTATTTGCATGATGCTGACTTTAAACTTTAATTCAGCTACAAAACGTTAATGGCCGCCCTCTGCGGGTAGTTGATGGAGAAAGAATGCAAGAAAGAAAGAAAGAGAGGGCGAGAGAAAAGCGTATTGCATTTGAATAAGAGCTGAGGTCTGGTATTTAGCCATTGGTTGCAACTTAACTCAAGGTCGGATTCATGTAATTGGCTGCATGGAGGATTTCACAGCGTCTACTTTGCAAAAGAATGAAAGCGAAGCAAGAGCGACTGCAGCCTATAGCTGAAACCTAAAGAACTCTTGCAGATGCAACTGATGTGGGCCTCAAACTTTTCACATATGCATGTTGGATTATTGGCTAGTCAGATCAATATTGCAGGCCTGAGCGTTTCGTGCCGGGCAGAATAAGCCGTGATGTGTCATATCTCGCTCACCCTCAGCTACACTTAATTATCGATAGCTTCCTCTTCCACCCAAGTCAATCAAAGCACAGTGGACTTGCAGCGACTCAGCACTACGCGGGAAATAGCGGGAGTCACGCCAAAGGAAATCATGTGTCATTGTTCACACATGGCCACCTCAATATCGCACCCGCCATATTCTGTTTGATATTCTACTGATCATGTCACTCGTGGAGCCGAGCTCCATGATGGCTTCTATTAAGGGTTCTGGATCCAATTTGCACTCTGCCTGAGCCCCTCACATAGTAGTAGCACTGCACCCAGAAGCGTGGCTATGCTAGCACAGATTTCAAGATTACATGAACACACCTGTGAATGCTAAACATGAATTCACACAATAGAAAGCAAAAACATCATTAAGAAAAGCTCCTGTGAAGTACAGCTGTGAAAAGCTGCCATAAATAAAAGCGGAGGATGCCGAATGGCTCCTTGATGTGACATGTGGCTTTGTTTGGAGTATCACTACAGAATTAACTTATAGAATGGTGATAATTTTTCATACTGTAGTTGCCTTAGGACTCAAAATGGTCACATGTTGGTCACATTTTGCTGTTTTTCTTTTCTTTTGTCTTTTTCTTTCTCTTTATTTCCTTTTACTTTATTTTTTTTCTATTCCCTTTTCCATCATTTTTACTTATTTTTGTTCCTTTCCTTTTTTAACTTTTTCCTTGTTTTACCCCTTTTCTTTCTTTTTTTCCTTACAGACTCCTGTTTTTATTTTTATTTTTTATTTTCCTTTTTTTCTTTTGCCCTTTCTTTCATCCTCTTCCTTTTGCTTTTTCTTTTTCACCCTTCTGTCTTTTCCCTCACTCTGCTTTTCATATTTTTCTTCTTCCTTTTTCACCTTTTTTTTTCTTTCCTTTAACCTTTCTTTCTATTCCTTGCAACCTTCCTGTTTCTTTCACCAAATTACAAGATGAAAACTTGATGGAGGCCAAACCTTTTTTTTTTTTTTTTATATAATTATCAGATCTTAGCATTTCATTGCTAGTAACATGTTGGCTCATAACTATATGAGCAGATGGCCCAGATCATTGCTTCACGTTCATGAAACTAGTCATAGTTCCAGTTGTCCCAGAAAATTCTTAAAGTGATAGATCACCCAAAAATGAAAATTATGTCATTATTTATGCAGCTTCATGTAATTTTAAACTTTCTTTCTTCTGTGCAACATAAAATATATATTTTTTGGCTTTACCAAGTAAGTACAATACAATACAAACGATGATCGGATCAAACACGTGAACTGATCATCTTTTCATACGTACTTAAAGCACGAAATGAACATGAATAAACATCAGAATGTGTTTTATTTCAACCGCGGAACACACCATTTTTCAAGTTTAAGTCCACCGAAGTCTACTCTCCTGTCTGATTTGTGGTTAAGGCTGTGGCTACTGGGCATGCATATTTATATATTTTCCGAGCCAACAATATAACATGAAACCTATAAAAATGGTTTTCCAAAAAAGTACATAGCGCCATAGTTTCATTACTTTAGAGTGTCACAGTGACCGTCTATTTTGCAGTAAAGTTAAAGGACCTGTCATGGTTTAATGAGTGGGAAGATGACATAAAGCGTCGCGGTTAACCTGCATTGAAAACAGATGAGAGCACATGTGTATAAAGCTCCCATTCGGGGCGAAGTTCACAGGAGTTTGTCCACAGAATGAGAAGAGCACACGTTTTAACATTTTCTTTTATTATTTAACACTCAGGATTTAACTTAAGCGCTGCAAGTCATGCATGCGGTGCCGGACATGACAGATTTTCGCAAAACAAGTACTTTAAAGGAATACCTTAGCTTACTGCCATTACTGTGGCAGCTAACAACAGCGCAGCTTAACCCTCAGCACATTTTTATATTTAGTTATATTGAAAAAGTTTCAATTCAGTCAATCTTTTTTACACCGTTTTAACATGTATTTCTATGGAGACAGGCCGTAGCTGTTGGGCAAGATGGCGGATAGCAGTGGCGGCACATAATATCTGGTGTATCAGAGGAGGGCCATATAAAAATGACTTATAGGTCAGATTTGGCCAGTTAGCATAGGGAACAGCCTGGGGCAAAGTACCTTGGATGAGGGCACACTGCTAAAACGGCAGTAGATGCATTTAATATCACAGGTCAGTCCAACCGTTGGATTAGAACCAAGAGTGTTTACATTTCCAGCCCAGACTTCCAGAAACCAAATGTGCATAAGTCCAAAAGTACACAGAGAAAAGTACAAAAGCACACCTTCTTTAGAAGAAGGTCCTGAAGGAACACTCATGCACACATAAGCCTACAGCACCTGTCCTGCATTTTCATATATTAGTCCTGAATGTATGAAAAAGCATCTACTCCCATGCCTCATGAGAGAAGTAAAGCGAGACAGCAGGAAACACAGGGGAGTGCACGAACAGAAGCCAGGCATGAGAAATGAGAAACTCTGACTAAAGTAGGGAGGAGGGGCTCAGAAGGGAGGCTTCAGATGTATGAGAGAGAGATTGATGTGAGTGGGCCCATGTAATATCTTTAAAGTGGCAGGCGGAGGCCATTCTTCATTTGTCTTCCTGAGAAATGCTCTGTCAGGGCAGCCAAAAGGAATTGGAAATGAATGTCAGTTCCCTTCCCTTTCAGACACGCTTGTGTTATGACATCCCGTCATACCGTATTTTATTATTATTATTTAGGATTTAGACTGCTTTGGTTTACTGAGAGTAGCCGGGCTGCCGAGAAGGGGCATTCCCTTAGTTTGCGACTAAGTGGTAGGGAGAACGACAAAAAGGGAGGAGGAAAAAAAAACAGGATGAAGTGGGGCCATTGAGCGATACTACCGAGCAGCTCCCTGATTGGTACTTGAACGAAGTACGAGATATTGTAGGCGGTGCTGAGAGAATAAAAGGTAAAGGAGCAGATATTACACTTCACTACATTCCCCCAGACTTCATCTTGACACATCATGAGAGTGTGATGTTTATCTCCTCTGCATAAATTCACATTTCTCTACACCTTTTGGTTTATTGTCTGAACACAGGTGTTTGAAATGTGCGTTTAGGGCTCCCGCTAAGCATGGGATTATGGTTTCTTGAAGAGGCAGGCAGTTTGACACCACTAGAGATTAAAGGCACGCGTCGTATTCCTCCCTCTCCCCGGGGGCCGACTCTGTCATTCGGAGCCGTTTGAGATGTCTGTGTTTACAATACAGGGACAAGAGCATCGCTCAGTCACGGCGACGCCGTCACTCACGCTTTACAGCCAAATAAATCTCCGCCGTGCGGCCCGGGGTGGCTCCTCCGAACCTATTATACAAAGCACCTCCAGAACGCCGTAGTCGGTGCCATTGTGTGATTGATTCTCTAATCAGAAGCTGATTATGATGAAGCCCTCCCACGGAGAGCCATTAAATGAATGAAGAAAAGCACCTATGATGAGAATCAATAAAACCAAGCTGAACATAATGCAGTGTTATGATGTTAGATGACACTCTCCTTTCCTTCATCCACGATCGGATGGTCTCTTTGTCACCGGGGTTTAAAGGTAATAAGTATGGATTTGCGCTTAATAGCCCACAAATTTCTCATGGACTTGGGCTAGACTTGAGGGACGCCACATCTTGGAGACTCTATAGTGATGCTTTGCATCAGGATGACGTACTTTTGTCGAGAAGATATGCTGTGTGCGGCATTACCCAAATTAAACACAGCAGAAGTGGTGGCAATTGCTGATACACCCAAAACCCATTACCGGCATACTATTACCATGTCTGAAGGTTATGATATCTGGTGGCTGCATCTAACAAGTGTTTGCAGATGCCTTTCTGGTTGTTGATTCATTAGCAGCGGTCGTGGTGGTCAGATGGATGCTGATGGCTGCAGTTCTGTCACTGGCTGTCGTCTCTGGGCCGTCTCCGTCTGCTTAGAGTAGGGAATTGGGAGGAATGAGCTGGGTATAGCAGGTGAGATGTGGCCCTGCGGTTTTGGCATTTTGTCTATGTTTATCGTGTTCGCACGCTGTTCCTCCTCATTGCCTCTCTGTAAGGCTCTCCCTGGTGGCCTTGTCACTCTAATTAGGTGACAGACGGCAGCAAACAATATCCCTCATTACTGCTGACATGGGCGACGCACATAGTCACACACAATTGTTTTCCTTTCTTATATACACAAACACAGAAACACATACACATACACAGAAGAGGCTAAGAAAGATATGCACAGTGACAAGCATCAATCTTGTGTAATGTCTTTCTCGTTCTCATCATCAAACAATTGCTCCAGAAGCTGAGCCCTGTCCTTAGACAGGGTTAAGCAGATGTTGGAAAAGCTGCCTATTATTTTGGTGCGCACCTCAAAATAAATGTGAGAGTAATGCTGGTTGTTCTCCTGTCACTATGGTGATTGGCAGTATCGCATGTACTGTGGTGTCTGTGGTGTTTCAGGAAGCTAGTTTTTGCGTCACACACATTAAAGGAATAGGTCAACCAAAAATAAAAATCTGGATTTGTTTTTATAACACGTAAAAGATGATGAATGTCCAAACTGTTCTTTTACATGCAATGAAACTGAGTGGTTACTTATTAAGCGAATTAAGTAACAGTAACAGTCAACCTCCCAAAAAAGGTAAAGACATTATACATGACATACACACAAATATAAGCTATTTTAAAGGATTAATTGAGTTCCAGAATAAAAAATTGTGATAATTGTGATACGCACCCCAATGCAATCCAAGATATTCATGTCTTTCTTTCTTCAGTCGAAAAAACAAATTAAGGTTTTTGAGGAAAACTTTCCAGGGTTTTTCTCCATATAGTGGACTTCAACGGGGACCAATGGGTTGAAGTTGAAGGTCCAATTAGCAGTTTCAATGCAGCTTCAAAGGGCTCTACATGATCCCAGTCAAGGAATAAGGGTCTTATCTAGCAAAACCATAGGTCATTTAAAAAACAAAAACAAAAACAAAAAAAAAACACTGTTTAACCACAAATGCTTATCTTGCACTAGCTCTGCTATGCACATCCACGACTTCACGGATTATGTAGTCACATTGGAAAGGTCACGTGTGACCAGAGGTTGTGTTATACTTTAAAGACAGGGTCGTAAAAATTCCGTCATAATCCATTATTACTCATCATTATAATTTTCATATTTTATTTATAACACATTTAATTGTTTTATTTTTGTTCACAATTTCATTTTTATTCATGAACTTACAAAATGAGCATATAGGCTTATGCATTTATTTTGAAGATAACAGATACACAGAGACTGCGCGTCACTTTTCATGTTCAACAGCACACCCCACAGTGACAGTGGAGACCACTAAAAATAATAAAATATGCTAGGGTTGGTTTAATATATATATTTCTAAATTTTAATAGATTTTCATTTTTATGAAGCGATATTGATTCTTAAAGCCCAATAGGTCTTTGGTCTATGCTTTTTTCAGTTGATGAATGAACAGTAGGCTACATAGTGTGAATCTCATCCAATAAATCACAATAGGCTAATTACAGTTAAAAATTACAATAGATCATCCTCAGTGTAATCTGTCAAAGTGATGGACGACCTTCAGATTTTTCCTTCACTGCTAAAAAAAAAAAAGTTCTGTAAATGACAGAACATTTTCGGTTAGCGCGACCACTAGGTGTGACGTAAGCGGAATCGAGCTCCATCTGATTTTCTCCTCCAACTTTAACAATTTTATGACATTGTTGTTTTACCTTTTTTGTAAAAGGGCGTTTGATTTAGTCTTTGCACGTTCACTTTGTAAACACTGGTTGATACTTTCGCCTACATCACGCGTGACCTTCCAACGTGACTATGTAATGCGTGAAGTCATGGACGTGCATCACATGCAAGATGAGCATTTATGGTTAAAAAGTGTATAAATTACTGCTGACAAACAATTAATTGCATCCAAAATAAAAGTTTTTTTTGTTTACATAATATATGTGTGTTTACTGTGTATATTTATTTTGTGTATAAATACACAAACATATAGTACATATTTTGAAAATATTTACATGTAATTACATGGATATTTTTATAGTTACATTACAGAGAAATATATTTAATATATAAACATAACATTTATTTCTTAAATGTATAGGGTACAACAGGGCTGAAGGCCCACCTTAAGAAAAAATGTGCTATTCACTGCTCCTACAATGTATAACTGCAGAAAAAAAAAATATGTACGTTGTGTTGAACATTAATGGAGCAACAGTTTTTGTGTGAAAATAAATCATTCAAGTTGTTTATTTTGTTTAAAAATCTTATAAATGGCAAGGTGGCAAGAGGAGCCTTTTACCCCACATTATGGGGTAAAAGGCACACAGTATTTATACAAATAGTTCAGCTAAAATAATGTTGTTGTTGTTGTTGTTTTTCAATAATGTCTAAGTTAATACTTGTTCAAAACAATCACTTTAGCAAAATTTTCTGCTTGTTTTGAAAAATAAAATAATTTGTGTTCAATACACATACTGTCATTAAAATATGTTAATATAAAAAAATATATTTTAAAATACAGAAACAAAATAATTTTAATAAGTAAATATTCTGAAAGTATTGAAGGAGATCCAATAATAATTGAATATATATTTACAGCAGTAACAGCAAATTACATTTTATGATATTATTAATATCATATTTTTAAATATGATGGTTTCATTCTAAACGTGGTGATTATCTCTAATATGGACACCCAACATAATATATGATATTTACCATCTGAATCTAACCATGTCATGTCAACAAATGGAAAAGTCAGCCATCTATTAATTATCATGTTAATTACTATGCGCCTTTAGCCCCAACAGCGGGGGCGCGTTTTACCCCAAATACCGTATGTTTACATATTCTTCCGTTATTTAAAAACTGTTGCTTTAATTATCTTAAACAAAACTGAAAATCATAAAGAAGACATTTGTCTCAAAATATATGCATTAATTTTAGCGCCACGTTTTTGTGCCATAGTAGTTTAGAGGAAAATAATATCAAAGGCGCCTTTTACCCCAGGGCACCTTTAGCCCCATTGTACACAGTACACAGTACACACACACATATATTATGTAAACAAACACTTTTATTTAATCATTAACTTTGACAGCACTAGTATAAATGTTTAATTATTTTAAGAAAATGATGATCATTTTGCTAGATAAGATCATTATTCCTTGGCTGAGATCATGTAGAGCCCTTTGAAGCTGCATTTAAACTGCAATTTGGACCCAATGGTCCCTGTTGAAGTCTACTATATGGAGAAAAATCCTGGAATGTTTTTCCTCAAAAATATGTATTTTTTTTTTTTTTTTGACTGAAGAAAGAAAGACATGGGGGTGAACATGACACGTCAGCACAAGAGTGAATCAAAGAGTTATTTGAGGGTCTGTAAATAGCAAATAAGTGATAGTAAGCTAAACTAAACTTACCTAAACTAAAATATTCTTAGCCTTGGCCTTGGCCTTGACATTGCACAATCCGTCAGTACAATACAGAAGATACCATAATAACAAAAAAAAACAATAATAATAACCAAAATTAATTGAATTTTAATTCATTAGTTATTATTAACATAATAATAATAATAATAATAATAATAATAATAATAATAATAATAATAATAATAATAATGTTTTGTTTAGTTTTTACAATGGCATGCAATGAATTTTTCTTAATTTGTCCGTCACACTTGTGTATTGAGGTTATAATGTGCTCTGACAGGCAATGCTTTTCCAGTCAGTTTGTCTGCAATGCACACACACATCACACATGATAATGATCACCATTCTCTGCTTCCATGCAATTTGCAAATATTAACCTTGTGACAGAGAAGTGTCTGTTTATGAAATGTGGCATAATTATAACCTATGCGAACAATCCTTTCCTGTTGTTGCTGCCAAGACTGACAGACCTTCCAGGACTCCCTAACACGGGATATAGGGCATCCGGCATCGATGGCCATTCGGCCATTTTGGTGTTTCCCATTTTTGTTCAGTGACCGATTGTACAATGTCAAGGCCATTTGTTTTGCTGTTTTACATGCGACATAGATACATTTTTCAGTTTATTAAAGGAAATTGGCAATTGCTTCATAACACCTGGGTTTCAAAAGTCCACAGTCGATTTGGGAAAAAAGAGGCACAAAAGCCTTCGAAGAGAAACGCACTGAAAACATATTACTTTGCATTTCACACCATAAACATCAAGAGATGTGGTTAATTTTTGTTTCAGGTTGACTGAAAATATGCCAATCATTTCAGTCAGCCACAATAAGCTATATTAGAAGATTGTGAGTGCAAAATTTCTTCATTTCCTTTTTTGCATTAGCACATCAATTCATTTATCAGAAGGCTCACAGACAACTACATTACATGAGGCGAGACATTCATGTCGTGCTACTTTAATAGGCAGATGGCTGGCTGGGATTCTGGAAAGTCAGAGCAATGAAACACTATAATCGAATAAAAGAACACTTCACCTTTTTCCCTAGTGAAACTACACGTCTGAGGAAAAAAATAAGGAGCACACCTCAGTCTCATGCTGCGATGCTTGTCCTTGCTCTTTTGAATTCCTTTATTTTGGCCGTGAAAGGAAAGTTGCAGAAAAGGCTTAGAATAGACAGGACAAAATTGAAAGCATCCAGAAATCACAACATCACCTGCTAAAATAGCTCTATTATGAATGTAATAGAAACATATATATATATTTATATATATCCAGAAGAGAGGGCATTTATAATGTTATATATATATATATATTTATAATGTTATATATATATATATATATATATATATATAACATTATAAATATATATATATATATAACATTATAAATGCCCTCTCTTCACTTTTACTTTTGATATGTTTAATGCATTCCTGTTGAATCAAAATAAATAAATAAATAAATAAATATATATATATATATATTTCCTGTAGCTCAAATAGTAGAGCATGGCGCTAGCAACGCCAAGATCATGGGTTCGATTCCCAGGGAAAGCAAGAGCTGATAAAAAAATGTAAAACACTGTAACTTGAATGCAATGTAAGTCGCTTTGGATAAAAGCGTCTGCTAAATGCATAAATGTAAATGTAAATGTAAATGTAAATATATATATATATATATAGTCTGTGGCACTGCTCAGGTGTTATGAGAGCCCAGGTTGCTCTGATAGTGGCCTTCAGCTCTTCTGCATTGTTGGGTCTGGCATATCGCATCTTCCTCTTCACAATACCCCATAGATTTTCTATGGGGTTAAGGTCAGGCGAGTTTGCTGGCCAATTAAGAACAGGGATACCATGGTCCTTAAACCAGATACTGGTTGCTGTGGCACTTTATGGATCTGCATCTCCATAAAGTTGGTCAGCAGCAGGAAGCATGAAGTGCTCTAAAACTTCCTGGTAAATGGCTGCGTTGACCTTGGACCTCGGAAAACACAGTGGACCAACACCAGCAGATGACATGGCAGCCCAAACCATCACTGACTGTGGAAACTTTACACTGGACCTCAAGCAACGTGGATTGTGTGCCTCTCCTCTCTTCCTCCAGACTCTGGGACCCTGATTTCCAAAGGAAATGCAAAATTTACTTTCATCTGAAAAGAGGACTTTGGACCACTGAGCAACAGTCCAGTTCTTTTTCTCCACAGCCCAGGTAAGATGCTTCTGACGTTGTCTCTGGTTCAGAAGTGGCTTGGTAGCCCTTTTCCTGAAGAAGTCTGAGCGTGGTGACTCTTGATGCACTGACTCCAGCTTCAGTCCACTCCTTGTGAAGCTCTCACAAGTGTTTGAAGTCGTGGGAAGTCGTGGCCTAATGGTTAGAGAGTCGGACTCGTAATTCAAAGGTTGCGAGTTCAAGTCTCGGGCAGGCAGGGATTGTAGGTGGGGGGAGTGACTGTCCAGTGCTCTCTCCATCTCAATACCACGACTGAAGTGCCCTTGAGCAAGGCACCGAACCCCCAACTGCTCCCCGGGCGCCACAGCATAAATGGCTGCCCACTGCTCCGGACACACTGCTGTGTTCACAGTGTGTGTGTGTGTGTGCACGTTGGATGGGTTAAATGCAGAGCACAAATTCCGAGTATGGGTCACCATACTTGGCCGTATGTCACTTCACTCACTCACTTGAATCAGCTTTGCTTGACAGTATTCTCAAGCTTCTCAATCTGTTGCTTGTGCACCTTTTCCTACCCAAATTCTTCCTTCCAGTCAACTTTGCATTTAATATGCTTTGATACAGCACTCTGTAAACAGCCACACCTTTCAGTAATGAGCCTCTGTGACTTACCCTCTTTGTGGAGGGTGTCAATGTTCATCTTCTGGATCATTGCCAAGTCAGCAGTCTTCTCCATTATTGTGGTTTCAAAGAACAAGAGATACTCAGAATTTATACTGTAGGGATGGTCATTAATTGAAACTCAAATGTAAATATTCTAAAATTTTCAGATACTGATTTTTGACTTTCATGAGGTGTAAGCTCTAATCATCAAAATTAAAAGAAATAAACATTTGAAATATATCAGTCTGTGTGTAATGAATGAAAATAATATACAAGTTTCACTTTTTGAATTAGTTAAATAAATCAACTTTTTGATGATATTCTAATTGTATGACCAGCACCTGTATATATAAATAAAATCTTAATGGACCCCAGACATTTGAATGGTAATGTAGAGTTTGAGTAATATTTTGGTAATGTACTACTGTCACGTCTCGGTTTCTGTTGAGTTCCTGTTCTTCCTTATTTGGTTTGTTTCCTATTCCCATTAGTTTACTTGTCTAATTATCATTCAGTATGTTCACCTGTGTTAATTTATCTTCTTGTTTGCTCCTTTGTTTCCCTGTCTTTATAAGCCTTCTGTTTCTTTCTAGTCTTTGTCCTGGATTAATGTTAGTTTTAATGGTCAATGTGTGTTGATGCCTATTAAAAACTCCTTTCGTTTACTCCTTGATTGTGCGCCTTATTACTACAACCATGTAGCGTAACTACTACTAGATGTGAGATTATGCACATTATATACAAACTAACATAAAAAACTTCCAGGCAGCTTCCTAGTCATGCTACAAAGCTCCTTATTCAATTGCCAGACCACACAAATCTTAATCTTGAAACTCTTATCCACCGGCATTATGAGTAAACCTAGTCCTGTTAGTCAAAACAAGGACTTACGATCAGAAAATATAATTCTTTTTGATCTTTTCTCCCTTCATAATACTTTCCCTTAGCATTATGATGTAAATCAAGGAGTGTAATGCTTTTCTGATTGACTGAACATGCTCAAGCAGATGGGAGGATGTGTGCTCTCTTGTGTGTGTGTGTGTGTGTGCACTTGTTCTCCAGACGGCTGTTCTGGTGGCATACGGGCCCTCAGGCCATGTGTGTGACCTTAATGGCTGCAGCATATGTCATCAGTAATCTGATTTGGAGATTGTGAAAGAAGAAATGGAAGGAAAAGCAGAGAGAGGAAGGGATAGAATGAGAGCTATTACTCTGAATCCTTCTCTCAAGGGACTTCCACATGTAATATTCAGATCTAGGTCATGCTGAAGTATAAAGTTTGTGCCTAACATGAAGTAAACATGATGAAGGTATGCAGAAGAGCCATTTTTATATCAACAATATTAAAGGGGAGGTCTAATGATATTTCATGCATTCTGACTTATTAACACTGTTAAAGAGATGGATTCTCAAGCTAAACATGGTCAGTTTCAAAAAATTAATTGGACATTTAATGGAGTATTTCTGTGCTAAATACACATCTTCAGGGTTTGTATAAGTTTCGGAAAGCCCCAAAAAAAAAGAATGACCCACAATGACATCATAAAGGCGGAATTCCTTGTACACACTTCTCCCGGAAGAGCAAGAGCACGCCCACCAAGGTGTTTCTTTCAGGTTATGAAAGTCATCGGCAGCATCAATATTTAATTCAGGTCGATAAAGTTTTTGTTCCTGTTTATGTCAATGTCACAACTTGCAGACAATCGCTACACAAACGCTTCTTGTGCTTGTGATTCTTTAGCTACTCCCACAACACACCTCCAGGAGCTCGGCTGTTATTGGAGCGATGCGTAAAGAGATATCTGTTTTTAGAAATTATAAAACTAGACTCTTCTGAGATATGAAGGGTGCAGTGATACTCTATAGGTACTCAAGATTAACATGAGATTGGCAGAAACTGTGTGTTTTATGGCCCTTTTAAAATAAATGAAAAAAATCCATATGTGTTAGCTCAATAATTTAGGACTTCTCAAACATTTTGCACCGTCTTTGATCAAATCTCACATTTTGCATTCTAAAAGTGTGGAGCAAGTTAAAATAAGTTCAATTCTTTTTTACAAAAATCAAGGTCTCGAGACCTTGCTTTTGTGGAAAATATGGAGTGCTGAGTGCAGTGTTTGAAACAAAGCATCATGCCTCCACTGAGAAGAACATGTAGATGCTTTTTTGAGGGCAAACATGATCATTTTTTTCACCTTTCTTGCCCATCAGCTTGTTTTCAACACTCTCTTTTTAACACCTGCGATTAAACCGTGGTATGTGGATTCTGCCACCATGCAGCTTTGAATCCCACAGTGGAGAAGAAACATGTTGGCTTTGTATAAAAGTCTTAGATACTCAAAGCTGTATTGTGAACATAAAGATTATAAATAAAAGATGGAAAAATACAAATCTATTATCACAAATATCCAGAGTTGAATCGTGCAACATTTTAACATTTTATTTATTTTGTGAAAAACAATATAATGTACAGTACAATACATTTGTGTTTAGTCATTAAACCTAGTTCACTCATAGAATAATTGAGCACAAACCCCCCCCCCCCCCCCCCCAAAAAAAAAAAAAACAATCATTATCAACTGCTTGTTTTGAAAAATCCCAGTTTTTGAAAACCAAAGCACGAGGTCTACAAAGTGGTTGTGATAAATACACATACAGTGTTATATCACTAGCTCGCGCCGCCTGTTGCCCCAGCAAAAGCGGGATTAGACTCCTATGTACAAACAGTTAATCTAAAGAAAATCCTGCGCATTAGATAGCATTCACCACCCCTTTCCCTTCAGCTGGCATTCAGCCACTGTACATAATGGCATCCTGTGGATTAAGTAGGCTAGCATTAAGCCATTTCTTTCTTTAAGACCATGGGACTGAAAAAACAGCTAGTAAAAGACCTACAAAAACACATATGCAAGTTTAATCCAACATGGCGAAAATACAGACATAAACAGCTAATAAACAAGAAACTGGAGCACACTAATGCTGTTGCTGTTATCTTTTAAAAGCAGGATGCGAATAAGAAGAAAGTGGCTTAGCTATACAACGTGTTAAGCATAAACCCAACTTTTATCAAAGCACATATAGGCTACTACAATGTTCACACATCTATCTGACCTTTGAGTGACATCTGCGACCCTGACAACTTCTCAAATCATCACAAATCACAGAGGTCATGAAGACAGGCACCTCGATACCGTGCTGTTGCCTTGTGCGTGACTTCTGGCACAAACACACCTGAGGCTGCTGGCACTGGAGTCGGGGGCAAGGCCAACTGCAAACAATCAGCAGCTGCTTTGAGTCCACTCCAGGCAATTTCCATCCGAGTATTGTAGTCTTAACAACTTGACCTCTGTAGTCCCCGGATAGGAAGAGAAGTAAATGCATCTCATTAGTCGATCTGGATCACTGGTTTTCAATCCTGTTTCTCAGGGCACCCTTAACAGAATGTTTTTGTTCCTATCCTGGCCTTCCATGCCTCACTCAATTAATCAAGTGCTGACTGAAGACTACAGATTGAACCAATTGATTTAGCTCTGTTAGTTTAACATCGGAGCTGAAAGGTATCTGTCGGGGTGGGCTTTCAATTTAAAAACCACAAAAAGCACTTCCTTCCAACGCATACAAGTGGATATGTAAGAGTATTCTAGGCCAATGTGAAATCAAAATTGATCCAATTTACTTGCTTAATGCGAGTTCCTGTAGCTCAGGCAGTGCTAGCAAAGCCAAGGTCATGGGTTCTTTAGATAAATGTTTAATCAACAATAAACATAAACAAAAAACAATTTTAAATGAAATATTCGTGATCACTTTTAAATTAATATATAGCAATAAAATCTGTTAAACACATTAAAAATACCACATATGTAATATCTGAAGGTAATTAGAGAGAGAGAGAGAGAGAGAGAGAGAGAGAGAGAGAGAGGGTGTGGCATCAGGCCTCAGAGAGGCTTTTATTAAACAGATATAATAAAATAAGGTGTCCAAAGGGGACAAAGTGTCCAAAACAAACAGGGGATTTGGTGTCCTCGTCGTGCTGCGGGGTTTGTGAAGGAGGGACAGTGTTCTGGAAGGGAGGGTCCAGGTAAGGGGCGGAGTCCGGAGTCCGGAGGCCGCACGCGCTCCCCTCTAATGGCCAGGGCGCGAGGGACGGTAGCTTCTCCAGCGACTTCGTCTACCTCTTGGCCCATGGCATCACGACGGGACTTGGTCGGCCCGGCATCCTGGCCCGATGGCCGTAACACGGGTGCGGTTTCGTCCGGCCGCTCACGTTTCTGGCGGCACGGAAGTCCTTTCACGCTCCCTTCCTGGAGCCACGAAGACACCACTGTGCACGCACGGAGAAAGAGACCGGTCTCTCTAGGAGAGGCGCGCTCGGTATTTAAACAGCGGCGGTGATGAGGCTCCATTCGGTTCAGGTGCGCCTCATCACACGCCGCCAGCCCTCGCTGTTTCAGCGCCCCTCCTCTCTCACACACCCACTCCCGTCGGGAGACTGGTGAAGGGCGGCGAATAAGGGACGGGGTGGTGATGATAATAAGAGGGAGGCAACCAACTCGCCACAATATATATATATATATATATATATATATATATATATTTTTTTTTTTTTTTTTCTATGGATCCCCAAATATCCCTTTACAGCCTCCAATAGGGGTCCCCAGATATCAGTTTGAAACCCTTTGACATAGGATAATATTAACTAATGGCAAAATTACTTATTTTTATTTTATTTATTTATTTTGTTTTATGTTGCTGAAAGACAACTTTTATACTAAGGTAGTATTTATTTGATTAAACATGGAGTAAAACAATAAGACTGTGGAATATTACTACAATTTTAAATATGTGTTTTTATATATTTTAAAAAGTAGTTTCCTGTGATAGCACAGCTGATTTTTTTAGCAGCCATTATTCCAGTCTTCAGTGTCACACGATAATACACTACTATTCAAAAGTTTGGAGGTCAGTATCTAACACACGTTTCACAATCCACTCAACTGCAGATGGATGAAATCAACTTAGTATTGGGCATGTTTTCTTTTATCTTTTTTTTTTTTTTAAGGATTGTGTCAGCTTTACAGTTTATCATGGTTCTTCCCTGACTTAGCCTTTATATGAATCAGAATGCATGAAACATGAGTTTTTGATTTAAATTAGATTGTATAATTTGACAATTTAAAGCAAAAACAGAATGGTCTGACTCTAGCCTTTTGAAATTATGCTACATAAAACATCTGCACAAAACAAAAACAGCTGAGGGGCTAAATGAAAATTTGCATTCAATCTCTGACAGCAGGTGGCACTTGTGGAACAGCAGGAATGCAGAGTTTCCTTAGTTACCTGTAAACAAAGTAGAGCTGAGGAAAGATGAAAATAAAAAATATATTGTCTAAACTTTTCTGAAGACAGTCAGTGCCGTTCAGAGAAACATTCACATAACCCCTGACCCCCAGTTCAATATTTAAGATTTTCATCCAATATTTTCCGCATCGTGAACTGATCTTGCTCTGTTTTTTTTTTTAAAAATCAAAGCGGTTGTGTAGCCGGCGTATCGCCCAGCACTGAATCAATGCCTGATCTACATTCTCTCCTGTTTCACAGAGAAATTACATGAATAAGTTAAATTATATTAATAATAATGCAAACAGAGATTTACCTTGACTTTAAAAATGGAAGTTTCTTTATGATGTCCTTGATTTTAAATCCGACTACGCATATATAAAGCTTTGTCTGCTTTCAGAACGTAAGATGGCAACCCACAGTGCAGCTCTCTGACACCGTAAACACTTGCAGCAACTCATTTAAATCTCTGAGAAGTTTGTTTATATCATGCCTTGCGCTCAACTTGTCTAGAATGTAACATGTACTGAAAGCAGAGTGTTGAGGTCAGACAGTGACGCTTTAAGGACATCTCCATTTCCTCTCTTTCTCTTTCTCTCAATCCATCTGTCTCTCCAACTCACTCGAGCTTGCTCTTTCTCCCTCTCTGTCTTCGTATGTCTTGGACCCAAATATATATTGACAGCCTACAAATTGCTTCAGGACTAGGCAGTGAGGTGTTTTAAGAGAAAGTCCTTTTAAAAAGAACCACTGAAATTACTGCTGTGTGCAGATGACTGGTTAAGACCGTATTAAGACTTTCAGAAAAAAAATGCAAAACATGTTATCCCCAAGACAAGCAGGATTAAGTGTGTGTGAGGGGGGTCTTATTGTCATAATTGGCTTATTTCCATGCAATTTGCTGTTTTATTACTTGAATAGGTTGGTGGCAAACACACATTCTATACCCCTGGATTTCACCAGCTTTATTTGGAATTCAGTATTTGGGAGTTTAAAATTACAGTTTACTCAAGGCTACAGTTCAATAGGCACTACTGATTTCATTTTATTGAAATCACAGATGCATCTGCTGCTCATTTATGACAACGTGGCATAGTTAGACCAGCAATTTTCATCATTCTCTAAAGAAAAATTGGACACCTAAATTAAAGCTTTCCCCATTCAAATAATTAAAACATTAACCTAACCTCTGAATACAAAATAACGAACCGATCATCAAAATGCATTGTTGAAATATCACAGAGATGTATTGTTTTATTTTAATAACCTGTCATGCATAATTTTCAAGCTGAAAATTCAGACATTGTGTGTGAACAAATCTTTATCCTGTGAAAATGTGGGCGATGTGAGCTGCTGTTGAGGATTGTTCCATGTTTAATACAAGATAAATTGTGATGACTGTGTTGTAATGTTGATTTCCAAACTGTATATAATAATAATAATAATATACGACTTGTATTAGCTTTGATAGCCAGACTTATACTAGTTTACATGTGACTATAGTGAATTTAGTGTGATAGAATCACTAACCAAACTAAGCGCTTATAAATAAATACATATATACATACATACATACATAAAAGAAGATAAGCTTCACATTTCACAGCCACTGGTTACCTCCATTTTCAACGCCTTACTATAATTATAAAATACAAATTACAAAAATAAAATTAAATAAGAATTGGAATTTAAATGATTGTCTGTGTATTCATTTCTCAATAAATGCTGCTGATTGATCTTAACTTATATAGAACCTAGAAAGTCCTGATATTCCAAATTATAAGAAGAAAATATTGAAATACAGTAATAAGAAATATATAGGCAAAATATCTATTAAGAACCGTTGCGCTCTTAGTAATACTTTTAAAAACTAGGTTTAGAATATATAAGTTTTTATCTGAGAATATATACTAATCATATACATTAATTCAGAATATGCTTGATCTGCGTCCTCAGTAGTGTAAAGCTGATATGTCACTGACACAGTCTCACTCTCTTTTGTCTTTCATCTTTACAACATGCCAGTTACTGGAACTGAGGGGAGGATCAAATTAGCCACTGAAAATCCTTTTGAAGTAGCTCTATCAAATATGAGGAGATTAAAGGAAAACAAACAATGAAGTGTTTTTTTTCTCTCTCTCTCTCTCTCATGACATTGCGCACTGCCCTGAGCCATTTATAGGAAAATGGACACAGAAACCAACAGAGATACTCCATCTAATATCACACAAGCCTGGACTGAATGGACCGAATAATTTTAAAAACTAAGAGGTGGAGAGATAAGGGGTGGGATGGATGGGCAGAATGGCCAAATTACAATAAATGGCAATATCTCATTTCCTGTGTTAAATTGAATTAGTGTGCCTGAGGTGTACACACTGCCAGACCACCTATTTATGTTTTGTGTTTTACAAAGTTGGTTTACTCTTGGCAATTATTAGACAAAACCATATTTTGATAAGGCTGCGATAAGGATGTTATCTTGGTGTGTAATTATTAGTTAATTGTGATTAATTGTCGCAAGTGTTTATAGAGCTTACAAGACTCTGTTACATTACATCAGAGGTTTTCAATCTTGACAGTCTTAGCCGATCCAAAATAGCTAAATTTAATTATGATAGTAATAATTAATCATAATTGATAAAATAATTAATAAAATAAAAATGAATAATAATACAAATATGATGCTTAAAGATACACACACACACACATATATATACAGGCCTAATATTGACTAAAATTGTTTTGTTTTGTTTTGTTTTGTTTTTGTTTCGTTTAGTTTTTTGTTTTTATCCTAGCAAGCAATAAAGTTTTTTTTTTTTTTTTTTAGCTCATCTTATTCTCCATTTTCCTTCCTGGTTCTCTTCATGACACACACACACACACACACACACACATACAAAAACAGCATTTTTCTTTCATTTCAGCCAGAAGAAAAGCCTAGCATGCACGTCTTATAAAACCTGAATTGAGAAGCACAGAATTCCCCTTCCCCACTGACTCAGAAGTCTGTCTCAGTTCACAGTTTACCCTCATTACCCCTGACAACCTTGACATGGCTTCAGGACATATTAAACTCTGACATCTCACTGTATTCTTAATGACACATTTTTTTCACTTCCCTTGTCTGGTGAGTAAAAACAAGGAGTCTCTCAACAGCTGAACATACAAGTTAATATCCCTTGAGGCTACAAAAGCTAGTTTTTGAGGTGGGGTAGCACAAAGATGAAAACATAAACTCTTTCCTTTTATTGATGAACACAATGAGGGTCATTCTAGTTTACCTCAGGGCCCTCTATTGGGTTTATTTTTTTTGTGGATGGGCTGAAAACACTTATGGGACTCAGAAATCCACAAAACAGCCTTCTTATTTTTTCTTGCATTGCAGTGCTGTGGTGCAGCTAGACAGTGGAGAGAGACTGAGAATTGTGTTTAAGGCTTTGACACCTGAAAGAATAATCAAGTGTGTCTTTCTAAAAACAAGAAAATGGAATATCACATTAATAGTGTCATAATTTACTTAAATTAATCAGTTTCCCATCAGTTACAAATATAAGTTTTCATATGAATCATCCCGCAACCTTGACTCTGCTGTGGACCGTACACAGAGTCCTCGACAGTAGCTATGAGCTGTAAACTGCTCTTTATAACCTCTGATTTTTATTTTTTTCCCCCCCACATTATGCAAATCCCTACCGTCCTCTTTAAAGTCTCCAGAGCCTGATATCACAGAATAATCAGTCATAACTAGCTCTTACAGCTAATCCTTCCCATTGTGTGAGCAACTGCCACTTACAATTAGCATGTTAGTTTAGCGTTTGGCCTTTACTGTAGAATAAATATCCACCTCTCGGCAACTCCCAGTTATGCAGCAATAGTAGACATACCTCGTCAGTGTTATTTTAGTAATAATTAGTATGGTAAATGTTAGTATTCATTAACATTTTGGATTTTGGATTAGATTTGAATCTTTTATTTGTATTCATTTTTTGTATTTATTTATTTAATATTTATATCATATTTATTAAGTTGTCCTAACAGGAGTAGAAAAGATAAATTAATTGTACTCTGAAGCACACTTTAAACAAAACTGGTCCAAAGTTATGGCTAAGAAACCCACTACAGTTACTGAACTATGGAAGAGACTGGAAGAAGAGTGGACCAAGATCACACCAGCACAGTGTGAGGAACTGTGTCTGCAGATGTGCTGAAATCATTCAAAGCAGGGGCCTCTACAATTCCTACTAATTGAGTATTTTGGCCTATAGATTGTTCTCTAATTTATTCATATTTATGTTTGTTGGGAAATATTTCGATTTTGGTCACTGCTTTTCTTTCATGTAAATTTGAAATCTAACACTATAACCCATACCTTTCAGGGGATTAAAAAAGAAAAAAAAGATTCAAGCTACTCAGATCCCCATCCCCTCTTATGTCCACTGCCCTAGTCCTCTTTGAGAAAACATTTCAACTGTGTCCTTAAGAGCCATCAACCATCATTATCTGCCTTCATCATATCCAAGCCCTTTGCCCTTGACTTGCTTTTAAGAGACACCAGACCACAAGAACAGATCAAAGCCCTAATATTATAATCCCTGCATATTCATATCTGCCTGAGGGCGGCTCCCATAGGGCCCTGAAAACCTGGTCTTGCCCTTTCTCTTGTAAGTTCCGTTTTTCCAGCATTCATTGAGCAAAGCATATCACAACTTTCTCTCTCTCCCTCTCTCCCTAAAGAGGACAGTATTTCTTCCATCCATTATTGCTGATTATCCTCTCTGGGTAGAGATGTCATCTCTAAAACCTTCTAGAGAGCTGAACAGACCTCCTATCTGTTCTGCACCATAACTGTTATCATATAACAGTACAGCCCAGGCCGAATGGCCTAAATTGGAAAATGTATGCAAGTATTGGCCTAAAGATAAATCCCAGACCACATGCATTAGATACAATATTGAAATAATATGTGTTGCTACTGTAATGATATATTGTTTTAGCGAGAAGATGAACAATTCCCCTTTTCCCTGTGGCCACAAATAGGGAAACAATAATATCAATATTGAAAAAAAAAAAAAAAAAAAAAAAAACAATTCCTTGTAATCAACCTGAAATTGCAAGGACATTAAAATGTTTTCATGTGAACCATTTTTATGCTTCACACTAAAATTAGCATGTTGCTAACAGTCAATTAGTCATTAGCGCACTGTCTCACGCCCGCGGTCAGTCAGGAGGTGGTAGATTGGAGGGGGTCAAAGAGCAGTCTGATGTCCAGTCCTGGCTCTTCATCAAACGCTTAGCGTGGCCAGAGCAGTTTGACATCAACCAGCTGCTATGTGTCATCTTTTCCCCTCTCTCTCCACATCTCCGCTCATGGACATAGAAGGCTCCACTCAGATTACACTTACTTTGGCAAACCTTCATCCATCCAGAGCTGTTTAATCTATTCCAGTAGTGAATCTCCTGCAGCAGCTGCCTGTCCTGCACTACTTTGATCACTGGCGTGCACAGTGTGTGTCTCTCTCCTGTTGCCTGATCACAGCTGTCTCTGCTGGATGTGTTCTCCAGCACCGTTGAAGAGCTTGGTCCTTAAAGACTGTCAAGTATACAAGACTTCATTCCAAATTCACACGACTTGCTTGTGGTTCATTCTGCGCTGAACTTCATAAGGTGTGGACCACCCAGCTGCATTTTGAGCAAGATCTCAATCTCACTGTAACCCTACAAGTTTGAGCTTCAGTCTTGGGGGGAAAAAAATATTTTTCCTAATTTTCCAGTAAAAAAAATAAATAAAATCTAATAATGCTACGTAAATGCAATGAGACCAGGTAGAAACTTTTGCATGATATTAACATTTAATTTCAAGCAACAGTTGTTTTCCTGTTATGTGCAATAACTATTGAATGGCTGATAAAACACAAATAAGGGGTGTGCAATATTGACAAAAAATGATATCTTGATTTTTTTTCTGGGATTTTATCGATAATGGTAATTAGACAATATTTTGTGTTATTGTGCTGGTATCTTAAAGATTACCGTGGACAGCTGACTCCTGAATGTTTTTGATATTCTTCATATTCTGTGTGGTCAGTTCACAGCAGGGATATAAATTAATCTTTTCCAATAAGTTTTTTTTTTTTTTTTTTTTTTTTACCTTTAAGCCATTTTTTGCATCATCTTTTGAGTCAAATTCTTGCATTTGGGCTGTTACCAAGCAAATGAAAGCAGTATCAACAAAATATATCTTTGCAATGCATCTGAATACATTTTGATGTATTTACACACACTGTTTAATGCAGCTCAGGGGGACATAGAATGCTAACCTGCAGTTACAAATGCATAAATAATGTTTTGATATTTGAAACATAAAACGCTGAAAACTGATGTTTGAAATTATTTAAGATACTTTAAATGGGAAATTAAAACCGCCAGTAGGTGGCAGCAATTCACTGTTAATAAGTGAGTCATTGCGATTGAACCGAATCATTTAAACGTTGATTCATTCAGGAACGAAGCACTGCGTGTTGCTCAGAGACGCAAAACAGTGCTGTAGCTGTTTGGAATTATTTTTGTTGGCGAAAAAGAGCAAAAGCAGGAAATACGGTGTCTAAAATGTAAGTCTCTTAATATTATCTTCTTGTTTATTAAACTGTTGCACAAAATCAATATCACATTTGTAATCATGCTGACTTTTGGAGAAAAAAAACAGCATTCTTCGTGTGATATTAATTATACGAAATTATATAAATATAGGCTATACATTTTCTGCCCCCATATCTTAAATTATGTGATCATTCTAAATGCGTTTTAATAGAATCGTGCAGTGAAAGAAGGCCCTCGTACGCGCACTAGTTTAATCTATTAAAACTGATTCATTCTATGCCAGCAGGTGTCGCGTTTGGCACAAATATAACTGTTTTCCCGGTAAAGGCAGTAAGCACAGCACCTTACTTTTAGCTTCCAGCGCTCATGTTTATTTCATGAAATCGTAGCCTTTTGAGTTTAATCGTCACATTCAGCCATATAGCAATTCTGGTCTTTCGTCCCCAAATTTAAGACCTCTTGAAATCATAATTAAGACTTTCTTGTAGCTATAATTTAAGACTTTTTAAGGCATTAAATTTGATACAACTAAATGTAAGACCCTGATTTAATTCATTTAAGTAAAAAGTTAACTATTCTTAAAGCATTTGCACATTAACCTAAACACTCACTAAATGGTTAAAATTATGCTTGAGCAATTTTCCAATGTAGTAAGAATACAATTCTTAAATTTGTCAATTTTACTTTGTTTCGAGAACAATTAGATTTTTTTTTTTTACAAGAAAAATATTGTTAAGGAAAAGGGATTTTTGCACTGAAACCAAGTTGTTGGGGATTCCTTCCTAGAAGTAATATATCCACTCCTCAGCCTTCAAAGCCCTGGCTCAAAAGGGACTGACTTAGAGAGGAAAGCTATCGTTTGAGAATAGTCTGTTCAAAAGTATTACCTCCATCTGCTAAAGGCTCTCTTTATGTCTCCCCAAAGCCTTTTCCTCTCTCCCTGCACTGACCGTTGTGTCCAAACTAATCAGGCTACCTGTCGTCAGCGTGGCCAGTCTCAGTCTGTTCATTTGGCAGATCCAGAGACTCCTCTGTCAGCCAAGTGACAGGAAAAAAAAAAAAAAACACTCCAAACTCGCTCTCTCGCTGACATCTGGCTCCTTGGCCCATTGTAAAGACAGAGCACCATATCTGGTTCTCTGTCAACGAGGAAAGCAAGCAGAGAGTCTGTAGTAAATAGTCATTTAAAAGGAAAAAAATAAAAAATAAAAATACAGAAATGTAATTTATTTATTGATTTATTATTATTATTATTTTCCAGTTCTTATTTGTGCAGGTGTGATCAATACTGAAATGATAAATGCTGGAAAGATTTCGCATTGAAGAAACACCTGCTTTGGCATCCAGTTGACTGCTAATTACTTTTTAAAAACAATGAAATAAATAAATCAGAAAACAGGCATTTTGTCCCCCATCTCATTTCCCAAAAATCACAGTTGCTAAAAGGCCACAGCATTATACACAAGCAGCACAGTGATCAGTCAGTGTCTGAGATCAAAACCAGCAACCCACATTTGTACATCTCCATATAAAGGTCAGCTGATGATTCATGGGAGCTCTGTGATGGGAGGGACAGTTGTCTTGCCAAGGAGGCACAAACTCCTGGTCAAAATATCCCCTGTGTACTTCCAATTTAGGGTAAATCCATTATGAATGAAACACTGAGTTGAGAAACCACACTAGAAGAATTAATGAACCAAACCACTCAAATAAATACTCTTATGTCAATCCAATCTTCTGTGGAACATAAAATATATTCTGGAGAATGTTGGTAACAAAATAGTTTTGATTTCCATTTTCACTTTCAAAAATGCAATGAAAGTCAGTGGAGACAAAAACTATTTAGTTACCAAAATTATTAAAAATATCTTAATTTGTGTTCAACAAATGTGTTTATGTTTTTATTTTTAGGTGGACTATACTTTTAAATAGCAATGCCCTGACTAAGGCCTATTGGAACTATTTATTTATTTAAAAAATAATACGAAAATTAAAATGATATATTAAATATAGTAGCATGTTGCCTTTGAACATGCTTTAATTAAAAACTTTTTAAAGCTAAAGAGAAAAGTAATAATGAAGAAAGACATCACATGTAATAGAACAAGTAACACATCTATTATTTTAGTCCCATCCATTGCTATACGTAGTTATCAGTGCCAATCATAGTCTTTTTTTTTCTTCTTTGAATTAATTTCCACATTTAAAATTTAATTTTCATACTCAAAAAAAAAAAACAAAAAAAAAAAAAAACTGTGGTTAATAGGATATTCACAGATGCAATAGAGCAGGCTAAACTGCACAACTAATCCCTTATTTACATAGTGTTTATATTTTGTTGGTTATTATGAAAAAAACAAAAACATTGAGCTACAATGCTCAACTTTCCAAAAAAATGTTGTAAATAGAGTTTGAAAGAAGCCACATATCAGCGGGAATCAAATTGAGTATGAGGAAGATGGTACTACTGGTACTGCAGAATGTATGATTTTTACATTTCAATATTGACTTTGTACCAAAGCACCAGTACTCTTGACAACCCTGCTAGAATATACCAATAACATACAATAGAATTCTATAAAACTTGTAGTCTAGTAAATGACAGAATTTTCAACTGATAGGGAATGATAGTGGGGTACCACTTTGTGTGAAAGGCCTTCAATGTCTTTTATTTCATATTAAATGTATCTTACTAGATTGCTTCTGTCTCTTTCAGTCTCGCTCCTCCTTTCTTTCTCGCCACTTGCTCTCCAAAATGAGGGATGGGTCACTTCCATTTATTTAGTTTTTACAATGTTGCCCCTTCACACATTCCCCAACACTCCAAAGCAATTATATTAAAGACAGTCTATAACCTCGAGTAAGGTGTCCATTTGGGTCACAAATATAAAAAAAAACAACTGTAATTAGTTTTGAAATAATGAACGTTTGGCCCCTATGGCGCTCCATAATTAACATTCACTTTGCATATCTTAGTGTTTGCCAGCCAACCCTGACACTTCAAGCGCTTCAAGCTCCTGTATGTGTCTCTGTCAGCATGTGTGCGTGCGCACACGTGTGTGTGTGTGTGTAAGAGGGTTTAAGAAGTTCTTCCTGAGCTTCTCCCAGTGAGACCAGAGGGTCTGTGGAGGGTCTCCTTCCCCCTAAAACCCTGTCCAAGTGTCACAGCCACTCATCAGGACAAGCTCCACCTGACATATGCAATCAATCCAACCGATCATGGAGGACGAAAGTGAAGGAACTATGAAACACGAAGGTGGGGCACATATATATTGTATACAACCAGAAAAAAGTTTGGGTATATACATACATTTACATACAGTCTATATTCTACAGTATTTATCCCTGTGCCAATTAGCCCCAGTCTGCTACCAAAATGGAATGAACATTTTTGAAAGAACATCTTGCACAGAGTGTTTGCATGTGTATCATCTAGCTATATGCCATTAGTTACGTGGGAGTCATTAGCAGTCCATCAGTCTTGCATGCTATCCGCAGTCATAACAATTCCAAATAACCATTATCATTTTGAATATGATCTTTACATGATTATTCTCTAAATGATTGCAGCCCCCTTCCCCCTTCCCCCTTCCTCTTCTGAAGCTGTTGGATTGACAATTCAACAAAAAGCAGCGCAAGTTATGAGAAATGCCACTCAATGCAAACGACACACACATAAACAAATAAATGGATCACAGTGAAAGGAAAACCTCATTTCAGTGCCAGCAGTGGTAATACAATACAACCGGTTAACAGGATATTATGGTTCTGGTGGGTGGGCTTCAGGCTTAATAGCAGTAACAAGGTACAGAGGAGAGCGAGACAGAGAGGAAAAGCTGGTTTTAATCTTGATGCTGAAGTGGTTTTGTGGTGTGTCTCGTTTGGGCCAAAGATAGGCATCGTGCCATCTGCGGCAATGGAAATGTGTAGTGAGGTTCAAAGATCTCTGGAGCTCATAAGGGTTATTTCACACCTGTAGATCGATTGCTTTGTTCTGAAACAGGGATTACAATTATTACAATGTTGCAGTTCGCTTTCACACAGCAAAGTTTCTAAAGGAACCAAATTTGTTAATTTGTCAAAGTTCCATGGTTTATTTTCCAGGATTCCACTTAGCTGTCACGGCTGTCATCCGTCAGGATGGAACAACAACAGCTTTGCGGGCTTATTGTTGGGTTTTTTGTAGCTGTCATTATATTAATTTATCATTTTGAAAAGGAGTCCAGGATTCATTGGGAAAACATTTTAAAAATGCAACTACTATGAAGAAGAGCAATAAGACGGCATTATAAAATGAAAAAGTGTGCTTTGATTTTGAATGGCGAGGACGTGCTCACCCACAGACATTCACAGGTTCATTTTGAGAAATTATCAAAACAACAAAGCTAATGCTTTTCACGGAACTTACGTAATTACCTATCATACATTGTGATATAGCCTGGTTCATGGGTCCGGATCGGATTGCTTTCTTACTACAACCGAGATTCAGGTGATCTCAGAACGATTGTATTGGTGCGGATCCGAGCATGACATTTGCTCAAACGAATTGAGCTAAGGGGGGAAACGTGCCAGGTTCCGAAACAACGGGCCAGGCATGAAAACACCCTAAAATGAACATCGGTAACACTTTATTTTGATGGTCCCTTTTGAACATTCTGGTGACACTAAGTAATGTTGCAACTACATGTCAACAAACTCTCATAAAAGTATTAGTAGACTGTCTGCTTCATATCTACTCACTCCTTATTGTGTTGGTCTCCCAACAGATATTCTACTGACTATAAGTAACTTTACAAGAACGTGTCAACTTAATCTAAACCTAACCCTACCAGTCAACTAATACACTACTAACACTCTAATGAGAGTCAGTAGAAATGTAGGTGCAACATTACTTATAGACAACAGAATGAGTTAAAGGGACCATCAAAATAAAGTGAAACCTGAACATCTGGTTTCCAGCACAATGCAGGTCACATTTAGGTGAACAAATCACTGCTTTTTCACATCAAGATTTATTTTTTATTTTTTTTGTCTTACTAGTGATAAACTCAAACTGGCAACTGTCTTTTCAGTTCATGCCACAATCTGGGAAGAAATATGATTACATTGTGACAGAACAACATCCTCACATCAGCATCGCCCCATCCCCTACCTTCACAAAACTCCTCACTGACCTTCAACATTCCCAAGCATGGTGATGACACCCCTTTCAGTTCCCCATGATTACTTATTTCCTACTTTTTAATATTTTAAAGTTAATTTGAATTCAAAATAAATGGCTCTGTAAAAAGTATGTTTTTGTTCATCACAGCACAACATTTAGCTCAGAACCTGGACACAGAGACTCAAAAAGAGTATCTGAATCTCAAGCAGAATTTTTTAGAAGAATCCCCATGCTGTTAAGCAAGACCTCTGCTTGTCCTGTGGAGATGGGGAAATAATAGAGAGCAGGAGAGAGACAGAAATAAACAGAAATAAAGAAATAAACAGAAATGCATGGTTGCCATTTTAACTGGCTTTACTTGGTGTCATAAACAGTTTGAACGGGGAGGAAAACCGAACCAATGTGTGCCTTCTGGGCTCTGGCCAGCTAATAGCACATTACAGCTCCTAATTTACAGAAAACTCCTCTGCTTTCTGTAACAAAAAAATAAATACAAATTCCAAAAAACTATGGTTGACAGAGCAAGAGATAGCTTGAAAGAAAATCTTTTGTCTTCATTTGTAGATTTTCCTTCTATACAAAAGGCAAAGAAGGCCATTGATCAAATGGGAAAATTGCTGAAGCTGGAACATCATTAAGGCCCATCCGGCATTCCATTGATCATCAGAGGCCTGGGAAAAACGAAATGCAGACGATGTGTTCATTATCAAAAGACTTCCTCATGGCAAGAGTGGCTAGCGCAGTGTACGGTACGGGGGTGTGGGGGGCAGGGGAAAAGGGAAGAGGGGTGGAAGCAAAATGACTGAAGTCGTTGATCTTTGATCCGTGACAATAATTAGCATACCATTAGCATGGCATGTAAATATTAAACATGGCAGAATGTGCCATATTCTTTTCGTCAGTGCTCTAATGATAGTAATCCCGGCTACAAAACAAGCGCAAATGCGACTCATAAAAAACACAAATCAAAGTGCAGATAAATCATAATTTCATTAGCCGGCTGCCAGACTCCAGCTTCATTGTGGAGGACGACGGGCCGCAAGAATCCTAATTAAAAGAATGTGCTGTGTTGCGTTAACGACATGGACTCTCGTTCATCAAACATTGCAGGCCAAAGTCATAAGTCTTCAGCCCCAAGCAAAGTGTAAATAAAGTTTGGAAAACTTCCTAAGTTAGAAAATGTTCTTCATAAAAACACAACTAGAGGCAGCCTGTCAGTTATGTTGGTTATAAATATCTATTTTATTTTATGTGTAAGACATGAGCTGCAAAACAAGCAAGGAATAATTGACGACGGGCCATTGAATTATTAGAAAAAAAGTCAGTTATTCCGCTTATATTACAGTTGCCACACCTCAAGACATTGATCAGATGATATACTTCAAGGCATTCGTCTGGTTTTTCAACTTAAATTGCTATTGTGAGTAGGATTATTTCTTCCGCATCTCATTCAACGCCTCCGTTGCTAATACAAAAACGTCATTTTAAACCTAGTAGAGGCTAGAGCCATTGATAACAGACAAATGCAGTTAATACAGTTAATAACTAAGTTATGAGAGAGAGAGAGAATTACCTATGTGCGTCTCTCAATAGTGTTCGGCAGCAATGTCTTTTATAGTGAAACTTAGTTCCTTTTGTTCACGAACAGTGCCGCTGTTGTTCCTTCGCTTGTGAGAAGTCATGTAGTTTTTAAGTTGTTAAACTACTGATAAAATCGTCAGAGTAGCGCTAACAACATTAGCGCGATGTATGTTAGTGTGTGTGTGCAAACTGTAACTGTTATGTATGTGCGGTCTGTGAGGGAGCGAGAGCAGGAGAGAGTATGTGCTTTCCGTACATAATAAAGCGTAATTTTGTAAAAATTACGCTTTATTATGTACGGTAATCAAAGTAATCTAAATGTAAAAAAGTAATCTAAATGTAAAAAAGTGAGGTGATACATCAGAACTTTTGGAACAATCACATTTAAGGATTTAAGCTACAGTATTACAATGTTTTGTTGGTGGTGTTTTTTATTTATTCATATGTGTCTTTATGCAAGCTTATGCACTGCACTCGCCAAGGCCATGGCTGCCTCGTCACTTTTACATACGTGCTCTAAAGCAAATCAGCTGTGTTCTTCTCATCCAAAACGCTCTGCATCTGTTAAGGCCAGCAATCTGTTACTACTACATGGATGGTTTGGCTACATCAACTAACAAGACAGATTAGCTTGCACATGGTTGCACGTCATTTCTTTGAAGCAGTAACCAGGGTTAACTGGGGTTGCGCTTGACTCAATCTCAGTATGCCAAAGGCCTGTATTCAATACAGCATGTACAATAAATTCAATCAAATAATACAATGTGATCACAATGCTGCGGTTTATGAAGCATTTAATCTCAGACATAAACTATTTCCAGAATGAAATAGTACAGCACTATACTACACCACTACTGCCTTCTATACTATGTATATTGCTTATTTTTGGAAATAATACGCAAAATGATTCGCATTAGAAAAATGTTTCAAACACTGATGACACAAAAACACACTATGTTGCATGTTAAATTCACAATGGGGTATCTCTAATTATTAACTAAAATAGTTTGCTTATTACATTTTTATGTGAAAATGTATTAACTTAATTACTTTAAAGGAATAATTCACCCACAAAAAAAAAAAAAAAAAAAGCTGAAAATGTACTCACCCTTAGGCCAAGATGTAAATGAGTTTATTTCTTTATCTGAACAAATTTAGAGACATTTAGAATTATATCACTTGCTCACCAGTGGATCCTCTGCAGTGGATAGGTGCCGTCAGGATGAGAGTCCTAACAGCTGATTTTTTGTGTTTGTGTGTGTATGTGTGTGTGTGTGTGTGTGTGTGTGTGTGTGTGTGTGTGTGTGTGTGTGTGTGTGTGTGATAAAAACATCACAATAAACATGATTCCAGTCCATCAATTAATGTCTTGTGAAGTAAAGAGGAGCAACAAATTGTTCATTAAAACATTTTTAACTTTAAGCTGTTGTCTTCGGCTAAAGTACTTTATTGATAATACTGCTGTCTTCAGACTAAAAAAATAAGCACAAAGCGAAAATACATAAGCACAAATCATTCAGTTTACAAGATAAAGCCCAAATCGGTTCTAAGCAAATATGTTGGTAATTTTTGATATGAGAAGGCAACTTTTCACTGGAGAAAACACTATAGGGCTTTTCACACTTGAAATAGTTAACTCTGGGTCATCCTAAACTCCGGATAAATGGAATCCTGGGTTATCTGTAATCACATTTCACACTGCTCATACTATACCTGGGGTTAATTGTTAATCCTAGGTATTCATTAACAGATGTTTCACACTGTGCATTCCTAAACCCCGGGTTAACATTCTCATTTGCATATTTGCGGTGTCACTGTCACTGATTGGACGAACAGCAGGCAACCTGTTTACTAGGCTTTTCCCACGTCTTGTCAGTTATTAAAAAAAAAAAAAATGTCGCCACATAGGTCTTTAGTCATTTTAAGCCTCATGAAACGCACAAAGGCAAGAAAACAAAGACAAACCTCCTCATCACTCGAATTCACACGCTTTCCGTCTTTTGACATTTCTTACTTTTCTCTCACTGGCTGCTGTTTACACGATGTACATTACCTGTTACTGACATGACCTGAGCGTCCCAGCATCCAGCAGCAACAAGCAAACACCACTCCGTTTCACTCTCAACAAACTTAGCACAGCAATGTGGGGTTAACACCGCAAATGCGGTGCTGCTAACCCTGCTCCGGAGCAGGGTTTCATAACCCCAGATAAAAAGCGGTGTTAACACTGCTTTCAAATTACAGGCGTGAAATGTTTCTTTACCCAGGGTTAAAAGTGGTGTTTAAAACAACAATAACCCGGGGTTAAGCACAGTGTGAAAAGCCCTTAAATGGATTATGGACTGGTATTTTAGACAGCGGAGATGTTTAAAGTTAAAACACCTTAATAATGATTTTTTTTTTCTTACAAACATGCAGCTTTTCACTTCACAAGTTAATTGATGGATAGGAGTCATGTGGATTATTATGATGTTTGGACTCTTATTATGACGACACTAATTCACTGTAGAGGATCCATTGGTGAGCAAGTGATATAATGCTAAATTTCTCTAAATATGTTCCTATAAAGAAACTCATTTGGCCTGAGGGTGAATAAATACAAATTTTCTTCAAATGCGTATTTTTGGGTGAACTATTCCTTTAATATATTTTTATATAAGGTTAAAAAAAAAAAAAAAAAACTTATTTCAGTCCTTAAAATTAACTCACTATTTGTCACTTTTAAAATAGAAATTCATTATGGGATATTGTTTTCCACACAGTGTTCTCTTCGGTCTACTGTACATTTTGGAAAATGTCCTGCAGGTATACATAAAATTTGCATATGGCACATTATAACCTGCATATTTCTAAAATAGTACAAGTAGTACTGTAATGTGCTATAGCAGCAGAAAATGCAGTGGACTGAACCAGGGTACCAAAGCATGAGCTGACAGCATTCAGCTGGTTGTTTTAGAGCAGAGAATATTAAAGCCTGATTACTGTATGGGCACAGACAGAAAGCCCATGCTCTGTCTGATATCTGTCATGCTTAGCATCTGCCTGTCACACCTCTGTGATTGACATAAATAGTATCCGCTGCTTTGATGCCTGCTTGCTGTTGCCACGGAAACATGTCAAGCTGTTCGGGTGGTTCTCAAGAGGTTTGTGAACCGCGGCGGATTGCAAGTGCAAACCTGGTGCTCAAGCTTTATTCTTCTTCACATTTTCAACCCATGTGTCTCCCTACCCTACCTCCTTACCTCTTTGCTTTTGTATTTCTGTCAGTTTCCTGCATTTCGTTTTGTTTACACCTGATATTAAGATTTGTTTGGGGTGATTTGATAACAAGTGAAAAGTAAAAACATGGTCCAAAGCATTCAGTCAAATCACATTCAGTGTGATCACATTGCATTGCATTTGTAGCATAACTCTAATTTCCATCCATCCAATCCAGACACATATTTGAGACGCAACTATCAAGTGTGAACAGCAATGTATCTCGGCTGACCACTTGTTACCGATCACCTGAGACAAATGAAAAAATATGTAAAATATTTGTAAAATGGTATAAAAGAAAACACACAGGGCTCTGAGCATAAACTCTCAATACAACACACCACACCACACCACACAGGCTGCCACTCTTAGTACCACGTTATGTCAAATTCCCACATGAAAGAAGTATTTGAAAAGCGAGGGGGGAAGTCGCTTTCCTTTTCTCTTTTGAAAGTAGATGAACTACTTGCCTAGATATGACAACATAGCATGGAGGCTTAAAAAAATAATAAATAATTGAATGAAACAATAACATTTCCTCTCTTTTGATTTTGATTATTCTTATTTCAAAGACACCAACTAAAATAAATTGTCAGAATAATGAACACGGAGTGAATTTTACAATAAGAAAGAAAAGAGGGGGGGGGGGGGGGGGGCAATGGCAGCACGGTGGTGAAAATATACATGACTGCAGCAAGTAAACGGGTAGGGTAAAAAAAAGCACTTCAAAGGCAGTGGTGAGCAAATGGAGTAGAGCTTTCATTTTGAATTAAGTCGCCCATTGCTTTAAGTCATTTGTTTCAGAATAATCAAACAATAAAAAGGGGGAAAATCCCCTTGTGACATATCGTCAGTTTGAGAGATCCAAAAAAAAAGAAAGAAAGAGAGAAAACAGAATATAGTTTTCATTTTCTTCCAAAAGTCTATTTGATATTTGTACATCTTGAAATATGTATGGTATGGATTAAGTTATCTTACCTCCCTACAGTAGAGTATCCGATCAAGGTAAACATCTCACCCATTCCTCTCTTGATTTGTTTTAGTCTTTGTTGAAAAATGGGAAAATAACAGTAAATAAAAACTTTGAACTGTGCATATAAACTTTTACCACTGCAGACAGAATATTCACCATTACTACAAAAATACCCCAGCAAAAATAAAAACTGTCATTATTTACTCACCTTAATGCTGCTCCAACCCACACTAGGAGACAACATCCTTAAAAAATGCCCTTCTCTTTCATATAATGAAAGTGGATGTTGGTTTTAAATGACAAACCATAATATATATAATAAAAATGATTTAATATCACAGCAATTATTAAGACATACAATAGCTTTTCGTGCGGGTCTGTCTGAACTGAAACTGTTTCTTCCTAAAATTTTCACTCAAAAATGGCACCCTTTGGTCGCACAGTATCCCTGCAGAAAAAATAAAAAAATAGAACCCTGCCCAAAACACAATAGAAAATGTAATGGTTTTAATGGTTATAATGGGAATTGTATTGGTTTTAATGGAAACTATAATGGTGTCTACTGGTATGTGATGGATTCTATTGGTGGGATGTTAAATCCTATTGGAAAAATGCCCAAAACACACTACAAAAAGGAATTTTGTAATGGTTTTACTGGAAAAAGCTAATGGTTTATAATGGTATTTTAATGGAAATCATTGGAATTTATGTGATGGTTTCTATTGGGCTTCTATTGTTTTTTTTAGCAGGGATGTTTGACGCCAAATGCAGCGTCAGCGTGTCAGGTGATCGACAGGTTCATATTTTGGTTTTGGGAGTCCCCAACAACAGGTTGACGTGCATGCAAGGACAAAAACACTTTAATTTTCTTATAGTATGCTTTTATTTGGACCTTATTTGCTCAATGACTCCCAAACAATTCGCTCAACGATTGATTCCAAACCCCTCCTTTGTGTGACGCCAATCTGTGTTGATTGGTCGCTTTAGTTTAAAGCAGTAGGCTTGTTCGAGATGAACTATACTAGCCTGCCACCGGCTGGCGAGAGTAGCCGCTTGCAGTCGGAGCGGAGACGTCAAGTTGGACACTTCTGCTCCCGGTAGTGACACTCTTGTGGTGTTTGCATACTCTTATCACAGATAAAGTTAATTAAATGCAATATTTGTCAAATACACAGAAACATTTTATGAGCAACAGAAACACTTTTATATACTGCTTAATGCAGCATCATCTGTTCAAGAATAAAGTTCATCATAAACATAGACTACTAAATACCGATAAAATGGGGGTATGTATGCTTTCATCAGTGTTTTTGATAGAAATGACTCAAGATAACAGTGGGACTACACTAAAAAAAACACTCTTATAAAAACATAGATTTGTCAGCATTATTGGAATTCAATTGTTAGAATGAACAAGCAACACACCTCGTGCTTGTCATGACAGAATCTGACCAATGAGAATAAAGTGTGTCATCATCAGGGCTTTTGCAGCCGATTTTGAGCAACTGCAGAGCCTGACCTAGGCAGCTGGTCTCTCACGGTACTTTGATCACGGCACATGTGATCGTAAGGCAGTTGCAGCGCTGATAAAAGTCAGACAAATGTTCTAAACAGAATGCATTGCTTTTGTCAGGTGGCAGCCAATATTTTCGGTGCCGCATGAAGTCGAACAAGCCTATTGTTTGTGAGCCCAGTGCTGCTTTGTGGGCGGGCAATATGTTGAGGTCAACCTGAAACGGCTTGGGATTCGTTTTAAAAACGACTCGTTTCAATAATTCAGAGTCGACTCTTTGTTTTGAGATACAATAGGCTTGTTTGAGATGCGCCTCGCCTCGCCTGAAATGTAGGCGAGAGTAGGCGGCTGCAGTGAGGGGCGGAGTAAAATAAGCGCAGTCAAGACGGACAGTTCTGCCCTCTTGAAGTGGAACAGATACCTACGAGATCAAAGGCGGATATCCCGTTTTTCTCACTCATATGCTGTGCTGCTGATAAACATGATATTTCAGTTCTGTTGGTTTTATATGAATATAAATATGATGAACAAGACACTCAAAGTGCTTGCTATTTAATTCCATACGAAAGGCGTATTTATCATCCATTCTTATTTGAATTCATACTTGTATTTTAGATTTTTATAGAAAATATGACAACAATCGCATATCTCATACAGAGATCGCACTGTCATAGTGTTTGGGAATATTCATGCACAATTTAATGTCGTTTCCCATCATGTTTTTGATCATAGCTGTCAGTGGAGAGCAACTGCACGTGACTGCTCAATCTGACACAGCTGCCTCGCCGTCGCGAGAGTTTTTTGGCGCACATCAGCATGACATCAGAGCAAGGTGGACGTAGCTCGGACACTTTTCTAACCGGCATGCATCTCGTGGTGATCACCGGTGATCGGTTCTGCGCAGATTTTGCTCATCTCAAACAAGCCTAATGGGCGAATTCCATACGGAAGTGAGCATCCCTATGCCCTACTCCCTTTGAAGTGTGTTCTTTTAAGGGTGTAGGGCATTACTGTCTCTTATTTGCATTTGGAACTCCCTTGGTGAAGAATGGCTGACCAAACGTTACATTGACAGCGCTACGCGTGCATGCAGCATTCATCACTTCATCAGTTGTTGCAAATACATATTTCTTCTCATTATTATTATTTTATTTAAATATTGTCTCACTGTGTCTCATTTACTATTATTTTTTTTAAACTAAGCATGCTTAAACTTACATTACCATCTTAAATCATATTTATATCACTGACAAAAATATTTTGTATCACATTAAAATAAAGACAAATTTAATCAGCCTATTCTACTTACGTTTGTATGCGAAGTTGAAATCAACCCCAACTTTGCTTTAAAATGCATCGCAAGAGCTCCTACCTGAAGATCACATGATCTCAAAGGAAATCACTTTCGTGAAGTGACCATAGCATGTTCCCTTCGCTAACGGACTTCTGGAAGGACCCTTCAGGAAGGGACTTAGTTGAAGGGACAAAAAAGCCATTTGGAATTCGTCCAATAACTTTATACACGGTGCACTTTCTGATTTAAAAAATTGCAGGATGTTTTCATTCACTTAGAGCTGTGTTACACACTGCATGAAAGGTAATTTTCAAAAATCCATAATAGGGGCACTTTGAATGCAAACAATATCTGTCGATAAAGGGTGAATTTCAAACTGATTTTTTTGCTCCCTTGAAGGGCACTTCAAGTGGAATTTTACTCCCATTTGTAGGGACGTTCCAAATGAAAGTGAACAACTGATTCCCTTCAGAAGGGCCCTTCCAGAAGTCCGTTAGCGAATGCGATGGTCACGGAAGTGATTTCCATTTGTGATCATGTGATCTTCAGTTAGGAGATTTTGCGATGCATTTTAAAACAAAGTTGGTGTTGATTAACATACAAACGTAAGAAGAACGGGCTGATTAAATTTTCATTTATTTTAATGTAATACAAAATATTTTTCATCAGAGATAGAAATATGATTTAAGACGGTAGTGTAAGCAAGTTTAGTTTGAAGAAGTGTAATAGTAGGCTAAATAAGACACAATTAGACAATATTTTAATAAACTAATAATAAGAAGAAATATTTATTTGCAACAATTGCACGGACGTGCAGCGTTGTCAAGGTAACATCTGGTCAGTCATTCCCTTCACCAAGGGAGTTCCAAACGCTTATATGAGACAGTAATGCCCTACACCCTTCAAAGAACTCATTTCAAAGGGCTCTGCCCTTCGAAGGGAGTAGGGCATAGGGGTGCTCACTTCTGTTTGGAATTCGCCCCACATGATCGCTAATGGAAATCACTTCCATGAAGTGACCATCGCGTGTTTCCTTCACTTCTGGGAGGGCCCTTTGTGAAGGGATTCGGTTGTTCACTTTTCGTTTGGAACGTCCCTAAATGGCTTCCTCTTCCCGAAGTGCCTTTGAAGGGCACAAAAAGCCATTTGGAATTCGCCCCAAGGTTCTTAGTTTGTTGCAAACGCACCAACACATATGGCAAAAGAGAAGACTTGTAACATTTTATGATGTGACTACAACTTACAGTCACGATCTAGTATTTTATGGAACGACACTAGAACATCATGAATATTAATAAGTGATGAAGAAATTTTCCATATTGGGTGGACAAATCTTCTTATGCATTTTCAAGTAAGATTTAGGCTACATGCCCACAAATTTAATAATAATTATGAGCTTTTCCCCCTTTATTGGACAGTTAATGGATAGTTAAAATATAAATAGCTATATAGCCTAATGTAAATGTGAGCATAAATATATAAAACATGTAAATAATATTAAATCATATTTTATATTATATATACCCTTCCCAGTTAAATATGCATAGTAAACTATGAGTCATCAATCAATAGGCAGGGTCCCCATGAAAATGCCAGATTCCTGTAATTCTGGACAACATACACTTTCTGCCAAGATGGCACTGGACAAGAATCCAGTCAAAAATCCAATTAACTCAACCCTATCTATTCTCTGAGGTATTTTTTTCTTTCTCCCAATATACTAGCAGACAAGACACAATAGTAACTGTCACCTGCAGAGAAAATTATCTAAATCCTAACAAGCACTAATGACAAAACTTTTCTGTTGAACCACATTGTGCAGAATTGCACCATTTTGTTGCCTTGCTGTTCTTTAAATTACATAGACGGCAGACAGAAAACACACACCCACACAGACGTCCACAAAAAGCGCTTGTCTGTGTCTGTTTCGCGGCAATTGAAGACAGGGCACTATCATTAGTCATTCTGTAACAGCGAGGTAATGGAATTTTCCACGGATGAGCAAGAGTTGTCACAGTATTCACAGTACAGCAGCCTATGAGAGTCAATGGACAGCTAACTTAACGGAGACTGACAGTGCTGAGAGTCCTCAATCCACTCAGATTCCCAGTCTCTTTCTCTGTCTGCCTCTCACAACCCTGGCCCCTAGATGTAATATATATTTATATCAGAATGAATGTGTTCCTTCACAGCAGCATCACTTCAATTATTATTTGACTATTTTATAACCTGTTTTATATGTCTCATTATGCTGTGTTGAACAGATGGTCTCTTGGGTGAATCTAGTCATTTACTTGACTGTAACTAATTATTGATAATCGACGGAAGTCATAAATTCACAGGATTGAAGGCCACGATTTTGTGAAAGCCCTTTACATTACCAAAGCTGCAAGCTTATATCTTTTATTGAACCCCTTCTTGTGTCAGAGTCAGTCTGTAGTGAGTCAGTCTAGAGGTCACGTGAAAGGTCCCAGGTTCCTTAAAGACAGCAGGGAATGGCTTTACTCGACTTACAGCGAGCCACAATTCCAATTAGCGTGGCTTCTGAGAAGCATGTGGAATATGTATGTGTGTGAGCATGAACACAGTCTGGTGAATTCATCTCCCACCATGTGGAGGGTTAAAATTATCCAGAGCTTGTTAGCTAAAGTCTCCCAAGAGTTGTTTAATTATCACATAATAAGAAGTGGGCTGGGCTTCCACCCACAGTCTGTTATTTAAGAATAAAGTTCATTTGGCCATTCCAGTCATTCCTCGTCACAGAAATCCAGCCCTAGCAATTAGTCACATTCATTAATATGCTTAATTAAAAAGAATGATTGCCCACTGCATACACATTTAGATTACTAATTCTTATAGTTGGTCTATTATTTAAGGGGAATTCATGTTTTGATATTTGTTTTTGTTTTTTTGTGTGTGTGCTTTTTTTTTGTATCTATATAAAACTGAAATAAAGTAGATGAGGCATTATGTAGCATGCAGTCTTTTTTGATATCTGAAATTTGATATCATCTGAGGGCTGCTGATAAGTTTATTGATGGCTGCTTTCAGACCTAAGATGGTAACACAACAGTTTGAGTTTATTTTAATATATCAGTCATAGTGGGGGAAACATTCATAAATCAGTTTTGTTTCTCATGACTGTCATGACTAATGAAAAAAGTAGTGTTCCATGTTTATGGAGAAAACAGCATTATAAATATATCTAGTATTTGCCTTATGTGACCTCATGCCTGGAGATGGAGACAAACAACTTCTGCCTTAAAAGCATGTTATATCTCAAAACAGACCTTTCATTTCACCATAAAATACCTCCTTGGATACATATTACCACGTCTTTTCTCGGAAAACTGCTTCTGTCTTTTCATTCTTACCTTTCCATGCCACTAAAGCCCAGTCTTCTTTCTTGGAAAAGCTTCCTTTGATTGTCCACTATTTAATGATAGGTCGCAATAATTAAATAGCTTAATTTAAAAGAATAAATAAAATACATTAAAAAATCTTTTGTGTTCAGTAGACAGATTTGGAACAACCTGAGGGTGAGTAAATGACAGAATTATCATTTATGTGTGAACTAACCCTTTAACAACAATGTATACATGGTAAATATGTTTTGATATGTTTAGTGGTGGTGCTTTAGTTGTAGTGCTGATATCATGCTGTGCTTTAATTGTTTTATAGTTTGCACACTGTAGAAAAAGTTATAAACATATGCAATTGCATTGCACTCTGTCTGTCTCTATAATGCTACATTAAATCAGGTGAACCAAAACCAGTTGTCTAATTTGTTATGTATCTTTATCATTTACTTTTAATTTCTTAAAATGTAATACAAGTCTATTCCCTTCTTGTCTTTTATTGATTATTTTCATTGTCTGTGTGCTATTTTTAGTTTTTTGATTTTGTCAACATGTTGACTATCTGTGCGCTTGCTCTCATAAAGAAAGAGCTGCTAGTTGGCTTTGTATTCATTTCAGTAGGCTTAAATACCAGATGGTATCTTTAACAGGGGCCTACTCAATCGATAGAGCCGAATGTCAGGCATGAAAGCTAGGATTTCCATGGTTTTAACCTTTTGGCTCAGAATGTCATAGACAGTGATCACAAAGCTTCCCAGGGGTTGTCAATCTCTTATTCATTAATCTATAACCTAATGGGTAATACATTTAAATTGAGCAGAACAAAGCTTTTATGGACATGTGGACGCACTGCCTCATGTTCACCCATAAGCTCCTGTATACATACAGTTTTCCTCCAGTGGCATTTTAGCATAAAAGCTTGTGAAACATATGACTGGGCCATGTCATGAAACAGAACACTTATTGATTTTGAGCCAGGCTCTTTGATTGTTTGGGTGGGTGGGTAAGGTTAGGCACTCCAAGGCCTATTACTGGTGGTGGTTGAGGGGAGACCCCCCCCCCCCACACACACACATGATTGTAATGCACTTTGGGTGTACAGCAATACACAATAAAGCGCTATATAAATGCATCATTCATTCATTCATTCATACTTTGCACTATTCCACAAAACCTATTAGTGCTTACAGTGACTTCAAAACTCCTTAGACACCTACACCTCTGCAGCTTTTTCAGTGACAAAAATGCACAAATAAATATAATGCAGAAAAAAATGCACAAATAAATATCATTTCTAATGATAGCGTAATGGCTAATGCCCCTTTTATTCAGCTTCAGTATTTTAAGGCCTTCCTCTCTTTTTAACAACACTTCTTATTGTCCAGACAAGTGCATCAATCACTTTGATGGACAGGCGAATAAGCCAGTCTTCTCCAGATCAATGCAATTGATTTTAGCATTTCTTTAGTGGATATGACATTTTCCAGTAAGATGTTGGTTGTTCATTGGTTAGAGCACCCCTTCCCTGTTGGGAGGACATGCAAGAAATCAATCATCCATCTATTCCTTGTCTTTCCTTTTTCTATTCTAATTTAAGTCTGTGCTTTTCTTTTTAGTTTCTGTATAGCCAGATCATAATTAATAAGCTAGGTTAAGAATTTGCCAAGCTAAATGTTTGATGAACAACCACCAACTTTAAAACTAATCTGGGGTGCGTTTCCCAAAAGCATCGTTAGCCAACTATGGTCGCAAGTTCCGTCGTTACCAGCATAGTTCAACGATTTGGTGTTTTCCGAAACCATAGTTCAAACGAACATTCGCAATCAGCGTCACAAACTTACGCAGTTGGCACTGCAGCTCTCGACCTGTGGTTAGAAGCATAGTTTCTTGTTAACAAGATATATGGGCTTAAATAAATATGCTCTTGGGCACAGCAAGCAAGCTAGCATGCAGTACTATCTGCATCTTCCTTTCTATCTAAATATAAAATGCATTTTAATTATGTATTTTTGTAAGTGCCGTTTTTGAGAAGTGCGCATGTGCGTAAATGCCTACGCGAACCCGGAGTGTGACGTAAGAGGGAACTCGCGATGAATCAAACATCAAATAAAGCAAAATGACAGGGAACAAAAAATAGTAAATTAGTCAGTAGGTGCCATGTTCAATACAGCAGCATCTTAGAGATGTCTAATCAGTTAAATAGCATAAGTTAATCCTCCACCACATGCGTGTGACGTCATTAACAATGGTCCTATGCCAGATAGCACACGTACGTCTGCAAGATGTCTGTTAAAGATCTGTTGATCTGGAAAGCATATGCTGTCTACAAACGTCTGACAGACGTCTGTAAGATGTCAGTTTTACATACATTCTAAATCATAAACATCTTAAAGACATCTAATAGACGTCTATTTGACATCTAAAAGGAGACGTCCAATAGACGTATTGCAGATGAGCAAACACTCTAAAAAATACGTCTTGCAGATGTAATTGCAGATGTCAAATAGACGTCTCCTAGATGTACGTGTGCTATCAGGGATGTGGTTCAAACGACGTAGATGCGACTGTGTTCGGGAAACAGTCGTGACTTGCTAGTTCGTTTCCAAAACAATGCATCGTACTATGGTTGTTAATCAGCGAGTTACGTCGTTGTTCGGGAAACGCACCCCTGGTGTAGTGTCAGGATATACCATTCAAATGTTCAGGGTCAGTAAGAAACAGACACACACACACACACACACACACACACACATATATATATATATATATATTTTTTTTTTTTTAAATCAATCATTTTATACAGTAAGGAGATGTTAAATAAAAAAAAAATAATAATAAAAAAAAGCCTTTTTAACTTGCAATTCACAAACGTAACCACAAGTATACAAACAGCAAAATTTGCATATTAAAATGATTTCTGAAGGATCATATGACACTGAAGACTAGAGTAATGGCTGCTGGAAATTCAGCATTGCCATCACAGGAATAAGTGTCATTTTAAAATACATTAAAATAGAAAACAATTATTTTAACTTCAACATTTTTGATCAAATATGCTGCCTTGATGAACATATACATCTTCTTTTAAAAACATTAAAACTATTTTTTGATTCCCAAACTTTTGAACCACAGTGTACATGGATATTTTGAGTTTAAAAATAATATTATTAAACATCATTGGCTACAAACATCAACAAGTTCAATTGCAGCTCATTTCTTCCATGCTAATCCAATGCTTATTAAGATAATTCTTTAAAATAGTTTTCATTCATACAACATAGCCCAACATATTACAATGGACATCATTCTTCCCAGACACTCTCATTCTGACTTTCCTCTGTAGAGGAAATTTAGCAACATCTGATGATGTTTATTAATGATGCTGGCATGCGAAAGAATGTCTGGGATCTGTTAATGTTATGCAACACTTGAACACACAGCCCTGGCCCCTACACAAAGAGAGAGTAGGCCACAAAGCAGCTGGCCGACTATCCATATTTATACCGGCCTGCCCAAAGGGCCTCAGTTCCATTGCAATGATTTCCTTTCTATTTCCTTTTGCTTTCACTTTTTGTCATTACCTACCTGGAAATGTATGTACATCTCTAGATATAGCACTGTGTACATGGAACTGTACAGATATAGACATACAGATATCTTACTGGGGACATTTGACGGCTCATTTCAAATTGTTTTTCTCCACTCTGGTGGTTTCTTTTAACCGAAAGGTGTAAAAAAGCAAAAACCCAGAAAGATGTACAACTATAAAGTTAAAATCATAAATTCCTGAAAAATTAAATTACAAGGGCAGCTGCCTTGCATATTTTCAAATGTTGTAACTCTTTTTAACAGTGCATAAACTATAACACACTCTCCAAAACTCACTTTCAGTGCACTTTCTACAGCCTCAATTTGAATTCTTAATCTCCATCATTTTCCATTTGTTTACATTATTTCATATAGCATTTAATAATTTTAGCATAATTCGACATAAATTACTGTATTTTCTTGTGAACAGCTATTCAGCTTTTTTTAGCTAATATTAGTGTGCTTTCAATAGATATTACTGTAAAAATTAATAAATAAATTTGTAAAAATAAAACAATAATAAACATTGAATTTGCCTTTTTTTCCTGATTGGCATTACCACTGTCTCTGTATTTCTATGGTACTTTTCAAGAATTCACAATTCAACAGTGGCAACAAAATAATTAATAAAGCTTGTAAGAAAATAACAACATTCATTGAGCCAGGATATCAGGAGATTTCATTATAATTCTTTGGGAATGTAATTTAACTTAAAAAAAGACTTAAAAAAATAAAATAAATAATAATAATAATTTAAGTGGAAATAATGGCAGTGTGCTATTGCTTAAAAAAGATACAGCAACAGTAATTGGATATTCTTCAGGTGTATCAAACATGAACTTGTCTAGATTATGTTATCCCTTCAGGTAGCTCTCACTCACAATAAGGTTGCAGACCCCTGCTATATACACAAATATCAGAGCACTGAGCTGATACTGTACCTCATTTGCATATCTTTTCTATTGGCCAATTACAAGTTCAGCCTCCAGGAACAAATCCTATTTTCTTTCTATTTCTGTTTTATCTTTAACGTTTAATGAAGATTTAACATACTGGAAGGTACAGTCAAGGTAACCACCTTTATAACCTCTTTTTCCCTTTACAAGCATATTGTGCATAAAGTTGCTTGAATTGTACTATGGATTTCTGCCATAAAATTTGCTCTGCTCTGTAACAATAAAATACAAACACATAAACAATGATATTTTCATGTCTGAAAACATTCACAGTTCAAAGTTTGCAAACTTGTGGTTTGATAACTGGTTGACCTTTTATGACCTTCACCGCAGTAACCTTCAGCAAACGCTTCCTGTAATTGCAGATCAGACCCACACAATAGTCAGGAAGAAAGCACTATTCCTCTTACAAAACAGCAATATTTTTTTTGGGATGTGTGGCGTGAATCACTGTCTTGAGGTCATGTCAAAGCATCTCAATCAGGTCGAGGTCCAGACTCTCACTGGGAAGGTGTATTTTCTTCTGTTGAAGTCTTTCTGTTGTTGATTTACTCCTGAGTCTCAAGGCGCTTTTTTTCTTCTTCTGTTGAGCATTAGTTGGTGGACAGATGTTCATATGTTCTCCTGAAAAATGCTCTGATAAACCTGATGCATGTTTCTTTTGAACAGTAAAATCAGTGGGTGTTTTTATAGGGCAGGGCCCTGACCAGCACCTCTGCCTGTTGTCTTATTGATTTAACTTCAGGTTAGCTGACTCCAATTAGCCTCTGGAGAGGTCATTGGCCTAGGGGTTCACATATTTTTTCCACCCTAGATTTTGAATGTTTACAAAGTGTGTTCAATAAAGACCTTAAAGACAAGAAAATGTGTTATTTTTTGTGTGTATTGTTATGATGAGATCAAATTGTATGGCCGTGTTATGCTAAAATACATGTTTTTCTTAAAAATCTAGTGAGATAAGATATACCACTTCACACTAGTGCCATTTCTGTACGCAACACCATGGGAGAGTCACCTCTGTCACAGCTACAGCACTCTCACCTCATTATCAGTGACAGCAAGTATAACAGAAGAGGAAAGAACGGAAAAGTGTAAAATAAGATAACTATAATTGAAGTTTTTTTTCCTCCCACATCACCTGACACTGATTACCTCAGTTGTTGCTTGCTCTCCACGCTGCTTTAAGTCCTGAAATATTCAAAGGTGTTTGATTTTGCTGGGTTTATGTTTCATCTCAGAAAGCTAGTAAAACGTTCATAGGCTCTTGTGGTTATTCTGGGGTAAAACTGTGTTTTGTATCAAATATAGACCTTTAAATGCTTCCAGAAGGTATCCATTTCATTTTGTAAACCTATTGACATTGTAAGTTCATTGATATTTACTTTGCTTTTTCCTGTTCGTTCATGTTCTAGACGTTCAGATGAACTTTTTGCTAGTCTTTGAAGCATCCAAGTACACTCTTGGGTACATTTCGCACTCTCTAATGCATTTTTGGCAGTGGTGAATTTTCTTTTAGATGTGCTAGAACATATTGGGAGCTCTGGCAGCCAGAAATTCCTTGGAAAAACAGTGACAAATACAGTTAAATTATTTAGAGCATTACTACAGATGGCATTTTATTTGTACATTTTGATGTACTATATCTCATTAACTGGTTATATTCCAATTCTAATCTTACAATCTTATTATCATGTAGGTGGTAAAATATAAGGTCACCTGATGACTTGAATTGACCAAAAAACTGACCAAAGACACAGTACCAAAATATGTAAGGTAACACATGTGAAGCTAAAATGAATAATAAACAGTAAATAAACAACATAAAATATCACAAAGACTAAAATCTGAATAAATGTTACTATTTAAAAAATACCGTTTTAAAAATGAAATACAAAAATTGTGTCAATGAATTCCTAATTTTACCAATTGAAAATTTTACTGTCTGTGTGTTTTCTGTCTATGTGCACTGCTCCCATGACTTAGTTCTCCCTCGTGTTTCCTTATGTCCATATTTGGTTATTTTCCTGTTCCTGTTCTCGTTTAGTTAGATCAGTCCCACCTGTGTTTTATTAATTATCTCGTTTGGTCCTGTGTTCTTAAGCCCTGTGTTTCCTAGTGTCTGATGTCCGGTATTATATGTCGATGTGCTTTTTGTGTGTCTCTGCCTGCCTTGTGTTACCCTGTTTTGGAATATTAAAGACTGTTTACTTTGAGTTTACCCTACGTCTCCTTGTTCTTTGTTTCGCCACAGTAAGCAACTGTGACAATTTGTTCATGCATTTTACTTATAAAAATGAATAACTTATTCTTGCCTCTATACATACTAAAGAATTTAAAAAGTTTTCACTCTAGCACTTAATGTTTAGACCTGCATTATTTGGTTTTAGGCTGTCTGAAAATTAAAGAAAGTAAAGATATTATGTGAAGACAGGAGGTCACAAAAGGGCTATACATTGTGCTGAGACTTAAATAACAATGGAGACTGAACAGAAGGTGAACAAATCTTCTCTTTGCAAACAAGAAAAAAACAAACAAATAAAACATGCATATGTTATAATTTATTTCTTGCAGGTCATAAAAACCTGTTGGCCTTCTGTACCCCTCCTGCAGATATTATTTATGTGCATCAACAAATCTGAGTAATAACAACAAATTAATGAAACATAGCTTATCCTAACATCGTGGATAAATTTAAATTGAACAGGTGGTTGAATACAAAATTAAACCAATATCTTGTCACAACAAATAAGACTTCAAAATGCGGTCCTGAAATAAATATGCAGACATTTGACACTTTTTCTTATATCATAATGAGCTGCAGCTCCAACAGATAAATACATATATTCTTATCCAGTTTGTTCTACTTTTGTTCCAGTAGATGCATCCATGGCAGGAGGTTAGGACTGATGAATGCTGGGGCATAGAAGCAGGGCGGGGTTTCATGTACTGTACAGCACCATTCTTTAGCCCACACGCTCTATCCTTTCACATAATGAGGCCCACAGGCTGGTAAAATGTAAATACAGCAATTACAACATTGAAGCTCTGGCCCAAGGGGTTGCCCTCTACACAGAGCGCTGAACGTTGAGTGAGTTTGAGTCTGACTCTGAACCCTCTGACCTCACAGAGGATGTGAACTAGTCACGGTTAAAGAGTCAGAGGTTGGATGCAAACTTTAGCCATGGCTGTTTTTCAGTGCTATAGGGTATCTATAATTATAGACATTTTATTTGTTTGACTTTATTTTGTTCTAGTTTCACCTCTCTCTTTTCATATTAGACTATAGTATTTGCCCATGCGCTTAAAGGGTTAGTTCACCCAAAAATGAAAATAAGCCCATGTTTTACTCACCTTCAAAGCATCCTAAATATATATGACTTTCTTCTTTCAGATGAATCCAACCAGAGTTATATTAAAAATTGTCCTTGCTCTTCCAAGCTTTATAGTGGCACTGCAGGGTTTTTTTTATTTTTTTCAACAGTCCAAAAGAACTCAAATAAAGTGCATCCATCCATAATAAAACGTGAAAAAACAGGTGAAAAAAGGCCTATTGTAGCAAAGAGATGCGTTTTTGTAAAAAAAAAAAAAAATCCATATTTAAAACGTTACAAACATTTTTCTTTCATATGTGCAAGACGTTCTGGGTGGATGACGTAGGTTGTATGCTTTGTGCACGCGCCTGTGAGATATGCTCGTTACAGGACACAGTTTGTTTACAGGAGCAAAGGAAGCAAAGTTTCCTTACTTTAGAAAAGGAAAACCAGTCTCCTCTTGGCTTATATCGATCTCCTCCGACATTTTTCTTTACAAATTCTTGTTTTGTACTTCTAATTCGTGATTGGCGTTTTGTTTTGCTGTCTCTCCTCACCGCTTCGTCACTAATCACTGGCGCATGCACTATGCCTACGTCCTATGTCATCCGTGTAGGTGTTTATGACATTTTAAATATGGATATTTTTCTTACAAAAACACATAATTTCGCTACATGAGGCCTTTTTTCACCCCCCAGAGCCATGTGAGGCACATTTCATTATAGATGGATGCACTTTTGGACTGTTGAAAAAAAAAAAAAACACCCACCCAGTGCCATTATAAAGCTTGGAAGAGCAAGGATAATTTTTAATATAACTCTGATTTGATTCGTCTGATAGAAGAAAGTCATATACACCAAGGATGCCTTGAGGGTGAGTAAAACATGGGATCATTTTAATTTTTGGGTGAACTAACCCTTTAAGCTGAGTTGCTTGTTTTTGTTTTTAAGATTTTTATTTTATTTATTTATTTGCATTTTGGCATTTTACCTTTATTGCGATAGGAAAGTATGATGATAGGAAGCAAAGTGGGAGAGAAAAGGGAATGGGATCGGGAAAAGTCTGCGAGGTGCAAGGCAGGATTCGAATTCTGGAGTCCCGAAGCACAACAGCACTATATGTCAGTGTGCTGCCCATTAGACTATATTGGCACCAACTGAGTTGATTGTTTTTAAATAATGTATACACATCTATATATCTATTCAGTAGCCAAAGCTATTTTACTATTTTCTTTATCCTGTAAATATTTCACTATATTGACAATCTAGTCAGTGCTGTTTAGAATCAGATCAATGTTATTTTCCAAGTAATCAATTTGTGAGCAAATCAATGAAATCAATGAATTGGTCCAAAGGGTTAACATTAGCCCAAAACAGTTTGTGATTCGTTATGACACATTTGGATAATTTGTCTGTTCTACTTTAGAATACAGAGAACAAAATGAGTTCTGGATAAAAGGATGACTTTTTTTTTTTAAATCACTTTCAAATTAAAAGAGTATCAAAACTCTAATAATAATATTGTGATAACAATAATATTGTGTTATTGTGAAATGTTTTAAATATAATTTATTCCTGTGATAAAAATTCTGAATTTTCTGCAGTCATTACTCCAGTTTTCAGTGTCACATGATCCTTCAGAAATAATTTTAATATTCTGATTTGGTGCTGCTCAACACTGTACCGGTAATAATAATAATAATAATAATAATAATAATAATAATAATAATAATAACAAACAACAAACAAATAAATAAAATACTAAAAAAACTGACATAACTTTGACTATACTGTCTCTTTATTTCTACTTTGAAATGTAATGTTTAATTAAGTGTGTTACTTATCATTTCTTTATAATTATTTGTGAAATTTACTAGTAATTTCTGAGGGGGAAAAAAAAATCTATGTAAATCTTACACCATTTTTTTTCAGTCAAGTAAAACTAAATGCACAGAATCGATGCATGTTTTGAATATGAAGCCACTTCATATTATAACCTCATAGATCACGTTGCTATTGTTTAAATAAACTAATAAGATGTTTGTTTTTGGCTTCAACTCACACGCACATACACAAATATTACGTGACAGTTCCACTGTACTCATGCATGTGTGCATGTTAGTGCCCTAATTGTGCCTAAACAACGCATGCTCACAGTCAGATACTCCGTCCGTTTAAAGCACATAACATTCTGCCCACAGGAGGCCGAGGTGGATGTGGCATCAACGTAACATAGCTAAGCCGACTGACATTTAGTGCCCAAAACTTGTAACCACGGGGCAATGGCTCCAGCTCAAACACATGCTGATGTATTATTTAGTTCAGGCGAAGTGCTTATTTGCATGCCGACGGATGTACGAGACTACTGATATGTGGCATGTCTAGTGCTCTGGGGAAAAGTCTGCTGATATGTGAAGAGTCCATTGGCCTTCCCTCTCCTCCTGCCTGTCACAGCCTGTCCCATTCCTGATCATCAGGACTAGTGTCACGGCACAGGCACAAAATAATAAGAAATGCTGGCTAGAGAAATCAAGTGCATGCACTGTGATTTATAAACCCAGAGCTGCTTTATTCTGAGCATTTTGTTTTTCTTTCCCCTAGAAATGCAGGATGTCAACACCTTGTCAAAGTAATAATATGCAATGTTATGGTGTATTATTATATAAAACACACAAAAAACAGTTTTGAAATGACATACATGTACTGAAAAATGCATTTAACCTGTGATTTTCAAATATTTTAATAGCCACTACCATGCAATTTGAGGCGTTTTCGTAAACCACACACTGTCTATTCTCTTCAGTGACAGCTATATCGTTTTTGCACATACTGTATACCCATTAAAATATTTTTTCTATTCAAAAGTAGTAGTTGGAATTCACTGCACGCACACTGGAACTATACTTTTCACTGCCCTCGCTTGGCTTTGATAAGACACACACACATTCACATTCACACACAAATGCACACAAACATCAGTCCTTCCGCAGCCTGTCACTGACCCATGTCACCCAGTCCTCTGCGAGACTGTCGATATTCTCTCTAAGCTGAGCCACTGGGCTCTGGGACTGCTGTAGTTGGGCTGCCAGCACTGCACCTCACGCCCTTTCGTACCCAGCATCCTGCCAGCCAGTCCTGCCTGCCCTAGACCGATAGCACCAGTTCTCTTCTCCTCTCCCCATATCTGCTCTCGGCTTTTGCAGCAACACCTCCCCTTCATGCTCTTCACCATCACTGCCACGTTAAGCTCTGCGACTGCAAACATCAGTTGCTGTGGTCCAAACTTTTCTCAAGCATACATCCATCTACAGAAGCGTTTAGTGCTGCAATTCACAGAGAAGGAAGTAGTGCTTTAAAAAGGAAAGGCATACTGAGTGAAAGTTGATGATAGCCAGCCAGCCAGCCAGCCAGCCAGCCAGACAGACAGACAGACAGACAGACAGACAGACAGACAGATAGATAGATGATAGATAGATAGATAGATAGATAGATAGATAGATAGATAGATAGATAGGTGATAGATAGATAGATAGATAGATAGATAGATAGATAGATAGATAGATAGATAGATAGATAGATAGATAGATAGATAGATAGATAGATAGATAGATAAATAGATAGATAGATAGATTGATAGATAGATAGATAGATAGATAGATAGATAGATAGATAGATAGATAGATAGATAGATAACAACATTTTATTTTAACTATTCGTTTAAAGAACAATGATGAAGGTGATGAGCCCTTACAGTGAGCTGTTAACTTCAGAATCACTCCTGCCGAATCATTAAATCAGTGAGCTTGACCAGATCATTGAACAAATGGTTTATTTGAGTCATTTTTTCTTCATCGAACCAGCTGATCCAATTCACTAATCAAACTGAATGATTCATTCACAAATCAGACTGATTCATTCTGAAGCTCAGCTCACTGATCAGTGATGAATTCACTCAATGACCTAGTGGTCACTATGACACCTGCATTAAGATTTTAAGATTATAGAAAAAAGAAAAGAAAAGAAAAGAAATTATTACAGTACATTGTACCCTAATTATATATATATATATTTTTTTTTTTGGGGGGGGGACACATTTTAGAATATTCACTATTAATTAAAAGTTTTCCCTCAATCAACTCCTAATTTATTGCTTATTAATAGTTAATAAGGTAGTTGCTAAGTTTGGTGTATAAGGGATATAGAACATGGTCATGCAGAATAAGGCATTAATATGTGTTTTATAAGTACTAATAAACGGGCAATATGCTAGTAATATGCATGCTAATAATCAGCCAATAGTGAGGATTGATCCTTAAAATAGTGTTACCAATTTTTTTTTTTTTTTTTCAATGTCAACTTCTGCTTTACAGTGTGTAAACCAGAACCATTACTAGCAGAAGTCAGAATCATGAATTCAGTCAGTAAGTTGACCTCGAAAACCAGATCAGTGAATGAATTATCCTTTTGAATCGTTTCTTGCCAATAAACCAGTTGATCTGACTCACAAATCTGACTGATTAATTCAGCTCAAGACTTACTTTGACATACAACGACGGTTTGAATTTTTCGGAATATCTAAAGTTTGCTTCCCCAAATGAAAGAAAGCCATATGTGTTTGGAACAGCATTTATCGTGTGAACTATTCCTTTAAGGACAAATGATGTAGCCTGCGAGCAGATAGACACGAGCGGGTGGTAGCAGGGGTGCCGTTATAACAAGCTGTCCCTCCTCCCACTATATCTGGCATCCCTTTTCTCCTGCTCTGTTGGCAGTGGAGTAATTACCTAAGCCAACTCACTCAGAAGTGAGAGGGCGACCCAGGCAGCACACATAAATTGTAGAGGTGGCAGCAGATTGCCACTGCGCCTTTGAGTGGGCATTGGAAAACTAGAGAGTAGATACAAATGGCAAGCGGCCCCAGCGCCTTCCTACAGCGAAATCGATGAAAGGAGATCAATAGCGCAGGTTCATTTTCAGGTGTATGGAAATCCTGATGCGATAGGACAGCATGTCACCATTTAGGGCAATAGTATACTAACACTATCGGTAATGTGTTTGATTTAAACAACCCTAAAAGTCAGTAATTGGCTCATTTGTTGTTTGCTCTTGTTCATTTGGCCGGTTAAACTCTCCATTCCTCCACTCTTGAAGGGCAGTTAGTCTTTCTTTTATTTGCTTCCTACTTGAGCTTTTTTCAGCCTCTCCACTCTTCTAGCCCAGCTCGATGCACCCATGTTCATTTTCATTTCCCCTTTCATTTTCTTCCCTCAACCTCCCTTTCTGTTTCATTCCTTGGCAAGCTCATTCTCTGCCATCCTCCATATATGTCCCGGTCTTGTTTATATCCTCTGTGTAAATGTCACATAAAAGGGCACCACCAATCCGGCACAACCTCTGGGAAACGTCTGTTTAAATGCACTCAGACTCCATCATACACCATCATCGCGATGTGCAGGTGGCCAATGAAAACATTCCCAGAGTTTAATGAAAGCTGCGGTCTGAAAGGTACCCCATGAGAAGTACTATTTAAGCTGTAATTGCAAGCTTGTATGATTCCTCCGTTACCCATGCATGCCTAAAGTCATAAAGTCTCTGACTATGAAATGCATGGCATTTTCTTTCAATTACACATAATAAATCACTCCATCCTTCCCTTTCAGTCTGACATATATGTAATACAGAAAATGTGACATTTTTCAAATATCAGCAGCAAAATGACTTTATACAGCACGGAAAGTGACCATACGCTGCCAATGCTGTTGTGAGTAGGAACCAGACTTTCTGAATAAGAGAAGAAGAAACTGAATAGAGAGAGAGAGAAATAGAAGGGTGTTTTTCATCTTTTTATGGCTGTGCTTTTATGTACATTTGTATTAATGCTTAAATGATATTGTCAATAAAAAGAAACATCAATAAAGCAACAGATAAACTGAACCCATAGAGTGAGAAAAAGAGAAGGAGAATGAAAGAGCACTTACCGAACAGTTTTATGAGAAATCACAGCTGAGAAGGTCAAAGCTTTTCATTCCATCTTGCTGGAAAGTGACTCTCCCACACACTCGTACTGACTGTGAAGCACAAAGCGCTGTAGAGAAGCAACAGAGACTTTTAATGTTTCAAGGTTCTCTTTATTGAGTCAATAAAGTTAAATACACCTTCAAAACAAAAATCACACTTTCTAACTGTAAATATAAGCCACGCAACTGATTGATATAATTGATACAAAGGCCAAAAAAAGTGAAAATGCTTTTAACTTGTAACTAGAAACCAAGGAAACACTTACATTTCAATACTTTCAGCTTATGTAGTTCAACAATAAAACACCAAACCCTACAAATCACAGTTTGTAAAAAAAAGGATACTCACTTTTTGAATAGATTTCTTGAAAACTACTTTTGAATTTTACACAATTTTAAATTCAATAAGCATGTTAACATCTGGACACATTGCAAAGCAGATCTACCTAACACAGAATAAACATCCTTATATTAAAAAAGGCTGTTTTGCAAGTTGAGCCAATAATCAGTAACTATTAGCATCTTGCTAGCGCCTGCCAAGCAGTAGAGTAGCTACCCACTTTTATCTGTGGCCCACCCAATGAGATGTTGGTAATTTTCCAAATGGATGTAATTTATTAAACGATAATAATACATTTCTTATTTCACTGTAACTTTATATATTTATTAAAAATATTAAACGCTTGTTTTCATGGTCAATTACAGGTTGTTTCTTAGTTTTCCCTCTTCATGCTTGTCAAAATGATGATTCATCCATTTCTGTTAGTCCCACCCACAATGTTATGTTTACGACATAAGGATATAATAGTAAAAGGTTAAATTTGAAAATAGACTAGTGAAGCAAACATAAATCAGATCAATTCTTTAAAAAGTAAAAGTCTACAAATGTAACCCGACAGACCACCTGAGGGTGCTGGATTTATCGATCGGAAACTTCTGAACCAAGCGTGTTTGAAGCATTATATTAGCATAGGTACAGTGTTTGATCCGCTAAACAGATGCGTCCTTTGTGGAAAGAAACACATAAACGTTGTGCTAGATCCTAGTTGCCACAACAAACTGCATAATTAGCAGCAGCGCACATTTCTGCGGTCCTCCATGTGCGTGAACTGACAGAGACGCTTGATTATGAAATCATCTGCATAGCCCCATTGTTTCAAACTGAGGTAATGCTTTACAATAATCTTCCTTTAGTTAATGCATTAACTAAGATTATCAGTACATTTGTTACCGTGTTTATTCATATCTTTATTCATACCTTAGCTCAGGCAAATGTTAATAGATACAACTTTGAATTTTAATAATGTCCTATTTGTAAATTTTGAAATGAACATAACACATTACTAATGTTAATGCATGCATTATAAGTACTATGTAATGAACCTTGGTGCTGTATTTTTTTTGGCAATTTGACATGCAGTTTTCATATGCTACACACTTGGCCCACCCGGTTTTATGTAGGCCCACCCACTTAAACATTTCTGGCTACACTAGTGCTGCCAAGTATAAAAAACACTGAAGAAAATAAATAAATAAATAAATAAATAAATAAATAAATAAATAAAATGGAAATCACTTTTTAATTCGTGCAATGTAATTTCAAGTTCTGGGGCACGTTCAGGCTCACACCGGTGTCCAACGTGTTGCTACGGTTCCGGGTTGAACGACATGTTTCCTGGAAACGGTGTGCAACAGGGTTTGAGATACATTTTCTCTTGTTTGATGGGTGTGTCAAAAATGTCAGCCCAATCAGCAGCAACACTGTACAAAGTGAAAGTTGACTTAACTTAAAAAAATTGAGGAAACCCGTTGCTTTAAAATTATTAAGTACATAATAATTAAAAAAAAAAAAAAAGTTAAGTGAACTTGACAATTCAATTAACTTTTTTTTTTTTTTAATTATCATTTACTTAAAAATTGTAAGGCAACGGGTTTCCTCAATTTTTTTAAGTTAAATCAACTTATCACTTTTTACAGTGAACTTGTATATAAACCACGCAGTATTAAAGAGACTGCTCCCACAATGGGTCCAAGTGAAGTCATTTAATATGTGTCTGCTGCAGCTCAGTATACACAACAATTGAAGATATTAGAAGACATGTTTGTCGTAAGAGTTTTATAATAACATGTTACATGATGATGATGAATTTGTAAGTAAATGTAATTAACAAAAAAAATAAATTCACAAGAGCAAGTATATTGTTTGCACATGTATTTACATTAAAGGCAAAATAACTGAAATAATAAGAGCACAAGTATAGATCTGGAACTTTAAGTCTGTCTAAATATATTGTAGTAACTGCAATGTCTTCTGCTCCATATCCTTTCCTTGTGCTAGACACTGATTAATGTAACATAAAAATACTACATATTTATATATTTTGCTATTGTGTTGTGGTGACACTTTCATAAACGTTTATATGCTCCTCTGATTATATAATGGTAAACTTTACAATATCAGAGCACAACAACAGTGATCAGCAATAATGATAAAGCCTAATACTCACAATAATAATAATAAGGTCTCGGAGGTGTCCTTCTCTGTCTAGCCTACTAACAACCATGGTCTACTAAGTTCTACCACCTCTAGTGCTCAACCAACAACATGGCTTGGATGGTATTAAATATGTTACAGTCTCAACAGCTGGGCTTCCCCTCAAAGATTTTTTTTATTTTTTCAAAAGGAAAGTGGATGAATAGCTCGACAGCGTGAGGACCATCTCTTGCTGTTTCTCAGTCCAGAAACTCAGACGCTGCTGGACAAAAAGAGTAAAAAGCTCTTTACATAAACCTTACCGGCTTAGTCTGCCAATATTACTTACAGGTAAATGCTGTTTTTCCCCATAAAATCAATGGCTGTGTTTTAAATTTAATCTAGGATGATGTAGACAAGAGAACCCAGTGCCATGTATGCAAATGCACACAAACTTTTTGATAAACTGAGAAAGAAACAGAAAAATGCTACCATTGAAGGCTATTTTGTATTACAGCACATTTGATTGTTTGTTTTTAATTCAGAGCATTGTGCCCTGCTTTAAGTGTCATTGCAATAGGTGGAATCATTTCCTCTGTTGCCTGGTAACATTTTTTTTTTTTTTTCTTGCATCTCATATAGTTTCTCCTTGTGCTCTCGCTTTCCCGCCCTCTGAACGAACAGAAAAAGTACAAGCTTACTGTATATCACACATACATGGACATTCTGCAATCAGACATATCCAGAGAGAGATGGGTATGTGTCTTATTTATAACAGAATATGCCAGTATTCCATTCATAATGATAATGATAACCACTCAAATAAGCAAAAATCAATCAATAATTAATTAAAATGTAAACAAATGCTGATGTCTGCTGATGGCAACCACCATCTGGATACTGTAGCTTTACTTAAATAGGAAAACCTTTTGTGTCCAGAGAAATGCGTCACTTCTTACTTCATAACAGCGCTGAATAAAATGTTTGACCTTAAGAAGCAAAGTTCTCTGTATTTGTGAAAATGAAACCTGAAAAAATATTTCAAAGAGACTCTTCTATGTGCTTTTTTTTTCACATGCAAAAAGAAATGTGTTGAATCACAAAAACACAGTCTTGCACGTCAGACTTGCTCCCAGTTCTCCATTTACGGGGAGGGCTTATCCCATTTTTGGTGGTGCTCTCAGTCCAAGCAACTGCACAGTCATCTGGAAATTGAGGCTACCTATTGAGAGCCAAATCCAATTAGATATGTGAGGCAAGATGTCTGACCTTCTTTCACGTTTCTACCAAGCTCCTTTCATCAACTTGGCAGATATCACCCTCACCACTTCCCTTGAGCAATTTCAAACTACATTTAATAGAACAATAACTTCCCTTACATGTAATAACTCCCTTTTATTTTCTTCCCAGCAAATATGCTGATCCACTCTATTTCTATCTATAAAGTGCATGTAATAGCCTTGTCTTTGAATAAATAATGCAATAAAACATCCATTATACTTTTAACAACCTGGACGCGGCAAGCAAACATTCTCTTTCTTCTCGGGCTTGACCTCTATAATCCATTAGGAAATGTGCTTTTGCACAATTTCCATGAAACTGGAAATAATGTGGTTGATCGTGTGCTTGGTATACAGCATGTGCTTGATATAAATATTAAATACACAAATGTTCTACACATCTACTAAAATGATCAAACAAGCAACCTAGATTTATAATTATGAATGTATTTTTCACCTCTATCATGTGTTAGTGTCAGCAAGTAATTTTTTTAAGAGACAAAACAGACACATTGCAACAGAACCCTGTGTGGGTGGATTATCGCCTGGTTAATCTGTATATATGTGTTTCATATATTCATAAAGTCCAGCCATAGACTTAAGAGAGAGTCTGTCGCTTTAGGACAAAACAAACTCTACGTCTCCTCATGGACTTCTGCATCTAGAGCCTACAGTGTATGTTTTTGTACCTCATGTTTCATTGATTGCCCTCATCTTTTTCTGTGCCTCCAAATGCTTGAAGAAACCACCTCAACATTCCTCAGACACTTCCATTTCTAAATGTACCAAGGGCTTTCCCATGATAGATGGAATCTTTGTTTTGTGCTGTGGAGCTCATAACCACCTCAAAAGGGCTTTTAATATGGGGGTGGGTTGTCTGTGTGGACCATCTCTAGAGCAGATGCATGGCCTAGGGCTGCCTGCTCTGGCATGCTCCCTTGTTGTCCCAGTGTGGACGGGACTAGCTTGGGATCAGGTCCAGCGCTGGCTGAAAGGCCTGTATTGATCATGGAGGCCTTAGAGAGAAGGTCATATCCCTGCCTTGGAGGCAAGTCTGCACTCTGTACAGCCCAAATCCTTCTTCTCAAGGGTTATTAAAGCCCTATGGAATGTCATCTGGCTTCTCTCTCTCTCTCTCTTTACATTTTTACTCCAGCAATACACTATAGTTTTATTCTGCTGTCTCTTTGATTGTTTTCCATCTGTTGAATGGAAGTGGGTGCCAAAAATTCCCCCATTTGTTCAAAAAGTTTGGAGATTGTTTTTATGAAATAAATTCATACTTTTATTTAGTGAAGATGCATTAAGTTGATCAAAACTGACAGTAAATATATTTATAATGTTAGATTTCTAGGTCAAATAAAGGCTTTTCTTTTGAACTTTCTATTTATCAAGGAATCCTAAAAATCATGTATTAGGGTTTCCTCAAAAACACTAAGCAGCTTTCAACTTTGATAATATTTCTTCCTAAATCAGCATATTAGAATGATTTCTAAAGGATCTTGTGACATTGAAGACTGCAGTGAGGACTGCTGAAACTTCAGCTTATCCATCACAGGAATAAATTACATTTTAAAATATAGTGAAATACAAAACAGTTCTTTTAAACTGTAATATTTTTTTTTTTTTACTTGATCATAATAATGGCAAACTCGGTGAGCACAAAGGGGCTCCTTCAAAAAAAAAAAAAAAGCACCAACCGCAAACTTTTGAACAGTAGTGTGCAAATTCATGACAGACTCAAATCTTGTGAGGGTTTTATTTATTTAATACATAAAAATAAGATTTGCTGATGGTGAGTCTGAGAAATGAAATAAAAAGACTCCAGATCCATCTTTGTGTTCAAGACGCTGTCAGTCTTGTGTGTCTTTGCCACATCATTCAAATTTGAACATAGCTCTTTTTGAAAAAGTCAATAGCGATAACTATGTTCCCCCAGACATATTCACCAACCGCTGCATTCAGAAGCCAAGTAATGAATTAACACATACTTCTCTCTCAAACATCTAGCAGTCTCATCAGTGCTTTTTGATGTTGTGATGTCTGCCAATTCAGTTTTAAGAAATCAATGCTATCTATTTTACTCAAAGATCCCAGAACAAACATTTAGCAGCCTCTTGTGGCCCCCTGCCAGTCCCCCTTTACATCAGACCTATAGGGAAAGGAAACACTCCGGCATGGCATCGTCTTTTGAAAAGATCTGTTTTCTAAAGTGGAGGGCAAGTGTGCCGCTTCTCATTCACCAAAGAAAACACACTGCATAATGCGGACAGATTGAATCTTGTCATGTATTATTGATATTTTGAGCTTCTTTCTCCTCAGCTATTCACAGTAAAATCATATCATTCTCAGCAGTGCTTTTTAAATATACAAAAGTGCACAAAATAGTTTGAGTTGGCTCAAGCAAGAATCAGCATTGCTCTGAATTAGTGACTCACTCTGTAGAAAAGTATTGATTAGTCTATGAAGTCAAAGTTCAACAAACTTTTAATTTTATGTTGAATTAACAGAAGTTAAATCAATCTAAGTTGATGTCAAACCAGGCCTTGAAGCAGTGCTTTATTCCAACACACCATCAAAATTGTTTGTGCAAAAGTAAACAAAAATGCTCTTAAAACATTGACATTGATTAATAATATGAAGTGCAACCCACTGGTTGAGAACCACTGGCCTTAAATGACCTGCTTTAATCTAAACTTTTTTCAAACTGTGAGGAACACATAATTGCTTAGTCATTATGTAACACATTTTGTGGAATATAATTTAACCAAACTCTTTGCAGTTCTAATAATTCTTATACCTTTAGTCAATGCACACTACCATTCAAAAGTTTGTGACAGTAAGATGTTTTAATGTTTTAGAAAGAAGTCACTTATATTCTCACAATATGAGTATTTATTTGGTCAAAAATACAGTGAAACAGCAATATTGTGAAATATTACAATTCAAACTGATTTCTATTTTAATTTATTTTAAAATGTAATCCATTCCTTTGAGGACAAAGCTGAATTTCTAGCAGCCATTACTCCAGTCTTCAGTTTCATGTGATCCATCAGAAACCATTCTAATATTCTTAGTGAACACAGTTGTGCTGCTTAATTTGTGGAAACAATCTTTTTCAGGATTGTTCAATGATTAGAACGTTAAAGAAACAGCATATACAGGTGCATCTCAATAAATTAGAATGTCGTGGAAAAGTTCATTTATTTCAGCAATTCAACTCAAATTGTGAAACTCGTGTATTAAATAAATTCAATGCACACAGACTGAAGTAGTTTAAGTCTTTGGTTCTTTTAATTGTGTTGATTTTGGCTCACGTTTAACAAAAACCCACCAATTCACTATCTCAGCAAATTAGAATACTTCATAAGACCAATTAAAAAAAAAAAAAAAAAACATTTTTAGTGAATTTTTGGCCTTCTGGAAAGTATGTTTGTTTACTGTATATGTACTCAATACTTGGTAGGGGCTCCTTTTGCTTTAATTACTGCCTCAATTCGGCGTGGCATGGAGGTGATCAGTTTGTGGCACTGCTCCAAAATTTCTTGGTTAACGGGTGCAGTGACTTTGGTTTTCAAAAAAGCACAATGGACCAACACCAGCAGATAACATTGCACCCCAAATCATCACAGACTGTGGAAACTTAACACTGGACTTCAAGCAACTTGGGCTACGAGCTTCTCCACCCTTCCTCCAGACTCTAGGACCTTGGTTTCCAAATGAAATGCAAAACTTGCTCTCATCTGAAAAGAGGACTTTGGACCACTGGGCAACAGTCCAGTTCTTCTCCTTAGCCCAGGTAAGACTCCTCTGATGTTGTCTGTGGTTCAGGAGTGGCTTAACAAGAGGAAAAGAACCAAAGACTTAAACTACTTCAGTCTGTGTGCATTGAATTTATTTAATACACGAGTTTCACAATTTGAGTTGAATTACTGAAATAAATGAACTTTTCCATGACATTCTAATTTATTGAGATGCACCTCTATATAAGGCTTTTTTTAACCGTGTAAAAGTCTTTACCATCTCATTTAAATTTAACCTTTTCAGTGGTGAGTTTAAAATATTCTATCGGTCCCCCCAGAGTGATTTTTTTTAAGGCGACCGTTATTTTAGAACGTTAGCCCTTACTGTTTCCATGGTGACGTGTCATGATTGTCACATGACACACCGCGGCCACAATAACACAGATGGATCGCTTTTATTAGGTTTTTCCTTTTTTATTTAATATATTCACAAACTTGCTTACCATGTCATGGACAATCTGATATTCCGATTCACAAATATGCGTAAATGAGTGTGTTTTGTCATTTAAACACCTTTATAAATGATCTTGATCGTGATCTGTAACGTGAGATGGGCGCCGCCATGTTTGTTCAGGCCGCAGTTCAGAGAGTCCTGTCAGTCAGATTTACAGCACATGAATTCATCAGTTTCTCCCAAAATACTTGTAAGTGGCTGGTGAACTGGGTGAAGAATAGAGTGAACTTTAGTTACTTACACTATGTGTATCTGATATGAATAAAACACATCAGCAAATTAAACTGGAATGGATTGTTATTGTTGCTTCCATAGACATCTGTGTGTATTTTACAAGCCCTAAATGTATTGTTTTACTAGTACCTATGTGTATTTAAATGTCTGAAACCTAAAATATGCATTATGCATTTAAGAACACTGCATAGTTGTGATATGACAATCGCCGTGTACGTCTCTCTCTGGCTCAGCACAAGTCAAGGCGCAAATTTGGCAGTTATGCGACATCAGCAAACGTTCTAAATCCCATATGTGGGACTGTACCGCTCAAAAGGTTAATGCTGTAATGTTATGCTACTGCGGAAGGAATGTTCAAGACACGAAGTAGCATTCACAGTCTTTAATGAAGAAAAACACAGGAGATAATCCTCAATTGCAGTGGGGCAAACACATAGAAACAAGTAGACCAGACAAACATGATCTGAACAGACCGGGGCTTATAAACTCAGGATAACGAGGGACAGACAGGTGCGAGGAATCAACTAATGATCAAACTAAGCAAGGACAAGAAAGAGACCATATAAAAACGCAAAACAGGAACTGAAACGCATGACAAAACGGGTCCAATCCTGACATTTCACCCCCTCCCGGAAAGTGCGTCCTCGCACTGTAAACAACAAGAGAAGGAGGCATAGGTGGGAGCTTGGGAGGAGGCTCAGTAGGAGGATGGATATCCGGGAGGAGGACGACGGGCAGAGACTAGGGAGGCGACAAAGGAGGAAGGAGCCAGGGAGATGACAGGAGGAGCACAAAAGGACCCAGGCCGCAGCCATGATGACAGCCCACAATAGAGCCGATGGAGGGAGGAGGAATGGCCGTTGACTCCAAGGGACCGACCAACGGCAGTAGAGCAGGTGGAGAAGGAGCCCGAGACGGAGAGCCGATGAGCCAGAGTGACGAGGAGGATCCAGAGGACCAAGGCGGAGCAGATGGCACCGGTGAGAGAGGCAGAGACAGGGATCCAGATGGCTGTGGTGGAGCCGGAGCAACAGAGGACTGAGGAGGAGCCAGGCAGTGCCGGAGGGACGAGGCACAGCCAGAGGAGTGGAGTCCCGAGGCACAGGATGGGCGACGACAGACCAAGGCGGAGCCAGAGGGATGAGGGAGCCCGGCGGAGCCAGTGGCCAGATGGGTCACGGCGGAGAGGAGGGGGCTAGAAGCCATGGTGGAGTCGACGGGTCAACGGGCTGAGGTGGAGTCTGGAGCTTGGAGGCAGAGTCCAAGGATACTCTGACCACGGCGAAGCTGGAGGATGGCAGTCCCGTGGATCTCGCACCGTATAGATGGTGGGCTAAGGGCGAGCAGAGGGGCTGCCAGATGACAGCGGAGGAGGAGGCAGGAGCAGGTGGGAGGGAGATAAACCTGCTTGAGGACCATCTTCAGATGACAGCGTTCTGCACGAGATGTTTAAACTTGTCGTAGAACGCACAGAGCGCGTCGTCTGGGTAGCTGGTTAGAGCAGCGAGGACCAGGAACAGTCTAGTATGGCCCTCGAGCGATCTCTCTCCCTGCTCCGGACGGGAGAGGGGATCCATGGAACACAATGGAAACAAAAACGCTGAGTGAATACGGGAAACAAAAACAGAGGGAACACATGGAGGTAACATTTTAGTTTGGGTCTTCTGTAATGTTACGCTGCTGTGGGAGGAATGTTCAAGACACGGAGTAGCAATCATAGTCTTTAATGAAGGAAAACCACTGGCGATAATCCACTATTGGAGCTGAGCTGAGCAGACACAAGTAGACCCAACAGACATGAACTGAACAGACTGGGGCTTATAAACTCAGGATAACGAGGGACAGACAGGTGCGGGTAATCAACTAATGATCAAACTAAACAAGGACAGGAAAAAGACCATATAAGGCAAAACAGGAACTGAAATACATGACAAAACAGGTCCAATCCTGACATTTGTAGTGTGTAGGACTCACGTCACCTAAGACGTTGTGATTTTGGGTCACACGTCACTCAAGGTGCGGTTATGAGTATATCAGATGACCAATTCCCCCCTCACTTAGTTTAGTGCACCAGTCAAAGACTGGTAATTTGGCAATGTGGGCGTGTTTCCCACAAGCTGTTCAATAATTTGAATTGCACACATTGGCGGGAGCTGATCAGCTGATTTATTTGAAAGATTGGTGGTTTAGCTAGCTAGTAGAGCCTTGGATCATCAACACAAAGAAGACACAATTGTAATAAGATAAATTAATTTTATTAACAATAGATATGCAAGAGTAAATACAACAACTAGTGATGATACCAATAAGTGAATATGCACTGCTAATAGAGAATAATAGACAACTAAATATGAAGGAAAATACTAAATATGAATCGCAGAAACAAATAAATGGAATGAATACAGAATGGCTGAATGCAATGCTGTTGAGCTGAATGTAGCAATGGAATAGATTTCTATGGAAATGTTGCTTATGGGAACCACTTAATGGCTCTGGTGGAATTAATGATAAATAACTGCTTATTTATCTCTGAACAAATAATATATCTATTATTCGTAATGCTGACCCCAAGTAAATGTTATCTAAACAGGTTAGAAAAACATAGGCTGCAGGTATAAACTAAGCCAAGGTCTTTAGGAAAGAGGTTTGGTAAGTTTATAATTACGTTCCACAGGCGGGTGATCAGTCCGGGGGTAGAGACGTCTTCCACTGGTGATGCAGACTGCGTGCAGTGGGGAGGGCACAGAGTTGCGTTCCGGTAGCTGTCAATGCGCTGACCTGGAGAATGCTGAACTGCTGTTGTGCCACAAAGGGTCCTTAGAGCATGGACCGGGCAGCTGGGTCAGATGGGTCTTCACGGGGTCCTTTGCAGCCTGGCTGCGTCGTTGAGGAGCCGTGGGTTTCAGGCAGTGTCTGCCACTGCGGAGGTCCTGTGCGGACTGGGTTGTGCTGCTTTCGGAGCGGCAAGAGTGAGACGGGGTCCGTCACTGCTGGGTCCTTTGCAACTGAAGGGTAGCCAAATCCGATAAGAAAGGTTTGCTCAGGGGCTGAGTTAAACCTTAGCTGTCTTGAAATCTCTTTCCTCATCAGGCCAGAGACTCAGAACATCGTATCTGCTACTGTCTCTCTGGATGTATCAGAGACTTAAAACTTTGGTGTTTCTGTTAGTGTCTCTCTAGATGAAAGACTCAGAAACGGGGAGTGTTCCTGTTGCTGTCTTCCCGGTAACAGGACTCAGACTCAGAACAAGGAGTGTCTTTTGGGAAGGTACCTTTATCTCTTTTTGATGAGGAGGAGATTGGAATCTGGCGCCTCTCCGTTCCAGGAATGTGATTGGCCGCTTGTGTCCAAGGTGGCCATGATGTTGCCCGCCCTAGTGTGGAACTCATTTGCATACAGTGGAGTACAAAGTTAAACAGTGTCTTTAACATTTCACCCATGCAATATTTATTTACCAAACCTCTTCCAAACTATTATCAGCATCATAAGGAGCAAAAAGAGTCCAAACATGATAGGAAACTGTTGAACTATCACTTATTCATACCATAATATGTTAATAGGCCTGCTTCCGTGAACTGTTGTGTTAACAGTCAATGGCCATCAACATAAACTGTACTTCATCTGAGGATGAAGTGAATTCCTTGAAGTTTGCATCCATTTAAGGTCTCCAAACATGGGTATGAATGGATTTGGATAGATCTGTGTGGCCTTTCTTTGTTTCAGCCACTGCTGTTGCATCCAGAGATCTGGAGGAATTTTTATGGTAGTCATTTCCTAAACCTTAGGATTGGGTGTGATGGTGTGGGTCAACCCGTAGTCCAATGAGAAGTCCTCTCTTAGGTGGTCGTGGATGCAGAAGGTCTCCCTTCCTGTCCTGTTGGAGGTGTCTGGCAGTTGTCTTGGCATCTTATCTGATGGTTTTGAACATCTTTTAATGTTCCTCCACCATGATCCAATCACAGTGGGGCACATCTCCCTCCACGCCGGCAGTTAGAGAGGGTCCCTGCCATAAACTGGTCCTTGGAATGCCAGTTTGACTGTTATTCACTACACATTTGCATTATTCTTGAATAAAGGTATTAATTTCTTCAAAAATGAATCAATAATATACTTATGGATCCTAAACTTTTTTTCATCCAACTTATTTTAAATTTCAGTTTTGATGCTGAGTTTCCATATCCAAAAAAAAAAAAAAAACTCATCAGACTATGCATGCTGTGGTCGTTGAAACCTCTATTGTCCTGTTTTCTACTGGAAAAAATACCATACTGTGTCTATCTCTGGCAATAAAATAATAGACATTGTCTGAGGCCTTACTCATTGACTCGCTCTCTTTTACACATACCGTCCCTGTGATTCATTTATTCAGCGCTTCTCTCATTTTATCCCTCGTTCCCTATGGCGAGAGTCTCAAATGTGAGTCACTGTGGCCTGCCAGCTTATTGTATCTGTCAATGAGGACTCTGAAGTGACAATTAAGCCTCCTGAAATAGATCCAGCTCACTCTGTGGTTATGAATCGGGTACACACTTAAGCTCACCTACTGCCAGGATCAAAGCCTCATATTGATTTGAATCTGTTGGACAATAATAGGCCATGTGTTTGAGGCTAATGTATTTCTTTTTTGCTTTTTTAAGTGTTCAAAATAGGAACATTGCATTATAACAGCCAAAATACTTCCCACAGTCTAAAGCTTTTGGCAAGAGTTAAATTAAGAGTTGCATGTTATATTTTAACATGTAACTCTTGATGTAACTCTTGCCAAAAGCCTTAAACTGTGGGAAGCATTTTGGCTATGCTAATACAATGTTCTTTATTTGATCATGATTATGATCCTTGAATGATTTTGGCCATTTAAATATAAAAGGTACACATTTAAACTTACCCTTAATGGCAAGTTATTATATGATACAAGCACACACCCACTCACATATACATGTAAAGAAACAGAATTTATACATATATATATATATATATAAACTTTCAAAAAAAAAAAAGATTAATATTCGGAAATCTTAAAAATAATCACTACTTTAAATACAGTTGTGTTTGAAATTCCATTTATTAGAGCCACATACTTAAGCTTTATTGCTTATTATTTATGCAACATTACATGAGCAATAATCGAGACCAATAGCATGACTTCAAGTGTGATATAATTTAATTATACTGCTGATCAACAGTTCAATAAACAGTCAGTTTATATTGGGTAACTTACATTTTAGACACACTATTGTTTGTTACTTTGTCTTTGTTTGCTCCTCCAACAAAAACACGAAGCCAAAGGCAGTTGCTTGTTTTCAATTCAATTCAATTTTCACTTTTGTTGGAATTTCTTCCAAAAATTATCTTGCATCCCATAGCATTTACTGTCTAACATTAATTCACAGCAGTACACATTACGTAATACAATACACACACAAAAGTACACATTGGTACACATCCATCTGCAGTGCAAAAAGGTTAAGTACCTTCCATTCCTCAGAATCTTGCTTTCTTTCTTGTTTTTTTTTTTTAGTTTTTTTTTCAAAACAAACCAGTGTCTTTGAACGAATTGATTGAATTAATGATTTAACTGTCCTGCAGATTTTATTTCCAACCTGCTTCAGCACACCTGGCCTGTGATTTTTCAAGAGATCCTGAAGACCTTGATTAGCTGGTTCTTGTGTGTTTGATTAGTATTGTAGCTAAACCCTGCAGGACAGTTGGTCCCCAGGAGCAGGGTTAAAGACCTGTGAATTAATGACTCTTTGTTTTGTTCAAAATGCGACACATAAGACGAGGAACCATTAGGTGAGTTCGACTTGAAGCGGTGTTACGCAGACCGATCGGTCTATGACATCAAAGTAGCGCAAGAGCAATTCGAAAGCATATAGAGCCATCTGCATAATAGGTATGCTTGGGCTGTTAATAAATATCATTTAAATATGAAATATATGTATATATTTCATAGAGTTGTTTGGGGTGGGGATAAATAAACACTTTAACAGTCATGTCACAATCGTGTTACATTGTAGTCTATGGAGCAGCCTGAAGTAGACTCGCTCCATCTGTCAAAATCGTGGAGTCAAGGGTCTGCCCATATAAACTTCCCTCGTCCACTTCACAAAGTGCAACACACTTCAAAATGGCAATGGGAATTCCTCTGAGAGGAAGAGCTTAGGGCATCTGGCGAGTGTGTATCTAAAAGCGAAGTGGAACACAGCCCAAGTTGAATACACCAAATGGTATCGTAACAAAACGTGGAACATAACTGTTGTATTGAACCATTTGAATGGTTGAGGTTTGAAAGAGGCAGACAGGTGTAACTCCTAAATGTATAATCTAGCAGAAAGAACACACTAACATAAAATTACACAGTCAACATGCAAAATAACAAAACAAAAAAAATGCTAAGAGAGATCTTTTCAGATTTATACCATAAGCTAGATTAAACCTCAAGGTTTTTGGGAGCTAGGCATATCTTAACATTGGATTGCTATTGGTGGAAATACATTGCAGCTGTTGTATCCCCTCCTGTTATTGGTTGAAAATTTAGGGCCTCAGGTAAAATCAAAGATTTAGGTCGGCCGTGGGCTGCTTGCCTGTTTGTGTGGCATTCATATACAGGATTTGGTTGCCGTAGGCTAACTCTTACTTCAGCTGTTTGACTCTGACTTGCCTGGTATCCCACCTCCACCCCCTCGTCGAGGAAGGCCATTGTGTTGTCTTTTTCCTTTCTTTTTCCCCTCCTTTCTCTCTCTTCCACTCTCTTGAGGCTTATAGCTCACATATCCCTGGGAATCCCAAATTTCTCATTTATTCATGTGCCAGCCCACTCTCTCCTTCTCTTTCCATTTCTTTTTTCATCTTTTTTCCTTTTAGCTCCCACACAAATTTCACTTTCTCTTTATCCCTCTCTTCTTGTAGCCTCGTTGCAAAATTACAGTCTGTTATTGATGACTAAAGCACAGTTTTAAAGCCAATGTTCCCCCTGGGTCACCCTTCTTTAGTTAAATCTATCTATCACGCACACACACCGACAGTGCGACTTGCCAGAAGCAGAAGTTTTGAAGCGAACGAGTAACTGCGCTCGACTTACAAACCACAAACCTCAGTGGAAGAAACACCTATGAGTACGCAGAAGAACAAAGTAATGATTAAAGCAAAGCCAGGAACTCGAAGAAAACGAGAGACACCTCAAACCCTCACACAGCCCGAGGCTCATGTACTTACAACGATCTCTAACAGCTCAAATCTCTGCCAACGCTTTCCAATTGCCTGTCCTCGTGAACTCATTTCACAAACAGCGAAGACAATCGCTCATGTTTTTCCTTTCCCCCTCGACTTCTCTTTGTTGGAGGGACCCTGCTGAAATGAGATTACTGTGGTTGGTGTTGGTGGATTTTGCCTACAGGGGCCAGGGTTTGTGAGAGAAGAAGATACGAGGAGAAAGACGGAGATGCCGAGGGACGGCGAGCACAATCGCTTCCCTGCACCGTGTAGCACCGATTGGACACGGCCCTTTGTAAGTGGGCCGAAATGACGACTCGTAGAGAATCCAGTATTATTACACTTTTACAATCAAGCAGCCCGACTCGCCGCAAATGGCTTCGACACAACATCAAGATGTCTTCATTTGCCTCCAGTCCCTGAAACCAATCCAGAAACACTCCATAGCACCTTCATAAATAAGCAAAAGCACAAATAACACAGATAACATGAATTATTCAATGTTCTACCGGCGATACAGAGAGGCAACCTAACAGACTTTGACAGAGGACTCAAGATACACAAGTGGGTGGGGGAAAAGTAATAAAGATTCAAATAACCTTGCTTAGGCTACAATCAGCTCAGCTAAGCCATAAGATGTTGTGTTTTTTACCGACTACTGACACGTACTGTATGAGACTTTAAATTAGTGCTGTGCAGCACCCTGAATTTTTAACAGGCTGTATGCGTGTAGTGCGGCAGGCCGCACATCGATCCAATAAGGCCACACTAGTCTCCCTCAGCACTTTTAAATCACTTAGTGTTGCTCCGTCCTATTATGTCTCCTATATGTGCTATTCATAAAGGATGTATCAAAGAAGTATGATGCAAACTCCGCGTTGGATTGGTAGCCTCCCGGAGGTGCTCACGTTATGATCTACAGCCTGGTTACTAAAGGCAACCTCTTGGCTTTCAGGCTTAAAACGCCCGGACGCAATGATGTAATGAGGGTGACGCAGAGATAGATGGTCAAGCTAAATGGATCTTGTCTTAAAATCAAATGAGCTCATGTCTGAATGATGGGGTGGTCTCCTCCTCGGTGGTTATCAAGAGTGTGGCTCATCTGGAAGTAAAAGCACAGACACAGGCTATCATTCTACCTTCAGGATTTATTGAATGTGAGCAATTACTGTTGAGCTAAGAAAGCAAAAATTAATTGATTGCCTTTTGATAGTTTGGATAACCTTCCAGCTTAAAACATACAGACACACTCACATACACCATTGTCCTGTTTTTTTTTGCAGGCGATACTGGATACTTTAAAAGTTTGAACATACATTTTGTATGTCGGATACACATTGAAACATACAATATATGTTTACAAACAGGCAGCTTTAGAAATGTAAAATTGTTATGAATCCTTTTACATTTATATTAGAAATATATTTGTATGATCATATTTTTGTAATGTAATCCACTGAAGGAGAGTGTAGTAGAGTCTGAACCCAAGTGCAGTTTTATTGACAAATGTGTGATACAAACAGTGACTTGACTTGAGCAAGCAAATATTTATATATAAAAGATATATATGAATACCGTAAAAAAAAAAAAAAAAAAAAAAAAATAATAATAATAATATACTGTACAGGCTATACAACAGTTCTTTCTGGTCCTCAAATCTGACTGGCTGATAAGACTCCAACAGCCGTTTCTCCATTTGTAATCGTATCACTCCACTTGCGGTACTTCTTACGGCGAGTGTCATGGTGATGTCCAAATCCAGTGTCATTTTATAAATAGTACTGTTTCTGTGTCATGGAATGTAGTTTTAAGGGGTTTTCAGGCAAGAATGTACTTGTTTATAGTTTAAATATGCAATTTGTCAATAAAGATAACGTCTATTTGAAAATTTCAACGCGAGCGAGCTCCAGATCGTCAGCAGCCGTTCAGCACTCATGGACCCGCCTAAGAGTGCCTCACCTCGGCCAGATCTCCGGGAATTTACAGCTACCTCTGATATCTCTGTTGTAGTTAAACATGAGATATAATTCATTTTTTGGGTAAATCTAATGGGGAGTCTTTGGTCTCACTAATCTATTATTTTTTCTAGAGAAGATAGTTTAGGAAAAATCTCATGTTTATGTAAATTCAATGCTGTATATCAGAGCGCTGCCCTTTGTACTTTTGACTGAATTGCCTAGCAACTTTTTTTGATGGCTGTTGTTGTTTATTAAATATTGTTATTCAATAAATAATATTTTATATAAATAACATTTTATATAAACAATATTTTGTATAGTGTTTAGTATAGAGAAACAGTGCATGTTCGTGATGGTGATTTTAGTTACATTGTTCCGCCATTAGATGGAGACAAGAGACTGTTTTTATGAGTGATTCAGCTGTAGAGACTTTTACTTTGAAAAACAAAGGCTAAAAATGGAAGTTATTTTTAGTTTCAGCCCCGCCCCCTGATAAACATAGAATTTGCATAATCAGGTGCATCTCAATAAATTAGAATGTTATGGAAAAGTTAATTTATTTCAGCAATTCAACTCAAATTGTGAAACTCATGTATTAAATGAATTCAATGCACACAGACTGAAGTAGTTTAAGTCTTTGGTTCTTTTAATTGTGATGATTTTGGCTCACATTTAACAAAAACCCACCAATTCACTATTTCAACAAATTAGAATACTTCATAAGACCAATCAAAAAATAAATAAATAAATAAATAAAAACATTCTTAGTGATTTGTTGACCTTCTGGAAAGTATGTTCATTTACTGTATATGTACTCAATACTTGGAAGGAGCTCCTTTTGCTTTAATTACTGCCTGGTCATTTAACAAACTTTTGGTGCTTTTAGCAGTGTGGGCAGGTGCCAAATCCTGCTGGGAAATGAAATCAGCATCTTTAAAAATCTGGTCAGCAGAAGGAAGCATGAAGTGCTCCAAAATTCCTTGGTAAACGGGTGCAGTGACTTTGGTTTTCAAAAAACACAATGGACCAACACCAGCAGATGACATTGCACCCCAAATCATCACAGACTGTGGAAACTTAACACTGGACTTCAAGCAACTTGGGCTATGAGCTTCTCCACCCTTCCTCCAGACTCTAGGACCTTGGTTTCCAAATGAAATACAAAACTTGCTCTCATCTGAAAAGAGGACTTTGGACCACTGGGCAACAATCCAGTTCTTCTTCTCCTTAGCCCAGGTAAGACGCCTCTGATGTTATCTGTGGTTCAGGAGCGGCTTAACAAGAGGAATACGACAACTGTAGCCAAATTCCTTGACATGTCTGTAGGTGGTGGCTCTTGACCCCAGCCTCAGTCCATTCCTTGTGAAGTTCACCCAGATTCTTGAATCGATTTTGCTTGACAATCCTCATAAGGCTGCGGTTCTCTCGGTTGGTTGTGTCAACTTTCTGTTAACATGCTTGGATACAGCACTCTGTGAACAGCCAGCTTTTTTGGCAATGGATGTTTGTGGCTTACCCTCCTTGTGAAGGGTGTCAATGATTGTCTTTTGGACAACTGTCAAATCAGCAGTCTTCACCATGATTGTGTAGCCTAGTGAACCAAACTCCGAGACCATTTTGAAGGCTCAGGAAACCTTTGCAGGTGTTTTGAGTTGATTAGCTGATTGGCATGTCACCATATTTTAATTTGTTGAGATAGTGAATTGATGGGTTTTTGTTAAATGTGAGCCAAAATCATCACAATTAAAAGAACCAAAAACTTTAACTACTTCAGTCTGTGTGCATTGAATTTATTTAATACATGAGTTTCACAATTTGAGTTGAATTACTGAAATAAATGAACTTTTCCACTAGATTGTAATTTATTGAGATGCACCTGTACATTGATATTAAAATGAAAACGAAATAAGAGACAATAAAACTAAAATAAAATATACATTTTAATTTGGATTGTATCACTATTATTGCGTGATCATTAATGAAAAGCTTTGTATGAACTGAATTTGGATTTTCTTTTTCAAGTTTGCTTTTCATTTTAAGATTGGCAGCTTTGCCTTGAGATTGCAGTGCAAATGAAATGTCAAATCACCAACTGCATTTCATTTTTCAATTTGTCTGGGAAAATGCATTGTCACGGTGAAAATGAAAATGAAATCATTTAAAAGGGTGGTTGACTGTTTTTTTTTTTTTTTTTTTTTTTTCTAGAATTGATTGTGTTTATGGGGTGCAGTCAAACATGTGTTCATGCTTAGTTTTTTTTTAAAAACGCATTATTTTTCACGTAATTTACTTTAATTCTACACTGCTCTGTCCCTTCTCTGATAAACGCCCCGATTATTTCCTAGTTTTATGAAGCCCCTACCTCAGAAATACACGATGGGCTCAGATAGGTTAGCTGGCCCAGTGTTTTGTGATTGGCTAAACCACCTCTAGTGTGCGTCTAAATGTCCCGCCCCTCACTTCAGCGGCATGTGGTCCGGTTGTATTGTAAACAATGACGTCGTCAATATTGCTTATCAATTTGAGCCCGATTGAGACCTAGAGAATATTAGTGAAGAGGATTGCGCAGAACCTGTGCAAGCACAGCTCTTAATGGTATGTTTTTTGTTTGTTTGTTTGTTTCTTCTTACTTTTAGATATACTGTTATTCGTAAGTGCTGCTGCTTCTGTTAGCTTTTTATATACGGTTTTATCCTGATTAAAGCTTTAATACAGCACAGCAACTGCGCGCACTAGAGCTGAAGATCTTTGCCCGAATCCGATGGGTTCAGGCTTAATTTATATAATTTTACACGGGCTTGGGCTTGCACTTGCACTCCGGCTTACGCGGTAAATGAGCAGTCATGTGATGCGTTTCGATTAGTGCAAGAAAGATGCAAATATGGATGCTGAAGAGGTGAAACGGAGGCTTGCCTCTGGCGATTACGTTTTGGTTGCACCAGCAACTAAAGCAAAGTCTGAGGTGTGGAAAAGAAGAGCTGTGTGCATGCACACATTTGAATAATGTTGGGCTGTTAACGGATTCAGGCTTTTAAAAAGCTGTCAATCAAAATGTACTTGTCAGGCTCGGGCCGAATTCTGTCGGCCTAACTTTTAAGGCCCGATTACAGCTCTAGCGCGCACCATGTATAACGCTTCTCATTGCTATGTGAAAATAAGTATATAATTGGAACAGTTTGTTGGAGCTGATCTGACGATCTGAATGAGAGAGAGAGAGAGAGAGAGAGAGATGCAGAGCGTGTGCAGAGCAGGGTGACGCAAGGAACAGTATTAAGAACCGCTGCTTTAACATATGAATTTGAAACTTGTGAATCCATTAGAATGGTTAGAAGATAGAATCACGATACATATATTAATAGATTTTTACATGCACCCCTAGTTTTCTCTTCCTCTTCAATAAAGCAGCACAACATGGCCTCACCCCCTTCATTACATGTTCCAGAGGGCGGGGTTTATCTGGGTTTGTGATGTAACGGACCCGGGAAGTAACTCGTTGTAGTCCCTACGAGCCGTTTTTGGAGGCATTAAACTGACAGAATTTTAAAAGACGCTATCTCCGTTTGCATTGAACTTTCAGCACCGCAACTTTGCAGATATTGTTTATGCTCGAAACGCAACATTACACACTAACTAACGTTAAAAAAGTGAAATCGCAATCAACCACCCCTTTAAATGCAAAGTTGACTGGAAGGAAGAAATTGGGTAGGAAATGGTGCACAAGCAACAGGGATGACTGCAAGCTTGAGAATACTGTCAAGCAATGCCGATTCAAACACTTGGGAGAGCTTCACAAGGAGTGGACTGAAGCTGGAGTCAGTGCATCAGGAGTCACCGCGCTCAGACGTCTTCAGAAAAAGGGCAGCCAAGCCACTTCTGAAACAGAAAAAACGCCAGAAGCATCTTACCTGGGTTAAGGAGAAAAATAACTGGACTGTTGCTCAGTGGTCCAAAGTCCTCTTTTCAGATAAAAGTCAATTTTGCATTTCATTTGGAAATCAAGGCCTGGAGTCTGGAGGAAGACTGGAGAGGCACAGAATCCAAGCTGATTGAAGTCCAGTGTGAAGTTTCCGAAGTCAGTGATGATTTGGGGTACCGTGACATCTGCTGGTGATGGTCCATTGTGTTTTATCAAGTCCAAAGTCAATGCAGCCATCTACCAGGAGATTTTGGAGCACTTTATGCTTCCATCTGCTGACAAGGTTTATGAAAACGCTGATTTCTTTTTCCAGCAGGACTTTAGCACCTGCCCACAGTGCCAAAACCACTTCTAAGTGGTTTGCTGACCATGATATTATTGTGCTTGATTGGCCAGCCAACACGCCTGACCTGAACTCCATATGGAATCTATGGGATATTTTCAAGAGAAAGATGAGAAACAGTCGATCCAACAATACAGACGAGCTGAAGGCTCAGTAGTGCCTCAGCAGTGCCACAGGCTGATCGCTTCCATGCCACACCTCACTGATGATGGAGTTTGTGCTAAAGGAGCCCCAACCAAGTATTGAGTGCATAAATGAACATACTTTAAAGAACTTGAACTTTTTCTGTTTTGCAAATGCTCTTTTTGATTGATCTTAGGAAATATTGAAATATTTTGAGATACTGCATTTTTGACTTTCATGAGCTCAAAATTAAAACAATAAATAAATAATACCAAAAAAAAAGTACTTTTTCACGATATTCAAATTTTTAGAGATGCACCTGTATATTGAATAAAATCATAAGACCGGGGGAAACATTACTAGTATTCGCATAACTCTCAGTATCTTTTAAGAAATGTAAAATGACTGTCTTGCTGCGTCCAACCTCAGCAGCGATTGCGCGTTGCATGCACTCTTGCTTGTGCAGCTCAACAGTCCTGCCACGTTCAAAGACAGAAAGATTTTTTGCCTTTGCCATCAGGAGATCATGATAGTGTGACTGCCTGAAAGACAATGACACGATAGCCATATTTCTGCACAGATTTTAACTTTTTAAGGCTATGGTCTTAAACTTTTGATCAGCTGATGAACAGCCTGTTTGAGTTTAAATGCAGTTTTCAATACATTTCCTATTCTCTATTTTTAGTCTCTTGCTCCTGTTTCTTCTTTTGGCATTTTGAAGCTGTACTTACAATCTGGTTACGATCCACCAGCGTGAAATGTGAATACTTGTAATGTTTCCACTGGTCTTAAGATTTTGTTCAGGAGTGTGTGTATTATATAATATATATAGATAGATAGATATATAGATAGTGACGGGAGGAGCCAACGACGGACACAGTGGGCTTTTATTAAACAAAAACAATAAAATAAAGTGTCCAAGGGGAAAAAGTGTCCAAAAGAAACTAGGGGGTCTGGTGTCCTCGTCGTGCTGTGAGGCTTGTGAAGGAAGGCAGTGTTCTGAAAGGGAGGGTCCAGGTAAGCCACGGAGTCCGGCGGGGCTCGTACTTGGCATTTAAACAGCGGCGGTGATGAGGCTTCATTCAGTTCAGCTGTGCCTCATCACACACCGCCAGCCCTCGCTGTTTCCACGCCCCTCCTCTCTCACGCCGGGAGTCTGGTGAAGGGCGGCAAATAAGGGACGGAGTGGTGATGACAATAAAAGGGGGAGGGCAACCGACTCGTCACATTATATATATATATACATTTAAGAAGATACTCCTAATTTCTGGACTCCTGTCCATAGAATCTGTATCTTCCATTCCAACCTCTCCACTACCATGGGCAAGACCAAAGAGCTGTCAAAGGACATCAGGGACAAGATTGTAGACCTGCACAAGGCTGGAATGGGCTACAAGGCCATCAGCAAGAAGCTTGGTAAGAAGGAGACAACTGTTGGTGTGATTATTCGGAAATGGAAGAAATGCAAAACAACCATCAATCGGCCTCGGTCTGGAGCTCCGTGCAAGATCTTGCCTCATGGGGTAAGGATGATCATGAGAAAGGTGAGGGATCAGCCCAGAACTACACAGAAGGAGCTTGTTAATGATCTCAAGGCAGTTGGGACCACAATCACCAAGCAAAACTTTGGTAATACACTACGCCACAATGGATTGAAATCCTGCCCCTCTGCTCAAGAAGTCACATGTACAGGCCCGTATGAGGTTTGCCAGTGAACATCTAAATGATTCAGAGAAGGCTTGGGAGAATGTGCTGTGGTCAGATGAGACCAAAATTGAGCTCTTTGGCATCAACTCAACTCGTCGTGTTTGGCGGAAGAGAAAGGTGCTGACTATCACCTCAAGAACACTATCCCTATAGTCCAGAACGGAGGTGGAAACATTATGCTTTGGGGCTGTTTTTTTGCTAAGGGCACAGGATGACTTTACCACATTGAGTTGCATAGGAACAGGGCCATGTACTGAGAACCTCAACCAGAACACTGAAGATGGGTCATGGATGGGTCTTCCAGCATGACAGTGACCGAAACATACCGCTAAGGCAACAAAGGAGTTGCTCAGGAAGAAGCACATGAAGGTAATGGAGTGGCCTAGCCAGTCTCCAGACCTTAATCCTATAGAAAATCTGTGGAGGAAGCTGAAACTTTTAGCTTCCAAGAGACCGCTAAGAAACTTTAATGATTTAGAGAGGATCTGTAAAGAGGAGTGGACAAAAATCCTTCCTGAGATGTGTGCAAACCTGGTGACCAGCTACTAGAAACCTCTGTGTTTCCTAAAAAAGGGTTTCTGCACCAAGTACTAAGTCATGTTTTGCTTATGGATAAAATACTTTTTACTTAATAAAATTTATTTATTTTTTTTTTACATTTTGTATGCTGTTTTTTTTTTTTATTTCTGGATTTTTTGTTTGATATTCTGTCTCTATCAGTTGAAATAAACCAACCATATAAATGATAGACCATATAGATGATATATATATATATATATATATATCATCATATGTCTTGAATTCTATATTTAATGAACCTAAACGTATGTGTAAATATTTATGTTTCTAAATGTCTGGAAAAAAAAATCTAAATTTTTAACAATTTTCTAAATTTGTTAAAATATACAATATGTGCTTATGTCTATGAAAACAAGACTGTGCATGTACCACACTTTACATACAAATATCTCTGCTTCGTAATGAGATCATCCTCCCCAATCTTCATCTCTCTCTCCATGATTTCTTGTCTCTCTATTGTCCTTTCATGGCAAGAATCTGTAAATTGTTTCAACTTTTTTGATAATTGCAGTTTAAAGTCAGACTGTCGTGCCTGTGTGTTCCTTCTATGTGCTAACTAGCTGCACGGATGCTGTTTTCTCAGAGTGCTGGCCATCCCAGCTTAGACAGGGGCACAACTAATTATGGTGACATTGTTTGACCATTTGCCATTTTTATTACACTGCTGTTGATTTTTCTGTCACGTTTAGCTACTTGTTGTCTTGCGATGTCAGGGTGAGTTTGTTCCTCTCCTCAAAGTAATCTGTTGATTGTTACCCTTGTCATTTTTCAGGCAGCAATTGCTGAGGTCTGCATGTGGCATTCATGTGTGTTTCCATAGCTTTCATGTGAAGCTCTCCATTAAAATGTCTTAAAGAAAAACAATAGATGAATGGCATAATATTACAAACAAAATAAAGAGATAATGCATACAACTATCTTTAACTTAACTTTTTAAAGGTCAGTCAGACATTTTTTAAATAGTGAATAAGTAATATCCTGAAAGTTGTGTAAAATGTTGTCTTCATTGTTTTAAAGTTCGATAAAGGTTTTTATTTATTTATTTATTTTAACACTTCAACATTAGCCTTAATGAAAGCCGATTGAAGTGACAGTTAGTACAGTATTTACGATTGCAGTGATCCCACTGGTGTCAATTACTGACCAAAGGCAAAAGTTAAGAAAATCTCAAAACAAAAGAGGCCAATTACAGTTTATCACAAATATTTCAGCCAATTTGCATTAGAAGGGAGATTGGTGGAATATGACCCCAGAGAGAGAGAAAGAGAGAAAAAGAGAAGGCAATCATAGCAAACATGCAAAATAACAAGAAAGTAAATATTAAGAAGAAAGTGAACAATGTTGGATGCCTGGCTTAATTAGTTGCACATGGAGCATATAAATGCATGTTTATATAAGACATTATAAGGAGAATGTTGCTGAATGAGTTGATTAGTTCACCCTCATACAAGTCTTATTTTCATATCAAGTTGTTACAATGATAAATGGTTAAAATTAGATCATTGTTTGTATGTTTCAGAATTATAATCTTATACCAAATACTGTAAAGCCACATGAAGAAAAAATGTTCAAAACAGTACCAGTAAACAGTATTCGTTTTAATTTTACTTCTCTATAGGTACTTTTATTTTTCATTGACTTGGGAAATTGTAGCAGTGATGGTGATCTAACAACAGTTATTAGATGAATGTGACTGGGTATGTTTATGGTAACCCAAGGAATAACTGAAAGAAATGTGGATCATAAATTCATTATCTCTGTCACTTGCTTGCTGGAAAAGAGAAGATAAGTATCCTCATCTGAACAGATACTTACATGATCTGTCAAACAACTGAAAAGAGATAGAAAAAAAGGCATGACTGAATGACCATTAAGAAAATCAGTTGTAATCTGAAAATTAAAATATATAGACATTTTAGAAAGCATATCACATACCTGTTGAAAGAGTGTTGACAGTCTGTGTAGTTGGATGGTTGAGCTTCAGAAAATTAATAAGGCAGCTTTTTTTGAATGTTTAGCAACCACACTTTTTAGACTGCATATGGTCTTCTGTGATTTCTAAAAAAAAAAAAAAAAAAAATATTCAAAAAAAGCAACTGTATAGTTACATAAGTTAAGCATATATCTTATCTCATTTAGTGTGAAATATATTATTTGATTTTTCAAATAGGCATTGGACAAGCTTATAAAAAGTTTACCTGCAATACAAATATTATCGAAACCTTCATATTGGCACCATAAAAAGAAAATTTACCTTCATTTCATACAACTCAAATTCCTGAAATGTTGGGATGTTTTTTTTTTTTTTTTAAATTGAATAAAATGAAAACAAAAAGAATTTCAAATCACATGAGCCACTATTTTATTCACAATAGAACCTAGATAAAATAACAAATGTTTAAATCTACCTGGTCTCATGGCATTTACGTACCTGGGTGCACTTTTTAGAATTACATGAAATACGTACCAATAAGTACATATCACTGCAGTTTCCAAAATAAATGAACACTTTCACACAAATTTACAGAGTTGCGATTAATAAAGCGTAATTTTCGCACAATTACTTGAAGAATATCATGCTATGACTTCAAAACAATATTAATATGCTGGGAGATTTGAAAACTGATGCTTTTGAACATTAACATCGCACACATCCAGCTTCATATCTATGGGTTTTCATTGATGATTAGTTTGTTCGGTAGTTCACAGAGTACGGAGACGGACTTAGGAGAGGAGAAGCACCGGTTTGAATCCCGTATAATTACGGTTCGACAAATCAGTTAAAATCTGCATAAAAGGCACAGTTGCCTCAGCTGATACATTTTTATATCAGTTTTGCATTTGTTAACACTATCGGGTAGGTTTAGGCTTGGATTTGGTGTAGGGCATATTTCCAACAGGATAGAGCATTAACCTTTAGTGACAGTCCTTGGATATTTGAATTCTGAACCGCTGCAATACGTATCTGAAGCAACGTAATAAAAAAACAGCAATACGTACCAATATCTACGTAATAAAAACGTGCCAGGGTTCACATATTGAACCTGTGTTTTAGCGCCACTCAGTGGACATTTCTATTTGAAACTGCAGCGAAACGTGCAGCAAGGTACGTAAAACAGTGTCGCACAAAAAGTGTGCAGAGGTACGTATTTTTATGAGACCAGGTTGGTTTAAAATGAGAAATTTGACAATTTTATGCAAAAAATTAGCTCATTTCAAATTTGATGCCTGCTACAGGTCTCAAAATAGTTGGACGGGGGCATGTTTACCATGGTGTAGCATCAGTTTGAAGACTTTTGGGCGTCGAGGTTATGAATTTCTGGAGTTTTGGTTTTGGAATTTGGTCCCATTCTTGCCTGATATAGGTTTCCAGCTGCTGAAGAGTTTGTGGTCGTCTTTGATGTGTTTTTCGTTTAATGATGCATCAAATGTTCTTTATAGATCTGGACTGCAGGCAGGCCAATTCAGCACCTGCACTCTTCTACTACAAAGCAGAGGTGGACAGTAACGAAGTAAATTTACTTGAGTATTGTACTTAAGTACACTTTTTGAGTATCTGTACTTTACTCGAGTATTATTTTTTCTGGAAACTTGCGACTTTAACTTCACTACATTTGAAAGACAAATATCGTACTTTTTACTCAACTACATTTATATCAAGGTCCCCAAGTAGAAAGTCGTTATATGTAGCAGTTTTTACAATGAGTGCATTTTCAGATTCACTGAACCCTTTTTTTTCTGCGAAAATCCGGCCTGCGATCTGCCAGGACCTTCCTGTGTTGCCAAGTTTTACAGTATTTCTAAGCCTGCAGTTTTCCGCCCAGCTGTGAATGGACATTTGGCTGATATTTGTTACGCAAATCTGGAAACCTCGGGATCTTCCCCACTAAACTAATGTAAACGTCTGCGCTCCCGCACAGCTAAAAGCACTCTAAAAAGGCATGTGTTAACTCATTAAAGCCCTTTGAAAAGTTAACCATGTTTTTACTATAGTTTTTACTATATAACTATGCAGTAAAATCACAGTATCCACAAATTTACTATTATCTCACTATAGAAACCTCTAGTTTGTTTTCTTTTCAATGTTTGCTTTGTTTACCTAAAATGAACCATATCATAGACTTCAATATCTCTTTGAAAAAGAACTTTGTAACTTTTAAACAAGTATTAAAATGAGTTCAATGTAGCTGTAGGAGTGTTAGATAAAAATAAAGATGATTATCTTCATTCAGTTGTTCCCTTTTAATATGTTTTGTAACATAAAAGCTCTTAATTCCAAAGATAATACAAGCTAATCAGTGTATTCAGTAGGTTGCATTAGTGGCATATGGTATTGTAAATATACAACAATACGACAATGCATTTACTTTTTACTTTTGATACTTAAGTACTTTTAAAAACATGTACTTCCGTACTTTCACTTAAGTGAAAATTTGTCTTTACAACTTTCACTTGTAGTGGAGTAGTATTTGACCAGTGGTATCTGTACTTTCACTCAAGTAAGGAAACTGTGTACTTTGTCCGCCTCTGCTACAAAGCCATGCTGTTGTAATAGCTGCAGTATGTGGTTTTGCATTGTCCTACTGAAATGCACAAGGCCTTCCCTGAAATAGACATCATCTGGACGTGAGCATATGTTGCTCTAAAACCTTTATATACACATTTCAGCATTCATTGTGCCAAAACATACAATCTGCCCATACCGTATGCACGTATGAACCCCCATACCATCAAAGATGCTGGCTTTTGAACTGAATGCTGATAACATGCTGGAAGTTATTCCTCCTCTTTAGTCTGGAGGACACGGCGTCCGTGATTTCCAACAAGAATGTCAAATTTGGACTCGTCTGACCATAGAACACTTTTCCACTTTGAAACAGTCCATTTTAAATGAGCCTTGGCCCACAGGACATGATGGCGCTTCTGGACCATGTTCACATATGGCTTCCTTTTTGCATGATAGAGCTTTAGTTGGCATCTGCAGATGGCACGGCGGATTGTTTTTACCCACAGTGGTTTTTGGAAGTATTCCTGGGCCCATTTAGTAATGTCAATGACAGAATCACGCCGACGAGTGATGCAGTGTCGTCTGAGGGCCCGAAGACCACAGGCATTCAACAAAGGTCTTTGGCCTTGTCCCTACGAGATTTCTCCAGTTTCTTTGAATCTTTTGATGATGTTATGCACTGTAGATGATGAGATTTGCAAATCCTTTGCAATTTGATGTTGAGGAACGTTGTTTTTAAAGTATTCCACAATATTTTTATGCACTCTTTCACAGATTGGAGAGTCTCTGCCCATCTTTACTTCTGAGAGACTCTGCCTCTCTAAGACATCCCTTTTATAGCTAATCATGTTACATACCTGATGTCAAAACTTAATTAATCGCTAGATGTTGTCCCAGTTCAATCTTTTCAAATGTATTGCTTTTTCGGCCCTTTGTTGCCCCCGTGCAAACTTTTTTGAGACCTGTAGCAGGCATCACATTTGAAATGAGCTCATTTAGTGGATAAAGTTTAAAATTTATCCGTTTAAACATTTGTCATGTTTTCTATGTTCTATTGTGAATAAAATATTGGCTCATGTGATTTGAAAGTTTTCAGTTTTATTCAAATTTTAAAAAAAACGTCCCAACATTTCCGGAATTTGGGTTGTAAATAGAGCTGTCAAAAGGACAATAACTGACTAAATTTGATCTGCTAAATTTAAAACTATTGACTCAAATGCCCCACCGTATCGAGTTCATGCTGTGTTTTTCCATTCATCTTGTCACTTCTCTTAGAACGTTGCCAGAGGCAAGGATGACATGGTCCACCCTTGCTCACAGATGGGTAATTGTAAGTGGAGGAACTATGGAATGATGGTTAGAAATCAATAACACTAAAAGACTTGTTCAGGCGAGGGATGCGAGATGATACCATGATACCAAAAAGAAAGGGAAAAAAAAAGTGTTTTCAAGAGCGCTCTTGAGACATTCTTCTGCTTCAGCTCCTTCAGTGATGAGAAAGCAGGATGTCACTGACCCAGACTCGCCCAGCCTCCTCCAGAGGAGCACATTGTATTTTATGCATTCGGCTCAGCGTGACAATATTTCCACCGTAATATGAGACCATTAAACCAAAATGCTGCTTTTTGAGCGTGCCCTCGCACAACATTACCATTTAAATACAGTATCTTTTATAATTCTTGGTTCAAAGGGAAATGTTACAGTCTTGTTTGACATCTAGCACACAGGCCGTTCACTCACCCATTTCTGCCTGCATATAGCCATGTGTCTGCTGCCCTCAGTAACATCCGCTTTCTTCACAGGCACATTAGAATGGATGTGTTTTCACTAATGGCCCGCTCTACACCTCGCCCCCACAATGTGGAGAAATGCATAAAAGCTACACCAATTCAACTTACATATTGATGCCAACTGTGGGCCACATGCTTTTCCCTTTCATCCACCCCCTTCCATCAACTCTCTCTACAATGAAAAGTGCCATCCAGTTAGAATGGCAATTAGGAAAGGAAAAGGTACATGTGCATTTGTTCTGAGAGGAATTTGATTAAACAGTGTTGGGTGCCTGGGATTAATGTACTGTTCTTATGGTATTATTATATTACATTGTTCTACAGCTCAATGTGTGTGTATGTGGGAAAAAATAGAAACACAACAAAGGAACAAAGCTGCCCAGGGGAGTTGGCACTGATGTTTTAAACTTTTACACAAGCTGCGCCTGCAATAAAGGTGAAATCTAATAAAAGGTGTACATGATGAAGTGATGTAAACTGCATGTACTTTTGTAAGTTGTTGCACTTTTTAGAACTCTTCACCAACACTGAAGCACTGCATTTTAAAAGGCTGCACTATTTGCTACTTGATTTGCAAATTTAACTGGGTGATACTTTTAGTTTAATTGTGAAGCTGCTAGAGTGGCAGCAGTGTGGTGAATTATAAAGGTTTTGAAAATGTCGGATGGAACATTCAACAACTTTTTATCTTGCAAGTCAACATGCAGAAAGGCATTTTGTAGTCAAGTGACTAGAAAACTAGAAAAATAAAGAAAAAAAACTGAAAATGTATTTGTTTATACTTGATAGTTACACCACCTGACATTTATTGAAATAAATACAAACACACACACACACACACACACACACACACACACACATATATGTGCGTGTGTGTGTGTGTGTGTGTGTGTGTGTGTGTGTGTGAGTGTGTGTGAGTGAGTGTTGAAAATCTTTATCTTATATATCTTATGTACATTTAAATATATTATGTGTTGAAAATATTTCTAAAAATATATGCACACCTCATGACTCTACATATTACTTTTCTGTGAAGCATGACATTCAGGGTTTTTTCTGCAATTGCAACTTTAGGAGCTCCATGCAAAATCTATGATCTAGATTTTTAAAAGATTGGCTCAGCTCATTATTGACCCTTACACATACAAAATATTTTAGTCAAACATTTACAGAATATAGCGATTTGCATGTGTTTCTACATGATTGTGATACCTTACATCAACTTGTGAAAGCGACACAGTATCAGAGTGACGTTCCTTTATCCTTTGCATTACTCTTGGCAAAATAAGGACTGTCATGTACTCAGGGCAATGTCATAAGTACTGAACCAAGGCTTAGATGACATGCCCATTATTGTTGTTGGCAATACGTATTTATATAAAGCCTTTAGTGTCTTTTTGCACCAGGGGTGAAAATTAATGAAAGCCTCACTTTGCGAATCAGGGCAGAAACAAATTTACACTCAGCAAAGTTCAATTTGTTGCACGACAAAAGAGGTTGCTGTGGTAAACCATTATCATAGATTATTATGCAGAATGTATCTTCCAGGGGTTTATGATCCATGCAAATGGAGGCATCAGCATATCGTTGCATATTTCTGTGCCTAATGGATGCCTACACATCTATGCGATAATAATGATTATAATGCAAAAATTTCCCCCTCCCTCTCAGCTAAGCCAACCTTTGGCACCTTGAATATTAACCCAGTGTGAGTCAGATCGGGCAGGCCTAGAAGCAGAGAGAGATCGCTGTGTGTGTGTGTGCGTGTGTGTGTGTGTGTGTGTGTGTGTGTTTAAAGAGAGAGAGGTCAGGGATAGCTGTAAAAGCGGGGGATAGGGGTGCAAATGGTGGCCCAGTATTTGCCTGTGGTGATATTTTACGAGTGAGAGGAGGATCACACGCACAACAAATGCTAGTGAACTGCTGGTGAACTATACACATCTGATAAATCATAGAAGAGTTATGCATAGAGCAAGGTTATTAACAGAAAGAGAGAACAAGATGCTAAAGTTATATTATAAATAACTTCATATCCTGTCTTTAACCATCTCAGCTCATCATATGTGTCAGTGATAATCTAAAATTAAAAACATAGTGTAGTATGAAAAGGTTAAGTCACTCCTCCCAGACTTTGTGATTAGTTTTGTTTCTTCTTACTGAACAAACATGCATTCTTCAGAAAGGTTAGTTGCACTGTCTTGAAATACATCAATAAATATGTTTTATGGCTATATTTCAGTGGTCTTTTACATATCATCTATTTTTATATATGTATATATATATTTTTTTTTTTTTTTTACAAGATGCAAATATTGTTTTCATACTGCTTCAAGCTGTCAGTAGTGACTGACAGATGAGGGCTGAACAATTGCACTCAGTTTAATTAAAACTCTAATTCAACTTCAAATAAAAGTCAAACAGACATACAATGAATTGCTATTTTTGAAGTGAGTAAGCTGGCAACCAGTGTGTATTCCCGTATATGAACAGTTGTGTTGCAGGTATTGACAGCCATGTGTACGTTCAAATTGCAAGTGTGAATATTGCCAATATTGTCAGTTACTTTGTCAATTTCTTTACTTTGCCAATGGACTCTACCAACTCTGCCATTGGCTGCCTCTTAGCAGTATACCGTAGACTACAGTTGTGTTTCATTCCTGAATGAATCAGTGTTTTTAAACAAACCTCTGGAGTGATGATTCAGTAAGTCGCTAATAAAGTCTCATTTCTAAACAAATCAGTTTTTTTGAATGAATCACTCAAGTGAATAATTCAGTGATTCAATCATAAAGTCACTTGTTTTGCTCCTGAAAGAACCAGTGTTTTTGGTTTTATTTCGTTTTTGAATGCAGCGATTAAGCGATCCAATCATAAGGTTGCTTGTTTCATTCCTGAATGTATCAGTGTTTTTGAACAGATCATTAGAGTGAATGATTCAGTGATTCAATAATAGTCACATTTCATGAATCAGTTTTTTTAATGCTTAAGTGATTGAATCAGTGATTCAGCCCATTGATATTTGTAAACAACTTGCTTGAGTGAATGATTCAGTCATTAAGTAACTTGTTTTGTTCAATGAAACAGTTGCGAGAATACTGACTCACTCACTAGCACAAATGCACAGACAATTGTTTTAATATAATATAATATAATATAATATAATATAATATAATATAATATAATATAATATAATATAATATAATATAATATAATATAATATAATATAATATAATATTTAGTATGGACGATTGAAATCGCATTTAAAATGTCTGTATGCCACTGCATGCAAGGCAATCATCCTCTTTTAACTATGAGTTCAAATCCTTTTTGGGCCACTGTATAAACTGACATGAGGAGGCTGATTTTTATTATTGTTGTTATGAATGTATTGATGATACTATAAAATAACATATGGTCAATGTTTGTCTCAAAGCTTTCTGATAACAGACTCAGAGCTACCTGCTGTAAAAGTGTATCAGCAGAGCAGAGGGTGGGGGCAATGGAAGTTATTTCTCCCCCTGTATGAGCACAGAAACATATCAGTCATTTAAATGAATGATCTCCCTCACGGTGCACAGACAGGCAGGACCCAGCGGGAGACCCTAATGTGCCTGATTGAAAATGAACAGAGCAGGAAGCTCGCTACAGTGCAGAATCATAATACAATTAGCCAGGGAAGATTGCCACATTAGTCTTCCTGCCGTCATAGAGCCCTCTTTGTTTTCTCTCACTCTTCCTGCTTTATTGTTCAGATACAAGAGTCATTATTGCAGTTGGACAAGAGAAAAAAATAAAATGGAAACGGACAGTGAGAGCGCACAGGTTTCACCGAAGGAGAGTGTTCAGAATGACGTATGCATATGTGTGCGCATGAAGATGTGGCTGTGTGCCTCCGAGTTATTTGTCATTTCAATATTTCTTTGTGCCTCAAATGTTTGTCTGGAAGCCAGTTTCATTATTAATGAGATCAAATTTGACTTGTGAAACACACCAAAGCGATAGCAGGAGTCTTTGAGGAGTTTTGAATCTTGCTTCTTCCTCTGAGACTGAGACATAAAAGATAGACTGCTGATAATCATTATTCAACCTGCTGGCACAAGCAATAAAATTTGTTTCTCTCTTTACATTTTTTCCCCCATTCATCCCTTCATTTTTTTTTTTTTTCTTTTCACTATGAGATTTCAGTCCTTATCGGTTCAGGGGTTTTGGCTGCGAGCCAAGTATGGGAATCTTATTAACTCTGCTTCCACTGTCTGGTTATCATGGAGAAAAATCTGAATTCTCTTTGTCATTGAATGACACATGTTGAATTGTCCTAAGTAAAGGAAACGATAAAAAAAAAAAAAAAAAGAAAAAAAAAATGATGGCAGTAAAGTACTTCAGGGTTTTGATGTTTTCAGAGCTGTTTTTGAATTAGACCTTTTTCAAGCAAGACACTTTACAGTGGTGCAAGTGCAATGTGTTATAGTGCATATAACATGATGGAGCTAAAAATGTTGCTTTAATCAATAACTGATGTGACTGAATACTAATGGTAAGTTTACTTCAAAGCTGCACTTTTTGTAATGTTTTCAAACCTTTACACAAGCGTGCTAAGAATGAAACTTGTAGGAGAGAAAGAGCAGTATAGAGTAGCATCCTCCCATGCACAAACCACCCACAACTCCTCTGCAGCTCCCCCTTTTGGTTTATAAGCGAGTCTGGTGTTTGATAACTACTCACTGTCCGGCCTCTGCGATGACTGCAGTAGTTTTTTTTACTTAATTAAGTATTTTTTTTTTTTTTTTACTGCAGTAGTTCAACATCTCTGCAAGATACACTTGTCACTGCCCACAAAAGTTTATGCACCAAAAAATAAATTATATATATATATTTTTTTTTTTTTTTCTAAACGTTCAAATATATTCTCCAATATTTGAGTGCAATCTCCTACTTTATTTTCAAGCAGCTCCATCTGATGAATTGCCACCACAATGTGATAAAATAAGTGTTGTGTATATCACATACTGCAGCAGTATATAAACATAATCATACACACATTTTATGTACTATTTGTGACTGAATTAATAAATCATGATAATGACAGATATCAAGAAGCACAACTGCAACAATACAATACATTTATATAAATGTATATATGAAGGTTACTTTGTTATGCCAATAGGTGGCCACAAGTGACAGTCATTCATTAAATTCATTCAACTGATTCTTTCAAAAGCACTGATACCAGAAATCTCTGGAAGTGGAGATACTACATATCATGGCACCTTTTTGGTAAAAGGAAGGAAAAATAAATGTAGAAATTAAACTTAGGAGTGAGTCATTGAATCACACACTAAAGTGATTTATTTAGTCACTGATTTGTTCAGACACAAAACATTACTACTGTGTGTTGCTCTGAGATGCACAAAGGTGTAAACATGGTGTAAAGATGCATATTTACCAGTGTTCAGCAGTTTCCTCATGCAGATTTCACATGGGGTTCAGTTGGTATTTATATGTACATTTATGCATTTAGCAGATGATTTATCCAAAGTGATTTAAACAAATGGAAAAAAAAGCAATTCAAATTTCAAAAGACCAAATAGAGTAGTAATATATAAAGCAAAGTTTACTAGACACTTAGAATAGAAAGCAGTCTAGAGAAGAGAATATAGTTGTTGTTTCTTCTTCTTCTTCTTCTTCTTTTTCTTCTTCTTCTTCTTCTCCATACCAGTTCATCTCATTGACCAACAGGAAGCTACTTGGTTTGAAAGATACATAACTGTATGATTTTTTTCCCCCTGAAAAAAATTCACCAAAATGTTGCTACTGTGGCAGCACCTTAAATTTAAGTCTATAATTTAAAAAGTATAGCGCAGAAGTCAAAAATGCAATAGCCCACACTGCCAAACTAAGAAAGCATTTTTTCTTCTTTGAAATAACATGCAGCAAAAGTGTAGGTACTTGAATATCGTCAAGCTCAAATTCATAGACAGCTACAAAAACAATAGTTACAGATGAAAATGTGGTAAGTAATGCCAGCTGCTGATTTCCAACCATATATTGTTATTCACTGTGCTTTAATTAGCTGGCTAGCTAACTGTATTCTAATTAGATATCTTGAGTGTTTCATTATTTTCACACCCATATACATTTCATGATATTCAAAACACAGCAATGTCTATTATATTTGGTATTTACTCAGTTCTTATTACTGGCATAGACATTTAAACCATTCTTAAGGCTACTCTGTCCAGCAAAAAGCCAGTATACATCTTGATTAATATTGTAAGAAACATTCGTCTTTTACAAACACTTTGGAGGTTTGATTTAATTTTGTGAGACTTTCACTAGAAACTCAGTTGAGACTAAAATATGAAAACTGAATTATGCTGCTTGCATATAAATTTGGTTCCTTTGTTGCAGAAAGTCTAAATTTACAGAATGGAAAAATAGCTGCCCCTCCAAAGGCACAATTGCCTTTGGTTTTATTTAGCCTAATTACAGGTGTTTTGATATGACAAATGTCCATACAGGCTCCTCAATATGACTAAAAGGCATACATTATGCTAACTATATTTCCATCTGTGTATCTCCCTGTGAAGATATCCCAGGGCCACCACCATTTTCATTATAGACCGTCATTAATATTCATGTTCTTAATTGACAAGGACATTGACATATTGATTTCCTCCAGCAGTACATCTCATCTGCAATATTACAAAGCAAGATCTAAAGTTCAGGGTCTTTTAGATGTGTATTCAAATCTCAGTTGAGTCAAAACATTGGTGTACAGATGTTCATGTGTTTTTAAATACATTATACATAGACTGCCTATAGAGAAATCATCCTCCCCAATTTTTTATTTATTTATTTATCTATTTTTTTTGCATTGGAGTTTTAGAGTATTTTTGCAGACTCTGTCAGTAAAGGTCAAAGAACAATGCAGCATCTTTTACAGGAATCAATATGGGAATTCATCAAAAACTTTGACAACCTTTATACTCACAAACTGTACTGGGGACTTGTGAGTAAAAATTGACAGAATTTAAATTTTTGCGTGAACTTTCCTTTGAAGGATAGGCAGATCAGTCTTAAACCATAAAAACACCATTAAAGGGGTCATATGACGCAATTTCATGTATTCCTTTGTCTTTGGAGTGCTGTTCATACATATATAAGATCTTTAAAGTCAGAAATATTAAAATCTCAGAGATATTCTTTCTAAAAGTTAAGACTTATCTACGCCTTCCTACAACACCTCATTAAAACATGCCCCCATAAATCTACATCCCTGTGTAGGAAGATTTGCATAACACCACCCAAACGTATACGCAAAGAGAGAAGGTGTAACTTTTATTCACACTGTAGTATTGTTGCTACCACTGTCATGGAAGCTGATTTTCCAAATATGGTAAGGGGTGTAACATTTCCATCACACGCTTGAGGTATTCGGCCATTTGCAAAGCACCAGATGGCTGGCCAGTCAGAGCACACCACACTTTTAAGAACGATGAGCTTTGTAAAAATTGGCGTGTTTCAGAGAGGAGCAAAAATAATGTATGCTATGTGGAAAGTAATGCTTTTTTTCTTTTCTTTTTTTTTTTTTTTTAAACCTTAAACAGCGTAAAAATATTACACCAAATAATGTTATTTTTAGCAACGTCAGATGACCCCTTTAAAAGCTCCAATTTAACTATGGCATTGATTTTAATATTGGCCTCACTTGGTATTTAAAAACAAAATAATTGGTATTGCTCATCCAGCTATTTTATTTCTCCATACACTTTTTTGCTTCAAAAGGCCCTGTTAAATTTTTGAAATTTTAGTAGCTTTATACAGTACGATGCTGATGCTGCAGATATGAATCTCTGTGGCATCAGGTACAGGCCATTCCCATTATTTATGATTGAAGAAAAGTTGTCATATTCCTAAAAATATGGATATCTGCAACTACTTAATGAATTTAATCTTGAAGTTGGCATGAAATTCACCTATTCATCTATTTTCTAAATGCATGTTATAGATCTTATTGTGAAGAAGTCATTTGTGCATATGTTTCATTCTTCGTAATTGTAAATGTTTGTAATGTCATAAATTAATATTCTGGTGAAAATGACAGACTTCTCTCTGGTGACGTATACTGGACTTCTTTAGTACATCAAGAAATAATGTTTGTCTGTCAAGAAATATATTTTATTGTAATATTGTATTAAAGCTGAGGAATTTTAAACAATAAGTGCATATTGAAACATGGCTATAGATAAACAAGGGAATACCACAGCAAATATGCATTTATTGTTCCACTGAAATATTGCTGCAATTACTTCTGGTTATTTGCTCATGCTGTATTAAGGTCTTTCAGTTATTATTTAGACAAGAATTTGCACTGACACAATTTAGTTGTCTTTCTTTCTTTCTTTCTTTCTTTCTTTCTTTCTTTCTTTCTTTCTTTCTTTCTTTCTTTCTTTCTTTCTTTCTTTCTTTCTTTCGTCTGTAATCAAAAAGGAAGGCTGTTAGTACACACATTCTTTAAAAGTCTGCCACTAACAACCTCTATCCTCCAACTGCCAGACCACAAGACTGATGAATCAAACTTTCTAATTAACAAAAGAATCTGAAAGTATTTTATATGAGAGGTCTGACCGAGACTTGGTGCAATTCCAGCATCACTGACAAATTTGTTTAATGCTATATTCATTGTCTTGTGTTATATGGATAATGGCCAGCACTAGAAAGACCACATGGGGAGATTGGCGGCTCCTAATCAAGAATGTGCGATGCATTGATGGTGAGGTATTGTCCGAGGACTATTCATCAAACTTGCATCTGATGATCAAATGCTGGCCTTTTCACCTGCCTTGGGAATTTTTCATCGTTAATTTGCTTGCTATTTACATTGTACTGAGGGCCAGCGCAGAGGAGATTGGCTCAGTAACACCATCATTAGACTTTAAAACCTTTCAAAATGATTTCTGTCATAGTGGGGTTCATCCAAGGGATGCTATTATCTAAATGTTTATATACTTTTGCACATAAATTACCACTGTTCCTCAAATGTGTCAGTAAAAAGCATGCTTGAGATTAAATACGAGCTATGTAAAGAATATTCAGGTGAATGAATATTGAATATTTCATTGTGTGTCATTCCCAGCTGTAATTTTGTCAATTTAGGAATAAAGTGTAAAAATATTATTTTAATATGTGTATTTATAGAGAGGTCCAAAGAGCCAGAAGTGCCCCACCAATCCATAGCACAACTGAATGTATTGTATAAACCAGTCATTCTCATTTATTGCTCATGAAGTTGAAATGATCCCATAAAACCACACTTACAACACAGAATTCACTGAAGGCTATACAGTAAAAGCAGCAGTTTAATATAGACAAAAACAAAGTTTTGACTGCTGACTTAATGACACTAAAGGGATCCTACATGGCATTCAGAACTGATTGTGTAACAGCAGGTGAAAGCTTCTTCAGGTTATTTTGTCTGCAGGTTGCAGTTTTTACCTTTAGATAGTGTTTGAATTACAACAGGGGGTGTTCAAGGGGGTCGAGACCTCCCAGTTATCATTAAAATCAGGCTGATGGGGAGCTATCCAACCGCTCCTCTGGAATGTCATTTAAATTTTTTATTGCAGCAGAAGGTCCACACTTCCATGATGTTGGACTGAGATTAATAATTTAAAGTAATTATTAGAATTGACAATGTTAACTACAAATAAAAAAAAAAAAAATACTGCACTCTGTGTCATATAGTAGGTAAAGGGTCATTAACTGGGGGTGTGTTTTGATTTTCTGCATTTTGTTCTTTTTTGTGCACAGCACGTCAGCATATCAAACTTTTGACAATTGACTGCTGTGATGTCATTACATACCACTAAATACTGCTCTTTATACACTAAGACATACTTGGAGTTAAACCACTTACAAAGCATATTACTAATTTAAAGTAAAATTTGTAAATACAAACTATATTCGCAGAAGATGAATAATTGTCACACAACTTAATTAACATAAATTAATGTCTTGTGATGCACAAAGGTGTGTTTGTAAGAAACAAATCCATTAATAAAACATTTTTAATTTCAAACCATTTGTTTTGTTGAGAACGTTCATGAGAGAAATATGCACAGATCTTTCGCTGGTTACAAGTGAAAACAGTCCAAAACGGTTCTAAACAGATATGGGGATGGACATTTTCACTGGAGGAAACATTAATGTGGTTTATGCTCTGTATCAACTGCATTATTGCAATGATTTTATTAGGTGTTTGCACTCCTCATTGAAGAGGCTCCATTGGTGAGCAAGTGATATAAGGCTAAATTTCTCAAAAACTGTTCTGATAAACAGACAAACTCATGTAAATTTTGGATGACCTGAGGGTAAATTTTCAGCAAATTTTAATTTTTGGGTGAGCTATTCCTTTAATGACTGTCACACAGCTGCATGAACTCCACAAGTTTGTGTCAAACTCAATGATCACATTCTCATTCTTTTTTCTTTTTTTTTTTTTTGCTAATTTTCTAAGACTTTCCAATTCCCTCTTTTTTTTACTTCAACTTTAGGAACAAAAAACATGCCCTTTCCTTTTGAAATGTTTTGTACTACTTTTCACTGGAACCTTAACAAACCTATTTGACAAACCAACTTGTTATGATGCCAGACATAATCTTAACAAGCTTTTTGACTGCCAAGAACAATCTGAAAGCAAATAAAAAACATGAATCTATACAATGCAGCAATGTGGAATACTGAAAAACACACATGCTACCACTTAAGAACTGAGAACTCAACTTTTAACTAAAATGGAATTCTGTATTTTTAGATGTTGTTTTTTTCTTTATTCAGGTCCATTCTTCTGTTAAAGGAGTGACTAAGTGAATGAAACAGCAGGAAGTAAGAGTGGAAACAGCTTGAAAGCGTGATTGTAAGTTCCCTTCTTCGGATATTTGCCAAGATCAGATGAGAATGTTGGCTGGAGTTCTGCACCCGAACAGATTCCACAGGAAGGAAAGGAATTAAAAGTGGGAGACCATCACTGTGAACTCTCCTTTCATCACTATAAACTGCTCTTCAAATAGAGAAGAAACAAAGACGTCCTGCAGGACATACCTTGAAGGCTGAAGAGCAAAAAAAAAAAAAAAAAAAAAAGAGAGAAAAGGGCGGAAACTATTGTGATTCCAATGCCTCATAACTTGTTTCTTATGACATAAAGGGAATTTCCCACCACAGGCCTTCAGAAATCATAAAATATATATACATATATATATATATATATATATACCTATACATACATATACATATACACACACACACACACACACATACATATATATATATATATATATATATATATATATATATATATATACTTTTTTTTTGTTTGTTTTGGTCATCATATTATCAACACAATATTAGTATGATAGCAGATATGTGATATGTTGGTGCTTTTTATTATAGTCATTTTAATATTTATAAATTGTTTTGTAAATTATTATTTCTGGTACCACAGAAATAGATAATGCATCAAATTGTCTTTATATGATGGGTAAATATCAAAGTGAGGTAAATTGATACTCAACTAAATTGTAATTTTATTTATTTATTTTATTCCTATCTTCTGTATCCCCTGTATCAATGAGCTTTGTTACATCTTATTGTTATTAGGTGTATTTGCAATTTAAGAGCAGAAAGCATTAGTGTGAGCTACAGGTTACTTATGCAGCAGAAACACAGAAGCCACAATATGGATCCTCACATGTAGTTATGATATTATATTATATGACCATACGGGTGATAATCAGCTGGAAAAGCTACACTGTCGTTTATTCGCTCATTGTGTGCAACCATGACATCTTCCATGCATGTGAGACGTGTCACCCTTTTCTCATTTTATAAATTTTTCAGAAGCATCTTTTATCATAAATCTATTTTACAGTAATCAAATATGTTGCTTTTAATGCTTCTTAAAGCCACTGACTTCCTGCTTAACTCCTCTTTGCCACCCCTGAGCAGCTTGGCACTGAATAGGCACTAAGCTTGTATTGTAAAGGGTTATAACAGACATGTGGCTCCAGATGCCTAAAGTTAGAAAACAGATTGCTTTGCTGGGAGACATAAAGAAGGGTGAGGGCTGAGACATGTCTAACAGCTCTAGATGTCTAAAGACCCCCTCCTTTCCCTCTGCTCAATACAAATCTGAAATACAGCAGATGTATTACTTTATAAACAATATCTAAGACCTTTTCATTGGATTACATCAATCACTGAGGCAATTGCTGAATGAACATGGCGAGGAAAACAAAACAATGCCGTTCCTTAATCCAACTACATTGATTTGTTGGACAGCTGCTATAACGGCATATTTTTTCTTCCCTTATTGAATCTGCCGATCTCAACAGTGATATGTAACCAACAGCTCTAGCCAAATGTTTTTGTGCTACTTAGAAAAAGTGAATAGGAAAGTACTGCAATTAATGTGGGACATAAATGCATAAATATAAATACACCAACATCCATCCAATAATCCATAATCCAGTAATCATAAGATATAAAACACTCTCTTAAATTATGAAAATAAAATATAGGTCCTTTATTGGCATTGATGGTTCGATGGAGAACCTTTAACATCAATAGAGCCTTTTCATTGCACAAATAGTGAACAATCTTCTTTATAGTGGAAAATGTTCTTTAGATTGTCAAAATATTCTGCACACCAAGATTCTTCTACTGCATTGCTATGAAACGTCCCGGGTTACTTGACTGTAACCCTGTTCCCCGAAAAAGCGGGAACGAGATGCTGCGCTGAAAGCGCTTTGGGAACATTCTTTGTTCAACCGGTTGTGAAGCACGTGTGTCAAACACGCCAAGAATTGGCTTAAATAACCTCGGTTGGTGACATCACAATCACATGCACCTGCGAGGTTATAAATAGACGTGACGCAGACACATCCTCAGGTTATACCTTTGTCTGAAAGGACGTCCAGGCACGACTACAGTGCGGCATTGAGGCGCAGCATCTCGTTCCCGCTTTTTCGGGGAACAGGGTTACAGTCAAGTAACCCGGGACGTTCCCCTATCAAAAGCTACTCTCGATGCTGCGCTGAAAGCGCTTTGGGAACGAGAATACCCACGCCGCCGCACTGGAAGTGTCTGGACCCCTAACGTTGTGTAGTGTGTGCGCACAAACATGAAATAGGTCTCAGACATGACTCTGGGATGTCGACTCAAGGACATGCGAGCCCGGAGTAACATGAACATCCAAACTATAGAATCTAACAAATGTGTGCGGAGAGGACCAACCTGCCGCATCACAAACTTGCTGCAAGGGGACGCCTCTTGCCAAAGCCATGGAAGATGCAATCCCCCTGGTTGAATGGGCCCTTACACCTAGAGGCGAAGCTTGACCACGCGCCTCATAGGCTAAGGCAATAGCATCCCTCACCCAATGTGACATAGTCTGTCGAGTGGCAGCCGCCCCCCGGTTGCGGCCTCCAAAACATACGAAAAGCTGCTCCGACTTACGCCACTGGCTAGTGCGGTGGACGTAAATCTGGAGAGCACGTACTGGACACAGTAAGTGAAGTTTCTCCTGCTCCGGTGTCGTGAACGGCGGAGGGCAGAAGGCTTCGAGAACTACCGGATTTATGGTCGAGAATGGAACCTTCGGAAGATAACTAGGGTGAGGGTGCAAAATAGCTTTGACCAGCCCAGGGGCAAAATCTAGGCAGGATGGCGAGACTGACAGAGCCTGCAAATCCCCAATTCTCTTCAGAGAAGTAATAGCTGTTAGAAAAACCATCTTTAGGGTCAGAAGCCTGACAGGCGCTGACTCTAGTGGTTCGAAAGGGGTGTCCACTAAGCCCTCAAGCACTATAGCTAGGTCCCATGAAGGAACTGTCGCTCTAGTGGGCGGCCTCAACCGCTTAGCTCCTCGAATGAAGCGGGCAACTAGAGGGTGTTTCCCCACCGAAACCCCATCAATCAGAGTGTGGCAAGCCGAGATGGCGGCCACGTACGTTCTGAGAGTATTAGGACATGTTCCTGAGGACAGTTTCTCTTGCAGAAACTCCAGTACTGAAACAATCTGGCAGTGAGCTGGATCTGCATGGTGTGTCGTACACCAACTTTCGAAAACGCACCATTTACTGGCATAAGTTCTTCTAGTGGAGGGAGCCCTAGCGCTCAGAATAGTCTCTATTACATTGGCTGGAAGGCCAGCATGTCTCAGTTGGTCCCCCTCAGGGGCCAGACATGAAGGTTCCAGAGCTCGGGCCGGGGATGAAATATTGTCCCCTGTGCCTGAGAGAGAAGGTCCCTCCTCACCGGAATCGCCCATGGCGAGCCGTCGAGGAGAGACATTAGATCTGAGAACCATATTCTGGTCGGCCAACGGGGCGCTATCAGTAAGAGGCGAGACCCCTGTTGACGGACCTTGGCCAGGACTCCTGGGAGCAGAGCGACCGGGGGAAATGCGTAAAGACGCAGTCTGGGCCACACATGGGCCATCGCGTCCAGACCCAGGGGAGCTGGATGAGTCAGAGAGAAGTAGAGGGGACATTGTGCTGTCTCCTGTGAAGCAAAGAGGTCCACCTCTGCTTCGTAAAATCTTTCCCAGATTTGACTGACTACTTCGGGGTGGAGTTTCCATTCCCCATGTTTCACAGCTTGTCTGGACAGCAAGTCTGCTCCCACATTCATATTTCCGGGGATGTAAATCGCCCTGAGGGACAGGAACTTGTCCTGTGCCCAAAGCAGAACCTGGTGCGCTAGCTCGTTCAAGCGGCGCGACCGCAGTCCACCCTGACGATTTATGTAAGAGACTACCGCTGTGTTGTCCACCCGCACTAGGACATGGTAGTCTCTTAACTGCTGGAGGAAGTATTTCAGGGCCAGAAATACAGCCTTCATTTTGAGGCAATTGATGTGCCATTCGAGAAGATGACCTCTCCAGATCCCTTGGGCTGGACGGCCATCTAAGACCGCTCCCCAGCCCGTGAGGGATGCGTCTGTCGTTAGCATCTTGAGACGACAACACAGACCTAGAGTGGGACCCAAAGTCAGAAACCGGGGTCTGAACCACATAGAAAGGGTACGAAGCCCCTGGCGCGTAACCCTTATTTGCCTCTGGGGATTGGCCCTTGGATGAGATCCCCTGGCTCTGAGCCACAACTGAAACGATCTCATGTGCAGGAGACCTAAGGGTATAACCGTAGATGCAGCTGCCATGAGACCTAGAACCCTCTGAAGGTAATGAACAGTAATCTTCTGGCCTAGCTTGATGTTCTTTAAGGCGTCTAGAATGGATTCGACGCGTGCAGGAGACAGCTGTGCCCGCATCGTGATCGAATCCCATACGACCCCCAAATACGTTGTCCTCTGAGCAGGAGAGAGAACGCTTTTCTTGGCGTTGAGTCTCAATCCCAGAGATTCGAGATGAGCTAGGACGACATCGCGATGTCGAAGCGCTAGCTCCTGAGACTGAGCCAGAATCAGCCAGTCGTCTATGTAGTTTAAAATGCGGATGCCCTGGAGTCGTAGAGGAGCCAGAGCTGCATCCATGCATTTGGTGTAAGTGTGGGGTGACAAGGCTAGGCCGAACGGAAGAACCCGATACTGGTAGGCTTCGTCCCCGAAAGCGAACCTCAGGAACTTCCTGTGTTGTGGCAATATTTCTATATGAAAATAAGCGTCCTTTAGATCGATTGTCACAAACCAATCCTCCGATTGGATGTGAGAAACAATCATCTTGATTGTCAGCATTTTGAACTTGTATGTTCTGAGGTAGCGGTTCAACCCGCGAAGATCTAAAATTGGACGCAACCCCCCATCTTTCTTGGGAACAAGAAAATACCGGCTGTAATAGCCTGACTGCCTGTCTGGCAGGGGAACACGTTCTATGGCCCCTTTGACCAGCAGAGTTTGCAACTCCTGTGTCAACAAATACGCTCGTTCCGGCTTCACGGAAAAGGAGACCACGCCGTTGAAACGCGGAGGCCGATACGCAAACTGAATCCTGTAGCCTTTCTCTACAGTCCTTTCTACCCACGGAGAGATATTTGGCAGTAGCTTCCACGCTGCCAGCTTCTCTGAAAGGGGCACTAATTTTGACACTTCGCTTTGATGGGGGAATGTTTACATTTACATTTACATTTATGCATTTAGCAGACGCTTTTATCCAAAGCAACTTACATTGCATTCAAGTTACAGTTTATCAGCTCTTGCTTTCCCTGGGAATCGAACCCATGATCTTGGCGTTGCTAGCGCCATGCTCTACTATTTGAGCTACAGGAAATGCTCTACTATTTGAGCTACAGGAAAGGAATGTTAGATGTCTGGTGTCCGGAAACGTGGCAGGAGGCAACCGAACACCTAACATTTCGCTGGAGACCGCCGGTCCCCGAAACACCAGTGGCGGCGGAGATTGTACAGCGGCCCCCTGAGGGTGCCAGGAAGGAGCCTCTACTTTCTGTTGGAATTGTACGCGCCCCTCCCTGGGGGAAAACACCCCCACGGTCCTGGGCGCACCAGCCTCAGGACTTCTTTTTGGAGGAGATGACGCTCCGCAGGTCCGGTCTCTTTGAGGCGGTTTGAGAAGCGCGGCGAGCCGCTCCCCAGTCTCTACGAGGGGGCGCACGACTCGCCACACTCTCCTTCTGGGCTTCTCGCCTCAGAAGAACCGGACCTGGTCGGGACTGGGTGGCCGACAGTCCCGACGCTTGAGCACGGCGGGGGAGGAACCTCACAAACGCTTCTTCGTAGCGCTTTGCCTCCCGAAACCTAGTGGCGACCGTATTGACAGCCTCACCAAATAGGCCGGAAGGCGAGACGGGGGCATCAAGAAGGAAAGATCGATCCCTCTCCTTGATGCCCGTGAGGTTAAGCCACAGATGCCTCTCTGTGGAAACCATGGCAGCCATAGAACGGCCGATGGCACGGGCCGTCTGCTTGGTCGCACGGAGAGACAGATCTGTGGCCCGGCGAAGCTCTGAAAACGCCTCCTCATCGATGGTGCCGCCTGTGCTCAAGTCTTTGAGCAGGTCAGCCTGGTACGCCTGCAGAACCGCCATGGTGTGCAGGGCAGCACCAGCCTGACCCGCTGCCTGAAAAGCTTTCCCCACCAGCGAGGATGTCATTCTACAAGGCTTGGTGGGGAGCATAGGCTTCTTCAGGGAGGATGAAGTCCCAGGGGAGAGATAGCCGGCAAGCGTCTCTTCCACCTGGGGCATCATGCTGTAGCCCCGTGCCATTGCATCCACGATAGTCGAATAAATCGACGTCGATGGCACGAAGACACGGGACGAATAGAGCTTACTCCATGAGCGAACCAGCTCGTCATGGAGATCGCCAAAGAAGGGGAGAGACCGTCGCTGAGGCCCCTCCCCCCGACCACCTGACAGAAACCTGTCATCTAATTTTGAGCGTTTGGGGTTCTCGTGCTCCTGTGGCCAGTCTAGTTGTAGACGATCGACTGCTCGAGTTACCACCTCGAGTAACTCCTCATACGCTCTATCATCGCGAGAGGAGCGCTCTGAGGTGGCACTCTCCATCTCCACAGAAGCATGAGATGAAGAATCCTCGGCCCGTTCAGAAGAAGCGCCGAAGCACGCTTCAGAAGCGGACGCGAGGACCTCGTGATCCGGCAAGAGCGCGAGAGAAAGGGGCGGACCCGTCTCACGCGCCTCAGCCAGATCAACACGCGACCCCCAGGATTTTCGCGGCGGCTCGCTCGTCTTTGAAAAACGCGAGCCGCGCGCGAAGCACTTTGATAGACAAAACATCGCAGTGCTCGCATTCTCCCTCGAGCCCGAGGGCAGCGTGCTCATCCCCCAAACACTCAAAACAGAATCTGTGAGGATCATCCTCCGAGATGAGCCTCTGACACGGAGGCACGCATCTCTTAACAGACTCTGCCATCTTACTAATATTTATATAATATATATATATATATATATATATATATATATATATATATATATATATATATATATATATATATATATATATATATATATCTTATATAAATATATATTCTCTTTTTTTTTCTCACTTTTTTCTTTCTCTCACACAACACACGCACACACACAATGCGGTCCTTGAAGACAAAGAAACCTGAGGATGTGTCCGCGTCACGTCTATTTATAACCTCACAGGTGCATGTGATCATGACGTCACCAACCGAGGTTATTTAAGCCAATTCTTGGCGTGTTTGACACACGTGCTTCACAACCGGTTGAACAAAGAATGTTCCCAAAGCGCTTTCAGCGCAGCATCGAGAGTACTTTTTGATAGGGGAACACCCTTTACGAAACGGATTATTTAGAACCTTTAGAATAATATATATATATATATATATATATATATATATATATATATATATATATATATATATATATATATATATATATAAAACTGTAAAAAATGCAAAGGCATATTTTCCAGTTTACGAAACCTAAGTCTCCTATACAAAAAAAAAAAAAAAAAAAAATGCTATTTTCTTGAAACTACATAAAAACCCTTGTCAGACCAACATAATTACCCCAAATGTTGTCTGAACTATTCAAACACGCAGTTGTCTGAACAAATAATTTCATATTGATGAAATGTTAAGGCTTTGTGATTTCCCAGCATGCATTGCAGCATGAATAAGTTATGCAGCTACTGTTATTTACTGGATTGTTTTGCTGTTTGTTGATTTCATTTAAACTTTTTGTTGTTGTTTTATCATTATTGTTAGTTATTTGTTCTACTGTGATGTAAAGGGTCATCTTTTTAACATTTGTTGATTGCCACTGTTCTTGAGGTTAGTGTCTACAAAAAAAAAAAAAAAAAAAAAAAAAATGTTGAGCCAACTTAAAATTAAGGCAACCAGCTTCAGTAGATTTTTGAGTTTTCTCAACTTGTCATTTTAAGTTTATACAACAAAAATTTGAGAATCTCCCACAAAAATAATTTGAGCAAACTCAAAATTTTAAGGCAACGAGCTTCAGCAGATTTTTAAGTTGGCTCAACTTTTCTTTTTTACAGTGTAGTTTCGAGGTCTAGAGTATGTTCATCCACTTTTGTCTGTTTTCTGGATATCTTAGTCTTGTAAGTTGTCTTACAACCAAAGACAACATTGTCTACTTATTAGACTAACTTATCCATTAATGTTTGTTATTTGTAAAACATAATTTGAGACACATTGGAAAATGATTACAAGTCTTTAACTAACAAAACGGTGTTCGCTGAACAAAAAATAAACATGTGACTTTACTCAGTGACTTGGGTTGAGTGAACAACTTGGTCCAAAGTTGAGTAAACTCAAAAAAGCTGTGTAGCAAGTTGCCTTGAAATTTTAAGTTAAGTCAACTTTTCATTTTTTACAGCATGTATATATATATATATATATATATATATATATATATATATATATATATATATATATATATATATATATATATATATATATACACACACACACACACATACATACATACATACACATATATACACACAGTGCCCTCCAAAAGTGTTGGAAAAGTGAGGCCAATTCCTTGATTTTTGCTGTAGACTGAAAACATTTGGGTTTGACATCAGAAGATGAATATGAGATTAGGGATTAACATTTCAGCTTTTATTTACATGTATTTTCATCTGGATCTGATACACAACTTACAAGATATCACCTTTTGTTTGAACCCACCCATTTTTCATGTTACCAAAAGTATTGGAACATGTGACTGACAGGTGTGTTTTGTTGCCCTGGTGTGTCATATTAATTGATTATTCAAACAATGAATAGCACTGAGGTGTCTATGGGTGAAAAACGAGCAATAGCAAGTACAACCATTTGGAATCTCCTGAGGTAGAAAGAAACCACTAGTGTACTAAGCAACACACCTCAAACGGGTAGATCAAAGAAAACATCAGCAGTTGACAACAGAAACATTGTGACAGCTGTAAAGAAATACCCTAAAATAACTGTTAGTGACATCAGCAACAACCTCCAGTGGGCAAGAGTGAAGGTATCACAATCTATTGTTCATGAAGTCTTCTGCGAACAGAAGTACAGAGGCTACACCAGAAGATGCAAACCACTCATTAGCAAGAAGAATAGGAGACAAGCCTCAAATTCTGGGACAAGGTTTTATGGACTGATTTTATGGACCAAAGTGATGGAAAGGCTAAAGTTTGGAGAAAGAAAGAATCTTCTCATGATCCCAAACATACAAGCTCATCTGAAACACAGTGAAAACAGGTGTACATTATAGTACACATTACACAGGGAATGTAATGGCTTGGGCTTTCATCGCTTCTTCTGGGACAGGCTCAATAATCTTCATTAATGATGTAACACATGATGGCAGCAGCAAAATTAAGTCAGAAGTTTTCAGAAATATTTTGTCTGACAATTTACAGAAAGATGCAATCAAACTGATTGGGAGATCATTCATCATGCAGCAATAATGACCCAAAACATAGTGCCAAAACAACAAAGGAGTTCAACAGGGCAAGAAGTGGAAGGTTTTAGACTGGCCAAGTCAATCTCCACACTTAAACCCTGTAGAGTATGCATTTTACCTGCTAAAGAAGAGACTGAAGGGAGTAACCCTCCAAAACTGAAAGAGGCTGCAGTGAAATATTCATCTTTTGATGTCAAACCCAAATGTTTTCAGTCTACAGCAAAAATAAAGGAATTGGCCTCACTGTTCCAATACTTTTGGAGGGCACTGTATGCATGTATGTATACAATGGCTTTCTTCTTTCATGAGCAGGTTTGGAATCACGGCATCTTTGTTTCCAAGCAGAACGTTAAAGCAGTGGTTCTCACTTCCAGTGCTGGGGGGCCCCTGCTCTGCACATTTTGCATGTCTCCCTTACTTAACACACCTGACTGAGATCATCAGCTCGTTAGGAGAGAGATCCATGAACTGAACTAACGAGCTGATGATCTCAATCAGGTGTGTTAAGTAAGGGAGACATGCAAAATGTGCAGAGCAGGGGGCCCCAGGACTGGAATTGAGAACCACTGCGTTAAAGAACACAACACCCGTGTCTGTATATGTATATATATATATATATATATATATATATATATATATATATATGTGTGTGTGTGACCTTCTTGTTTTTTATCTGACCCGGTTTGTCCCACCCTTCATCAGCACTCACACTCTGGACATGGATGATGTTACAATTTATTTGATGCCTGCACACAGAGCAGTAGAAGACAAATGGAAGAGTTCAGTCACGTTATAGTTCCACCCACAGCAGTTCTCCATAGCTCTGCTGCACTTAATAGAACAGTAAAAAATAAGATGTTATAAACAAAACAGACAAAAATAATACAGGAATCTGAAATAAGTAAATTTCTCCATGACAATGAAACAGACAATTTTTCGAAACAATTCAATGTCTTTTCCTTCTGTCTTTTTCTTATTAAACTTATTGCTTTGTGATCGTATAAGACATTTTAAATCAAGCCAGAATAACATGAATAGAAAAACTAAATATAAAGTAATGGATAATATGAGGTACATAAATTACACAGCTTACATCATCAACTCTGTATGTACAAGAAGTTAATGAAAATATGAAATTTCTTAGTAAAACCATGAATTAAGTGCTTTACAAAACACAGTTAGCACAAAATACTTAATGCAGAAAATTCACAACTGAATAAACAGAGTAAATCCATAAACATTATATGATAAAGAAATAATTACCTGCACACTGAGCAGTAGGAGACAAATGGAAGAGTTCAGTCACGTTATAGTTCCACCTATTAAGAATACGTTTCACTTGATTAGCACATGGCAAAATGGCATACGTGGAAAAAGAGTACCAAAATAACACACACATAACAAGAAAACACACTCCACAAATCAATCGATGTCTACAATGTTCAATACTTTTCAACCAGTGTCTAACATTTCACATGAAATTATATTTGTAACTTTTAGTGTGGAGCAACAACAAAAATGAGTCACCCCCACAGCACTTCTCCATAGCTCTGCTGCAGACTCTTCTAACTCATTGGGCAATAGTGCCACCAACGCAACCAATAGGAAGCGCGATCTCATTAATGCAGGATTTACCTAAAGAACCGAGGAACTGATATTAAATATTTACATAACATTTATCTTGTTACATATGTGACGGGAAAAAAAATATTTGATCCCCTACTGATTTTGTATGTTTGCCTACTAACAAAGAAATTATCAGTTTGTAATTTTAATGGTAGGCTTTTTTTTTTTTTTTTAATTACAGCTTTACAAACAGAACTGACACTGAGGTAAATATGTCTATGAGATGTTGCGCAACTGATGTAATTGATTTGTAATGTAACGGCTGATAAATTTATATAAAACCATATTTATTACGGTAAGAAAGCATCTGCCAGGGATGTAGGTGTAAATATAAATCTAAAATAAACAACACACCTCCACTGCCAGTTTCTTCATTTTCACCTATCCCAAGGTGAAGAGGTACATTTCTATTTATCTTGAGAGATAACCTGGCAGAAAACGGCTTGAAGTGAAACTTAGTAAAAACACATTTTCCCCAGGCAGTGTGCGAGTAAACACTCGTTTACACCACTTTCTGTTGGTTTAATCATGTGCGCTCCCCCTGAGTGCTCGTGTTCTTCCCCATTTACCCTGGCCTGCATTGATTTGCTGTTTCTTACAGAGCCAGGAGCTCATCAATGCCACACCACCAAGAGAGAAGAGCTCAACTTCTGACTGCAAAACTCTTTTCTTCTCACAATTAAAAGACTGGTCGTGTAACCTTTGGGGAAGAGAGGAAGCATTGATCACTGAGGACACATGTGGAGCAGTGGTGTGAAAAAGCTTTGATGTAAAGAAAATGGCACTCTTGCTAGTAATGATGATGTATCTCCAAAACAATTATGCAATATCAAACAACCATGAGCAATAAAAGACTATGAATCGGCTGCATGTTAAATGCAAGTTTGACAGGGGTGCAACTCTTGCCTGAAAAGTAGGGGAAACAAAAATGAGTGTTGGGTTAGGATTAGTAAGATCTAGATAATGCATTTCATGCAAATCTATTAAGGCAAAAAGGAAGCAAATAGACTGAATAAATGATTGTCATATAAATATATATATATATATATATATATATATATATATATATATATATATATATAGTGAGTGGTTAAAACACTGAACCAGAAACAAAATAAATATACTGTCAAGGCAAAACATCGTTGTTTTAAAGATTGCTGAATTTACATAGTCTACACGTCAAGGCAGATACCCAGAATGTCACAGTACCTACATATGCAAACACTGTACTTGGGGTATAGTGCTGTTTCGTCTAGTGTTTTCATTATTTTGTTGGAAAAAATGGCTTAACCAAGTCCTTCACATGCTGTGGTGATCATCATAAAAGTATATTAGGATTTAAATGATTGTTTTAGGAAAGTAAAAAAAAAAAATTACCATAAAAAGGGCTCACAGCTCAAAGTCCTTTGACAAATGAAAAAAAAAATAAAAAATAAAAAAAAAATACAAATTGTTGTTGTCCCCTTCAGGTCTTTAAGTTTTATAATCCAATGTAAAACACACGTTTCCACACTTGTCCTCAATCTGATATCTATGACCTTCTCCCCGGTCCCCACACACACATCTGTGCCACAAATCTACAATGAAAGGCCTTCACAACCGGTGTGAGTAGATCTCTTGCTGTGGCTGGGTTGATAGGATAGCGTAGACCACCTTGTCGCCAACTGCGAGGTCGATGGAATTAACCTCACAAGGCATCAACAAGCCAGTCTTCTTCCCATTATTGACGTCTGTATTTGGAAAGGCAGTACTTATTGAAAAAGTGAGAAGACTGAACATGAATATCGATTGTGGGGGAGAGTGGAACTGAGGATGCGTTAAAAAGCTTCCTGCGGAGAAGAGATTGGGCTGAATGTTTGTTCAACCGATCTAAGACAGTCCAAGCATCACTGAGTAAGAATTCACTTTTGGATGCGGTTTCCTGGCTACAGGGGCACTGACAAAAAAATTGTTTTGAGCTTGGGGTGTTGACAACAAGGTTTTGCCTGTTTCATCTATTTTTCTTTATCAGTTGCATTAATTGTGTACGATTATGTTGGTTGTAACTGACAAGGAGGTCTATAAAAGCTGCAGAAAAAAAATGTCTTAAGACAGAGAAAATATAAATGTCAGCTTACTGAGAGGCTGAAATAATTGAAGTTATATGAATGGTTGTTCATGACATAGTTAAAGATGACCTTTTTTTCTGTTTCTTTTTTTTTTCAAGAAGAACTGAAACTGCAGACCATGATACATTATCTATTGCTGACATGTGATAAAAAGAAACAAAAAACTGATTCCATTAATATTGATAATGGACTTTTCTGCATCAATTGGCTTTATATATACTCATAGGAATTATTGTCAGCAATTTTGAGAGAAATCCTTATTTATTGAGCTTATATATGCATAATGCATAGTTTGCAACCTGTAAATGCAATATAATGAGTTTACTGAACCTGAAATCATATCACACCTACTAATTATTGCAAGCAAAATTAAATTGCTTGGTTTTCAAAATATATTAATGCATATTAATTAATTTGGTAGACAACTGCATGCTGTGGGAGGACTCTTGGCATCTAATAACGTGGTGCTAAATAATTAAACCAACCTCATATTTTGATGCCATTTATAATTTTTGCTCTCTTTATCTCTCTCTCTCGCCTTTCAGAGGAAATACTTGATGAAATTTCAAATCAGTCTTTCATGCAATCACACACATAACACTTACAAAAGTTTGAAGATAAGAAAGTTTAATTTGCTATTTGAATATAATGCTGCATTGAGACTCATAACAAATGAACGTTAACTTCTGTCACTGTTAATTTGTTAAACCTCTCACATAATGATACGAGAACTGTCATTGTGAATGTGTTTGTGAGCATAATAAAACAGAGCCTCAAAGTAATGATTATATATATACAGGTGCTGGTCATATAATTAGAATATCATCAAAAAGTTGATTTATTTCACTAATTCCATTCAAAAAGTGAATCTTGTATATTATATTCATTCATTACACACAGACTGATATATTTCAAATGTTTATTTCTTTTAATATTGATGATTAGATCTTACAGCTCATGAAAGTCAAAAATCAGTATCTCAAAATATTAGAATATTACTTAAGACCAATACAAAGAAAGGATTTTTAGAAATCTTGGCCAACTGAAAAGTATGAAAATGAAAAGTATGAGCATGTACAGCACTCAATACTTAGTTGGGGCTCCTTTTTCCTGAATTACAGCAGCAATGTGGCGTGGCATGGAGTCGATCAGTCTGTGGCACTGCTCAGGTGTTATGAGAGCCCAGGTTGCTCTGATAGTGGCCTTCAGCTCTTCTGCATTGTTGGGTCTGGTGTCTCTCATCTTCCTCTTGACAATACCCCATGGATTCTCTATGGGGTTCAGGTCAGGCAAGTTTGCTGGCCAATCAAGTACACCAACACCATGGTCATTGAACCAGCTTTTGGTACCTTTGGCAGTGTGGGCAGGTGCCAAGTCCTGCTGGAAAATGAAATCAGCATCTCCATAAAGCTTGTCAGCAGAAGGAAGCATGAAGTGCTCTAAAATTTCCTGGTAGATGGCTGTGTTGACTGTGGACATCAGAAAACACAGTGGACCAACACCAGCAGATGACATGGCAGCCCAAATCATCACTGACTGTGGAAACTTCACACTGGACTTCAAGCAACATGGATTCTGTGCCTCTCCACTCTTCCTTCAGACTCTGGGACCTTGATTTCCAAATGAAATGTAAAATTTACTTTCATCTGAAAAGAGGGCTTTGGACCACTGAGCAACAGTCCAGTTCTTTTTCTCCACAGCCCAGGTAAGATGCTTCTGACGTTGTCTCTGGTTCAGAAGTGGCTTGGTAGCCCTTTTCCTGAAGACGTCTGAGCGTGATGACTCTTGATGCACTGACTCCAGCTTCAGTTCACTCCTTGTGAAGCTCTCACAAGTGTTTGATTCGGCTTTGCTTGACAGTATTCTCAAGCTTGCGGTCATCCCTGTTGCTTGTGCACCTTTTCCTACCCAAATTATTCCTTCCAGTCAACTTTGCATTTAATATGCTTTGATACAGCACTCTGTAAACAGCCACACCTTTCAGTAATGACCTTCTGTGACTTACCCTCTTTGTGGAGGACGTCAATGTTCGTCTTCTGGATCATTGCCAAGTCAGCAGTCTTCCCCATTATTGTGGTTTCAAAGAACAAGAGAAACCCAGAATTTATACTGTAGGGATGGTCATTTATTCAAATTCAAATGTAAATATTCTAATATTTTGAGATACTGATTTTTGACTTTCATGAGCTGTAAGCTCTAATCATCAAAATTAAAATAAATAAACATTTGAAATATATCAGTCTGTGTGTAATGAATGAATATAATATACAAGTTTCACTTTTTGAATGGAATTAGTGAAATAAATCAACTTTTTGATGATATTCTAATTATATGACCAGCCCCTGTATATTATATATATATTATATATATATATATATTAGGGGTGTTAACGTTAACGCGTTAACACATGTGATTAATCAAAAAATTTAATTTAGCTATTAAGGCTGATAATAGCTGAATAAAAACAAAAGAATAATGATAAAATAATAATAAGGATTATGTCTCATACCTGGCGGAAGTGTGAAAGGTTCTGTTTCCTTAAACTAGTTTGTCATGCATTTCTTTATATCAACACATTTACAGGTAAATCCTAGTATTTTAAATTTGTGATTAATCATGATTAATCACAGTTCATGACTGTGATTAATGCAATTACATTTTTTAATCGATTGACGGCACTAATATATATATATATATATATATATATATATATATATATATATATATATTAGTGCCGTAATCACTTGTACTGCTCATAATCTATATATATATATATATATATATATATATATATATATATATATATACAGTATGTATATATATATAGATTATGAGCAGTACAAGTGATTTTGCACAAAATAATCAGAGATTAAAAGATGAAATGAGCAGAAACTCACATGGAAACACACTTGACATGCTTGAACCAAGGCAACATATCACTACACCCACTTGACCCTCCCTACAACGGCCTTTTTCTGCAGAAGGAAGAGTTAGCAGCTGTAAAATCTGATTTGAAGATTTTAATCATGTACACACAAGTCGGTCTGAATAATTAATTAATCCCACTCCATAACTCTAAGGGGGATTATTTTTTAGGCACTGGCAACAAAAAACAGCTGGCACAGACCCGCCTCCCTCTGTAGCTGAGCAGATTGTGTGCAATTTTTACTGTTTGTTACACTCCCCGTGCTCCTCTCTGTCACAGCCAGAACAACGTGAGAAGGAGTAACATGTCCAGGAGCTATTTAGATAAAACCTGTCAGAGCTTTTATTTTCACAAATCACACTGTGCTACTCAGTGAAGGATCATTTGTGGTGTTATTATTTACAGAGTTTTTTAATGCACTGATGCTATCAAACTGCCAATGAAAACTGTGATGCACTGATTACAGATTTAACAATAAATTATAGGTAATTACTACGAATGTATTTCATGCTCATCTCTTATTCAATTCTTATCCAAAAGACAGTTCTTGGCCTAATTCCAGTTTTAAATAATCTACTAAATTCAAATCCAGTATGGACGTGTTCAGTGGTGCCTCTAATTATGGTACATGTTTTCAGAATATTTTTAAAGATAAATTTGATACTTGGATTAAAAATTGTCATTTAAAGAAATACTTTATTATTATTTTTTTTTAAAGGGGTCAGATTTCAAGTTTTCCTTTCTCTTTGGAGTGTTATAAGCTGTTTGTGCATAGATAAGATCCCTGAAGTTGCGAAGACTAAAGTCTCAAAACCAAAGAGATATTTTTTCTAAAAGTTAAGACTCAACCACGCCTTCCTAAAACGGATCATTCAAACACGCACCCACATGTCTACGTCAGGGTGTGGGTAGATTTGCAAAACAGATTTGGCAGGACTTTTATTCTCGCTGTAGTGTTGTTGCTGCCACCGGTGCCATGTCCTGGAGACGCTGTGATTCATTGTAAAGGCGAAACTACTTTGTTTGGGCTTCCAAAAGAGGACACAACTAGAAATAAGTGGTTAAGTTGTATTTACAACACTGTTCCAGAACAGTTCAACCCAAATATAGTGTGTGCAGCACATTTTACGGAGGACTATTTCCTGAACCTGGGAGAGTAGCCTACAATGCTGGCTTCCTCAAAGACTGTTTCTATAAAGTGGGGCAATTCCAACTTTGCAAGGACAGTCTGGCACTTCTGACTCACAGCCTGTAAGTATGCTTTCATATTCAAAGAATTTGCGACTGACTATTTAAACGCGAGTTTTGAGCTGTGTAGAGTAATGCTTGTTGTTTATTGTTTCTTCGATCACAAATGCAGACATGGTAATGTATGAAAAAAGACAGTATAAGTCATTATAATAAGTAATTATGTCCCCACTGGATGCAACAAATGCCTTGTTTGTAATGGGTTTTATTGTTTTTGTGTCGTTGCGCATCACGACATCACAATACGATAAGGGGCATAACATTTCCATCTCACACTTGAAGTATTTGGCCAATCACAATGCACTGGATAGCTGGCCAATCAGAGCATGCCTTGCTTCTCAGAATGATGAGATTTGTAAAAAATTGACACGTTTCAGAAAGGCGAGGCATAGAGGAGCAACAATAATGTACAGTATGTGGAAAATCATGTTTTTTTTTTAACCTTAAACCGCATAAACACATTGCATTATACCAAATACACAAATTAATGTTCTTTTTAGCAACATCATATGACCCCTTTAATGCTTTAAATACAGCAATAAAAAGTGCTGAAAATTTACTCACCCTCAGGCCATCCAAGACGTAGATGAGTAGCTAGATGAGTCCTCTATTGCTTTCTTTAGTGAAAAAAAACAAAACAAAAAAAACTCATTTTTGAATCAGAAGAGAACTAAGCACAGATCAAGTGCCATTTACAAATAGCCCAAAAGAGTTATACGGTGGTTGATTTTGATGTCAAAGGACAACAGTGAATGGACTTTTTCACTGGAGGAAGCATTAAAATTATGGAATCATTTTTGCCAAAAGCAACGTTTTGAAGTTAAAAATTCCTTAGTGATGGATGTGTCTATTACCAGCATGCAGCTTTTTCTTCACAAGACATTAATTGATGGACTGGAGTCATGTGGATTATTTGTGGATTATTGTGATGTTTATATCAGCTGTTTGAACGGCACCCATTCACTGTAGAGGATCCATTGGTGGGCAAGTGAAATAATGCTAAATTTCTCCAAATCTTTTCTGATGAAGAAACAAACTCATCTACATCTTGGATGGCCTGAGGGTGAATTATTCCTTTAACCAAAAGCAGAGCAAAGACATACACCCATATAACTGGTTCGATATAGCAGGAGTCTAAACTCAAACTACTTGCCACTACTTGCTTGCTACTGACTAAATTAAATTGCACCGAATTTAAAATGACTATTTTTCAGTCGTACAGGCAAATTATAAAGTGGCTGTGCTGTAGGTGATTCCCGCCAACTTAATCACAAGCGTGCATCACATATCCAGTGTTGACAGAACTATTTATAATGAAAATTATCCAGTTTTGTCATGTCTGGTGAGATGCGTGCAACTTTTTAGACAGATGCAGCCACACATGCTGTTAATGTATGTATGTACAGAATGTACATGTTACATGTTTGTCCATTCTAGTTTCCTGTTTGCCCTTGTTTTCTCCTTTGTTCCTTTTCCTTTATAAGTCCTCAGTTTTCTTTTTGCCGTTGTCTCGGCTTAATGTTGTTAAATGGAATATGTGTGTTGAAGCCTGTTAAAAGATTTCTGTTTCATGACTCCTTCGTCGAGCTCTTCTATCCACAACCACAACCCGTAACAGTACATATGTAATTTAAAAAAAAAAATTAAGGAAAAAAATAAAAAAAATTACCTCAATTATGGCAAGTGACCTGGTCTTTCAACACCCCAGATATATAACATTTGAGTGCTTAGAGAGAAAAGGGTTCATTCAAAGTAGGTTGTAGCAGAATAACAGAGCTCAAAGATAGCAACATGTAGACATAAACACCTGCTTAGGCGGAGGAGTGTGAGAGTTCAACACAACACCTGCTCTGTTGAAACATGAATCATCAGATGGCAGTGTGGAAAGCTTGAGATGCAAAGACTCGTCTGCTTTGATAGGGTTTATCAGCACACCACATACAGATATTATTATTATATATAACACATGCAGCCTGTATATCAGTCCATCCATCCAATGCTGCCTATTCCACCTGTCTAATGTAGGTTCACAAGGATGCTGGAGCCCAAAGGAAAGGAAACATCCTGGAAGGATAGCCAGTCAGACTACATGCACACAGTTTAGAACAGTGTAGGCTCCCAAACACAAAAGATAGACAGATAGATAGACAGACAGACAGACAGACAGACAGACAGACAGACAGACAGATAGATAGATAGATAGATAGATAGATAGATAGATAGATAGATAGATAGATAGATAGATAGATAGATAGATAGATGATAGATAGATAGATAGATAGATAGATAGATAGATAGATGTATAGCATCCAATACAATATTCAGAAATAATGTAAAATGCAAGAGTGCATGTAGACATGTTTGTTTTCCTGTTTTCAGTAACTTTATATTGGTAATCCTTGGCAGCACAGGAGCTAATCCTTTCCTGCAATCTCATCCAATCTGGTGAACTCAGCCAGCTTTATCTTCCCTTCTTATTGTAATGATAATAATAACCAGCCACTGTCCTTTCATCTTTCTCTCCATTACTATTGTATCCTCTGCCTTTTCCAGGATCAGAAAAGCAGATGGCCTTTTTGGCTTTACTTAATGTAATCCCACAGAAAATTCATTTTAAATACGAGCTCAAAATCTTTAAGTAGGTGGTCTTAGGTCCAGTACCACATGTTTTCAATAAAACCTTGGTCTTTCATTTGCTCCATTTACTGATAGTTAATGCAATGTCAAAATGCTGCATAAACATCTATAATACGTGGAGTTGCTCATCTGGTGCAGAATCCAATGGAAGTATACAGTCTTTTTTTCTTTTTTTTTCTTGGGGGGGGGGGGGGGGTGTAAATTAATAAAAAACTGTAAATAAATAAATAAACAACCCTCTAATTAGAATATACAGAAACCATTCAATGGTGTTAAAGGTCCCATGGCATGAAAATGTCACTTTATGAGGTTTTTTAACATTAAATACAGTTCAGAGGCTTCTACCTCGGTGGCAGACGAGTCATATAAACACATGACAAATAAATGCATAGAATCCTGTTGAGTGTGGTTAAAACGCTGCTATTATTTTCTCTAGTAATCTTTTTTTTACCCATCCACATACATAAAAACTGTAACTCACTACAGGGTGTTAAATACACCCCTGAATGTGGCACAAAATCCAGAACCTAAAAAGCCACTGAGAGCTTGAAGAGAATTACAGTATGAGTGTATGACAGTGTACGTGTGGGTGTGTTTTAGCACTTCAGAAGTAGTGGGATGAACAGATTAAACACATATTTGCTCATATTTGAGCCTCGTGTTTGGGATACCCTCAGGCCAGCTCTCTCTCTCTCTCTCTCTCTCTCTCTCTCTCTCTCTCTCTCTCTCTCTCTCTGAGCATTTTATGAGTGTCCTGAGCTAAACTGCTCCCCACGAAAAGGTCCCAGCAATTGATTTCTAATGAAAGCTCTTCTTGCGGGTCATCGCCTAGCTGAGGCCTGACCTTTCCACCAGCAAAGAAGGCTCACTTATAGGGGAAAGGAAGGGGGCTTCTGGGTAGAGATAAGAACAGGATACATGAATCCAAATGCAAGGATCTTTCATACATTTATGCAGTAAAATCCTCGTTGAAACTGATAACCAATTCTCCTTAATGGAGAAAAAAGAGCTTAATGTGCCGAGGAATTTGATGTGTGACATTACAAACTAGACGGAAGCGGTTTTGGAAAGCTCCAAAGAGAAATCATTCCCAGAGCTTGAAAAAAGACAAGTCAATTAATAGTGGAATAAGCATGAAACTTAAAAATAATCACTGAGCCAGATCTAATGTATTAATTCATGCTCACACGAAGCAAAATATTCCGGGTTTTTAAGATGAAAACAAGCAAAGCTTCCTTAAAACAAATGATTAACGAGGGAAAACTAAATAGGCTTAATTGCATCTTTAGGCCATTTCTTTGAGGGGTATTAAGTATAAAATTATATCTTTCAATAGTTCAAGATTTGGCTGGATGAATGGTATAGTTAGCTCTTGCTGGTGAACTTCATTACTACACTATCTGTTGCAAAAGGCATCTTTCTCCATTAAAGGTCCCATGACATGCTGCTTTTTGGATGCTTTTATATAGACCTAAGTGGTCCCTAATACTGTATATGAAGTCTGTTTCCCGAAATTCAGCCTTGGTGCAGAATTTCAGCCACTATGAGCCAGTCCCACAATGAGCTTTCCTTAGGACGTGCCATTCCTGTGTCCGTAGATTTAAATGCTAATGAGGAGGAGAGAGGCGGGGCAAGGTGGAGGGTGGGTGTGTGGCCTTAATGAGCTTGCGCTACCATGCGCTAATGTTGACAGTAGATGTATCGCAATGGCTCGTAGACATGCAGTCGTTCAAGCTTTTCAGTTTGACCCAGAATCTGATCTGGATGGAGAAGCACCAGATGAAGAAGTTGCAACTCAGCGGCTACAGCAGGACGTCTCCGAATGGTTAGTTTAAAATATTGTGTCTGGATACGATATTTTAGTTGGTTTGTTTATGTATGCTGTTACAGTTATTATCATGTAGCTAATGCTAGCCATAGGCTCGGATGAAGGAAATAAAAAAAAATAAAAAAATACGAACTGTGTTCGTTTGTAAATCCAAACACTGAGCAACTGTCATGCTTCACTCGTTTGCAAGTCATGATGTCTCTCGAGGAAAAAACATATTGTGCTCGCCTCGCACAGTAGTAGCTCATTTTCTCATGGGCGGGTAAAGCAGAGAAAGGGGAGGTAACCTTTCCTTGTATGACGACATAAAGGGAAGATTCCAGATTGGGCCATCTGAGCTTTCATTTTCTCAAAGGCGAAGCAGGATACCCAGGGCTCGGTTTACACCTATCGCCATTTCTAGCCACTGGGGGACCATAGGCAGGCTTGGGGAACACATATTAAAATGTTCAAAATGTTTAAAATTTCAAATGGGAGATTGCCAGTACAAAGAAGTGGCAGATTTACATTTCCTAAACAGTGCTGTCAGAATTATTCTGTGTGTTTCTTGAAGAGAAGAGGATAATTTGTTCCAACAGCTTTACTAAATGGCCCATTTGATAGGCCATAGGGCATTTGATAGGATGCCTGTTTTTTTGTTTTTGTTTTTTTTTAACATATATTTAACAACACACACAGATACTAAGAAACTAAGAAACTAAAGTCCAAAAAAGATTCAGGGTTTTTAATGTATAATAATATAAATGATGTATTATGGATAATAATAATAATAATAATACTAATAATATATTACTTTCAGTACATTACTAATGATAAATAATAAAAATAAATGGCAATAAGACAATTTATGTTAAATTTATGATGTTATGTTAATTTATTATAAGAAGTTATGAAAAAGAATAGGTTATTATCATTATACTACATTTAAATAATTCCTAAATTAATTTGTATAATTATTTATATAATAAAATATACCATTAATACAGTAATGTCAAACACACAAACTAATACACAAAATAACTCAAAATAATAATGATGTATTATAAATAATAATAATAATAATAATAATAATAATAATAATAATAATAATAATAATAATTGTGTTTTATGACAAAGAAGGTGATGATGATGATGATGATGATGATGATGGTTATATTGTAACCTTATAGAGGACAAGCCGTTTGGACATTAAACGGTTCAATGGGTATATTACTTTCTGTTTATTTTAATGCATGCATGATGATGATGATGTTTAATGGATATTATTATTATTATTATCATTAAACATTATTATCATTATATAATATTACATTAAAATCAAAATAATAATAATAATAATAATAATAATAATAATAAATTAATTAATTATCTGCTTATTGTCACATAATCATAGTGTGTTCCTGTTTTCACAGTGTATGAGGTTATTTTCCAGAACAAAAGAAAAAAAAAATGAGCAGGAGAAAGATAAAGACTCTGTGTATATTTAGGCATTTTTCATCACCATTACAAATCCTTAGCTAGATGTAAGTATCCAGATTTGAAAATGCTTGTACAAAGTCCAGGTCAATAGTGCATTCGAGTATAAACTTGCGCAAACCGACTCTCTCTTTCTCGTAAATGAAAGCAGTTTGCTCATTAACTACTGAACACAAACATCTTCAGTAGCCCCTTTGTTATTGTTCCCCACCATGCCACACTGCAATTACTGCAGGCAGTTTGTGATATTACAGCCCTGATTATAACTGCTATTCCACTTGTGCAAGAGCCTCTCGTCATAATGGAGCGTCCAGCAAAACAGCTCAGCCAATTAGGTTTCATTTAGTCCCTTATTGCAAATGTCACATCAAGAGCGATTGACCCCGGGTCTGCACCCCCCCCCACCCCCACCCCCACCCCCTGCCTCATACAAAACTAGTCTTGGCACTGCCTAATACTTCTGATGCTCATACGGATACCACCCGTGTATTCCCGCAACAGTTTCCAAGGGCAACTAGGCCAGTGCTGCCTGTCTGATCTGGTTAATGTGGCTGTAATCAAATGAGGGAAATGGCTCTTATGCAGGTCAATTATGTATCTGCCGCCCTGCTGAGGAGACGTGGCCTGAGTGGTAACAGGGGCTCTGAGGGGCCAACAGGGACACCGTCCTCCCATTCATTCTCTCTTCCTGCTGTGCATCAATATTCAGGCCGGGCAGGAGCAACGACGGGACAGAATGTAGTTGGCTGTCATTCAGTGCTGCTCCTTCTCCTGGATTTCTTTTAATTATCATCTTCCTGCTACTCAGACTTTAATAAACACCCATGATGATTCCTTCTGTGGTTCATATATATTGTCTTGCACTTGAGTTTTATGAATTCCAGGTCTCACCAAAGTCCATAATACTGTATAGAAGCCCGGCACATGGATTGCCCTGCACACCACTGGTTAATAATTACATATTTATTACATCATATTATATTATATTATTATAAATAGATGGTGATAGCCATGCTTAAAAATTCCCAAGAGAGTATTGTGAGTAATATGATGATTATAATGTATGATGATGAGGATGATGATGATATTATTATTATTATTATTATTACTGCTCTTTTATGTACGTATTCATAGTTTGTTTCTTTGTTTGTTTGTGTTTAACCACATTCCAGCTTCTGTGGCTGTTTTCATGGCGAGAAATATTATGGCTGAATTATATCATGTTATATCCTCCAAAACTGTATTTGGCTTAACTCTGTTAAAAATCTCTTCAAAAGAGTTAACTGAAAAGAAGAAGAAAAAAAAAAAAAAAAAAAATCTCAACGAGTTAAAACCAGCTCAATCTAATAATACACACATAATGGATAAAGGGATTCGGCAGAGAGAACATGTTGGAGGACCTTCCCCTAGCAATAAAAACTTGTATGTATTCATAGTAATATTTTATATAAATTACACATATATTTAAGATTATATTTTAACATATTGTTATAAGACCTTTTTCTATTTAAATATATTATTGTAATAATGATTAAATAAATAATACTGGGAGACTGGGGAGAATACTGGGGTAATAGGATGGTGTATTATGATTATGATGATGATGATATATTGCTGTATTATTAATGTTTAATAATTGTTATTGTATTATTAATGCTATCTTATTGTATTATTATGAAAACAATTGTTATAATGAAAATATGCATACATTAAAATTAAATAAAAAGTAAGATTAACATAATAATAATAATAATAATAATACAGAATAATTATGTGCGAAGAGTCATATTAGTGTGTTCATTTTTTCACAGCCTTCAATTTTTTTTGCCCCAACATACATAGAAAGAAAGAAAGAAAGAAAGAAAGAAAGAAAGAAAGAAAAGAGTAGTTTTATATTTTGCAGGTGTCACCAAAGACCATGTTCACCACCACACCACAGGTATTTATTTAGCCAGATAGTTTTGTAGGCTTTAAACATGCAAGATGTTTATTTATGTGAAGAGGTGCAAATTAAATGAAGTTTTCATTTTTGAGAATGTTTAAGATGCTATCTTCTCCTAATTGACATCAGTGAATCACCACCGCTGAACGCTGCAATGAATTTAATCACACAAACCTTTAAGTCAATTACCGTCATGTCATTTCTGAATACACAAGAAGTCAATTAGCAAATGATGGTGTTTAACAACAGTTACTGTTGTGTGAACACATTTTAAAGCATGCCTGTTAAAAAGGGCCCCATGACACCTTTCACTACAAAAGCTGGAGCTGTTTTTGCAAACATTTTATGTCAATCCGCTGATATTTTCCACTCTTTCTTCTTGTTCTCATTGCATAAGTCCCACTGTGATACCTGCTGCTAATACACTGGGGCATCGGCTAATGATGCCGAAAGCTGACAGAAGTCTGGATATCGTCTGATCTGGCGAAGGATTTGGCAATGAAGCGTGTTTTGGCAGATGAGGGTTTTTTTTTTTGTGATGTAGCCAGGGGGCAAGACGTCTTCCACTTGGCTATAAAGTGCTTTGGGAGAACAGAAAGCCCCCACATGAAAACAAATTAGTGTCACCTTCATCCTCCTGACCTGTCATTCCAAATAGACCAACACATTTTTAGTCAGCTGAGAAGATTTGCCTGTGCTTCATGCAGCGCTCCCAACTGGTTTCTCTCACAATCATTACACAGTTAGCGATTTCCAGGCGCACATGTTAGCATGCGCAGCGAGCATGTCAGAACCCTGGGGAAAGCTTTTAGGACTAATGTGACAGCGTTGCTCTGATGTCCTACAGGTAAAGTGACATTCATCATCCTGCCTTGAGACTGGGTGACCCCAAAGAGCTTGCTCAGGAAAAAAGATTGAGCTTCTGTTTTTCATGGGAGATCATTTCATAGCCCTTAGCCCTCTGGCTCCAGGGACAGTATTAGAAGTGTGTCTGGAGAAGTCACTCTATATGTTGATATAAGAGCGGAGGGTCAGGGAAAAGGAAGAGTCTGTTAGGACAGGAAGCGCCAACAGTTCTACATCGATCCGTTTGGCCCGGAGGGCGAGACATGTTTGGTCAGCAGGAACACTCTATCATTGTCATGATAATAATGAGGAGGAAGCAGAGATGCAAGTGAACTCAGAGTTTAATAAAGGAAGGTCAGATACAGTCACAAAGCCGGTAGACGAGGTGGATGATGATGATGACACGACACGGGCGACACAGGGACTTCGATGGTCGTGAAGGGCTCGGTGAAGTTCCAGAGAGGTGACGTAAACCATACAACGAGACGACAAGACGATCAGGAACTCGAAGACAGGAACAAACTTGTATGGGACATCACTGGAAACCGGAGACACTCACAACAGACACCAAACAACGCTCTGACAAGGGAAAGGACAAAACAGTGAGTATTTATGGGAGAGTAAACGAGCTGCAGCTGGTGTCAGTGAGTGCGATCAGCTGAGCGCTAATTAGTGATGATACTACGGTCACGCCCTACACACAGACATGTAAACAACAGAGCCACGAGACCCGAAGGAAACAGTGAAATCATGAACCGTGACAGTACCCCCTCTCCTAGGAACGCCTCCTGGCGTTCCCAGACTCCTTTACCTGTCGATTGTAATCATCGATAAGGGAGTGATCCAGGATGTCTCTCGCAGGTACCCAACTTCTCTCCTCCGGACCGTAACCTTCCCAGTCCACCAAGTACTGAACTCCGCGTCCCCTCCGTCTTGAGTCCAGAATACGGTTGACCGAATAGGACGGTTCTCCATCTACGAGACGCGGCGGTGGGGGAACCGGAGCTGGCGGATTAATACGAGAGTAAAACACGGGCTTAATTTTGGAGACATGAAACACGGGATAAATTCTCCTGTACGCAGGAGGGAGGTTAAGGCGGACTGCCACCGGACTAACAATCTTGGTGACAGTGAACGGGCCAATGAATTTGGGAGCAAGTTTATTCGAGACGGACCGGAGAGGAATGTTCTTAGTTGAAAGCCACACTTTGGAGCCGACGACGTATACGGGAGGCCTAGACCGGTGGCGATCGGCTTTGGCCTTGGTGCGCGCCCCCACCTGGAGTAGAGTCTCGCGGGCTCTAGTCCAAGTGCGGTGACACCTCTGGACAAATGCGTGAGCGGAGGGGACCGCGACTTCGGACTCCAGACTGGGAAAAATAGGTGGCTGGTACCCTACACTACACTCAAACGGAGATAGACCCGTGGATGACACTGGTAACGTGTTGTGGGCGTACTCCACCATAGAGAGTTGTTGACTCCAAGAGGAAGGATTCTTGGAGACTAAACATCGCAGCGTTCTCTCCAGATCTTGGTTGGCTCTTTCAGTTTGCCCATTGCTCTGGGGGTGAAACCCAGAAGATAGACTGACAGTCGCCCCCAGTAATTTACAAAACTCTTTCCAAAATCTGGATCTAAACTGGGGTCCTCTGTCGGAAACCACGTCTATCGGGAGGCCATGTAACCGAAAGACGTGGTTAACGACAGCCAGCGCTGTCTCCTTGGCTGAGGGCAATTTGGGCAAGGGAATGAAATGAGCTGCCTTCGAGAACCGGTCCACCACGGTTAAAACTACCGTGTTGCCCTGGGAGGGCGGGAGGGCGGTGACAAAATCTAGGGCGATATGGGACCAGGGTCTCGAAGGAACTAGCAGCGGCTGAAGTAACCCAGCAGGAGGTCGATTGGAAGTCTTACCAGTGGCACAAACTGAACAAGCCAAAACAAAACTGTGAACGTCACGAGTCATGAGTGGCCACCAGAATCGTTGCTTGACCAAAAACTTGGTACGACTGACTCCCGGATGACAAGCCACATTGGAGCAATGTCCCCATCGAATGACGTCTGACCGTAGTCCCTCCGGTACAAATAAGCGGTTAGGTGGACACCGAGTCGGAGGCGTTACCCCTTCTAAGGCCGTCTTGACCTTCGATTCGAGCTCCCATGTGAGTGTGGAGACAAATAGGGTCTTGGGTAAAATGCACTCGGGAGTAGACGGGCGTACGGAACGATCAAAAATACGCGATAAAGAGTCGGGTTTGATGTTTTTGGACCCCGGGCGGTACGAGAGAGAAAAGTCAAAACGACCGAAAAAAAGTGCCCACCGAGCCTGCCTGGAGTTCAATCTTTTGGCAGTTCTAATGTATTCAAGGTTCTTATGATCGGTCCAGACTATAAAAGGTACCCCCGACCCTTCTAACCAATGACGCCATTCCTCCAATGCTAATTTGACTGCCAACAACTCTCGGTTACCAATGTCATAATTACGCTCAGCAGGGGATAAACGATGGGACAAAAACGCGCACGGATGCATTCTGTCGTCTGTGGGAGAACGTTGTGATAACACTGCGCCTACCCCCACCTCTGACGCGTCGACCTCCACCACGAACTGCCGTGAAGGATCAGGGGTGATAAGGATGGGGGCTGAAACAAAACGGCCCTTGAGTTTGGCAAACGCAGCCTCGGCTGCGTCTGACCACCTGAACGGAGTTCTGGGGGAGGTCAAGGCAGTCAGAGGAGCGGCTAGTTGGCTGAAGTTGCGAATAAAACGCCGGTAGAAATTGGCAAAACCCAGAAACCTCTGCAGGGCCTTACGGGAATCTGGGCTTGGCCACTCCACCACAGCCTTAACCTTGACAGGATCCATGCGAAGACCCTCAGACGACACAATGTATCCCAAAAAAGGAACCGACTGTGCATGAAAAGCGCATTTCTCCGCCTTGACAAAAAGCCCATTCTCTAACAGCCTCTGAAGCACTCGCCGGACGTGCTGCACATGTTCCTGGAGAGAAGAAGAAAAAATCAATATGTCATCCAGGTAGACATATATGAACCGATCGACCATATCTCGCAGCACGTCGTTGACGAGTGCCTGGAAGACCGCCGGGGAGTTCGATAACCCAAACGGCATTACCGAATATTCGAAGTGGCCCCTGGGGGTATTGAAGGCGGTCTTCCACTCATCCCCCTTCCTGATGCGGACCAAATGATAAGCATTACGTAAGTCCAGTTTTGTGAAAATAGATGCTCCCTGCAACCTCTCGAAAGCTGAAGACATCAACGGCAAAGGATAGGTATTCTTTACCGTGATGTTGTTCAACCCTCGGTAATCAATACAAGGTCGCAGGGATCCATCCTTCTTCCCCACAAAAAAGAACCCCGCCCCCGCTGGAGAAGAGGAAGGGCGGATGAACCCGGCTGCTAAAGAATCAGAAATGTATTTCTCCATAGCCTCTCTCTCTGGAGCAGAGAGCGAATATAACTTGCCCTTAGGCGGAGACTTACCTGGCAATAACTCTATAGCACAGTCATAGGGACGATGCGGAGGGAGAGAAGCAGCTCGAGACTTACTGAACACCTCCTTCAGATCCTGGTACTCTGCGGGCACGTTTGACAAATCCACTGTCTCCTCCTGAAACAAAGGAACAGAGACAGACTGACAAGCAGACACAAGACACGACTCATGACAACGATTGCTCCATGAAACTACAGCACAACTCTGCCAGTCCACACAGGGGTTGTGCTGAAGGAGCCAGGGGTGACCGAGGACGACAGGGGCAAGGGGGGAGTCCATGATAAGAAATGACAGTCTCTCGCTGTGGTTGCCGGATGTGATGAGGGTGATAGTCTCAGTGGTGGAGTTGATGGTGGGAAGATTCTGGCCATTGAGTGCATGCACAGGAATCTCATGGGTGAGAGGTTTGATGGGGATGTTAAATTTGTGTGCAAATGTTCTGTCCATAAAATTACCTTCAGCCCCGGAGTCCAATAGTGCATGGCAGTCGTGGTTGAGTGTTGACCATCTCAGTCTTACCGGGAGGAAAGTTGATGTAGGTGAGGTCTTCTCGGTGGAGATCCCGCCCGATAGTAGCCTCAACGTTACTATCGAGCTCTGTCTTTTACTGGGCAATTAAATGCTTGGTGCCCAGTCCCACCACAGTACAAACATAGTCCTTGGGATCTCCGCCTTTCCTTCTCCTCCCGGGAAAGCCGAGCTCGCCCTACCTGCATGGGTTCGGGATCGTAGGAGGAACTGACCGCATCCGCTCCGCCATATCGCTGGATACCAGTCTCTCCAGAAACACGAGTGGGTAGTACCCGCCGTTCGACTCGACTCAGTCTGGCATCGACTCTCAGAGCCAACTCAATCAATCCGTTTAGAGATACGGGAAGGTCCATGGCATAAATTTCTCTCTGGATGCGGTCAGCCAGCCCATGCAGGAACATATCCCACTGCGCCTCCTCGTTCCACTGGCACTCCGCCGCCAGAGTCCGAAACTCAATGGAGAAGTCAGAAACTGAACGATCTCCCTGGCGAAGGTCGGCCAATAGTCGGGCAGCTTCTCTTCCGGCCACGGCGCGATCAAACACTCTCCTGAGTTCGGCGGCGAGTGCCTGGAACGAGGCGCAGCATGGATCTTGATTCTCCCACACCGCCGTCCCCCAGAGTGCCGCCTTCCCAGACAAAAGGGTTAACACGAACGCCACTTTGGATTGCTCCGTACTGAAAGTTCTGGGTTGAAGAGCAAAATGCATAGAGCAACGTGTTATGAAGGCTCTACAATAGCTGGGCTCACCTGAGTACGCTTCCGGTACCGGTAATCTGGGTTCCGATTGGGCAGCACTCGCTGGTGGTGGAATGGGCACGGCCGGTGCGGGTGGCGCAGTGGGAGCTTGCAAGAGTCGAATCTGCTGGGTGAGCTCGGACACCTGTGTCACAAGGGCTTGAACAGCCCGGCCCGTGTCGCTGATGTTTCTCTCACAACTGTCCATGCGTTGAATGCTGCTGGTGACGAATGTTTGAAGAGTAGCCGGTGATTCACTCGCTGCTTCCATGGTCAGGTGGTCAGAGCGTTCTGTCATGATAATAATGAGGAGGAAGCAGAGATGCAAGTGAACTCAGAGTTTAATAAAGGAAGGTCAGATACAGTCACAAAGCCGGTAGACGAGGTGGATGATGATGATGACACGACACGGGCGACACAGGGACTTCGATGGTCGTGAAGGGCTCGGTGAAGTTCCAGAGAGGTGACGTAAACCATACAACGAGACGACAAGACGATCAGGAACTCGAAGACAGGAACAAACTTGTATGGGACATCACTGGAAACCGGAGACACTCACAACAGACACCAAACAACGCTCTGACAAGGGAAAGGACAAAACAGTGAGTATTTATGGGAGAGTAAACGAGCTGCAGCTGGTGTCAGTGAGTGCGATCAGCTGAGCGCTAATTAGTGATGATACTACGGTCACGCCCTACACACAGACATGTAAACAACAGAGCCACGAGACCCGAAGGAAACAGTGAAATCATGAACCGTGACAATCATTCATCCATGAGGCCACATATAGAACGTCAATGGCATTAGTGGCCTCATAAAACAAAACACGACATTTGATCTAACATAATATACAGTATATATAGCCTATACATATACAGAGGGAATAAATGGAATTCCTGGACGTTTTAACAGAAATAAAATTTGTGACATTGTGACCATGTGAGCGAAGATGTTTCAATCTCAAAAGCAATTCTGATATATTATTATCTTTTCTTTTCTTTTTTTTTTTTGGAATGAATTTTTGTATGTGAAGAAAAAAGGTTCAATTGCAAAATATCTATCTATCTATCTATCTATCTATCTATCTATCTATCTATCTATCTATCTATCTATCTATCTATCTATCTATCTATCTATCTATCTATACTGTATGTGTGTGTGTGTGTGTGTGTGTGTGTGTGTGTGTGTGTGTGTGTGTGTGTGTGTGTATATATATATATATATATATATGTATGTATGTATTGTGAATATGTACTGCATGTATAATTAATATTTTTAGGAAGTTACTTTGTTGGCAGCAAGTCATTGTCATTGTGAGTAAGTGAGTGAATAAAGAGTGAAGAGATTTGTTGAAAATGCTGGTTCATTCAACAATGAAAAAGTCTTTATGAGTGAGTCATTGAATCATTCACTCAACCAATTCCTTTAAAATTAATTAAAATCAAAATAAATAAATAAATAAATAAAGACAATACAAATCATGAAGCAATCTCATTCTATGTATTCTAATTAATTTATATGTAGGCAATTAACATTTAAATTGTCATGCTGATATTATTTGTAATAATTAATTTGTAATAATATTATTTGTAATAATTTATTGAATGGTAAAAGTATTTATTTTTTTAAACAACATTTCTTTTGTAGAATAATTGAACCTGACATTTTCATTTTAGTGGGAGGACTTGTGCTGTGGCTAATGCAATAAATAGGTCTGGAGAAAATATTATTTGGTTTTGTTTTGTGGGTCAAAATCCGACATGAATAGAAATTAGGTTAATGTGCTCAGGCAGTAAACATGTCTTCACATCATCTTGCATCATTTCTACTAATGTGGATCACAGACAGACATGTATTTGTCTTTGAAGAGTTTTTGCTCAGCTGGTTCAAGTGTTTCATCATTTTCATTCTGCCGCCTCTGGCTCGGACGAGGCACTTTTGATTCTCGAAGGGAAGCCGAGTCTAAAAGAAGCACCAAACAACGATTCTGTTCTGCAACGGATCATTTACGAATGCAGATTTAATAGCAAGTCACGGCTTTTAGCATAATGCCATTCGACTTCCATCAGGCTGATCCACATAGATACAGTATACCAGCTTGTCATTAAATGTGATCGCTCCCTGTGCGCTATTTCATCTGCATGTAAACAATATAATGATATAAGGCACCTATGACCATATTTGATTGCAAATGAACGCTGATTTTGTAGCCAAATGGATCGCGGGCCGCAAGCTAACAAGACTTTATTGTTTAATTACTGCTTGATTGACACATATTCAGCCGTTACGCAGAAATTTCTCCATAAAGCCATTTGCTCAGAGTTTTCAAACAATACAAAGCAGAAGATTTGGAAATATTACCTGAGCCATTGTTAAGCCCCCTCTCGTTACTCAGCTTTCATTAGCATAGCTACACTGTGCCATGCTACGTGCTAAATGGGAGATTAGGGAGGCTGCTGAAGGGGATATAAGGGAACAGAACTGTAATGAGTGTTAACCATGTAGGCTGCCGGGTCTTATTGAATAAATAAATAAGAAGATTAGGGACTGCTTAAATATCTTTGTGCACCTGTGTGCCGTACTGCCTGAGCACCTCATAAAGCAACAGCCCTGCTAATAAATGAGCAGCTCTTATACAGGTAATGTTTCTTCTTCCACCTCATTCGCATTTAAATATTCCCTTTATTCCAGCTCATATTCGCAAATGGCTCTCTAATGTCTTTCTTGGCAAATTTAGCATAGTTTTACCAAGTCACAAAATGTTCTTGTGGTCAGAACAATTACATTTGCCCATATGAAACTGGCCCTTAATGTTAAACTAATGGCACCATTTGCTCTCATACAGTACGTGTGATGGTTTATGTCAATGCAGGGGTTGCAGGTTTATTTGTTTTTTTATTAGGTTAATACTACAACAATGCTAGCACAGTCAGGATAAAAACAACAATTGTACTGTGCAGTTTGACAATATTTAATATTTTGTTTTACATTTTGCAGGAAACCCACATTGCATTTTAAGGTATTAAATTGCATATTCAAGAAACTGAACCCATGACCTTTGCTTTGCCTATATTAGTGCCATGCTTTAAAGTCTGAGCTACAGAAATGCCTCATACTTTAATTCTGTGTTGTCTTATAGTGTGTCAAAAATGCAAAAAAGGTGCACATGCCACAAACCCAAATAGGGCTCAGGTGCAGGACAAAAAAAGTTAAACTGAAGTGAAAAACAAATGTGATGTCTGCACACTGATATAACTGCTCCTAAATAAATGTATGGCCTAAATAAATGTAACTGTGACATTTGACACTCATCTTTTTCCTTGCAATTCTGAGCAATATTGCAAGATAGAAACTCGCGTTTACATCTTGCGAGATGTAAACTGTGAAATAAGTTTTTCTTCTTGTAACTCTTGCAGTTTTGCATTTACATCTAGCGATTCCAGCATTTTTCTCTGAATTCTAAATTTACATCAGTTTTTTTTTTCAATCAAAGAAAAACAAACAAACAAATAAATAAATAAAAGTAATTGTGGCTTTTTATCTTGCAATTTTTACTTATTTTCTCAGAATTGTGAGATTAAAAAAAGTCACAAATACTTTTTTTTATTTATTTGTTTATTCCTTGCGTAGTGGGCTTCCTCAGCATGTTATTAAAACAGAGTCATAACAAAAGAGTATCGATGTGCAGCAAATAAATAAATAATAAAACTGTACCAGTTATTTATCACTGTCCTCCGGTGATGTAATCTCAAAATGGTTTGTGGTAATAAACAGACACGTTGATGTTAATTAAAAGTTGACTTGTAAAAAATGTTCACTCTCTTAGATTGCATCAGTGATAAATATCTGCAAACCATAATTACCTTAGTTCACTTTTTGAACAAGAAATTAATGAAAGTTTGGATTTGGCCTTTGGTTGTGGGACTGAGTCCAAAGCACCCAGTAAAACATTATACTGTCACCCAATGATTGTATTAAAATGCAATAAACTGCAATCTAAGTGAAGCTGAAATAAATATTAATAATAACAAAATAGTTTTACCATCTGCGTTAATTGTCTCAGGAGCATAAAGCACACTGAAGCACCAAATTAACTACGAAAACCTTTGACTATGCCACACTATTCTGAACTTTTAATAAGGCATAGTATATTCCCTCATTACCATGAAAATTCATTAGCCTTTTGGATATTTTAAGTATTTTATCCTTTATTTAATGCATACCGAGTTAGTTTGAAAAGTTTCACTGAAAATCTTGTTAAGTATCAAAAAGGCATCTGCGTAAGTATTGTATGTGTCAGTATTGTCCTTACATGGGTGTGATCTGATAGTCTGCTGTCTGCTGGTGAGTAGAGTGTACCGTGGGAGTGTTTTTCCCCTCTCATTGCCTCCTGCTGTGCGGATTGTCTGTTTGACTAGAGAATCCCGGCATTTCTCTCTCCTGAGCTTACACGAGCTGCTCCGCTCCATTCAAAGCCCATTTTCTGCATTCATTTCATGGTCGTGCTCCTGTCAAAGCTTGGATTTCAAGGATGAATCCATTCAGTTCTACCCAGGTTTACCAAGCTTAGAGAAATTTCTACATGCTATGACTTGCTTGTGTATGAATGTTTGCCTGCGTGCGTATGTGTGTCCTGAAATTATACAGGATTCATTAAGCAGATGATTTTTTTTTACAGATGCTAGGGCTTTCATTGCATCACTATTCATCTCAGCTTTCTGTTGTGACCTTAATGGCATGTGTGTTGTAAGTATAGAAGGTTAGGAAATAGCATGTTTAATATCATTGTACTTCTGAAAATGTATCCTTTTTTGTGTATCCACAAGAGAGATGAGGTCATAACCAAGGGCCAATTTACTCTTTGGTTAGACCTTTAATGCTTCCTGCACTTTCTTTCAATCCTACTTGGTGTTTTGAACTGTATTTTAAAATTATGTATGTTGTATAGTAATGAATAGTGAAGCAAAGCATCTATTTTCCCAAAGGGGAAAAATAAAAAGAGAAAAATGGTACAACAAAATGTGTGGTTTTATGTATTGTGAGGTCAAGATGAGGTGTCATCCATTATCCTCTTTCAGTTTTTCTCATCCTCTGTCTCATTCTATCATGCATTTGATTAAGACAGAGCTCTTGCAGGAGGCTTATGGAAGGATTAGGCTGTTAAAATACTACTTTATTCTGTAATGTTGTTTTGAATGCGTCTGTTCTCTTTCTCTGTCATTGTATGAATTTTGTAAATGTGACATTGCTTCAGAAAGTTAATAGAGAATAAGAGGAGTCTTAGATATTAGGAATTGTCTTCCTTATACACATGCATAATGCATGTATCAGACAAATATTATTTGAAAGCATGGAATTAGCTTTTTTTTTTTTTTTTTTTTTTTTTTTATAAATAAGATAAAAATAAATAAATATTTTTCACACTTTTAAAACCCCTGCAAAAATGATCACTGGCATATTTAATCTAATATATTGCAAATACGAATACAGATAAATATGCTTTAAGGGTCCTTTAAGGGTGTAGTTGTGGTATCAAACAGCAGGATGTAATTCAATTCAATTCAATTCAAGTTTATTTGTATAGCGCTTTTCACAATGCAAATCATTGCAAAGCAGCTTTACAGAAAATTAAAGTTTACACATTATATTTGGTAATAGCTTTCCAGTGGTGACTATCTCAAGTTGGATGTAACTGGGAAATGATAGAGAAGTGTGAAATAAATAAATAAATAAATAAATAAATACACACATACATACATACATACATAAAAAAAAAAATAAAACTAACCTTGCTCTCTAAAACAGTGTTTTATTCATTTAACCCAACACTCATAAACTTAAGATGCTTATACAGTCTGTGTACTTTGATGTGCTGTTATGTCATCATCTACCTGTGTGTCATGCTTAAAAGCAATTTGAAAACCACATTTCCAGTGTTTCTAGAGCAGCATTTTTTCCACCTTAGAAACACTGTTAAGTTATAAAACATGCTCCCTGTTCCTGATGCAGAAAAGCTAGTTCATGCATTTGTGACCTCAAGAGAGGATTATTGTAATGCATTACTGACTGGATGGCCTGCAGTCTCCATAAACAAGCTTCAGTTGATTTAAAATACATCAGTGGCAGTTCAAGCAGGTCAATAAATCTGATCATATCAGCCATATACAGTACTAATTTCTTATAAAACTCTAAATTGCATAGGTCCTCAGTAATAAGGCGATATTTCTTCACACTATAATCCTCACACTCATTAAGATCAAAAATTTCCAATCAGTTGGACAGTAGAAAAACCTTTTCCAGTGTTGCACTAAACCGTGGAACCACATTCCTGTTTAGGACACTCATACAGAAGTTTAGTTATATAGCTTTTGCCAGACATACACCCAATTTAGTAGCCAGGCTATTTTTTAATGCTATTTATTTATTTAGTGATCATTCTATTTTATTTATTTACTGATTTTATTCTATTTTAAGATATACAGGTTAATTTTATTATATGCAAAATAGCATGCACACATACTTATGCATATTATATACAACCAATACTGCCAAAGCCTTAGAGAACAATGAATGTGCGTGTATAATAATAATAATAATAATAACATAACATAAAACACTTTGCCTACATTTTCTGTACTGTAGGTTATCTATAATTCAATAATATACTAAATAAACAGGACTAGAATAAACAGATTGATATTATCTAAAAAAAATGCCTTTTAAAAGACGTCTTTAAAAAGGTGCCTTTAAACAATGTATTGTAACAAGTGCTATAACAAAAACAACATGAAAATGATAATATAATAAACAGAAACTTTTTGATATTGAGTTGTATTGTAACCTGAGTTAACAGCTTCATACATAAATTAAGCCCTGAGCATATTACAATGGCAAAAATGCCACATAAAAAAATAAATAAATAAATAAATAAATAAAAAATTTCTTTAATTACAGTTATAATGACATCGGCATGTTTTGAATACTTATCTTTTGAGGTATGCAAACACTTCTATGGTTTCCTAAAAATGTATGAATACCTATTGGCTATGTTTTTCTTACAACCTCTCACAGTAGCTAGCAATTTACGTAGACAGAATATTGAAACTTCAAGGTAATCCAGAATAAAAGCACTGGGCTGGTTTATAATTTAAAACAAATGCTCTCAAGTTCAAACAATAGCAGTAAATAGATTTTAAACTAAATCAAATAAGCTATGCTCTAGTAGATGCTGATTAAAGTTTAGTTTTGCCACAGTATCGACAATGATTTAATGAACAGGAGTACAGCAGATGTTAAAGGTTGACTTTTGTTCGTTAAATTAAATTGTGCAACCATTTCACTGGTGACATTTAGGGGAACAGAAACAAAGTGGCTTGGCGGATTACAACTAATATCCGTTTGCATTTAAAAAAATATATAAATAATAATAAAAAAGCTGGCGATATTACTCCATTTACAAATCTCTTTTGCCCTGACTAATGATTTGGCCTCATTATTTTGAAACAGTAGACCATACAATTGTCTTAAAAGATTGCTCACTGAAGTGTGTTTTAAGCCAAACTTACAGAGTGCACTGATGTGCAACTGCACTTTTTCTTATTATAAACCATCTTGTCTAAGCATTTGCCCTTACTTTGCCGCTAATATGAAAGCAAACGCTTGCAGGGACAGATTGTTCCAGCACTGTGCATTTGATCATCTCTTCTGCGGAAATTAACCGCGGCCTGTGCACCTCCTTACTGATGCTCTCCATTTCATAAATGGTTGAACTTTTCAGTGAAACCCTAGCGATCATGACTGATGTGGAGCTGTATTTTCATTTTTGCATTTTCATTGCTTTGCGCCATAACATATTTTATTGTGCTGTTTACTTTGGGAGAGACTTTCTCCCAAAGAAAAGTGCTAACCAGAATATCAAATCAAAGCACATGTGAATGAGACTGTCTGTCGCTTATGATCTTCCATCTAGTTTGTCATTTCCCTCATTCCTCTCTCACTTTCTATGTCTCTTTCTCTCTGCTTTTTCTCTGCAGACTGCTCAGTTACTGTCTGAGCTCTAAACATAGCTGATTGATCTGGCCCTGGGGGCCCGGGCTCCCAGCCTCCCTACGTGTGTCTCCATCTCTCACTCAACTTAAGCCTGCTGGTAGCTCAGCACTGGGAGTCATTGCTTATGAATCTCCGGCTCTACCAAAAGATCAGCTTTCACTCTCCATACCTGCCTCCCTGCCTACAAAAGGGAGGAGGAGGTAGAATAAATCAAAGCCTGCTAAGTCAGTGACACACACCATCCTGGCAACCATTCTCGACCTCTTTGATTTTATTAACTCTCTCTATGAGGAGACCGGTATAGGAAAATTAACAGCGGCAAGGTAGTAAGTGTGTAAACCGGTAGCTGTGGGTTGAGAGAAGTAAAATATGATAAAAGTGAAAAACAACCTTTAAGTTATGGATGATGAGAATGCAGTTTTAAACATTTTAAATGTTTCACAGCTCACTAATGGGATGCTGGTGAGCAGCTTTATATATTGCATGTTTTATCATGAAACTGCATATCTCAAAAGCCATATAAACCAATCAGTTTCACTCAGTATGTTTGCAGTGCATTATTATTTTTTCTGTCTACAAAAGCCATTCATCTGCTTATTCAAATTAAACCCTTCTAATATCCAGACGAGGCATAAAAATGCACAGGTATCGATTTCCCGGGAAAGTTGACAAATGGAAGCTGTGGTGCGTGGTATCGCTTTTACTCACTGAAGGAGCGAGAGGACATTTGTCAAGCTCTGGTGAGGCTGCAAAACTGTGATAGTATGGAAGGGAACATAGCCATGGGGACAGTTCCTCTGGCTAATTAACACACACACACACACACACACACACACACACCCACCCCACACACACACACACACATTCACTGACATGTTGTTATCGTACGCCATTTCTAATCTGGACGGAAAAGAAGTTATCTCTGAAATTAATTACACCAATAACAGGAGCAGCCTGCAGGACCAATAAACAGGATAATTAGGAAAAGCAATCAAGCTCTTATTAGATTCCCAAGGAAAAGAAGACAAGACCGCTTGAGAGTTTGAACGCTGTAAAGAAGAAAGTAACAAAAAAAGGAAACAGAAGAGAAAAAACTGAGAAATTCAATAAAAGTGCAGGGAATGTACAAGACAATTTGTGTCTTTTTTTAAATTTACTTTTCAGTCAGATTTGAGATAGTAGTAAACCTAGGCAATAAACTAGGAACTTTAATAAACTTAATTGCTGGAATTGGCACAAAATGACAGAATAATTCAAAATATCTAAAATTTTGAATAATTAAACAATAATAATCATTTTCAAGAAGTTTGCCTAAAAGAGAAAACAAACCACATGCAGGTTTCTTATTCAGGACAATGGAGAGTGAAGGTGACAGGACTGATTCAGCACCATGGACAGCAACACGTCAGTGGTATGGCTTCAGTACTATGGACAGGGAAACAAATGGTGCACCAGTCTGCAATGCAAACAAATTCAGCATCATTGATAGGGACATTACAATGACTTCAGCTAGGGGGGACTCGTTCGGGAAGAATGTCTCTAAAGAAATGTGTTTTTGGTTGTGAGAGAAAGATAACCTTGTTCAGCTTCCCAAAAGAACCCAGCGTTACGTGAACAGTGGATGCAGTTTGTTTTTTTTCAGGGCAGCAATGGAGTTTCACAAGTGTATTTGATGACGACGTTTTATAAACAAGGCCCAGTTCGACGCTGGACTTGCACATAGATTGATACTGAAAGATGGAGTGGTCCAAGCTATAAAAGATCCCAGTCATGATTCAGAACTACAGATAGTAAGTGAAACGGCATCAAATGTCTGTGTTTTGTTGGCGATCGGCGCTCAAGTGCTCGTCACTCTTTAGCTCCGCCCACGGCACAACTCCAGGAGCTCGGCTGTTTTTGGAGAGAATCGTAAAGCTGTATCTTTCTTTTATAAATATGATAAAACTAAAGACTTTTTGGAAATATGAAGGATGCAGTACTACTCTATAGGTACTCAAGATTAACATGAGATTGGGTGAAACTGTGTTATGCCCCCTTTAAAACAACAGTTAATAAAGCAATAAGCCCCATGAAGCCGTGGTTTACAGTTAATTTATAACAGCTAAGGGGCATTGTTAGGCATGACGCAAAGCGGAGTAACCCATAACCCCCTTAGCTGTTATAAATTCACTGTAGTCCACGGCTACACGGGGCTTATTGCTTTTATAAAACGGTTATTCCATATACTTAGTAAGGTTTCACAAAATAAAACAGAGCAAATAAGTGTAATGACATTAATAAAAACAGTATTCTTCCACCAAACAATGTAGTTCCTCAGAAACAGTTGTGGTGGGAACCTATGGTTGGAACAAAGTGGTTTCCAAGCAACACACAAAGTAAACAAAGGTGTAGGTTTGTAGTGTAATTTATAACCGCTTCTAACGTGGCTCAACCTATCAGAATCAAGGACCGGAACTATACGTTTTATAAAATAAATTTTAGCATATTAATTTACACTTTAATTAGATTATTTTAACTATTTATATTTTACAAATTTAAGTACTTGCTCACTAATGGATCATTCTGCAGTCAATGTGTGCTGTGAAAGTTTAAACAGTTGGTAAAATCACCACAATGATCCACAGGTAATCCACACAATTCCAGTATATTTTTGTAAGAAACAAATCCATCAAGCCATTTTTAACTTTAATCCATTACTTCTGGCAAAAATATGAGCCCATATCCATAATAATGCTTTCTTCAGTAAATAAATATATATATCTCCTCCATCATCATCCCCCGTTCTCCAGTACAGCCATCACTGAGGTGTGTGCTCTCCAGCGTATTCCAAGTATCTGTAAGCAAAGACATTTCCATTAGTTCTCCGTTCATCTGCAAGTCCGTTTCAGAAGATCTTCTTACCTGCTATTCACTCAGTTTGCTTTTCAACTCATTCTGTCGAATAAAGATTTTGTATTGCAATATTAACATCTGTCCCAAGTCTACTTACATGAGACAGAGGCATTGTCATGTTGGAATAGAAAAGGGTTATGTCCAAACTGTTGCTTTAAAATTAGAAGCACACAATTCGCTAGAATATCATTATATGCTTAAACATTAAGATTTGTACTCATGGAAATTACTAAAGTAGTCAAACCTGTTCATTAGAAGGGGGTGACCCAATACTTTTGGCAATACAGTGTATATGTGTGTAAGGAATAATTGACGACGGGCCATTGGATTATTAGAAAAATAATGCACGTTAAACCTCGGGTGTGCATTATTTTTTCAATAATTCAACGGACCGAAGTCAATTATTCCGCTTATACTACAGTTGCCACACCTCAAAGACACCGGTCAGATGTGGTATTTATCCGGTAGTTCTACTTAAATCGCTATTGTGAGTAGGATTATTTCTTCCGCATCTCATCCAACGCCTCTGTTGCTAATTCCAAAACGTCATTTTAAACCTTACGGAGGCTTCATCCGTTGATAGCAGACTAATAAGCAGTTAATAAGTAAGTTATCAGAGAGATAGAGAGAATTACCTCTCTGCGTCTCTCAATAGTGTTCGACAGCACTATGGGTTTTGGTTATTTGATGTTGTAAGACCTTTGAAATAACAGAAATCATTTGGTGAAGTGATATAGTCATGTAATGCGGTCAAGAGCTGCCTGGAAGTACGTACACCATGCTTTCCCTGAAAATAATGGCACACCAATCAGCCAATCAGATTCAAGAATTCAATGGCCCCATAGTATATATATATATATATATATATATATATATATATATATATATATATATATATATATATATATATAAAGCATTAATTGCAATCAAAATCAGTTCTAAACTAATATGTTGGTAGACTTTGTGAGATTTATTTTTATTTTATTTTTTTTTTCTGGAGGAATAATTATTATGGATTGTGGATTTTGGCCAGAAGTCGTGGTTTAAAGTTTCACAGTTGCATTTCACTTCACAAGACATTAAGTGATGAACCTGTAGATTACTTGTGGATTATTGTGATGGTTTTATCCATTGGTGAGCAAGTGATTTAATGCAAAATTTATTAAAAACTATTCTAATGAAGAAATAAACCCATTGACATTGTGGATGTCAGGGGGCGAATGAGACGTGAGACGTGTGGATCCATTTATCAGGCTTTTATTAGAAACATGGTCATGAAACAGGCAAGGTTCAGATAATGGTAAACAGGTACAACACAGGCAAGACAAATAGTAATCCTAGGGCAAGCGTGGGTCTTCGATCGGCGAACAGAATCCAGAGGGCTTGACAAAGGGGTAATCCGTAAAACACAAACAACAGTCCAGACAGGGGAAAACAAGGTCCAAATGGCAAGATAATAGGGCAGTCCAAAATACACAGGCAAGGATCTAGATACGAATGACTAAGGCAATAACCTGTATAAACTAAACTTAGAAAACACGGAAGGGCTCTGTAAAGTAGCTATCACTGGGAGAGCGATAAACGCCAGACAAAACTCGGCGATCTGAATGTCAAGTCAAGTCAAGTGACCTTTATTTATATAGTGCTTTTAACAATACAGATTGTGTCAAAGCACTTAACAGTATCAAATTGGAGGATAGAGTGTCAGTAACGTATAATGATAAGATTAAACACTCAATTTTCAGTTAAAGGCATTTTATTATTGAGTTCAGAGATGTCATTGTCTAGCTCAGTTTAGTTTAAATAGTATCTGTGCAATCAAATCGACAATAATCGCTAGAAATTAGGGCGAAGGCGTGGCCTAATGGTTAGAGAGTCGGACTCGTAATCTAAAGGTTGCGAGTTCGAGTCTCCAGCCGGCAGGGATTGTAGGTGGGGGGAGTGACTGTCCAGCGCTCTCTCCACCTCAATACCACGACTGAGGTGCCCTTGAGCAAGGCACCGAACCCCCAACTGCTCCCCGGGCGCCGCAGCATAAATGGCTGCCCACTGCTCCGGGTGTGTGTTCACAGTGTGTGTGTGTTCACTGCTGTGTGTGTGCACGTTGGATGGGTTAAATGCAGAGCACAAATTCCGAGTATGGGTCACCATACTTGGCCGTATGTCACTTCACTTTCACTTTTTCACTTTCAAATTATAGTGTCCCCAACTGAGCAAGCCTGAGGTGACAGAATGGAGAAAAAAACCTTGGGAGAAACCAGGCTCAGTCGGGGGGCCAGTTCTCATCTGGCCGGACGAAACCTGCGGTTCAATTCCAACTGCAGCCATATCAGATTGTGTAAAGGGCTTAATAATTTATTATTTTAAAAATAATAATAATAAAAAAAACTAAATATAATGTATTAAATATTTATTTATTTATTTATTTATTTTTAATAAATGTATTATATTTCAATTTTTATATTGTTGCAATTTCTAACAATAATAGTATTATGTAGTTAGGTTTTTTTATATATATATATATATATATTAGAAAGAGGAAGTCCAAAGCTTATAAAGCGTGTCTGATTGGATTCAGCTGTGTGTGTAATCAGTGCATTCAGCTGTGTGTGTGTGTGTGTGTGTGTGTAATCAGTGCAATGGATGATGGGAACTGTAGTCCGGAGTGACATGTAACAGTCTGTGTGGTGTGAGAGTCAATATGATGGAGAGGTGAAAATTTTAATTTTTGGGTGAACTATTTCTTTTAGACACTTGGCCCACTTGGAAGTTTTCTAAGGCCCCCCCTATTGGGCCCTGGAACTCTGGCTGAAAACCACTATCGTAGGCTTATGCACTTATCCTCTTTTTTAAATTAAAAACAAACAAACAAAACAAGAATAATGTTGCTTATGACTTAATTAACATATCAAGATGCTCATTCTGGGTCCATTTTTCATTATATTACTTATTGTAAAGAAGAGGCTTCTTTCATAGGCCCTAATAGAGTAATATAATATCATCTCCCCTTTCACTCCAGCAGTTCCTCAGTTATCTTGTATAAAACCTTTGAAACACTTGGACTAGATTTCACAGCCAGACTGCCCAGAGGGAGGAAATCATAACAAAGAAATACACCAATTTGAGTCAAACTGTTTTCAATTACACCCAGCACACTAGCGTGCATAGATATAGCTTTATGTGCTCATTGCCAATTACCAATCCCTGCCATACTAGGATGCAGAGTGAATGGGAACAGCTGGTGGTGAGGAGGACAAAACACACGCACACACTTTTTCACTGCAAATGGAGACACATTTGTATGCAGAGTATATTGATATCAGCATGACGTTACGTGGTCTCACACCAGGCTAGTGCTGGTAATATCAAACCCATGGTGGTACATAATGAGGATTAATATTACACCATACTCAGAGAGAAAGAGATGGATTGATGGGGAGAGGGAAAGAGGAGGGAGGTGTAAGCGAGTTAATAGTTGTTGTTCAGTTGTTGCTGTTGGCTTTTCAGCTGTTGCTGAGGAGAGAAAGTCACACAAGATAATTCGCAACAATGCTTGTTTTCTGTATTTTCCTTCTATTCTCTTCCTTTCTTTTACTTTCTGGACTTTCAAGTGCTTCTGGTGAAATGATGCAAGTTATGCCAGTTAATGTGACAGCATTGCACTTAACTTTGAACAAACATGCATGAAAGAAAGTTTTACACTCAGTTTGGACTTTCCAAGCCTATCTGTGTAGATGAAGCCCTTCTCTTCATCTCTGGAACAAAAGCGTGCATGCAAAGACCGTCTCATTGTGATGTGATCACAAACATATTCCCATGATTCTTTCTGTCACATAAATGAACAGTTAAAGGGCTGGTGACAGGTAGGCAGCTTTCAGCTACAGAATCAAACTTTTCAGAGCCATCAGGCGGACAAAAGGGTTCAGTAGCCATGCCGCCTTTTATGGATGCTTGTCTGTGGCGTGGGTTTCCTGTCTAGGCTTGTTTTTTAATGAGAAATAAAGCATTTGGAGGATGATGGCTTTTTGAAAGGAAATGTAGGGAGGAAAGCATGTCGTTATTTGAATGAAAAGAGCTTCAAAGCAGTGAAAGCTTATCAAATACATCTTTGTGTTCTTTTTGTGCCTTTTTATCTCTCTGATTTCAATTTGTGATGAATTGTGACAGGTTAAGAAAGATGTGTAGGGGACACATGCTCACTTGTGCACACACACACACATGCACGCAAAAAAATCTTATCATACAGCAACCATAGTAGACTAGTAAGACATCTTCGGTTGCACTCATTACTTTAATAATTTCCACTGCTTCTTTTGGTGTTTGGGAGATGTGGCTTGCTGGATGAGATGTAGCGTCTATCATAAGAGCGCATAAGCTTATATTATCATATTATCATCTCAACACATTTCAACTATTACCTCATGCTTTAATGGGTCTCACATAACATCTCCTGGCTCTGTGCTCTTGTAGCAATTTTCCACATCGTCCACCATCTCTAGCCCTTTTTACAGCTTCTGTCTGTTTTTATCTCATCTTTTTTCTGAAATGTTGATTATGCTTTCAAGCAGCCAGCTACTATAGAGGCTGCCTGCCGATGAATTCTCAGTTTCATACATGAGCATGCATTGATGAACCAAAGGCTGGCCATATGTATTAGACAACATTGCCAATATGGAAGCATGTACATGCAGAAACACACACACAGTTGGAGTGACCAGCCAATAGATCGTAGCAATCAGACAGGGATGGGGTACAGTATGGAACCCCTTCAAAATGTCTATTGCATCCATTTATTTTTATTTTTTCTATTTTTTTCACTCCAAAATCTGATTGTCTATCAAAAAAGAAACAACAACATGTATTGTTTAGCAATTTACATGTATTTATTTAGCTTATATTTAGAATGAAAGAAAAAGAATGTTACTTTTTCAGCATATTCTTTCAGTTTTCATTGTTTTGTTGAATTATGTCACACTCAATGTATTAATGTAATGTAATTCTATTAAAAAAAAGGCAATTTTCAGTACACATTGTGTTACACTCTAAAAAATGCTGGGTTAAATACAACCCAGCGCTGGGTAAAATATGGACGAACCCAGCGAGGGGGTTGTTAAGACCCACTGTTGGTTGAAAACAACCCAACATGTGTTCCGTCCAATATTTACCCAGCACTGGGTTGTATTTAACCCAGCATTTTTTAGAGTGTAACAAACCCTTTTTGTTACAAATAAATCAATAAAAAAATACTGCTTTTCCGAAGCAATATGAAAAAAAGTAGTACACACAAAAGGACAAGCCTACTATTTACTCACACTTGTGTTACCCCAAATCCGAATGTTTTCTTCCATGAAACACAAGGGATAAGATGTTGTTGACTGCAGCACAAAGTCACCTTTACAGTAGTCCATGTGATCCGTGTGCTATAATCCAAATTTTGTGCTTTGTGTGAAAAACAAATCGAAATCTAGTTTAAAATCTCAAGATCCTGCCCTCGTCACATTCGAATCTGGTGCGCTCGAAAACGTAGGCTATATCTGTTTACATAACTGCAACACCATATGTGACCCTGGACCACAAAACCAGTCATAATTTGCACAGGTACATTTGTAGCAATAGCCAACAATACATTGTATGGGTCAAAATTATTGATGCTAAAAATCATTAGCATATTAAGAAAAGATCATGTTCTATTAAGATATTTTGTAAATTTCCTACTGTAAATATATCAAAACTTATTTTTTGATTATTAATATACAATGCAAAGGACTTAATTTGGACAGTTTTAAAGGTGATTTTCTCAATATTTTAATTAATTTTTTTTTTTTTTTTGCACCCTCAGATTCCAGATGTTCAAATAGTTGTATCTCGGCCAAGTATTGTCATAACCTAACATACCATACATGAATCGAAAGCTCATTTATACAGCTTTCAGGGAAAAAAAAGTTTACAGTTTACAGTTTCTCAAAAATTGACCCTTATGACTGGTTGTGTGGTCCAGGGTCACATATAAGGAGAAAGCGGCGGAGGATAAAAAAAAGTACTGTGCCGTGGTAGATTTGAATGCATTCTTCTTCTTCTTTGGCGTGTTACATTCTATGTGCATATTGCCACCTACTTTTGTTGTTATGCAGCCATGGTTTATTTATAATCAATTTCTTATTTGTTTTTGCTCTTTCTATTCTTTTACACATATTCACATATCTACTGTATACATATATTTGTACTTATAGAATTATCTGATGCTCTATCCCATTCAGACTGAATGCGTGTTTGGTTTATACTTCATTTTTTAGGCTTTCTACATGCTACGAGTGATACGCAAAGACACATGAAGTGATGTTTGTACTTTAATAAGAGCACAAACAGCCTGACAGATGTTGCCAAATTGATCAAACAGCACAAGAGGTTTGGCTTCAGTTTAAGTAATGATAAGAGCTTCTTTTTATATAGTTTTTCTTACAGTGTGTTTATAAAAGTTTAAATTAGATGGACATTTAATGTCATTTATTATTATTATTATTATTATTATTATTATTATTTTATTCATTTATTTTGGTTCAGGAATGTTCTGAAATGCCAGTATTTATTTATAGTTATTTTAGTTGAGACATGAAACCAGAAACAATTCTGTTTGTTTAGCTTCTGAACACCATTACCAAATTTATGCATGGTGTGTGAACGTGTCTATACTGTATATAACTAACTATATATCTTGATTACCCTATCTTTTTTTTTATTTTGCCATAATAACTGGCAGCCTTTATATTGCTTACATGCTAATGTGTGTTTGCATGGAAGCCATCTTGAGATTAAAATACACATGATGTTATACAAATGCCATTGTCTGTATCGAGCATCTGTGTTCACTCTTATCCAGATCCATATGAATGGATGTAAACACAATTGATACTCCTGATCTCTACGCTTTCATTCTTTCATTCACAAGCTGTTCTCTCTGTCCATTACATATTTACCAAAGCCTCCATATCAGTCTTAATTTTGCATGTGGCAGTCAACCCCAGGGTTGAAGAGTCTCTTTTTTTAAAAGTGAGCATTTTCCATCTCTTAGTCAGGAGCTTAATTAACACGGTCTCCATGGGGAGCGTGTGTGTCGAGCAGATGGCACAGGCTAGTTTAGGCGAGATGAAAAATGCTAATTTGTCAAATGCAGCTAAAACAACCTGATTGGAGATCTCATTAGGAGGCGGTTTGAACTCCCATCTGAAGACACATCTTGCCGGAACACACACCTTCCTTCTCTCATCCACCCTCTGCACTATTTTAATCCTACTTTACCTCAGCTCTTCCCACTCTGCTCTCTCTCTCAGCGCCCCCTGGGAGGAGGTGTCTGCTGTTTCCTCTGCTAAACATGTTGTATGATTATGATGGGATTATTCTGTACAGCATGTTTTGTGCTCTTTTGTGAGTTCTGAAGAAGGCATTGCTTTTTGCATGCTAATGGTTTTATTTTTATTTTTTACAATATCTGGTGTACACATTTTAATTATTAAGCTGAAATTAATAATTGTATTGTAATGGGCATTATTGGTTTTAGTTAGCACAGCTTGAGTGCTGTCTATGAAAAAGGTAATAATACATGGTAAATACTCGTCACATTAGGTAAAAGAATTAAATTCTTGTTTAAAGGTGAAGTCTGTGATTTTGCAAAAACAGTGACTTTTCAAACAGCTTTTTAAACATTTCCCTCATCATTGAGTTTAATATGCACAAATTTGTATCTCATACATAACAAAAATTACACACTTAAATGTCTGTTCAATAGAGCATGCAGAATGACCTTTGACCCCCATCTTCAGTCCCTTTTTGATCGCTTTTAATGTAAGCTTGACATCTGTTAGTCAATTAGCTATAATTTTTATTGTTATTATTATTATTAATATTATTATTATTATTATTATTATGTGACATGCTCTATAAAAGTAAAAGCGAAAGAATTGCAATGCTCGGGCAAACCGCTATAGAGTTGATGTGGCTATTGAGTTAAAGCCGGTGAATGCGGTTTACAGGTTTCATAGAAAGAGAATGATGTGCACTAAAGAGGGGCTGTATCCTAAATCACCCCCTACACCCTCACCATTCCCTACATTAGTCCACTCATACAGTTCACTTGAAGGAGTGAATGAAAACGAGTGAGTGAATTCGGTCACTGAGTGCACCGGAAGCACTGCTGATTTTGCACAGTTTGCTTGCTGTTTAATAATCATTTGAAACAGGCCCCAGATAGCACACTGTTAAAGATCTCTTGATCTGGAAGTCTACAAACGTCTGACAGACATATTTCAGATGTCAGTTTTACATACATTCTAAATCATAAACATCTTAAAGACATCTAATAGATCACGTGACCCTTCGACAGTAATGCACGCATAGTCCTTTGCCCTGCTCACTCTGTCAAATATTAATCCTGTCAGTAGATTTAGAACCACTCTACATGTAACCCATAATGAATACTTCAACAGTCAATGACAATCGGAAAAGAAAGATTGAGCAATCGCCAATAAAGAAAAGAAAAAAAAAAAGATTCCACCATCTCCAGAGAGGATGTCGATGGTGCTATCGTTAACGGTATCAAGCTAGCACTTAACAGTGGTGTATTGTAACGAAGTAATAATACTTTGTTACAGTACATAAGTATTTTTTGGGAGTATCTGTACTTTACTTGAATTTTTATTTTTCAGCCAACTTTTACTTTTACTCCACTACATTTCCTAATTAAAATGTATAATTTTACTCCGATATATTTCCCCGAACGATATTCGTTACTTACTACAAAATAGTCAGAAGTCAGAAGAACACAGACTGCAGGAAAGCATGTTTAACAAATCAGTGGTCTGGCGCTTGCTAGTTAAGACTCCTAAAAACACCTTTGCTCATGTGTAAACAAGTGCGTGCACAACTGCGGATGATTCATTTTCCACTCAAGTCGAGTCTGGAGTGCGCGGTATAGGCCTACAATAAACTCCCCTACAAAGGCAGTTAGAGTGTGAAACTGAGAAAAATGAGTTTAAAGTTTTTTACTTGTCCAGCCAAACTAATTATAGGTAGGACACTGCCAATTTGGCAATTAGATGTTTTAGTAATGAAAATCATCTACATTAAAAATTGTAAGCTCAAAATTGATTTTTACCCCTATTTTGAAGTTAATGTACTCTGCGTTTGCATTGTCTGCAAAAAGTGAGAAGTCACACCAAGGCAAAAGACAGTAACTTCCACATGATCAATATTTGGTTGCTGATCACCATTTACAAAATCGTTATAGTAACACCTGTATAAAATCTAGTGATCTATCTCATATAGGCCATTGCATATAGTAATGTGACTGTATATTATTTTTTTTTTTATTATTATATTTTTTTTACAGTAACATGCAGACTAAAAGTTAAACGTGACTGTGAGTGGATACCGTTTTGCAACCAATTTATTTGCTATGCTCAGTAACATAAAAGAATGCTAGACATAGCATAATTGCTTATATTGACTTGAATGAAATAGCCTAACCTAAAAGAACAACTTGTGGATTTATGTGAACGCCAGCGAGCAGGAATAATGCTCAGAATTCTTGTGGATTAAACATCTCCGACGATGTTCAGCGCCATGGATTGATTTTATCGGGTTATAAGAAGAGGTAGGATATGGATTTAATTGCGAACTGTTAGGGTACTGATTTTATGATTGATCATGCTACATACTATGGCATTCAAGTACACACACTGTAAAAAAAAAAAATTAAAAAGTTGAGCGAACTTAAAAAAAAAAAAGTTTACCAGCTCCAGCAGATTTTTGAGTTTGCTCAACTTATTTTTGTGGGAAATTTTAAAATTTTTGTTGTATAAACTTAAAATGACAAGTTGAGAAAACTCAAAAATCTGCTGAAGCTGGTTGCCTTAAAATTTTAAGTTGGCTCAACTTTTTTTTATTTTTTTTTTTATTTTTACAGTGCAGGCATCCAACTAGAAGTGACAGCCTGGTGAATATACTGTGTATATATATATATATATATATAATTATTTATTCACGATTATGTATTGCTGCAGGTGTCTAGTCTTTACAGTGCTTTGTTATATGGAGTATGCTTTGTTTGGTAGATCGCGATCTAATTCATTTGTCTACACCGTAATTTAAATGTGTCAGACTTTAATGGATAGTAAAAAAAGGCAGAACATCGTATAACTCCAAACTTCATTTTGATGCGCAGTTAAACAAAGGCAGAACGGCGTAGCTCAGTTTGAGTGTTCCAAACAAAGCAAAAGAGTCGTTACTGGTGTTATACGGTGTTCTGCCTTGGATTCTCAGGGGCTTTTTGAAGTTATGGTTGAGACGACCCATTATTTTCTTGGAAAAACAACGAAATTGCCTCAATATACTTATGTACATGATAAAGGATGTCTTCAATGTCCCAAAAATATCGAAGCTATGGTCTTTTGCCTTTGCACGTCAGTAGATCTTCTGCGATAATATGGTAATTGTTGTTGTAATAGCGTGACCATACCTGCCATTTTTCCCGGACGCATCCTGGCCAGAATTTCTATATTGCCTAAAATATTTGGCTTTGTTTGAGTGTGCAGACCGATCGGTGTATGACATCGGTTCCTTGTTTTCAAAATGCTCTCGAGGTACTTCGAATCAAAGCAATATAGAAATGCTGGCCAAGACGTGTCCGGGACAAATGGCACGTATGGTTGTAATGGTGTGCGATCTGACATTATCCAGTAGGCTATATCACCAAATCACACACAGAGTGCATGCACGTTGATTCAACATTCCAGGCATTAAACTGTAGAAGGCTAAAATGCTTCTGTATGCTTTTTATATTTATATAATTTAATATCGTTAACTTAAACTATATCATAAAGAGTACTGTTTTTCTGCAGATATAAGCATGATAACACATTTAATACTCATTTTATACAAGTTCGGTAAAAGCAATAAGTGACTTACATTTTATCGCAGCACTGTTTTGCGCCTCTGAACAATGGACAGTGATTACCCATTGAATGAATCAGCTTTTTGAACTAATCGGTTGAATAAATGATTAATCGATTCACTCATTAACACAGTCAAATGCTTTGTTCCTGAATGAATCAGCCGTTTGAATGAATCAGTTGAATCTCAATGACTCACTCATTAACAGTCACTTGCTGTCACCTACTGGCGGTTTTCATTTCACATTTCGACTATTTTTTTCATGTCTAAATATTTTAAATATCAGTATTCAAGGTTTTATGTTAAAAACAAAACATTAGGCCTATTTATGCATTTGTAACTGCAGTTTAAATGCATCCGTGTCCCCTCTGAGATACATTAAACTGTGTAAATACATATAAGAGATATAACTGAACACAATCTTGCTACTCAAGCTGTGTATGAATATATATATAGTGATGGGAGGAGCCAACGACAGACACAGTGGGTGTGGCGTCAGGCCTCGGAGAGGCTTTTATTAAACAAAAAAATAAATTGTCCGGGGGAAGAAGTGTCCAACAGAAACAGGGGGATCTGGTGTCCTCGTCGTTCTGCGGGGCTTGTGAAGGAGGGCAGTGTTCTGGAAGGGAGGGTCCAGGTAAGGGGTGGAGTCCGGTGGCCACACGCACTCCCACTCTGGTCCGGGGCACGAGGGGCGGCGGCTTCTCTCTAGCGGTGGCCCTTCCTCTTCATCCACGGCCTTTCGCAGGACTTGTACGACCCAGCATCCTGGTCCGACGGCCGTAATACGGGTGCGGCTTTCTACCGGACCGCGGGTTCTGCAGCTCACATCTCCGGTGGCGCGAAAGTCCCTCTACGCACCCTTCCTGGACCCACGAGGACACCAGCGAGCACGCACAGGGGAAGAGACCGGTCTCCCGAGGAAAGGCGCGCTTGGCACTTAAACAGCGGCGATGAGGCTTCATTCCATTCAGCTGTGCCTCATCACACGCCGCCAGCCCTCGCTGTTCCCACGCCCCTCCTCTCTCATGCACCCACTCCCGTCGGGAGCCTAGTGAAGGGGCGGCGAATAAGGGACGGGGTGGGGATGACAATAAGGGGGAGGGCCACCGACTCGTCACAATATATATATATATATATATATATATATATATATTAGGGGTGGCACGGTACATGTATTCGTCCCGAACCGTCACGGTACGGGCGTCTCGGTTCGGTGCATGAGGCCTCACGACGAATACAGGTAATTCACCCCCAATCCAGAAGGGGGCGCCCGCAGTTTGTTTGGCTCAATGAATTTTATTTTGATAAACTACCAACTGCGTTGTGAAGTTAGCAATGCTGTAACTGATGTGTTTTGTGTGTGCGTGCGTGCGTGCGTGCGTGTGTGTGTGTGTGTGTGTGTGTGTGTGTGTGCGCGTGCGTGCGCTCCGGCGCGATCACTTCAACTGTTTCCTTATACCAGCAGAATCAACTTTAAACACATATTGTCTTATTAATAATCACTGTATAAAGGTCTGCTTTTATTTGTGTACACTCACAATGAAAACAAAACAGATTATATATATAACATGTAATAATATTTAGTATTTTCACATCTAGATTTTAAAAAAATTGTAATTTGCACTACTGTCTGTTCAAATTAAATAATAAATGAAAAGAAACTGAGCATAGTAGATTCCGAAATCGTACCAAACCGTGACCCCCGAACCAAGGTACGTACCGAACCGTGACATCTGTGTACCGTGCCACCCCTAATATATATATATATATTGTAACGGGAGGAAGAATCACGCGACACGGATATTCAATAAATGCCCCGAAGGGTGCTTTTATTGTGAGTGTTCGTGCGTGCCGTCGTGCTCGTGGGGAAGATAGTCGTGCTCCAGGATCCGCTGTGCTCTCGTGCTCTGCGTGGGTGAGGCTCTCGTGTCCGTGTCTCCCGTGTGATCCGTGTGTGGTGGGCTGGCCGGTCAGGAGTCGCTCTCTGCGGTAGAGGGAGAGGAAAATCACCTGCACGTCATTAGCACGGGCTTGCCGGCCACACCTGACACCCATTAACAGGAGGATAAAAGGACGCCAAAGCCAGAGGAGGGTGAGATATGACTCCAGTGCTAACCTCGCTGACTTTCCTCTCCCTCTACCGCAGAGAGCGACTCCTGACCGGCCAGCCCACCACACACGGATCACACGGGAGACACGGACACGAGAGCCTCACCCACGCAGAGCACGAGAGCACAGCGGATCCTGGAGCACGACTATCTTCCCCACGAGCACGACGGCACGCACGAACACTCACATAAGTCATAAGTCATAAGTCACCTTTATTTATATAGCGCTTTTACCAATACAGATTGTGTCAAAGCACTTAACAGTATCAAATTGGAGGACAGAGTGTCAGTAATATATAATAAGATTAAACATTCAATTTTCAGTCAAAGGCATTTCATTATTGAATTCAGAGATGTCATTGTCTAGCTCAGTTTAGTTTAAGTAGTATATGAGCAATCAAATCGGCGATAATCGCTAGAAATTAAGTGTCCCCAACTGAACAAGCCAGAGGCGACAGTGGCAAGGAACCAAAACTCCCTCTGTGACAGAATGGAGAAAAAAACCTTGGGAGAAACCAGGCTCAGTCGGGGGGCCAGTTCTCCTCTGACCAGACGACACCCACAGTTCAAAAGTTTCAGGTTCTAACGATAGTAGTATTATGTAGTTGGTATTTTATTATATTTTTAGTTATATTTTTTAGTTTTAATGTATTTTAAAACACAATAAAAGCACCCTTCGGGGCATTTACTGAATATCCGTGTCGCGTGATTCTTCCTCCCGTTACACTGGTGGAGAATGCGGGCAAGGCGGAGCCTAGACAGCGCAGTTGGGCAACATCTGAAGACGTCATCCCCTCTCGCCCGCAGAAGTTCGTGAAGAAGCGCGTGGGACGGAGAAACGACGGAGACGGCCTCCCAGCCACCGAAGGGGTAAGTGACGTTTCCCCAATTGTCATCTTACCCTGTGGTTGGTTGAGGCTGTCGACTAATACCGGTTTCTCTGTCCCTGTTCCGGCGCGGTGCGAGAGGGAGGTTCGCCCGGAGAGGAATCCCTGCCCCGCCCACTCCGACCGTATGGAGCCTGGTTGAGGAAGGTAGCACTCCTGCGTGGGCGGCGACCGACGACGGGGATGTCGCTTGGGGGGGGGAATGTGACGGATCGGTGGCCCTCCCCCTCATCATCATCACCACCCCGTCCCTTATTCGCCGCCCTTCACCAGGCTCCCGACTGGAGTGGGTGGATGAGAGGAGGGGCGTGGGACCAACGTGGGCTGGCGGCGTGTGATGAGGCACAGCTGAACTGAATTAAGCCTCATCACCGCCGCCGTTAAATGCCGAGCGCGCCTCTCCTCGGGAGACCGGTCTCTTCCCCCGTGCATGCACACTGGTGTCCTCGTGGGTCCAGAAAGGGTGCGTCGAGGGACATCGCGCCGCCGAGGATGTGAGCCGCGGAACCTCCAGGGTCATCGTGCAAGCCGCACCCGTATAACGGGCGTTGGGCAAGGATGCCGGGCCGTCCATCCCGCCAATGCCCGTAAGAGGCAGAAGAGGAAGAGCCGCCGCTCCAGAGAAGCCGCCGCCCCTCGTGCCCAGGACCGCGGGAGCGTGTGCGGCCACCTGACTCCGCCCCTTGCCTGGACCCTTCCCTTCTGGAACACTGCCCTCCTGCACAAGCCCCGAAGCACGACGAGGACACCAGATCCCCCCCTTCTTTGGACACTTCTTTCCCCTGGACACTTTTTATTTTATTATTTTTGTTTAATAAAAACCTCTCCGAGGCCTGACGCCACACCCACTGTGTCTGTCGTTGGCTCCTCCCGTCACAATATATATATATATATTTGCTTCTTTTCCATTTTGCATTTACTTGTACTTTTACTTTCAATACTTACGTACGAAAAGTATTTTTAAAATCTTAAATGTACTTAAGTACAATAAATGTCACATACTTTAAGACTTTTACTCAAGTAATATTCTAAATGGTGACTTCAACTTCTACCAAAGTCATTTTCTGGTAAGGTATCTGTACTTTTACTTCAAGTTCAAATTCTTTATTTGGCCCCAATGAGACAATTTGTTGTGCAACAGACAGTACAGTACAAATCACACACAATACCAATACAAAGATTGCCTACCTTGCAGGCATGGCTAAAAAAAAAAAAAACAGTAAACAATCAATAAATAGTAAATCACTAAGTTATCTATGGTTCTTTACAGAATTGAGAAGCAGAATGGCTGCAGGTACAAAATAGTGTTTATATCTATTAGTTCTGAATTTTTGGAGTTTAAAGCATAAAGTGTGTAAAGAGTGAGCCACGTAAAGTGGAAGTTGTCTCTATGGATACCGGGAGTATTACAACAAATGAGGTTTATCAAGCAATAGTTCAGCTTAAAGACAGGAAAACTGGTGGTTTAGATCAAATAACTGCTGAACACCTAAAATGTGCGAGCCCTAGACTTGTGGTTCTTCTTGCAATTTGTTTTACTGGTTTTATGATACATGGGCTGCTGCCAGAGTCTATGTTGTCAGTAACCTTGTTGCCTGTTATAAAGGATAAGGCTGGCAAGGTAGGTAGTTTGGATAACTATAGACCAATTGCTTTAGCAAGTGTTGTGTCAAAGGTTTTGGAAACAATCATATTAGATCGATTAGGCGTTTATCTTGATACCACTGACAATCAGTTTGGTTTTAAGGCTCACCATAGTACTGATTTGTGTATATATGCTCTGAAGGAAGTAGTAGAACTGTATAAAAGACAAAATTCCACTGTTACAGTTGGCTTTATTGATGCTTCTAAAGCTTTTGATAGAGTTAATCATCAAAAGTTGTTCAGTAAACTAAGACAAAGGGGTGTACCTAATAGTATATTAAGAATTTTGACATATTGATACACTAATCAAAGTATGCAGATAAAGTGGGATAATTGTGTCTCAAATTCATTTAGAGTAAGTAATGGAGTGCGGCAAGGAGGTCTACTATCACCAGCTCTTTTTAATGTCTATATGAATTAATTGTCAGAAGAATTAAGTGACTGTAGGACTGGATGTATGCATGGTTATACCACAGTCAATCACTATATGTATGCTGATGATTTAGTTGTTTTTTCCCCAAGTAGTGTTGGTTTTCAACAGTTGCTTAATATATGTTCTGATTATGGGATTAGATATGATGTGCAATACAATACAAAAAAAAGTGTTGCCATGATATGTAGAACTAAAGAACATAGAGGTTTGAATTTCCCAGAATTGTATTTATCAGGGCAAGTTTTAAATGTGTACTACAGCAAAATATTTAGGACATATCATTAATAATGAAATGAGTGATGACGATGATATGTATAGGCAACGTCGTAAGTTATATGCTCAAGCAAATATGTTGGTGAGAACATTTTTTATGTGTTCAGGTCAGGTAAAGATAAACCTTTTTAGAGCAAATTGTACTTCTTTGTATACTGCTGCTTAGTGGGTTAAGTTTAAGAAAGAGAGCCTATGTAAGCTTCAGGTTGCATACAATGATTGTATGAGGATTCTGCTGAAAAAACCAAGATGGAGCAGTGCGAGTGAACTATTCTGTAAGACACGAGTACAGTCATTCCCTGCATTAAGGAGAAAATTGATGTATAAATGTATTTGTTGGCTGGATGTTTCACATAATAATATTATAATGTTGTTGTTAAACCCTAGGCTAACTGATGTGCGATATCAGTCCTCTATGAGGACCTATTGGGATCTTTTTTAATGTGTATTGCTTCGGGTTGTATTGTGTGTTTCTTGCTAATGGACCTTGAGTCTGGAAATAAAGTTGAAAGAATCCCGATGGCAACATCTGAAATTCAACCTGTAAGGGATGAGAACTATCTGACAGGATAGATTCAACCCTTCTTAACATCTGCTTCTGATAAAGTTCCTCCAGGCCTCTCTGCTTAGAACCTATGATACAGCTGCTCACCTTAATTAACCTTGAAAGGGAGTTTTTTTTTTTTTTTTGCTTGTTTTACAGTGATGGACCCATACCTTGGTTGAGTACTTGAGAACACTGCTTGAGCATACTGATTGCCCATTAGTGGTGGGTGGTGATTTTAATGCTGTCGTAAATCCTGCTTTGGATAAATCTCAATCTGATACAACAGTCAATCCATCTTCTAAATTACTGAATAAATTTTGCACTGAGCTCAACTTAATCGATCTTTGGAGAATTCAGAATACTTAATCAAGGGCTTCATTTTTTTTCTAATAGACATAAGACTTTCTCTAGGATAGACTACATATTTCTCAGCCCATCTTTAATTTCGTCTAATTCCTCCATCTCTATATTACCAATTTAATTTTATCTGATCATTCTGCTGTGTTATTCCTCTTTCCGATATTAAAGCCAAATCCTCTAGATGGCGCTTTAACATATCATTAATCAGACCTTCATTACTTCTCTAAAATAATATATAAAGGAATTTCTTGAAATCTGATGTGGATCCTCAAATACAGTGGGAAACGACAAAGTGTACTATATGAGGATTCTACATATCTTTCTCTTCTACTCTTGCCAAAGCGAAAATTCACCAGTTTACACAATTAGAAAATAAAATCCAATCATTACAAAACCTGCAAAATCAACATTTTACTGAGCAACAGGCTACACAGCTGTCCTCTTTAAAAGAAGAATATGATTTACTTTCACACTCAAAGGTGGAATTTGTCTTACATAGGCAAAAATATAATTTCGAATCAGAGACCTAGTCACCTATTGGACCTTAGGCTGAAAGAATGTGACTCTAAGGCATAAATTAGCGCAATAAAATCATTGGATGGTCAGGTCACCACGAAGCCTGTGACAATTAACAACATATTTAAAGGTTTTTACACAAATCTGTATAAAGCAGAAACATATTTTGATGAATTTAATTGTAAGCAGTATTTAGATGAATTGGAATTGTCTCGGATCTCACAGGTGGATAAATAATCTTTGGAGGCCCCATTAAGTTTGGAGGAGCTCCACGTCTCTCTAAAAAGCCTTCAAAAGTGCAAATTGCCGGGTCTAGATGGTCTCCCCCCTGAATTATATTTGAAAATTTGGGATTTGGTAGGGACACTTATGCTTAATTCATTTAATTTTGCAATTGAACATGGTGTATTTCATAGAAATAATAATAATAATAATAAAAAAAAAATTGATATCATTACTTCTTAAAAACGGGAAAGATCCATTAGACTGTTCCAGCTACAAAAAAAAAAAAAAAAAAAAAAAAAAAAAACTAAAGTTTTTGCTTCTCATATGGAGAAGGTAATTCATAGTTTGATCAAGGAGGACCAAACCGTTTTTATCAATGCATCTGACAATATGCATTGAGTGGAACTATATGTAGGCAGTTCTGCAATGTTTCAGCTTCGGTGAACATTTCATTTCTATGATTAAGGCATTATACCACTCACCTGCAGAATCAGTCTTGACTGGTAATATTACCCCCCCCCCCCCCCCTCCCCATTTCATGAACCCTTAGCACAAGCCATCAGAAAATCTGAAGTATCGATTAAGATTTATGATCATAATCATAGTGTTTCATTGTACGCTGATGATATTATTCTATATTTAGACCACTTTGGTGTTTCAATCTCTAGTATAATTAAGGAATTTGATAATTTTAGTAGCTTATCAGGATATAAAATAAATTGGAGCAAATCTGCTTTAATGCCAATTAACAATGTTAAGGTTAATTCTTCTATTCCCTCATTTATCCATATTAAGGAATCTGTCATCTATTTGGGCATTACCATATATAAAAAAAAAACATCCATAAATTTCCCAGAGACAATTTTAATAGTATTCTAGTTAAGGTCAAAAATGACGTCCAAAGGTGGAATAATCTCCACAGTTAAGATGAATTGTTACCTCGGTTTAACTTTCCTTTCTCTATGCTACCACTTTCTCCCCCTCCAGGTTACTTTAAGGAGATCAACTCTATACTTTCTCAATTTATCTGGAATTATAAATGCCCCAGAATCAAACTTACCACACTACAGCATCATATACACGCAGGAGAACTGGCTGTACCACATTTTGAATTGTATTATTGGTCATTCCAACTTAAGGCTCTTTATAATTGGCTTGATCCTCAATCAGAAGTTTCATGGAGAGTGATTGAAGCTGACAAGGTTAAACCAAATAGACTCCAAGATATTTTATTTACTGGCACAGGGGAAAAAGGTGATAATTTGGTCCAGTTGTGGCTAATTCTGTTAAAATCTGGAAAATTGTTGAACGTCTGATAGGAGGACCCTTCAAATTTTGTAACAGTACACTTTTATGGCATCATTTAAATTTTGTATGCGAAAAATTGTCCATTTGTCCAACCCTCTTGGTCTTCTTTAGGCATAAACAGGTGCAGTGATATATATGATAACCAGGGACTCTGTTCATTTCAGACATTAAGAACTAAATTTTGTTTATCAGCATCCGCATATTTTGTCTTTCTTCAGTTATGTTCTGCTCTGAAAGCATATGGAGTTCCTTGGGCATCTCCCATTTCCTCTCATCCTATGCGGGATTGGATTGTACCATCTTCTGGCCGGCCATCTGTTTCCTTAATATATAATACAATTATTGATTGCATTACAAAACCTCTTTCTATTAAATCTATTTGGAATAGGGAATTATCTGACCTTAATTTATCTGTCGACTGTGGTCTAACCTCAGCTTAACATCTAAAAACTTGACTCATCGTCTTATTCAATTCAAAGTAATTCATAGAGCATACATAACTCCTTACAAAAGATTCAAAATGAAACTACAACCAAAGTTTAACTGCCATACTGTATATGTAATACTGCATCATCAGGTACTTTTCTTCATATGTTTTGGGAGTGTCCTATCGTCATTAATCTATGGACACATGTAAACCTGGTTTTATCCTCCTTACTACAAATGGATTGCTTTGCTAACCCAAGTTTGTGTCTTCTTAATGATGATTCTGGTCTCTGTATAAGCTTAATACAAAAGAGAATGTTGTTTGCTGGTTTTACAGCTGCGAAGAAGACAATAATACAGAACTGGTTTACACCGCACATGTGTGCAAAAACATATTGGATCCATAGCCTCCTGAAAATAGTGACTTGTGAATGTACAACAGCATGAATTAATGGGGCCAAGCCCTCTACTATTGATGCTTGGCAGGGTTTATTTCTTTAACATACTTGATTATATAAAGGAATGACTTGTTTTTTCCCTCCCTCCCACCCTCTCTCTCTCTCCTGTTTGACTGGACTTTTAAAATATTGATTATATGTCTGTTGTTTTGTTTTGTTTTGTTTTGTTTTGAATGTTATGATGTTATGTATGAAAATAAATAAAAAGTTGATAACAAAAAAAAAGACAACTAATAGACGTCCATTTGACATCTAAAAGGAAACGTTCTGTAGACGTATTGCAGATGAGCAAACACCCTAAAAAATATGTCTTGCAGATGTAAATGCAGACGTCAAATAGATGTCTCCGAGATGTAAGTGTGCCATCAGGGGCAGCTCCAGTAGTAAGATTAAAGGATTTATCTTGAACTCTGTCATGGAAATTATGTATAAACCACAGTTAAACAATTTAATAATCAATTTACAATTAATTTGTACCTGAATGGATGAGTCAGCTGCGGGTGCCATCTTCTGGCGAGATGCGGGAATTAATTCGGCGTTTGACTCTCACAGTGCATTATGGGTTATCTCTAGCCACTGAGTGTACATCGGTTGTACACTCGTTTTTGCGGTGCATTGTGGGATTAAATGAGTGCACTCGAGAACGTTTACTATGGTTTCGGACACCACTAAAAATGGCTGTCCATTTCGATTTCGGATACAGCCAGGGTTAAGGCTTGAAGGGATATGCACACATCAATACAGCATAATTTGTGTCACACTCTACAACAATAATTACTATTTTTTCATTCTTGTAAGGGGTAGGTTTAGGGTTGGGGTAGGTTTCGACATTAATAAAACACAACCTACTAAGCAAAAAATGTATTTCATTGTTCATTCATGTTCTTGATTAAGTCGGATGATGGGTACAGAACTGTAACAATTTACAATCACACACAGGTGTATTGTGCAAACTGTACTCCATAGGGATGTTTAAGATAGCTATAGAATAATTCTTTTTTTTTTTTTAGCTTACAGTTCTCAGTTTAAATGATTCAGTTTGTTTTTAAAATTATATTATGTTAGGCCTATATTATAAACCTAATAAATAATTGACATTAATTGTTGTTGTTTTTTTAATGGAGTCTCTCATGCTGAAGGCTATGTTTATTTGATCAAAAATTGGAATTTCTAAAATGGGTTTCCTTTTTTTAAATATACTTTAAACATATAATTTAGTCCTGCTTTTCAAAATCCCAAATTCTGCTTTGCTTCACAGGAATAAATTATATTTTAAAGTATATTAAAATAGAAAACTTTTATTTTAAATTGCTATAATATTTCAAATAGATACAGCCTTGATGAGCATAATAAACTTATTTTTGAACGGCAGTATATTATACTGTAAAAAATGTTTTCTCAGATAACCTTAAATTTACATCACGTAGTTACATCAAGGGTCAAATCAAATATAAATAGCACATTAATGTTAAAAGTTACACACTTTTTTGTGTGTGCCCTGTACAGGTCTGGTATAAAGAATGTTTTTGCTCAGGTGGCCGAAATGTCCGCTCAATAGAGGAAAGTTTTGCTCAGCAAGAAAAAAAAAAGAAAAAAAAATTGGACATTGGCCTGAAACATGTTTCATTTTAGCCTTTTGCATTTTCTTTTCTATACTTGCTCATCTCAAAAATACTTTTCTTAAGCTAAATAATGTGGTATGGATATTAAATGACTTTCCATGTAATGTCAGGTGACATGTTGTTCACTAGCTGTTTAATTTTTGTAAGCTGTACTGTATCTTTCGGCATACCGTCCAATGTTCATTCATGCTTTTTGTGCTGTGACTAGTTGTAAAAAGTTACAGCATTCTTTATTTTTGTTTGTACTGCTGTTTGAATTGAGGCAGCTACAGCGATCTGTCACACCACATCAAAGAGCATCAAAGTGACATTATTGTTTGAATTTTGTAGTAACATTTACATAATTTGCAAGGCGAGACTTTGTTTTTATCTGAAATAACATGGAACACAAACTGGTCAAAATTATTATTTTGATTTATTTATTTATTTGTTAATAATAATGTTTTTCCAAAAATGTCTTATTGTGACTCAAAATAACAGAGCATGTCATAGTATTTGAGGAAAAAAGTCAAAAGCAGCAACTACATCTGTAAAACCATCACATAGAGACACATGAATCAGCGTCTCACATTGAACACACAGGGGTCTTGCTCTATAATTACAGCAAAGTCACATTTAGCTCAACTATTTTTACCATACGGTAGATTCAGGGGGTTCAGCTTGATCTCTGAGCGAATGTGTGACACACAGCTTGAGGCATTCATTTTAATAAAAAAAAAAAGACCTTACACACCTTGTTGTGTTTTGAAAACATGGAGCATTGACTGTTTTCTTACAATCATAGTGTACGGGACAAAAAGGTGGGTGGAAATGTGAGGAGGGCCAACAGCATTCTCTCTCTGTCTTTCATCCTACTTCAAATAACAGTGCAGAAAACAACTTTTCACAGTTGACTGACAACAGGATCCCTTTATGTTACCTCGGTCTGTGGCATCTCTTTCATACACAAACACTGTCACAACCAATCCCTTCTCTCTCATTTCTACCCCCTATCAATTGTCATGGAAGTCAAAAATCCTTTTTCCACAAATGCTACCTTTTTTCCGCTCTGCCTGTTTCAGTAGTATTGCCGAGAAATGAAAGGAATTCAGTACAAGATTGACTGTTTCGAACGCTTCACAGTTTAATTCTTTCTTTGATTCTTTTCTTTTTTGGTATTCACCCCTTTAAATATGTTTACTATTTGCCACTAGAGCTCTTATTTGCTGTGTGAATAATCCTGTAGCTGCTGACTGTATCCTTTATTGTCCTCCAGTGTTGGGGAACCCTTGCGAAAAAGAAGTTTATTCAAGTGTGCTATAGTATACTTCTTTTAAACTAAAAATAGGAAAGTATACTTTTATGTACTTCGCAGAAATGGGCTTTGTACTTCTCAGAAATATACTTAAAATAACATTTAAGTATACTTGATTTATACTTGGAAAAAGTCTAAATATATTTTAGATATGCCTGTGCTCCTAAAATCCGTGTATTCATTGTTATATGGTAGGGAGCGCTAATACACATCTTCTGTGCAGAATTTCCAAAAAAAAAAAAAAAAACACAAATGAAGAAGAAACGGAAACAACAGATACTTCCACCTGTAATCTAATACCATCATCACAAACTCACTCAGAAAATCACCATCACAAAATTGTGTAACTTTATGTAATAAAATGTCAACCAATGAAGAGGTAATAATGACTGTCAAGCTTTAGGGTGTTGATCGACTCATCTTCGTTTTGATTATCATTCTGAATCAAATTCATAGTCTTTTTTCAGCTTTTTGTTCAAAATGTTGTTTATTTCTTTATTTTTTATTTATGAAGCTAACCCACATTCAAGAGTTTAAAAAAAGAATGCATGAAGCTAGAATAAAATGTTTCTGTTTACAAGCAGATACCCTGTTCCTTTTGATGTTTTGTATGTTCAGATATTCATATAACAGAATATATACAAATTAATACCTAAATAGGGACATAGTAGTATACTTAAAGTATGATGTAAAGTTCACTTAAAGAAAACTTGCGAGTATACTTGCTGTATAAAACTACTAAACTAGTAGTTTACTGAGACTATACTTCAAAGTATACTAAGTGATGTTTTATTAACAAATTTCGGGAGGAGCTCGCACAGATAATTAACAAGGCCAATTCATCATCAGTAATCACACCACCTATCCAATCAGCACGATAGATAACCCCTATAAATAATCAAGCAGTCTTACTTTCGTTATCTCTTGTCTTCCAGCATTTGGTTCGTTCCTTTTGCCGTTTCATCACAGACCCCTTTTTTTTTTTTTACCGTCCAAACAATGAGACCTATACTCGGGATTTTCGGATCCTCCGTAGCAATCCGCCGGCCCCAGGATTACTACTTCTCCGCCAGAAACAGCTGCTCTATCGCGGCCGTCGCTCTGCTACACCAGCAATAAGATTCTCCGACACGGGGGCTTAACCTCGCCTCCACTGCCGAAACTTCCAACTTCCCCGGCATGCTCGTACCATTCGGCCACGCCAAACAATTCCTCTGATCGGAAAATGGACAATATTTTAATCCAGAGGCAAACGCTGATTAATTCCGACGCTCCATTCTCGTGGAGGATAAACAAACGGATCTGTACGATCAATTTGTCACCCTGCAAATCAGCCAACCTCACTCCTAAATCCACTCCAGCCTCCAAGGCGGCCAATAGATCGAGCAAAGCACCGAACTCCCCTCGCTCGACACCACCATTGTCCCGCACAAGACCCGGCTTTCCGCGAGCGTCAGGTCGCAGCAGCAGGCCTTCAACGAGCCTGGGCCGCACCCCAGTTCTCACCGCAGCAAACTCTTACTTGCTTCCCGCTTAGGCTCAGCTCTTCCGGCCACAGCGCCGTATGCAGCCAGGCCTTCTGTTTCCAGATACTAGTGCGAGGCTGCCTCCACTAGCGGTGCAGGCCGCCAGTAGGCTATTGCCAAATAATTTTCAGGTAAAAATCGCTAAAGGCAGATATTTGTTGTTAATGACGCAAGTGCTTAGAACACACGCTGGAATTACTCAAACTTTCTGTATTTTTTATTTTTCACTAGCATTTTACCTGTATTTAATCTACTCATTTTATTTAAATGGATGGACCGGTAAGTCGGATAACTTCAACAGTGGAAGAGAAGTTTAACTGTTGATCACAGTGGACCAACAGTAATGTACAAACAAAAAATCAAGGCATATCACAAACAATTATTGAACAAGTGCAACCAACAACTTCTCATATGAAGCGTGTACTGCTAGGCACCTCTCAAGTGTCTAACGTTACCAGCCGATGTGCCGCTTAGCTGGCTAGCCGTGTCAGTACTTTTCATTTTGTGTGGTTAAGTGAAAAATGCATGCCTTTCATCATCACTTTTTAAAGACTGCCAAATAAACTTTTAAAAAACTTTTAAAAGCAAGTTACTAGGTAGTCTGAGAAACTGCTAAACCTAGCCAAATAATAAAAAAATAAAAAAAACATTTCAGTATGTCCCGCCAAAGTCACAAACCACTCCCCTTTTTTCCTCAGCCTACAGCTACAGCAGCAGAAGCAAGCATTTGCTTGCAACGCAGGCCTTCACATCTCAGGCTTACCTTTTACCTCCCCTAACCCCTTTCCTTTTCAGCGGCCTTTAGCTCCCGTAGCGGACACTAGCACGAGGCCACCCCTGCTAGCAGTGCAGGCTGCACAGGCTCTACAGCTTTTTCCCCAAATGTCACAAACCCCCATGGCCTGCAGCTGAAGAAAGCGCGAAGCTGCCTCCGCTTACAACACAGGCCCTCACATGTCTTTCTCTCCTGTTATTTCTAGGGATGCACCGAATACAGATTTTTGGGGTTCTGCCAAATACCGAATCCACTGGTTAAGATTCTGCCGAACCCGAAACCGAATACCGAATCCTACTCCCATCCTCAGACCATTAACACAGTAAACACATTAATGAAGTAAACAACGTTCACAGCAGTGTATTTTTCATTTTATTTTAACTGAAAAAAAAAATGAAAAAAAGAATAGGCAACATTATGCCAGGATCCAATCAATATCCAAAATATTAGCCTTTTAGATTTATAATCCCATAAAGTAGGCTACCCCCAAGTAAAACCAAAACCTTTCAATAAAAGTGCAACACTGCAAAGAAAAGTTTTTTTTTTTTTTGTTTTTGTTTTTTTTTTAAATCAAAATTAAATCTGAAATTAACGTTATTGAACATTTACTCAAACATGGATAGTAGGCGATTGTTTCGTTTATAACAGTATAGGCTGCGATTAGAACAGTAGCCAAATATTGCGAAAAATTGTTGGCCTGATATAATTAAACATCTAACCTTTCACATGAAATGAGAATTTCCTTTCAGGAAAACAAGACGCTCGGCATTAACAGCTGACAGCCGGTTGCGAGTGTGGGAACGAATGTCCCCAGCAGTACTGAAAAGTCTTTCACTGGGCACTGCATTTTGGCTGCTGTCTGTAGATTCCTTCACGCACAACTCGTATTCTTTCGGATGTTTAATACGCAAATGTTTTAACAACGGCGATGTTGTGTATTGTTTGGGATCCTTGCCACCACGAGGCAAATTGAACATGTAGCTCGACTTGAATCGCCGCCTTTCAACTGAAAGTACTGCCAAACAACACTTTTTCTGCTCACGAGTTCCATTTTCACTTTCTCACATATACTGCATTCGAACGGTCCACCTTAAACACCTTCCCGTAATCGGCGGCGTGACGTTGACCAGTGTAGCGCACTTAATGCAAGCTAAGGATTCGGTGGATTTTTTTTTTTTTTAAGGTTCGGCAGAAACCGAACCCCGTCAAAAAGTCCAATATTCAGCCGAATCCGAATCCTGGATTCGGTGCATCCCTAGTTATTTCTAACTCCTCTTCCTTTCCAGTGACCTCCAGCTTCCATAGAAACGCTAGCGTGAGGCTGCCTCCGCTAGTGGTGCAGAACCATCCACTGCCCTTTCCTTACCCCACTCCCATCCACCTCCCCTACCCATGGCCCACAGCCCCACTGTCCAACTCTATCACGAGGACGCCTCCACTTGAGGCACACATGTCCACACATCTCAGTCTTCTCCTGCTGCTACTAATAACCCCTTTTCCTTTTCAGTGACCTTCAGTTTCCATAGCAGACGTTAGCATGAGCATGCCTCCGCTAGCAACGCAGGGCCTGGCGCCCACCATTCCCCCTCACTTTCCCTCCCTCTCTTTGTTTTCTTTTGAGCATTTGCCTCCACTAGTGGTTCCGGCAGCTACCTTCTCCCTTTGCTCACCCTTCTCGCTATCTTCCACCACACCATGCCCCTACCCATCCCACCGAACGCTCTTGCCTGGGAACCACTCCCCCCGTATCCAGCAGCATCAGGCCACAGATTTGTCAGAAGCCTTAAAGTCCTACATGCGGTCAGACCGCTTCCACATCAAAGAAGCTCACCGAACCCTCATCAGCTGACCCCCTTTAATGCCAGTCCATCCCTGGTTCACTCGAACTTCAGACCCGCCATAGCCATCCCCTCTAACCCCACCAAATCCACCCATAGCAGCCCATCTCCACTTCAACAGTCCCAGCAGCACCCCACTCCCGCAGGAGCCTTTTCTATATTCCTCCACTGCCGCAGCAGTGTCTGCTCCCGCAGGAGCTCTATCTGTATTTCCCTCTCATCTCTACTTTTCAGATGCTGCAGCAGTTCCCTGCAGAAACCATTTTATCTTTTCAGATGCCGCAGCAGTGCCGTTACTCCAAGCGACGTCCAGCACCCCACCGACCTTAAGCTCTGCAAATTTTGGGGGGTTATCAACGCACCTCTCTGGCTGCTGTCCTGCGCTTATTGCATCTTTGGGGGGAACGCTCTGGGTCCGGGCTAAATGCCGAGCTCGGACCCCTCTCCCCAGACAGGGGGAGTACCCTGGGCTCGGGAATGATTACCGAGCTTGGAGCCCTCCCCCTGGACAGCACGCCAAATACGCATAATCTTTACTCAGTTTATTATAGGTAAGAGTGAAATCATGAAAAATGATACTACAACTATTTAATTAGTAAACTATCAGTATACATATAAGTCAACCTGATCTCACAGAATTCCATGTAATGACTCTTAACCCCCGAATCTGTGGTGGCATCACGGAATCTTTGAAAATTCCGTGATGGGCTCACAGAAGTGATATCAATGTAAGTTAGTGACAGGCATCAGTAGTGGTCCATGCACGGATTCACTGGTTACACCATCGCTGCATCGGACCACATAAGAATGACTCCGATGCAGTTATATTTGTATAGAAATTTATACTTTCACTGGAGCATCTAACCCACCCCTACCCACTTCTGAACAATACAAAACACACAAATATAAGTGCAGTCACGGTATTTATTGCAAAAACTGTCCATAAACAAGCAGTATAAAAGCATTACAAACAAGTCGTATTGCATTCCAAGTCTTCTGAAGCCATACAAAGTCTATGCGAAGAAGAGTAAAACATAAGGTTTTAATTGCTGAAAATGATCCCGCTCCGTTAACACTCTCGCATCTCATTTAAAAAGATACTCCTGGGCAGTAGCATGATGCAATCGGTCACGAGACATACAAGAGCCAATAGCCTGTCACAACAGCATGACGAAATCGATCATGAGACACGTAAGAGCCAATGGTATTTCACAACTAAAGCTGACATAAAGCTTCTTCTGGCGGCATTTTTTTTTTTTTTTTTAATTTACGCACAGAGACTGTAGCACATAGCGTACGGAGACGGCGATCGCGTCTTTTCCACTCACAAATCAATCGTTTTGCCTCGGAAGACTTGGAATATTAATACTTTTTGAATAAATTATGATGCTCATAAATGTGTAAATAATGTAATATAAATAAAACTGTTTTGACTGTTTACATTGAAAAATCACACCCCAACATATATGCAATAATGACAATGTTACTACCCAATATATAATTTGCAACCTGGTCTCACATTTTCAGCGATTCTGTGAGATCAGGTTGCTATAAGTTCACATTTAGTATAGTTGCAGTACAAGCTAAAAAACTTTGATGTAAACTAGTTGTGTACTCAAAGTTTACCTCTGTTATACTTTTATATACTAGAAAATGGGTCAATTTAGTCCCAAGGAGAATTGAAATAGTACACTTACCAGTATACTACTAGTACACCGATATTTGTATACTTACTATATAAAGTCTACTTAAATATATACATGAACTTTACTTGAAGCCAGTTTAAATGAAATATTGTATACGTGTTTAAATGGTAAAATATGTTGTATTAGGAAATGTATTCAACGAAAATAAAGGCATTTAGGCAAAGAAAGAATAAAATGTCAAAGAAAGAAAAAGAAAATGAAACGGAACTATCAGCAGTTATTGAAAACCAAACTGAAGTAAAGTAATAATTATCAGAAATAAATAATCGCTTTTGCTTATATACATGTTTGACTGGCTTTTAAAGTTTTATGTGGGACAATAGGCTATTGCCATATCGAAATCTAAAATTTGAGCTTTTATACTGTAGCTACCAATCCTTCTAGACCTCAAAATGCGTTTTAAATGTCAGAATCAGAAAGAGCTTTATTGTCAAGTGTGTTTACACACACAAAAACACAAGAAATTAGTCTTGGTGACAGGAGCATCCAGTGGAGAAAGTACACAGAGAGTGTAGTCATGCATATAATTTAAGGTAATAAAATGAAATAAGGCTAATAATAAACAGAATAGACAATGCATTAAAATATATATATATATATATATATATATATATATATATATATATATATATATATATATATATATATATATATATGGTAATAAAAATATAGATCAAATAGAATTATGAATGTGCAAATGTTTTAGGAGGTTATGTGCAAAATAGAGAAAATAGAAAGAATTACGAATGTGCTATTTTACAGATGAAAAGTTGAGAAGTTATGTACAGATGGACAGGCCTGTGATGTTAGGCTATGTATTGTTCAGGTGGAATATAGCCTGAGGGAAAAAGCTGTTCTCATGCTGTTCAGTGATGATTTATCTGTGTCCGACTGCAAGAAAAGAAACAATGTTTTAGTACTGAAGGCCAAAATAGATCTCAATTAGGCTAATTCATGTACATGCATGCTCTTGTTTTCTTCTTTGTAAGATGGCAGAAGGGACGCAACCGGAAACTGTAATGCCTGAGCTCAAAAAATTTTATCTTTCTCACGCGAAAAGTTTCACATGTGCACACCATAAATTTCTCGTGCTCATGTGATAGTTTTTGCCAATGCCCCTTTAGGGGTTCAGTACTGAAGTGATGCAACTGGAAACTGTAATGCCTGAGCTCAAAAAAGTTTCTTGTGAGCACGCGAAAGTCGTCTTTTTTTTTTCTTTTTTTTTTAAAGCTATTGAAAGAGTTGACGTGTTTTTTTTTTGTTTGTTTTTTTTTGTTTTACAATAAAATAAAAATAAATAAATTACACAATATTTGAACGAACAAGCTTTCATCCTAATTTAGATCCTTAATGTTTTTTTATGCCAGATAAAATGTTGATATTATATATCTGTCATAAAAACAGGATGATAAGGATCTAAATTATGATTAAAGCATTAAACTTAAATGGGTACATTTACAATAAATGCAACTAATTAAGAAATAACCTGAGAAATACAAAATGGTGTAAAGCCACAATGAAATGGATCTTTTGTTTCATCTTGTGGTGTACCTCTGAGTAAAACAGATGTTTGGTTGGATGGAGGTCGATCTTAATGTGAGTTTGTGGTTGATTTGTAAAAATGGAACAGGATGTAAGCTGAATAAATGATCTTAGAAGTACTGTATACATCACCAGAGAGTTGTTCACATGATTAAAAATTACCGTTCACTCTATTATTGTTCTCATGATGAAAATGTAGGGTACAATGGGGCTAAAGGCCCACTTTAAGAAAAAAATGCTATTCACTGCACCTAAAATGTATAGTTGCAGAAAAACTATATACATTGTCTTGAACATTAATGGAGCAACAGATTTTGTGTGAAAATAAATCATTCAAGTTGTTTATTTTGTTTAAAAATCGTATAAATGTATGAGGTGGTAAGGGGGGCCTTTTACTCCACAGACGGGGTAAAAGGCTCACCAGCATGGGGTAAAAGGCACGCTGTATTGATTTTAATAACGTCCAAGTTAATACTTGTTCAAAACAATCACTTTAGCAAAGTTTGTACTATGTTCTGCTTATTTTGGAAAATAAAATAATTAATTTTTGTTCAATAAATATACTGTCATTAAAATGTTAATATAAAAAATATATTTTAAAATACAGAAACAAAATCATTTTAATAAGTAAAGATTCTGAAAGTATTGAAGGAGATAAAAATAATAATTGAATATATATGTACAGTAGTAACAACAAATTAGCTGGGGACTACTTTCAGGCGCTGCGTAATATCACTGTGCCTGCTGCGGCCATGTTACGGCAGCAAAGTTCCTTGATTATTACGCCGGAATGAGAGTAGTTCCTAATCATATCAGCCTAGAAAATCGCAACTTTTCATTTTCCGCCGATCTTCGTACACGATATAACTACAGAAGAGTCAAGTTTTAAATAGGACAAATATCGAAACTCTTTGATCGTTTTTAAACGCGATGCTACTGGTCTAATAGGATTCAATGATCTATGCTAAGCTATGCTAAAAGTGCTCTCGCCAGACCCGGAGATCGGCTGAATGGATTCAAAAACGGTAAAACTCAACTTATTAACTCTGGGGGAGTTGGAGAATGAGCCTATTTCCAAAAAAAAGTGGAGTGTTCCTTTAAGGTACAATTTCGCTTATGAGAGCCTACAAAAAAAAAAAAATGACCATAAAGTAATATAATATCTCAACCCTGGGAGACTACAGAGTACTCGACACTAGCAGGTAGCGTGCACTCCTAGGTGTTTCATTTGATTTTTGCAAAATACTCGATAATAAACACCTGAGCTACTACGTTACTGAAAAAGGATTAATATCTTACTTTTAGTTATTCTCCAAAACTGCTGTTCTCCTCTTATCTAGCTCATTTTCTTACTTAATGCGTTTTCGAGAGTTTTCCTCCTTTCTTTCTAAAAGTTGTCCACTATGTCGACAGACATATTAAAGTTTTAGCAGCAAAAAACTGCAGGCAGTTATCAGGCTAATACACCCGACAAAGCAAAGGAATCCTTCTGTTACACAGTATTCTTCATGATGCATTTCTAAAACCACTCTCTGTGTTCAATTTCTTCCTGTCGTGGATAAAACTGTCAAATCAGTGTGTGTGTGTGTGTGTGTGTGTGTGTGTGTGTGTGTGTGTGTGTGTGTGTGTGTGTGGATAAACACTCCAGGAGTGGTGCTCTAGCATCATCTCGGTATCATGTTAAAATTGCTCATCTGTCATGTCCTCTGTCTACTTGTCAGGTACACTAAGCTGGGGCAGGGCACAATGATTATCGCTGAAGTGTTTTGTCAGCCATTTATTTGTCTCCCTATGTATTTCCAATGCTCAGCGGTGTGTTGGATTTCCCAGCGTGACCTAGAATGATGACGGTAATGGAGAGGAGAACAGAATAAACCTGCATTTATCTGATAGGCAGAGAACAAAGTGAGGTTAGGACCAGTTCCTGTGTGGTAAAGGAAGTCTCCCAGGGTTGAGATATTATATTACTTTATGGTCACATTTTATTAATTTAATTATTTTTTGTAGGCTCTCATAAGCGAAATTGTACCTTAAGGGACATTGGTTCAATCTCCAGAATTGTTGGAGCACATTCATCAACGCACTCTCATAAGGAAACATCTCTCTAGATCTCTTATCCTACACCACCAAAGTACACCACCTTTAGTAATCAAATACGGTGTTTGTTAATGACAATGATATGATTTATTATCTATTCTATTACTTTACCAAAGGCTTTTACTTTTACTTTTAGGGTTTAAAAAGACACAGTATCACACAATGTAGGTTTTGAATAACAGTTGAAAGCCTGGTGGGAGGTAATATTTTCAGCAAATATGAACTTAAATTTTGCTCTGTTTCTCACACTAATGTAGTGAATGTCTTCAGAGGTCAGAGGATATACAGTGTTTCCAACTTTGGAAATATTAGAGATTTCAAAAGTGGTATTTAGGTCATCATACAATGGGGACCAACAACTTTTTGGTTCTTTTATGTTCATCATAAGAAAGAAACGATATAAGGGTGAGTAAAGGATTTGAATTTAAAATGGATTTACATTTTTGGTTGAGCTATTCCTTAAAAGTGATGGGTCAGCATATATTTTTATCGGTGTTGTGGTTATGCTCAGTTTTAAAGCATTTCTTTCAAGAAATTACTGTTTCTGAAATATCTATAAAAATTATTTTTAAAACCATTTTAGTTAACAAAAATGACTTCATGGAAAAAAAAATGGAAGTTCATTGATCAGAAAAAGTAGGAACACTGAATATACAGTAGTAGCACGCAAGCTTTGCACCATTTTTATGGTGATTTTTATTTATACATTTTTGTCATTTTTCATTTCATTTAAAATATGTAAGAGTGTACATTTATTTGCCTGCTATGTTTTGTACAGTGGTTGGGTTGGGGCTCGGGCTCAAAAATATCCGTATAAGTGTATACATATAATAAAACACGATGGACATCATTGAAATAGATGTCATTGCTCATAGTTTGCCAAGGCTTGAGATGAGAATGTCAAAAGCAACTTTTTGGTGGAGCCGAATAACAGTCATTACAGTGATGTTTTCCTTGTGAGACTGCTCTGCATGCTTCTTTGTACAACACTCTTTCTTTTGCTTTCAAGATGCAATATGTATGATTCACAGAGAGCCCCTTACACCGTCTGTTTATGGAAATGCTTGACAAATTGCAGCTGGGTGTATGAAAAAATGAATATGTGCTTGCAAACATTCTTTCCGCTTTTTTTGTCTTTCCTTTTCTGAAACTCCAAATCAATCTTTTACATCCAAACGGTATAATAAATGTGGAAAATTTACTCGGAAGCAGCTGAGAAAAATCCATCCACAGCTGTATTACTGCAATCAAAAGAAAACCGTCTGCAGTCTGGTCTGCATATACTCAGCATCCATGGGGAACATTAAAAACAAACCGAAAGACTTGCCCTTGATTCCTCCTAACAGAACATCAATATGATGCATTGATTTAAAATACTGATAAATGTCATCCTCAGAACTGCCTGAGGTTTTACAGATTTGTTAAAAGAAGAGATAACACAATGTCTTTGTGAAGGGGAAAACCATGTTGTTGTTTTTTTCTTGTTGTTTGTTTGTTTGTTTTGGAAATTGTCCAAATGCTGTGTTTCTCTTCTTTAGATATATTTGTGCAGTGCAATATGTGCTATGTATTGATGTTCTGAGAGTTCATACTGATAGTAAATATCAGACAATGTGTCAAAATTTATCCTAAACAGCTTAGAGTATAACGTTGCAACATTAGCCATTAGTACTACTGGTTCCTTTCAGTTTAGCAACTGTAACCAAAGTGCATGAATCTTGCCTATCAATCATGTGAAGTCAATTGAACATTGAAGGTGTTTATCTCAAAATAATGAGCTGAATAAAAGTCCCGGTGCCTGAATGATTTATCCAGTGAGATTTCAGATGTAATTTTGTTTCTGCTTGACAGCCTAATTTATCACCTTTTAAAACCTTAAATCTCAGAGTTTAACTTTCATCTCAAAACCCGCCTGTCATTGTTTCAGATGAAACCACTGTTGGGTTTAGTTACATGCAAATTAATATTGGAGCTTTCTAGTAATAAGCTCATGCAAATGTTGTATTAAAAGTAAAATATTTACCAGTCTTGTTCTGAATACTAAATATAGGAAATATAACATATATAGTACAAATGTTTGTGCACTTACTGTAACAAGCTCATGGTGAAATATTATGTTTGGTCTGTGTATGCCTGATGACTTAATACATTGTTACCCATAATATTGCCTTTTCAGAGATGTGTAAATAGCTTATTATGAATTACATGTTGTAAGGCTTATATTCTTGACTTGTGATTGTAAATACAATTATTTATGACTCAACCCATCTATTATGTAGGGAACTGGAGTTCTTGAGGTATGCACAACAGCACATTCATTTATTAAATTAAATTAAATTAAATTGTATATGTGTATTTTATAACTTTTGAACATTAGTGTATGTAGTGCTATAAATTATATTATATTATATTATATTATATTATATTATATTATATTATATTATATTATATTATATTATATTATATTATATTATATTATATTATATTATATTATATTATATTATATTATCCCCTTAAATCATTTAATTTTATCATAAGTAATGTAGCTTAGCTTGTATTTCATGAAGGTACAATTTCAAAGCAGCTTCTGAGACACTGACCTTTTAATCCTAAATATAGACTACTAATACATGGGAGATTTTATTTGGGTTCTGAGTGGCATCATTTCACTAATTTGAATCACTTTAATACAGTAGCCAATGATTTTAGTGGAGTGAATACCAATTAAACAAAGACTGACAAAACAGTGACATGTTGGCAAACATGCTTTTCTTCTCTTCTTTCTTGTCACACAAATGATTTACAATTTAGGGGCATAATTTGTTTACTCTAGCAAGATAACCATAATGTTCCAAATGGCTGATTCTGTGATGGTTTGGCTATTAATGCTACAAAAAAAAAAAAAAAACTCTAAATGACAGCAAATCTGTTGACCAAAAGACTGAACCGCACTTATTTTTGTACTCTATTAAAGTCTTTTTTGAAAGCCTGTTATTAGTTAAAAGTTATTTCATTTTTCTTTTCCTTCTTTCTCTTTCTTTCTCTCTTTCTTTCACACACTCTCTTTCTTTCTTTCACACTATCTATCCGTCTGTATATCTCTCTGTATCTGACAGTGGTCTGTATTTTGAGCTAATTGCCTGCCCGTCTCAGGGGAGATGTAGAGGATAATTTGACATAGAGGCAGAGCCGAAGCTAATAATCCATCCGCTATTTCAAGGTCTGTGGCACCTGTCAGATATGTCTCTTGTGCTCAGGAGAGGAGAAGATCGTTTTTATGGCTACAGTACCTGCCACTCGCCTATTGCACTTGCCAAAATGAGAGAAGATTATATAAGTTAACGTCACTCTCCATCCCCAACGACCATTTCCCACCAAATAAAGGTACTGTAATAAAAATTAAAAATTCATTAAAGACTGTCTAATACAATGTTTTACTGTTAAAATCACACAGTAAACCAAGACAAGTGCACACTACAAGTCAAAATGTCATCTTGAGATTAACAGCTACTTGCTTTCTGTTATGTCACTGTGTACTTTACACAAGTTATCGCAGTATACATGTGTCAATTACATCATTCCCCACTCCGTCTGTAGTACAGTACTGGAATTCATTCTCACACACAAAGTAACACGAGAAAATGTGGCAGACACAGTGCGGGTGACATGGGCAGCAGTTTGATGGGCTTTTTTTGGCTCCTTCCTCCTATTGCCCTGGCCTCCTCTTTTGCACTTTTGTGCTTTGGCAATTTCATGGACTGTAGCCCATTGGTGTTTTCCTGGAAGTCAGGACCACCTCATGAGTGTGCACACCTTGTGACTGGTCAGTCATATTTTAAATCAGTTTATCATAGCATCTGTCACAAATCTAACAAGCGGGCCCAGTTGGTGGCAAGAACACAGTGTAAGTTGGCCACAATGTGGGTTTTTTTTTAGTCGCAGACTATGTGTCAGCGATCAAAGAATGGTGTTGTTAAGAACAGATTTGTGCATTACCATTCTCTAAAAGGCTTTCATAGTCCTAGCTCCTGACAGACAGCTTATTCTCCCTCATACGTCTTGTCTCCAGAGGAATGTTGAGTGGTGTACAGGTGGAGGTCATGTTAACACTTGTCACCTTCTTTAAGCTAACTTGTGCTTCAATTAGAAAAGCAATTAATCTCAATATTCCCACAAATCCTCTGCAGCAAGTCACGTGCGCTATCCATATTCGCTTTGTGGAAGCTCTGGTAAAGTGAATGAGAAAAAGTTGCTTGAAATGAGGCAATTAACATTGTAAAGCTCAAAACACTGACCATGGTAAAAACTTACACTTTCAGATTGTACTCAGAGGGATAGAGGGATATAATAGCCTGAACTCCCTCTTCTACTTGTTACATCTTTGCTATAATAATAATATATATTATTTGCTTATATATATATATATATATATAGTAGTAGTAGTAGTAGTAGTAGTATTAAAAAGTAGATGTAGTTTAATTAAACAATAACTAGACTGTTCCAAAACATATGTCATTTTAAGGCATGACAGAAGAAGGCTGTTTCAAAATTTAACTTATTTATGGTATACTGCATGGTATTGTATCTGCTTTTGACTAAATCATAAGGCTGCTCTGCATGTATCCCTAGCGGCAAAGAAACAATCCTAAAATTCATTACATCATGCACAGTGAAAAAAATTTATCATGATTTTGGAAGAGGTAGAGATAGATAGATAGATAGATAGATAGATAGATAGATAGATAGATAGATAGATAGATAGATAGATAGATAGATAGATAGATAGATAGATAGATAGATAGATAGATAGATAGATAGATAGATAGATAGATAGATAGATAGATAGATAGATAGATAGATAGATAGATAGATAGATAGATAGATAACAGTTATTTTAAATTGTAACATTTCACAGTATTACTGATTTCATTGTTTTTACAATCAAATGAATGCAGCCTTGGTGAGCATAAGATACTTATTTGACATGAAAAAAAAAAAAAAACTGGCTGTAATCTTTTGAAGGGTAATGAAAAATAGAATTGTGAAAAATGAGTAATTGAAGTGTAGTGCAAAATGCATTTATCTTAATACTTAAAAGTATAGCTAAACATAATAAATAAATAATTACTTAATTGGTTAATTTGTGAATAGTTTAATTTAGTGATATTAGGCATATATTTAACCCAGTGTGCGTGTGTGTGTGTGTGTGTGTGTGTGTGTGTGTGTGTGTGTGTGCGCGCGCTTTGGATTTTTATGTGTATCACACTTTTAGCTTAACAACATGCAAAAACTTTGCTGGGCTTGGTTGTGAAGTGAGTCTCTTGTAAGGAGAACTGTTTGTATAGTGTAGATTTAAGAAGTTCAAAACAAAAGTTATGGGCTACCTAATGGGACCTCTATATTAATTTGTAATATGACTTTTACTATTAATATGATTGTTTTATATGTATTTTCTAAGCTACTATTTGTGTTAAAACAACAATGAAGCAGTATGAAGCAGAACATGGCTTTCACAGAATTGACGGTGGTGCTCAAAGCCCTTTCTGGAAACACTGAGGTTCTTCCTGCCAAACCTGCATCTGATGGACATGATTTAGACAATAGCTTAATCATCAAAAAGTGCAGTGCATTATTACCAGGCAATCAGAGCATTGGACAATCGTTTATCTCAATCACCTTCATTGTCTTTATTCTCTTCTCTTCAACAGAATGAATCAGTGGACTTCAACCCATCATCAACCCTTTCGCCATCATCTTTCAATCCATTCATAAAGCCAAGTTTGGAACGTTAATCCAACTTTTCTATTGTAGATAGACTCCTTGCTCTAATTAACATGCCAGGTGGGTCTAGCAGGGATGAGTGGTCAAGGACAATAATACTTTTGAAAAAAAAATCTGCAAAAGTTACATTCACTATGCAGAGGAACTCATATTGTGCAAGTTTTCTGGAAGGTTCTCGTCCCTGAGGAAGAGGAGCTTAGGTGACTCAGGAGAGAGTCTTGTTGTTCATTTTAAGAAGCCATTCTGAAGACTATGTTCTGCATCAAGGCTTCTATTCTTTCTTTGTTCCATTCATTTTCCACCTCTATTTGGTCCATGACTAGTGCCCTATGTCGCAGCAGAGACACTTCAGTGATTCCTGGCCCCCTGGAGTTTGATCTGCTCCTCCACCTTATCTGCCCAGGGCACATTTCCTCAGGGAAATCTTCCACGTACCACCTTGGACCTCTTTCCAACAGGAAGAAGGCTGTGCATGTTCTTCTTCTCTAGAAACCACTCTGCTGCTAATCAAGACAGCTAAACAGATAAACACAGTTTGACGCCATGGGTTCTGCTTCCTCTCTTCTCTGATTCCCTGTCTTGTTTTATTGGACTTTTGGGAAAGCACATAGTTATTGCCCTGAACTGGAGGTTAGGCTCGAATTGCCATTACTTCCTCTGCCTCCGCACTTCAGTTTGGCACTGAGTGCAGAAGTCTTGTGTTTAGAACCAGACGAGGTGAACTGTTTTGTCTGCTAATTAGTTAGTAAGGGCAACAGAGGCCAAATGAGAAGAAAGTCAGTGGTTCCCCTTTGCCTGTCTACACTTCTGTTTTAGGCTAAACACTGCTATCTCCTATAGCTTAACCTTACATACGCTTCTGTAGTGGTGTTATTATGAAATTATTCTATATTCCCCAACTGGTATATATTTTGTGCTTAAATAAGGTAAAGGAATGGACAATACTGTATAAATCTATATGTAGATGTTCTGACAGGCCGCTATATATAAGCTGTCCACCATTTTGGAACAGTTAAAGCCGGTTTGTCAAGAGCATGTTCACTGTGCATCTGCGGCCATATTCATTCACATATTAATATCTATAGCAGCTGATTTTTACAGGATTTGGTTTATCATTAATGTGAAATAATTATGCATGAGAACCATTAGTCCTTAAAACTAAAGGCTGAACTTTGTTGTGGCATTTTTTATATAGTCATTGTTCTGTTAATAAGAATGATGAGGAGAATCTGAATGTTGAATGCTGAACTATATATTCAGTATTTTTATTTAAGGATTTGTTTTGATACAACATCAGTTTCAAAAGTGTCGATATCTGAAAATGCTTTATTCTTTACACTTAGCCTTTGTTTTCCAGCTGCCATTGGTGTAACTGGCATGTGCATATAATCAGATCACATTGTGCAAAGCAGATGCAATGTTTTGCCCTTATTTTAGGTTGGTAGGCAGCGAGGACACTGAATATGTAAAAGCTTATTGAACTTCTGCTTGAGTGATTTCTCTTAATTATTCAAATAATCAGATTCAAGAGGACAGAGAGGCAGAATTTAATGGATTACAACAGCCCATTTCTCTGCGGGCCCCCTCTCTCCTCTTTCTTTTCACTCCATCCCCGCTGATGCTCAGAGCAGCTGGACTTGCTTTAACGTTTGTGCCATGATGGGTGGAGGGCGGGGGCTGAATAATGGCAACCAGGGAGCAAAGAGGTATTAGAAGAGATCGATAGCTGGCAACCCAGAGAGCCAGCCCATAATCTCCGTCAGCCATGTAGGAAAGTACATTATTGCGACTACAAAGCCTATTAACAAACCCACAGGTCGTGCATTATTGAAATGGTGGTGGTTTTATGAGGCTCAATTCAAAGAGGAAAGGAAGGAAAAAAGGGACAAACATAAATTATGCAGCCTCTCCAGGATCTGTGCTGCAGCTCTCTCTTGAAAATATTGCTTTTGTTTTGGCTTTAATTGGATTCATAGTTTGAAAGCTTTGTCAACTGGCAATTGCATGTGTTTGTGTTTGTGTGTGTGTGTGTGTGTGTGTGTGTGTGTGTGTGTGTGTGTGTGTGTGTGTGTGTGTGTGTGTGTGTGTGTGTGTGTGTGTGTGTGTGTGTGTGTGTGTGAGCACGCATGTGTCTAGCTTGTATAGATACTTAAGTGGTGTAGCAGTATTGCCCATTAGCCGATTTTCTTGAGGGAGAAATAGAGAAGAAAAGGTCCCAGAGCAGGAGAATCTTAGACATTGCTTTTTCCATACTGTGGCCTGCAGCTTAGTGGTTAGTTGATATTCATAAGAGATACTTTAACAATATAGATATACCATTTGTTATTTTATCATTATATTATGTGCTGACTGCCTTGCTTCATTTTTGGAAGCCTAAAGTGGTGTTTTCTTTCCAGCATAGATTGTCCAGCTCATTATTATGTTGTTTTGAGGAAATTGACTGAGCTGAATGACACAATGCAAAAACAAAGAATCCAATTTCAGGTCTAATGATAACATAAATGTTCAAACTGGACTGAATTACAGCAAAACCTACATTTGATTACAATACCTGAAACACCAGACTTTCACCATACTTTCTTCTCTTTAAACAGTCTTATATAACATCATATGGAGACCGGAATATATATATATATATTCTTCATCAGAGTATACTATTTTATAATGTTTGATTTTTTTATTTATTTATTTATTTATTTTTATTGCCACAACATGTCATCCATGTTCCTGTAGCTCAAATGGAAGATCATTGGTGCTAGTGCTAGCAACATCAAGGTTGTAGGTTCAATTCCTAGGGAATGCACAGACTTGTGAAATGTATAAATCTTCTTCTTCTTCTTCTTCTTCTTCTTCTTATTCTTATTCTTCTTCTTCTTTTTTTTTTTTTTTTTTTTTTTTTTTGTTAAATGCATAATGCCAATGCCACGAATTTGTGAAATTCACACATATGTGAAATGCACAATATCATATCAGATACTTTTATACTTAGAAGTTGTTAGCCATAAATATCTATTAAACCTTTTTAAAATTGTATTTAAATTTTTATCTTTTAATCTTTTTGGCAGAAAGCATTCTCTGGAATCAAGTAAAAATCTAGTGTTTCGTATACAAACTTATTTTTTTCAAAAGATGCATGCATGCAGCATCCCAAGTTTAAAATATAGAATATAAAATAAAATAACTTTTTCACGATATTCAAATTTTTTGAGATGCACTTGTATAAAAATGCTAAATGTAATATAATACAATACAGTAAAAAAATTATATATATATATATATATATATATATATACAGTGTCCTCCAAAAGTATTGGAACTGTAAAGACAAAATTGCTCTGTTGGCTGTGGAGTCAAGACATTTACAAATATGATTAAAAGGTGAATATGAGACAAAACTACAGAATGTCACATTTTATTATTGGGTGATTCAACACATAGATGTTTTACCAGCTAAGAAGCTCAGCACTTTTAGAGTTTTATCCGCCTATCTGATGTGAGCATAAGTATTGGAACAGTTGCCTCACAGGTCTTTCTAAGTGATCAGCTGTGTCCTTTTGCATTGATTCTTCAGATATTAAAAGCAGGGAATGTGCCGTATCAGTTATATGCATTACTTCTTCATTCTGAATCTTGCATTCGATAATGACACACACAAACCAGGATGAAGATGAGGGACTTGGAGAGAAAAACAAAAAACAAAGGGTATGGAGAAATCAAGAGTTTGGAAACCACCAGCGACACCAGCAACCAACAACTACCTGATCGGCTGAGAAAACAGTACTTAATGACAGACAAACCATAAAAGCTGTGAAAATGAACCCTAAAAGACGTGTATGTAAAATCACCAACAACTTCCAGAAAGCTGGGGCGATGCTCTGACAATCTACTGTCCTCAGGAGACTTTGACACAGAATTACAGATGCTACACAGCAAGATATAAACCTCTGACCAGCTCCAAAACTAGAAAGGCAAGATTAGAGTTTGCAAAAAAACACAAAGGTGAGCCAGAAGAGTTTTGGAACTGTGTTTATGGACCGATGAGACAAAGATGAACCTTTATCGAAGTGATGGGAAAGCAAAAATGTGGAGAAAAAAAGGGAACTGCAATGATCCTAAGCATACAGCCTCATCTGTAAAGCATGGTGGAGGTGGTGGCATGGCATGGGCATGCATGGCTACCTCTGGAACAGGCCCTCTCAACTTTACTGATGACTTAATGTATGATGACAGTAGCAGAATGAATTTGGAAGGGTACAAAACCATCTTGCCTACCAATATTCAAGAAAATATTCAGATTCACTGGGAAGTGCTTCATATTGCATCAGGACAATGACCCAAAACACCCTGCCAGTTCAGTCAAGGAATTTATAAGGGCAAAGAAATGGAAAGTCTTAGATTGCCCAAGTCAATCTCCAGACTTAAATCCAATTGAACATGAATTTCACCAGCTGAAGAGGAGAGTAAAGGCAGAAACTCCCCAAAACAAGCAACAATTGGAATTGGCTGCATTAAAGGCTGGGAAAAGTATTTCAAAGGATGAGACCAAGAGTCTGGTGATGTCTATGGGTCACAGACTCACTGCTGTGATTGTGAGCAAGGGATCTGTGAATAATAATGGGTTTTAATCTTTTATATCTGCCTTATTGATAAGAGCATAAGTATTGGGACAGTTGAACATGAGTAAGATGAACTCTAAAAGTGCTGTTCTTTTTATTTGGTAAAACATGTATGTGTTGAAACGGCTAATAATAAAATGTGACATTCTACAGTTTTGTCTCATATTCATCCTTTCATCATATATGCAAATGTCTTGACTCCACAGCCAGTGGAACAATTTTGTCTTCACTGTTCCAATACTTTTGGAGGGCACCGTGTGTGTATATATATATATATATATATTGGAAAAATTGAAACATAGACATATGAAACCTTTTATAAGGTTGCAATGAATACCCTTTGTAACCAAACAACTTCTTTGTAGCCAGCTGAAAAGGTTCTATAGAGTTCTATAACCTTTCAGGGATTCAAAGCATCAGAGTATACTATTTTATAATGTTTTTTTTTTTTTTTTTTTTTTTCTTTTTTTATTGCCACAACATGTCATCCATGTTCCTGTAGCTCAAATGGAAGATCATTGGTGTAAGTGCTAGCAACATCAAGGTTGTAGGTTGTTAGCCATAAATAGCTATTAAACCTTTTTAAAATTGTATTTCAATTTTTATCTTTTAATCTTTTTGGCAAAAAGCATTCTCTGGAATCAAGTAAAAATCTAGTGTTTTGAATACAAACTTTTTTTCTTTTTCTTTTCAAAAGATGCATGCATGCAGCATCCCAAGTTTAAAATATAGAATATATAAAATATATTGCTTTTTTTCTACTTCAGTATTTTTGTATGACTTGCATAGTTTTGTACAACTCATAAAGATACCAGCTGGGATATATTTATCGAGAGGAGAATATACAATGTGGAGTCATACATCTCTTTATCATGCATCTGCAGGTCAGCAATGCAGTACAGTTAAAATCAGCACACAGTAGAACAGAAGCCTCAAAGCAGTTACTTCCCAGACTGGATGAAGGGAGGTGACCTCAGTGGTGATCTCTAACAGTATGTTGATCTCATTACCAGAGAAGAACCACAGAATTCCTAGGAACTCATGAAGAACAGAACGATCACGAGGCCCAGCAGTCAGGATTTCAGCGTTCTGGTCTACATCACAGGAGAGAAGACAGATAGAGACATGTGAACGCCCACACATTTCACCTCTTGACCCGGCATTCTAGTCTGATATTGTAATACAACAGATGTGGGGTGATAAACAACAGGATAAGTAGGTGGAAACAGCTTGAGAGGTAAAGTTTAAATAATGTAAAATTCATACTGCAGTGGCCATACACCAACATATGGTAAATTGTCTTTCCATTTGTGTTGGAGATACAATAGTTATGATAGTTATGCTCATGACCTTTGAACATAAAATTTTCATTCCAGCTCACTCTAATGCTAAAGCACCTGCAGCACAACTGGCCTTCTGTATCCAGGATGATCTTGTAAGTGTTAATTTTCTTTCAGCTCCATGAATTCACTCTGACCCCAAATCTGTTCAAAGACAGGGATTGAGTTACTTGTGACCATTAGAAGTTTTATGCCTGTAACCTGCTCATCTTTCTCAGTACAGGTATATCTTTAGCTGCTATCTTTAACAGCTATTGTTGTCTTTTGCAAGCAAAACAGGCAATGAGATGATGAATTTTGACTGATCAAGCAAATATGAAAATGAGAAAAGCTTACCCATTTAGCCTAGTTTGGATGCCTGCTCTTTTCCATTTCCTTGCTCTGTGGGTCAGGGCATCAGACCAAACCTCTCCTTTTTGCTTTCTGAACATCTGGTTGCAGGCATCTGATAAGCCTGGATCAGTGTAAGGAATAGCATAAATCTGTGAGCAGACAGGCGAACGAGAGAGATCTCCCCACCCCATCCTAATCTTCACAATTTGCCGTGGCTGATAAAATTTTAATGAGGAATAAACATAATGGGGGCCCCTGAAAGATTACCATAAACTGAGAGGGATAACTGCTCAGCTGTGCTCCAACAGCGCCGAGCGCACCGACGAGAGAGGTATCAAAAGAAACTTGCCAAACAAATCATCTGACTGTAGCGTTTATTTACACACAACGCCAAATGGCCCAGTGTCCGTAAGGCAAGACACATTTATGCTGTGCACTTTAAAAAAGGGGTGTGGATATGAATCATTCAGATTCACAGCTGAACCAAAACTGCAGATCAGGGTCTTGGCAGTTCAACAGTTCTCATAAACTGTTTTGCAATCAATTGTGCCTTCCTTGTTGTTAAAATCATTCACCCGCATCTTCATTTTCTTATTTCCATTTCTTCTTTTCATTTAGTTTTCTCTTTGTTCTCTGTAGCTAATGATTAAATGTTCATTAATATTTGTAATGTAGCCTGCAAACAAGCACAAGACCTTGCTAACTACTTTCCTTTATAGAGTAAAGCATTTCTTAATGATGGTTAGAGTTAAGTGTGGTTAAAATAAAGGAGACTGGGAGTGAGCGATGCAGTGAACAGTAACATCATCAGTTTAACCAATTAGAAATTAGCTGCTGGGATAACATCTAGGTATGCACTGATCTGCAGTGCATGGATAAAAAAAAAAATTAATGTTAAAATTGCATGATGGTTTGTCTAAAATTAATAATAAAACTTGAAAACTGAGCTCTGACTTAATTTAGGCATCACAACATTTCAATGTGCATAATGACAAGTATATATTAAAAGTGTTAATTTTTGTTTAAAAATTAACTGTTGGAAAAGGTAATCAAAATGTAAAAACAGGAAATTAATATCTAAATATTGCACAATTAAATATCCAATATAGGCTGAATTAAAGAATATATCTATTAATACTAAAAAGAACCATTATTGTGCCAATATTCAGTACTTTTCAAAAGTTTGTTCATGAAAGCTGCATTTATTTGATCAAAACATGGAGTAAAACCAGCAATATTGTGAAATATTAATGCAATTTAAAATAGTTGTTTTCTGTTGTTGAAATGTAATTTAAAAGCTGAATTTACAGCAAGCAATATTTCTTTAATATTAGTTAGTTAGATATTTTGTAATATTAAAAATTAATTTACTGTCACTTCGATTTATTTAATGAATCCTTGCTGAACAAAAATATAAATTAAAAATATTGGCCCCCAAACTTACTGTATTGTGCATCCCTTACGATTTCATAGTACTATCATTAAGAATTCACTATATTATGTCTTCAGAAGACCACTTGTGACCCTTGTGGTCTTGGATGGCAAAGGGCATAGAAACAGTCTTTAGATTTACTCCTGTGATCCATGAAAGACTACATAAGACTACATCCTTAAAAAAAAAAAAAAAAAAAAAAAAACCTTAAAGTTAAGTTGAATAATTATGGTATACCACTATTCCGCTTATTGAGTATGTAATGTCTCCATTGGAAATTGCGTATCTGATAATAAAATGTGGAAATGGCAATTGAGTGAGGCTAGCAGTGTGACACTCTAGTCAACATTATATTTTACGCATGCGACTGCCTGTTCTGTCTCCCTTTATAAGCTTTGACACACAGAGAGACAGCATATGAGAAGTGTCAGCTGCATCACAAGTACGTGACTCCGGTCATGACTGATGTTACACAAGCATTTGGGAACCAACAAAGAGCACATTTCCGCACTTTGAAAACTGTCACAGGACCATGTTAATGCATCCGTCATGATTTGCCTGAATGTGACATCAAGAACATTGTCATTTCAGACCTCTGAATGAGTTAATGTGATAATTGTTCTGGTACAATTTAAATAGCATTAGCAACCACCTTGTATGTACAGATTAGTGGCAATGCATTTCCTATGACATATCACAACAAGCACAATGTTAGCATTGGCAGTCCTATGATCATTACATGGAACATATGATGTATATTAATACAGCTCATATTTAGGGGCAAATGCTAAATTGCTAAACACTTTAAATCATTAAGTTAATTATTAATCCTTAATAAAATTAGGTTAGAAAATTATAACCTGAAGATAGAGAAAGCATTGTGTTAATAATCTAATTTCAACTTAAAAATACAATACAAATGCAACAAAAATAAAACAAACAGGAATGCTTGATCAAAACTGGTTAATTTGGCCCACAATATTTTGTGTTTGTGTGTGTGTGTGTGTGTGTGTGTGTGTGTGTGTGTGTGTGTGTGTGTGTGTGTGTGTGTGTGTGTGTGTGTGTGTGTGTGTGTGTGTGTGTGTGTGTGTGTGTGTGTGTGTGTGTTCACATACCAGGTTTATTGTTTGCTGTAACTGCCTTTAACACAAAGACTTTGGGGGTCAAGGATTAACACACAGTAATTTATCTGCAACGGTACTCAGTGACAATGAATCCACTTTAGAGAAAATAGCAATCAGTGAAAGCAAATTAAATGTGTCATTGATTCTTTTGAACCCCATTCTAATTAGTTACAAAAGCTATACATCATAAATATCATCTTTATCTGTCAATCATATCACTCCACCTCCAAAGTCAGAGAATCGCGTAGTATACACAAAGCATTTTAAAATCTCATTACCCATGAAGGCGCAGTTTCATCTCCAAAGCCCTTCTCTTTGTATCACACATCACAGACCATTTGGAATAAAAAGCGCATTGATGATCCTGGAAAAAAGATAAAAGAAAAAAAAAAGTAATAAGGAAAAGTGACATGCTAACAGATTTCTGATTTGCATTATTTCAGCTTCAGAATGGCGAAGACCACCAGGATGACCAGCATAATCATTACCACAGTTTTGACAAGATAAACACTTACTATCGACTTACTCTGAGCATTACAAGTGGTTGATCAACTTGCCTGCTGTTGTTTTTGATGTTTATTCATTCCAAAATGTAATTTTTAAGCATGCACATCTGCTCAATATGACATACAAGAAAAATAAAATAAAATTAGCTGAACTGAAATAATTTGAGTTTACCTAGATGAAGATATGAATGAAAAAAAGAGAACTAAAGCATTTTTGTGAAGGGAGATTGAATTAAATTTCATTTCAACACACACAATTGTGTCGACATCTAAGTAAAGCAATTAGCAGATTGCAGCAAGATTGAGTTTCCAATCAAATTAAATGATTGTGTTGAAGACGGTATGTTTCCACTAAACTTTGCAACAGATAGTGTATTGTTCTTAATTGGTTGACTGTGATTCAGTCCCAACATGCATATTATAGGTTTGTTTTTAGATGGTTTTCTTTTGACCTCTTTCACTTTATTTTGTGACTTGATATCAGCTAGAACAGACACCCATCACGACTCACTCATTAGAGCTCAAGCTGTATTTTTCTGTAGCCTGCTAGAAAAAATCCATGTGGCAATGTGCTTTCAGATGTGTTTTCCAGGAATCTATTGACAAAATGAAGCTATGTTAGACTGCAAATTTTAGACATCTCAGGGTGACTGAACCCACGCTGAACTGCGTGAGACCTACCTGTCTATTGCAATTAAGCATGAATGCTTGTTTTGTTGACCTGTTACTGCAAGAATGGACAAACATCATTCAGTTTGGTCTAGGAGTTTTATTTAGTTCTAGACTATTCCATTCATGAGGGTGAAAGAAATAGACAGCTAATTGTTTATGTCATCTAAAATACAGAATTGTTATGTACTTTGGGGATTTGTTATGATTTTATTGTGTTTCATAGTACTTCACAGTTTAAAGGGCCATCAGGGGGTGCTTTTAATTTGGGGTGTTATGTCTGCTGCCATTTCTATATAAAATATTTTTATTAGGACTGTTTCACTTTACAGAGAGAATTTCTACCTCTTAAACAATGTTGTTTTGTTTTCTATAGAAAATGCTATAAAAGTCTATGGGAAACTCTTCAGGCAAATGCAACTTCTGTTCTGTTAGCATCTCTTTGGTGTCAGGTGACACTATGTGCTCTAACTAATTTAACTTTTGAAAATGCTGTTAAAACATAATGTATTTTTGAGATAAATTGAGTTTGTATATGAACACCAAAATGCATATTAAAAACATATGTTTATGGTCGTTAAAACCATCTGTACATTTGCACAGTTTGTCAAGTAATGCTTTAATCTAAACACAGTTTGAACTGAAAATGATTTAATTTCTTACAACAGCTTGAAATGATACACCCAGAATAGAAACATTACTTGTAGACTTGTGCAAACTTTGCTGCCGGTGCATCCATTCCTTCAGTCTTTCTTGATGTTCTCTCTTGTGATGTCTCATTCATTATCTTACACTGACCAGGAAAGGTTCATAAATGTTGCAGAGCATTCCACATTAATAAATAATAAAACCTATTATAAGATGTTTTGAGAAATGTGAGGAAAGCAAAAACGTTAAAGAATCGAGCCAGGTGATTGGCGCCAAAAACTCTCCAATCTCCGAGAGCCTTCGGGAGCTCTGACAGGTCAAGGTGTCTCAGGTTGTCAAGGTTTAGAGATAAGAAACCTGCAATGACACTATGATGGTCCTCATCCCTGGAACTGCCATAACATCATGTTCCTTTTCTCCTACTTTCCTTTTCCACTAAATTCAGCACTCACTTGCACCACGGACCATTTCTTGTCTCCAGTCAGGATGATAAGGCGAGACCTGTCAACTTTCTCTTTTAATGCTGGCTGTTGAATGGGGGTATTGTCCTGTGATTGGTGTTCAGGTGTCATCACCATGTCAGCCTTATAATGGCATTGGGTTTCCTGGCAAAGTGAGGTGAGATAAGGGTTCAATAGGCCAATTAAGTGCCCAGCAGTACTGCTTCCTTTCACAGAGGGTCACTGCTTGAAAGAAGACCTCCTGCATGTCACTGTTTACAAGAATGAGATAGGGATTGGATGAGATGTGTAGATGCAACATTCGATCAGAGAGTGAGGCTCCCTAGTTTTTCTATGGGACATGTTTATTCCATAAAGTAAACCGGTCCCCATTTATATATGGTACTAACATTTGTTTTGGATAATCGATCTCAAGTGGACAACGTTAAATAGATTACAGAATGATTTGTGTTTTGACTAATTTTCAAAGTGTCTATCAAATGTTGTGCTTAAACTTTGCCATCAGGGTTATAAAATAAAATAAAAAATAAAGCTAAAGCTAAAGTGTCATGCGTTAATCTCCACATATAGCCTAGCGCGATCTGAACCCTAAACAAGTTTTGTCAAAAAAACCTTTATTGTCCACTTTCAAGGCATCGCGAGTTCACATTTTACTGCAGAAGCCGACAAGCGCCCTTGCTGTTTGTGAACAGAAGCTGATAAGTCCATTTTAGCGAATCAACACGCTTTATTTAGGTCAGATGAAAAGGCTGCCTGTCATTTGTTTTGCCAAAACTGACTAAAAGTGATCGAGGATGGATCATTTCAACCTGTGATATCTTCCTCGGGGCGTAAAATGAAAATAAAAGCTGAAACATTTGTTTTTCTTTTTATCTTTTACAGTGGTGAGGGAAAAGCTCCCTGAATTGCGTGTAATCACAACCATACAGTCTATGATCACAACAACAGTGTTTGTCGGGCATCTACATTGTCAGTTGAGGAGATTACAAGGTTAAACGAGTGTTTTTGCTTAACTTTAAAATGTGATATATGCATTTAGCTGCTTTTGCTAAAAATGACTGTTGGGGTTATCTGCTTTTGCTATAGAACGAACTTTTGATATATTAAAAAAAAAAAAAAAAAACATACTTTCAATTAACTTTAATTTTGTAAGTCACCTGTATTTGTTTACGTTATTATTACTTAAACTGAAGTTTGATTGATATTACTTGGAATGCAAAATAAACAAACATGATTTCTGAAAATAAATAAAAATGGAGTTATCTGTTTTTGCAAATGAACTCTTCATATATATACATGTTACAGTGTTAACTGCAATATTTTTTTTTTTTTTACTGAAAAAATGTAATTGAACAATTTTTTTTGTTTGTTTGTTTGTTCAGTTAGTTAGCATGGCAACGTTTCTCTTTTTCATTTAGTTTAACTTGATGTGCTTAAATAACTAAAACTGAAATAAAAATTAAGAAAAAAAAAACATATTTAAAAAACCAACAAAACAAAATTGCTTAACATTAGCTATAATTAAAATGAAAACAAAAAATACAAAAATTAAACTGATTCAAAATAATAATAAAATCTATAGATTATATCTATGTATAATCTTTAGCAAATCTCTAAATGAATATTTATTTTCCTAACTGTACCTAAATTGACTTGTTTTAGTGTTTATATATGGAATTTTATACCATAAAAGAATTATGGAGTTCTTATTATTAGCCTGAATTTCAGTTTCAGTCTGTGTATCTGTAATATAGATGCATTTGAGACTAATGCTAATGCTCAGTCTAATCCGTCTCTGCTGACCACTTACTGTACGATTGGATCATCAGAGGTCTTTATACTGTATAAACAGGATCTTAAATACTAAAAAGTTTATTTTTGAGTGTGGTTTTCAGCTCATTTTAAGTTTGTAGACAACACTGAAGGTAAGTTTAGTGGGATCAAGAGCTCATCTCACTTTAACCTTCCTTTGGTTGGTGTTGCCAGTCTCGGTTTCTACCAATGATGAAACTTACCAATGTTGATGGAAGCTTCTGTAATTACAAGACTGTGTTTTTCAGAGCACAGACCAGCACTGGTAATGGGACAGCGAGAGTCAGCGTTGGCTTGCCTGTGGGTAGTTAAGGGCAAGAAGCAAGCAGACTGCCTGATTAGGTGTAGCTGCAATGAGAGCTGAGGGAACTAGTCACACTGCTTCATGGGCATGTCGTGCTCCTTCGCTAATGGATATCATTAGCCTTAGCCGACACACCGCCCACAGCCTGTTTATTAGCACCCATTACACCACCATTGCCCCACAGCCCTATGCACTAGCAACCAACCCTACAAACCAAACGTTGTGTGACTGTGTGCGGTTGTGTTTTTTGTGCACGTGTGTGTGTGAACATATGAGGGAGACAAATAGTTCTGCAGGATGTTCTGCCAAATAAACACAAGAACATTCATCAGAGGATTCAATTAAAAAGTTGAAATGAAAATTTCTTCAAATGTTGTCTGTTGTGAAAAACGGGTCATGTGAATACTGATGACATCACTCTCCGGTTCCTGTGTTGTCAGGATTGTCAAGATAACTAATTTTGCTTTTGCATATGTATATTTTAACAGTTCCTGCAGACTGTTTCTCCCTCTGAATTCGAGTCAATTCATAAATCTGTAAGGAAGACATTTATCTTAGTCAATATGTGCTGGGTTCAGTTATATTGCAGAAAGCCATATTATTTTATGTTAAGGCTACTTGATTATGGCAAAAAAAAAAAAAAATCATGATCATGATTTTGATTACAATAGTGAGATCATGATTAGCCTACTTAATATAAACAAAATTAAATATATTTATTTAGCTACTATTATGACAAAAATATATTAAAATCAAAATAAGATCAACTGTAGTCCACAGCCTACTGAAAATGACTAAATATGTAGGATGGAAAGAATTCGCTGTATTTATGTAAAATACCTGCTTTAGTAAACTGATTTGATTTTAATGATGGAATTACAGTGTTTCTGTAAAACTGATACAGAACTGCAGCAGAAATCATAGCTGTTCTTCAGTGTTTGCCTATTTCATACTTTTGATACTATATCAGCTAAACTGTCTTTTCCTACACTGATCTGTTCAAACGAAACTCATGTTTGGACAGATGGCATCACTGCAGGTCTTAATCTGCAGAGTGAAAAAAAACTTAAGTAAAGATTTGCATATTTTTGTTTGGTGCTGAAGGACTAGGCATGGTGAAAATCAGGTTTTGAATCCAAACACTAACATGCAATGTTCTCACTATTGTGTTATTAACCATTCAAAATGTGAATTATAATTGTTGTATTGTTGTAATTTAGCTATGACCAAAACTAGAATGTGTGCAATATAACATTCAACATGATCTTGACAGTTCATTACTTGAGCAAGATATTTTTGCATGGCTATTTGTATAGCTTGGCATTGTGAAACTATGCAAGATCCACTTGGCAGCGAGAAGGTTAGTTTAGTGTCAGCGCTATACATCTTTTCTCTCGCTCTCCATCTGTTTTTCCTAATTCATCCCTCCTTCCAAAGTGGCACTAATTATAATCTTTTTGGAGGGAAGATGCATGTGCCTGGTAACTGCTTGCCACATTCAGCAAAGCTTTGCATAAGCATGATGCTTGTGTATTTGAATTTGGACATATGGACACAGAGCATGTTTAAATAGACAGGGGAAAACAGCTTTTAGGCTCATTTCCAATCCAGAAATAAAATGCGCAAAATCTTGCACACTAATCTGAGGTTGCATTGCATCAGGTCTGACCAATTAAACTTTCGCTTTACCCGCCAGGGAAACATAATCTGTCAACATCATAGGGTGGAGAAGATGTACACAGACCAAAGTGTTATTAAGCAGAACAGAAAGATCAGAGCAGCTTTAAACTATGATGCCATGTTTGTATCTTGTCTAAGAAATGATTGCATTTGTTCACCATCACTAACTTTGAAGACTTTTGGATGCTGAAGTGCAATTAAAAGGATAGTTCACCCAAACAATGAACATTCTGTCATGTTGTTACTTTTTATTTATTCATTTATTTGGGATCTGTTTATCTATATTTTGTTAATAAGTAAATCATTTTATTTATTTATTCTGCATAAATACATATACATGATAAGATATTTGATTTTTTTAGTGAAGCATCTTTAGTGTTGAAGAGTACAGATGTGATTTCAGTGCCTGGCCTTACTTGTACAAACCAAAAACATTTCTGACACTCAGTAGAAGAGAATTGAATTGTAAAGCAATTGCAAATGAATAACACACGGAAAATGGGTACTGGCTGACTTGTACAGGAAATACATAGCAGCACGCAAATAGGAAAAATAACGCCTCACAAAGAAGTGCACAGCCGGCATGAAGTATAATGTCCCTCGCCCCTTTGTTTGAGAGTAGGCAATTAAAGGAAGTAGGTCACTGGTTATTGAAACAGTGCTTGCACAGAGATACATTGCTAACATCTGTTATTACAAACAGATAGAGTATCTGTCTTTCTGTTTCTTTCTGTCTTTCATGATTCAATCAATCAGTAGGACACATGAATGGGGTCATGTGTCCATCTGATGGGTAGGATTTCTGTATTTCAATGTTTTCAATCATCTTTTGTCTTACACATTTGTTGTACTGAGATCCATCCATCAAATCGTATTGTTCCCACAAGAATCAAGTTTGATCAATGAACCAGATACAACCAGACTTTGATCTTTATGACACAATTACCTTCTCCACAGAAAACGAACATGCACATACATTCAGAATGAAATAAATGCTTTAAAATACCCAGAGTGCCCTGAGAGAGAGGAGCCCTCACTGTTGCACTGTTTTTGTGACTGTTTGTTTTCGGGCATTAATTAGCCATTAAAATGCGCTTGAGCTCTATTGTGTATGAATGAGTTTTTTAAAAGCGCACTCCTGAGAGTCCCACAATCTGAATGAAACAGATGTCAGCAACTCGCTGCCTCCCACCACTATCAGCTCCACCAGCAAGGCCTGTCTTCATGGTTAAAGAATAAAAAATATATATTTAAAATAACAAAGATACTGAGTAAACATTGAACACAACAGGGCAGCCACCCACATTAAATAAATTCAAACTTTTTGTTCAGAGGAGAGCACTTGAAATAGTTTGTGGAGGGTTTTTCAACCTGACATTCAATACAACCGTCCTGAGATCAAGAGGGAATGTTCTGTGGTTTAAGAAAGGCTCTGATGCAATATGAACAGTGTTGGGGAAGCTGCTTTGAAACTGTAGCTTGTAAAGATACAGGCTACTAATAATTTAAAGTATAGTTAAACTACAGTCGAGCTGCCCTTTGAAAAAACCTGTGAGCCACACTATAAGCTACTAGCACACAATACTGTATTTTACATTAAACTTGTGTGTGTGTGTGTGTGTGTGTGTGTGTGTGTGTGTGTGTGTGTGTGTGTGTGTGTGTGTGTGTGTGTGTACTGGTTTTTGTGGTTTACGGGGACAAAATTTGTATAATAACATGTGTATGACAGAGGTATTACAATTTGAAGGTGGTTTATGAGGACATTGCCTATGTCCCCGTAAAACAAAAGGCTTAAAAAACATACTAAATGGTGTTTTTTTTTAATCTAAAAATGCCTGTAGTCTCCTGTAAGGGGTAGGTTTAGGTGTAGGGTTGGTGTAGGGCAATAGCACATACAGTTTGTACAGTATAAAAACCATTACACCTATGGAGAGTCCCCGTAAACCACTGAAACAAACATGTGTGTGTGTGTGTGTGTGCGCATGTGCGTTTTTTGTATTTTGTATTATAAGCAATATACACTACCGTTCAAAAGTTTGGGGTTATTATTTCAAATGTCACTATTTTGAATTTTCTGTTGAATTTTGCCATCACAGGAATAAATTTAATTTGAAAGTATATTCAAATAGAAAAAAAAAATATTTTAAATATTATTCGCAATATTACTATGTTAACTGAAATTTAATAATACTATTTTAATTAAATAAATGTAGCATTGGTGAGCATAAGAGACCATCAAAAGCATTAAAAAAAAAAAAATAAATAACTCCAAACATTTGAATGGCTGTTAACATATTCAGTGATTAGTGTCAGCAGCTGTTTAATAATGTACATTTGTAGAAATATAGTAATTATTGTAGAATTATAGTAAAAGTATCATTTGAATATTGCCACAGAAAGAAGACAATATGCTGTACCTGGACATTTTTGAACTGGTTTATATTAGTGAACCATCTGAAAGGCTCATTGGAAAATGTAGAGCCAATACTGATGTTGAGAAATGTATTTAAAGGTGACATATCATGAAAATTTGACTTTTGACGTTTCTGTCTTTGGCTGCACTGACGAGCACAGAACACTGTTTAGAGTCCCAGCCTCAGAGGAGATAAGAGAGCAGTGAATTTATTGATTTATTTACTGTATATTACGCTGCTGCCACACAAATCTAATATAAACATGCCATTTCTTTTTCAGCTGTTTTCACAGACATAACTAACTGTGTTTGTAACTCATGTGTGTTTTTAACGTAAACTTATGTGTATTTGATAGTTTAAGTGCAATAAACATGAAAAAAGAAATTAGTTTAGTGCTCACATGCAGCATCACAGCCGCTTTCAATAAACGATTGTTTGAGTATTTTGAGCTGAAACTTGACACATACTGGGGACACCTAAGACTTATATTACATATAAAAGGGGCATAATAGGTCTTCCTTTGATTTAGTAGCATTGCAACTTTTATTTTATTAAAGCCCAACACTGTATATAAAATACTACACATTTTATCTGATCAGACAGCATTTTCAAAACAATCTGAGTATGTACAGTACAGTATATATAAAAAAAAAAAACAATGAGAACACAGTTTATTTCTATGCAGCTCTAGAAATTGGTCTTTAAAATATTAAATCCATAGAAGTCGGTCGCTCTACGAGTAAAACAACTTTGTGAAGTTCACAAAGCATTGAAGTTAAGTCTATCAATGCAGAGCCAAACAGGCAGCATTACTCCCGTCTACCGTTCCGCCATTTGACAAGATGCCAGCGGTTCCAAGCTGAGTTTAAATCTCACTCTTGTAACAATCCGATAATAATTATCTTCCCTGGATGAGCCATACAGCAGCTGAAATGACTGCTGGTGGGGATCGAAGTGCAGAGTAAATTAAACGAATTGATCAGAATAACTGAGCTGCACAGGGGTTCAACCCCCAATGCAGAGAGGGGCTTTTTGGCAACACAGCCATAATGGCAATATTGAATGCTTCAGATTTTTTTTTTTTTCACCTAAGAAAACAGAAGCGAAGAAATTTAACAGAACATTTGTTCCATGCTTCCTGATTAGTTAACTTGAATAAAACTCTTTAATTGCAGGGTAAAGATGAGATTAATGGTCGTGGCAGTTTGTGTGCTTTTTTCTTTTTTTTTCAGACACATCCTGCCAATTTGGAGCAAAAAGGAAACCGATGCCATTTAATGATATCCAAAATAAACATATGAAACATTTACATATGAAAATCAATGCTAATTAGCCCTATTTCTTCATTTATTTCATGTTTCTGGCTTTTTTGGTATGTTCCGCTTGCAGTAGATTGATATTCTGAGAACAAGAGACAAATTACTGAGGGTGTATTGTTGTCAAACAAGACATGATTGCAAAGAAAGAAGATAATTAGGTGATGTGAGATGAAAGATCCTCATGTGTCACTTTACATGGTAGCCACAAGAAGAGAGCCATGCCAGAAGTCTCCACGTAGCCCTTTGATGCCATATCTTCATTTTGATTGTTTTTAATCTTTTTTTTTTTTTTTTGAAAACACTTGTGTGGTTATATTTAGATATTTTTCTCGTTGTTATTTCAACACCGAACACCTTTTCTCATACACATGAGTGTGTTTGAGTGAGTGCCATAGGTTAAGGGACATTAGCTCGTCTCAAGCTTGAAAACCTCACCAGGAGATAGACCTGTTTTTCTTTTTAGCAACACAGCAGTAGGTAAGAGTCGTGGATCAACAAGCAGAATGTGTTTTACTGGCTTTGAGAGGAGAATAATGGGGAGAAAAACAGTTCCTGAGGATGCTAAAAATGTCTTATAACATGAACTAACATTGCAAATGGCAAGAGATGTAGTTATTCAGTCACAGTCCAGACAGCACAGTGAATTTTCCTTATACTGACAAATGTATATGAACTGTCAGCAACCCTCATCTCAGGGTTCCAGACTAAAAAATAAATAAATAAATAAATAAGACATTGAAACATTTAATTGAGAAATTACATAATCATTTGGTTTGCTCAGAGGTGTTTTAGGTTCGAGTTGTACAAAATAAAACATTTTTTTATTGGCATTGATGGTTACAGGAAAAACATTTCTATTCCACTAAAGGTTATTCATAGTGAAAAATTACATCATTCACATGGCCAGCTGATTGGTTTCTTTTCACATCAGCAGCCAATGAGCTTGCTGCTCAACATTCAAATATTTGGCTAGTGCTTACTGCAGCAGTTGCAATGCGCTTTAGAAATCCTCCACCTTCCCCAGCTCCACAACATGTGAATATATATTTAATTACACTACAAGAAGTAATCTATATTGAAATATAAAGTATTCATTCCGGTAATGGTTACTGTTTTGTTGAGAGTCGAACATATCCAGTTGTTGTGTGAATCTTTTTTTTACTGACTTGTTTCATTAAATTGATCTGGTTCAAAAAAATAATGTTTGTTAAATGGACAACTCGCATTGTGTTTGTTACAATGCCGTACACAGCATATATATACTGTATATCAGTGGCGAGCGGTGACCTTTTTAACCTGGTATGCTGATTACTAAGATTAAGACCACGCCCCCTCCCCTTCCCCCCCCCTTTTTTATTTATTCATTTTTTTTGTTTTTTTATTCCCAGTGAATAGGAGTTAAAATTCCCACCCGGGTGACACTACTCCAATAATAGACCATGAACATACAAATAAATAAAAAAAATAAATAAATAAAATATTATTAATAATAATAATAATAATAATAATAATAATAATAATGCCAAGTAACATTGGAAACAACAATAAAATCAGAGAAGGACTTTAACTGTAAGCGACACAATACGAAAAAAAAAAGGTATTGTTTCTTATTTTTTTTCCTGATGTTTGTTATTAAAATTTTAAATACATTTTTTAAACTTTTTTTTTTTTTTTTTTTTTTTTTTACCACTTGTTGACAATAACGTCTTCAACATTGTCTATGACCACCTATGTGTGGACTTTCAAAATTTGCTTTGCTTGAGAAAGCATGAAAATATACAGTTATGATGTTTTTTTGCATATGATTTAGTTCAGTCAGTTTTGCATCAAACACAATGTAATTTTCGGCAGTCGAGATCTGGCAGTAACAGCGCGTTTTTCCACTTGGGCGAGCGCTTCTCGGACAGTTTACCTCGCGCATGAAATCACGCGCATACCAGCTAAACACTGAGAACGCTCTACAATCCTGACGAGTCATAGCGACAGAGCGGAGGCGCCAAAGCTGCGGAGAATCCGCTTACCCGGAAGCTTCAGTCACTGACGTAGATTTACAGGAAATTACCGTTGTTTGTCAAATAAATAATTTTACATACCTATTCCCAACACTTTATTAAGCTGTAAGTCACATCTCAAATGACAAGGGATCAACTTATAATCATGGTAATATTAATTAGCCCGTGAACTCATTCTCTTAGACGGCCTGGGTATGCGGCACATTCGCAGCTTATAGGCCTATGGACGGAACGCCACTGCTGTATATATATATCTTTATTGGCACTTTTTTGATGAATTTATGATCATTTTAGTTGAAGTGGAGGCCTGTTTTTTTTTTAGCTGAGGTGATAAAAAACACCTGTTTTCATAGTATTATCAGCTAAATCATTTGAAGATCTCTCAGAAACAGTTCATGTAAAAAGAAAGCACATAAGTAGGGCTCCCAGTGACTGTTTTGTATCTGAATAACAAAATAATTCAGCAGCCGTTATAGCACACAATATAAGTGGTCATGGGTTAAGTGTTTGTGAAACCAAACAAAACTGGCACTTGTGATTTGGGTTTTCCTGCACAGTGATTGCATTATGTTGAGGAGCTTGGTGCAGCAGGGGTGAAGAGACACGCTACGCTATTTTAAGAGGTGGATGGGTGATGAGTGCTAGAGAGCGTGTGCGCAATTCATTTCTGCGCTTGACTGTCCTTCACAGGGAAAACAAAATGTAGCAGATGTGCGATTACTCTCGTATTTGACAGGTGCATGACAAAAACACAACCTCCGTGCCAGTGAAAGTTTGTTTGTGTGATTGATTGTTTATTTGTGTCTTTGTGCGATGGCCTTCATTTATAAAATGGCATAGCTTTTAAGTTGGTAGCTTTTCAGAAAATGTGTATATTTTCTTGTTTTCTATAATCTGCAAATGTCCTGAATAGTAATGAGCTGCAGCTGAGCTGAAAACAAAGAGTGGATTCTTGGGTCTGAGTACTCTGATATTTAGTATTTCTCTGTGGCAACACATTTTGAGCACATATGATGTCATTATGCTGTTGCTTCTGAACTGAGGAATTATGATACTTGAAATGTATATAAGGGCACTTTATGTCTATAAACCTAATCATTTCCATAGACAAAGTAAATATAGTAAGCTAGTCTAGTATATTACACATTGTAGGCATTAATGGCACCTATTAATGTTGCCATGTGGCCATAATGATCGGCACATCTTTCTTGTTTGATACGGGACAATATTCTCTCCTTTTTCCATCTAATCATGTCATTTGTGATCATTTGCTTCCATTGTTTATTGAAATGGCTTGTTTTGTCTTGCTTGCTCTACGTAATTTTCCCAGAAATAGAGGTATACATTACCATATATATATATATATATATATATATATATATATATATATATATATATATATATAATTAGCTGAGATAGATTTTATTTTATTCTTAAGAACATTTTAATTTTAAATTTTAAAGGCTAAGCCACAATTTTGGTATACCAAAAAAATCTACAGAATGAATTATTTAAAATTATAAATTTATTTTAGATTTTTTTTAGTCATATCCTTGCTGTTCCTCAAATAAATAAAAGAATAATAAATAAAAAAATAAATCATGATATGTTTTTTAGTTCATGTTGTGGAAATTAAACCATATGCTGCCACCATTCCGAACATTAATGATGACTACATTTGGCTTACTTTAGTTAATGTTACTAATTTAATGTTCATTATTGACATATTGATCATTGTAGTGTGGATAGCAACTGAAGACTTCACAGTAGTGAATGTGATGTCTCAGACAGCAACATTAACCATAGAATGGAACTTATTAATGTCTTCCTTTCTTTTTCAAATAAAACCTTATATATAACTTGTAACCAATGTGTCAGGGTCAGAGTCTATGTTTGGCGCTTAACATCAATAAAAAGCCAAGCAATATTCCGTGCTCCATTATTTATTTATATGTAGTCAGTGATTGATTTTGACTAGCATGTGCTAAGGTGTGATTACTGCCATTTAATTAGGTTCCCTGGCTTGTTGTAGACACAGAGGATTTACTCTACATAAACACACCCTTCAAACAATTAACAAAGAAATCGACACATAAGCCCAGCTACCTTTAGCCTCCATAATGAGATGATGATGTTTTATTTATTTATTTATTTATTTTTTCGCCAATGAGGCTTGACAAATCTTTTTTTTCATATGCTGTATTTTTCCCTCATTAAATCATAATGCTGTAAAACTGTGTTAGTGAATGTATTTCTTCAGAGTCCTTGTAAATGTGTGTGCTCCAGATGCAGTCATCTTTGAAAGTCTGGCCACAGATGAATCGTTTGGCACTGGTCTCACAAGTTCCTTTTGTCCTCCCCATTGCAACTGTCCAATTATCTTCCTTTTTCTTTTTTCTTTCTTTTTTTGGTGGAGAGAGTGAGTCTGTGCAAGATGACTTGTTGGGATAGGGTTGGAGGAGATGCCTGGTTTCCATCTAAGGGTAAATGCAGTGCTGGATAACAAGCTCCAGCTTACTGTGTATCTGTGTTAGGACATGACTTTGGGCACTTCACATCTTCTCTCATTTAGTTTTTTTTTTTTTTTTTTTTTTTTTTTTTGTTCCGTGCAGCATTTTAAAAAGCAGCAGCAGTGGGAAAAAACTTTCCATAACATCTATATTCAGTTATGGCTTGTTAATATTGTGACATCGGCTGGAGGCAGTCCATCTCCCATCATGCATCTGGTAACCAATATCTTTAAAGTACATAATCCCTCTTTATATGTTCCATTGTTTATCAACGTGTTGTGTACCGTTTTATGCATGCATGTGTTTGAAATTCATGTTTTATCTGTTTAGTTTTAGTCTGCCTGTTAATTACTCACCCTCAGTGCACTGCCCATGTGTTTGTATGGTCTACCTTATGTTCTGCTGTACGCATCTATGCACAATGAACTCTGTTAAACATCTTTGTGACTTTAAAATATATTAGACTTATGATTCGCAACCATATCATGAATTTTAAAAAAACATCTGTGAATAGTAGGCATCAGTCGGATGCTTGTCAGTTTCACACACATACATACGGAGGCCCAAAAAAGTATTTGGACAACTACACAAACGTATGTATGAAAAAAATAAAATAAAATAATAATAATAATAATAATAATAATATATATATATGTATATATATATATATATATATTCATGATATTTTAATTATTTATTTATTTATTTATCTATTTATTTTATATTTATTTATTTGTTTTATTGGTAACACTTTATTTCGATAGTCCACTTTAGACATTCTACTAACTGTCAGTCCTCTGTCGTGTGTGTCGTGTGTTCCCGCCTCTTGTTTCCATATTTGGTCATGTTCCTGTCCTTGTTCTGTGTGACTATTAGTTTATTCAGTTCAGGTGTGTCTAAATTATCAGTAATTGTCTTGTGTATTTAGATCCTGCCTGTTTAGTTAGTTTTGGGCTGGTCTACTTGTTATTCCCTGGTGTTCCTGTGTGTGTCAACCTTGCCTTGTCATGCCGTGATATCTATATGAAAGACTATTATTTTGAAGTGTATCCTCGTCTGCGTGTTCCTCATTCCTCCCTGCTGTGTGCACCGTGACAGAAGACCAGACCTACAAAGTAAGCTGCGCCCCTTCACCTCGTTTTGTTTTGTTCGTTTTGTGGAAAGTTTTTATTTTGGTTTTCCTGTCTGTTTGTCCCACGGCATGGAAGTCGCCGCTCATCATCCTGCCGTAGCCCACAGCAAGTCGGTGTGGGAGTTAGTCGGGATCGCCACGAGTGCCGCGAGTCCGTTGGCTGCGAGACCCTACAGTCTGCCGCCGTCTGCGGCTCTCTTCAGCCCGCCGTTCGCGGGGATATCATCGCTGCCGTCTGCCGGCAGTGGTTGTCTCTAGCCTGCCGGCCGCCACTCACCCTGGCCCGCCTGGAGTGCAAGCCCGCCGGCCGCCGCTGACTCCAGTCCAGAGCAGCGTTCCAGTGGATCAAGTCCAAACGTCACGACCAGGAGTGCCATTTTTAGTCGTGTCGTGCCCACAGGAACATTTTAATCAAACCCAGTCTTGTCTTGTCCATGGAGACTCGTCGAGGGCCCCTTCTGTCGCGGAAGACGAGGTGGTTGCTGCTAACGCTTTATTTTGATGGGTCCACAACATAAGACATACTGACTATAAGAAACTTTGCAAGTATATGCCAACTAATTCTACTAACCTTAAACCTACGCTACTGAGAGTTCTTAGACATGTAGTTGCAAATTAATGAAAATTAGTTGGCATGCAGTTGACATGTATAGTTACAAAGTTACTTATAGTCAGTGTTGGGCACGTTACTTTAAAAAAGTAATTAGTTATAGTTACTAGTTACTTCTCACAAATAGTAACTGAGTTAGTAATTGCGTTACATCATTATAAAAGTAACTAATTACCAGGGAAAGTAACTATTGCGTTTTTTTTACACTTTTTACAAAATGTTCAAATGTCAAATAACTTTGGATGCCCTCAATATTAAATATGTTAAATTAATGAAATAGACAGTAAAAAGAATAAATTATTATTATAAAACATTGTACATTAATCTACACTATTTATCTACTGACAATTAGTATCAGTCAGTCAAGCATTATAATATAATATTATGATAATTTAATATTATATGATGATAGAACTTTAGTAATTAGAATAACCAAGTATGAATGCATATTTGTCATCAATATAAAACGCACTAAGGATTAATGAGCTGCTGGGTTCATGAATATTAATCACGTTGTCTGAGTTCGCTCGAATTGATTTGCTGAAATCAAAATAATAGGTGAGCGCCAGCCAATGAGATTGTCGTTTGCGCATTAGTTCCGCCCACAACCAGAGAAACCGACAGTTGAAGCTGAAGAATTCCAAAGGAACTCCGTTATTTTGACAGGAAAATACAACACAGAATATCGTTTACATGTAGTGCGTCAATTCTGTATGTTATGAAAGACTCTCTTGCTCTGTATCTTTCTTTGCGTGCGTGTATGTGAGAGAAAGCGACGGCGAGTCGTGCGCCTTCACACTAGAGTTTACGGCACGTCAACACTGCGCATCCATTCAATATTCTAATAATATAATATAGTAACGACACATTTTATTGTCAGTAACTGTAACGGCGTTATAACGGGGGAAACAGTAATTCGTTTGATTACTCGTTACTGAAAAAAATAACGCCGTTAGTAATGCCGTTTATTTATAACGCTGTTATTCCCATCACTGCTTATAGTTAGTAGAATGTCTAAAATGGACTATCAAAATAAAGTTTAACCATTTTATTTTATATTTATTTATTCATTTGATTTAGATTACCTTTGCTGTCATCTAACATTTACTTCAAGTTTAATATTGTCACGCCCCTGGACTGTCTTGTGTATTTTGCTCCCCATGTGTGCCCTGTGACCTAGTTTCTGTCTCCCTTTGATTGTCTGATTTGATTCCAGGTGTGTCTCCTGTCTTTATAAGCCCCAGTCCTTTCAGTTAGTGTTTGTCGGTCTTTGAGTGTCTGCCCTGCCTGTTCTCTGTGTTTCCCATTGGATCATTAAATGACTCATTATGTGTATTCCTCGTTCCTGGTTCCCGTTCTCCCTTGAGTTGTGACAGAAAGACTGACCCAAACAGTAACCTCCGTATTTATACCCTCCGTTTTGTTTCCGTTTTTACCCAGTGTTTTTCTTCCCGTTGTGCCCCATGGATCCCTATGTCCGGCCCGAATTCCTCCTCCTTCTGCTGGAGCAGGGGGAACGATCTCTCGAGGACCACACTAGACTGTACCTGATGATAGCTAATGCCACCAGCTACCCGGACGGGGCTTTCTGCTCTTTCTACAATGCAAGCTTGAACACCGCATGCAGAGCGCTGTCGTCTGAGGATGGTCCTCGGGAGGATTTCGTCTCCTTCGTGGAGTGGATTCTGGTGAGAAACAGATCACCCCTCACCGTCTCTCCCGAGGATGATCTCGCCAGATCCACTCCAGACCCAGAGCCCAGCCCACCAACTCCCAGCGGCGCGGAGCACCAGCCCGAGCCCACCGATGATGGAGAGCCATTCCCCGCCGCGATCTGCAAGCCAGCGCGAAGCTGAGCGACTGAGCGGAAGATCGCCCCGGAAGTTGAGCCCAACACGTGTAATCAGGTGCGAGAGCCGGCGACAGTGCCCATGGCGAGGGAGACAACCGTGGACGGTGTGAGCGCAGAGTGGAGCTCCGCCCCCTGCATTACGGCTGAGGGTGAGTTGATTGTTCATCTGGGGCTGCTGGACATGGAAGGGGATCTCATTGACTGGGAGACGGATCTGGAGGTCGACGTTCCCCCTCACCAGCCGCCGTTTGAGGCCCAGGAAAGTCCGCTGTTCGCGGCCCACGAAAGCCGGCCGCCATCCGCGGCTTCCTCTCACCAGCCGCCGTTCTCGGCCCAAGGAAGCCCGCCGCCGTTCGCGGCTCCCTCTCACCAGCCGCCGTCCGCGGCTCTCCATAGCCCGCCGTCAGCGGGGAAATTCACGCCACCGTTCGCGGTCCAGGCAAGCCCACCAGCAGAGAGTATGGCAAGCCCGCCAGTGCCTGCCCCTCTCAAGTGCCCGCCAGTGCCGGCTCCTCGGAAGTGCCCTACAAGGATTAGCCCTGAAAGCCCGGAGGCTCACAAATGCCCGCCCTCCCACCCGCTCCTCCTCCACCGCTGTCGTCTGGCAGCCCCTCTTCTCGCCCTCAGCCCACCATCAATGCGGTGCGAGCCCCACGGGACTGCCATCCTCCAGCGTCGCCGGGGCTGGAGTATCCCTCACCTCCGCCTCCAGCCTCCTCGGCCCGGACTCCGCCTCGGTCCGTTGACCCAGTGGCTCCACCTCGGCTCCTAGCTCCCTCGCCTCCACTGTCACCCATCGATCCTCCAGCTCCACCGGGCTCCCTCGTCCCTCCGGCTCCGCCTTGGTTGGGTGTCGACCCGCCATCGCCTCAGGACTCCACTCCTCCGGCTGCACCTCATCCCTCCGTCCCACCGGCTCAGTTTGGCTCCTTCCTCCCGCCAGCTCCACCTTGGCCCTCAGTCGCTCCGGCTTCGCCGCGGATCTCCAGAGCTCCGCCTTCGCCTCGTTCTCTCTGTGTTTCCCATTGGATCATTAAATGACACATTATGTGTATTCCTCGTCTCCTCGTTCCTGGTTCCCGTTCTCCCTTGAGTTGTGACAGATATAAAACTGTTAAATGTAATCTTCCACAAAACTCAAAATTAATAATTTTTGTAACACTTTAGAATACTGTTCTGTCATTAAGGAATAACTAGTAAGAAATGAGTAACGCAATATTAGCACTCTAATAACTGCTATTAACTAACAAGAAATTATCTTTAATGGATTAGTAAGTAATAGTACTTAACCAAATATGGTAGTTCACTATTAGCGAATCAGTGACTACTTTTTTTCTTCCATATCTCCCAGAGAACTACTAAGAACTACTATATACTATATACAGTTTCATATGAATAATGCATAATGTATAATTCATTCTAAAGTGAAGTTTAAGCTTCCCCACTAGTAATTACTCAAGTATTACCAAATCATCCAGAAGAAATTACTAATTATTTGGATCAGTATTCTGAAGTGAATAACATGATAACTCTCCAGTAATGACTGAAATCATTGTAAGCTTTTGAGGGTTTTGTAAAGTATTGGATAATAATGACTCAAGTCGTATCATATCCTTCTAAATGAATTACCAATTATTTAGATCAGTATTCGAATGTGAAGATCGTGATAACTCCCTAGTAATGACAGAAGCCAACTTCTGATGTTTTTGTAAGGTTTTGGATAGTTCCTTCCGATGTATTTGGTTACACTTAAGTCATTACTATACTGGGTTGCCATGATCTTCACTTTAGAATACTGATCCAAATAATTAGTAATTCCTTTAAAAGGTTGTAGTAACACTTGAGTCAATGCTATCAAAGTCCTTACATATACCTCAAAACCTTAGTCACTTCAGTCAATATTATGGAGTTATCTTGCATTTCACTTTGTAATCCCTATACTGAAAGATTTGGTAATACTTGAGTAATTTCTAGTGGCTAACCATGATGATTTTCACTATTTATATTAATTATATACATTATTCACATGAATTGTGAGCATGTATATAGTAGTTCTCAGAGAGATGAAAAAAAAAATAACAATAGTTACTGATTAGCTAATCACTTTCAACTAAGCACCATTACTTACTAATTTGTTAATAAGAGTTTCTTGTTAGTTAATATAATTTTTATAGTGCATTACTCCTGCGTGGTTAATCATTAATGAAAACATTGTAATGACGAGATGAGGATAACTCAAAATAACAGTATTTAATTAAATCCAACAAAGGCAAGACAAAAAAGGGCAGGGCAGACACACAGGAACACCGGGAGTAACAGGTAGACCAGACCCAACGGAACTGAACAGACAAGAATTAAATACACAGGATAATCAAACACACAGCTGAACTAAATCATATTTACTAATCAAACTAAACAAGGACAGGAAAATAACCATATATGGACACAAGAGAGTGGGAAACACACAGCACACAATACAAAGGCTGACATAACTCCCCTCTCCCGGAAGGCGCATCCCGCGCCGTAACAGTACCACCAGGGAGGGGTGGTGGGCACTCTTGAGTGGAACAGACAGTTCGGGGCGCCATGGCGGATCAGGGATCTCAGAAGGTCATGGCGGTGCAGGGAGCTCCGGAGGCCATGGCAGGTGGTCTTCATGGCCCAGGCCTCGGTCCTCTCGGTCCTCTCGGCCCGGCCACTACAGCCGGATCTCTTCTAGCCTGCACTGGACTCTGGTCAGGACACTGGGAACGGCACTCCTGGCCGTGACTACGGAACTGGATGCTCTGGATGGCCGGCAGGCTTGGGATAGCCACAGCCGGTAGGCTGGACAGATGATCGGCCGACAGGCTTGACTGATGATCAACCGGCAGACTTGAGTGAGCCGCAGGCAGCGGCCTTGACAGACGAATGATTGGCAGACTTGACTGATAATCGACCGGCGGGCTGGAGAGAGCCGCGGCCGGAGGGCGTAACTTCGTAGCGGCTGTTGAACTTGACTGATGAATGGCCGGCAGGCTTAGGGTAGCCACAGTCGGCAGACTTGACAGACGAACGACCAGCAGACTTGACTGACGAGTGACCAGAGGACTCGCAGCGCTCGCGTTGATCCCGCTGAACTCCCACGCTGATCTGCGGGCTATGGCGTAAGGACGAGCGGCGACTTCCATGCCACGTGGGAACGCAAACAGGAACAAAACAAAAGACTTTAAAAAATGGAAAACAAAACAGTGAAAAGGAGGCGCCGCTTACGTTCTGTTTTAGGTCTGGTCTTCTGTCATGGTGCACACAGCAGGGAGGAACGAGGAGATGAGGATAACTCAAAATAACAGTCTTTAATTAAATCCAACAAAGGCAAGGCAAGACAGGGCAGGGCAGGCACACAGGAACACCGGGAGTAACGAGTAGACCAGACCAAAAGGAACTGAACAGACAGGAACTAAATACACAGGATAATCAAACACACACAGCTGAACGAAATCATATTAACTAATCAAACTAAACAAAGAAATAACCATATATGGACACAAGAGGGCGGGAAACACACAACACATGACACAAGGGCTGACCTTTACAATTTTTTTTATTTATTTATTTATTTTTTTACAATACATTTATAATGTTTTGATTCCTAAATGCAGTTTTTAACAACCGATTTTAAAATAACTGATGGTAACACTTTATTTTATTTTAATGGTGTCCTTGTTACATGTTACTTGTACTTACTATTATAATAACAATAAATTATGCATAACTTTTGCATAATGTAAGTAACCCTAAGCCAAACTGTAATCCTAACCCTATTCGTATTGTAAGTACATGTACTAATTAATATTACTCAGTACTTAAATGTATAATTGCACTGTAACAAGTACACCTTGAAATATAGTGTAACCTAACTAATTTTACCTTTTTGTATTTAATTTAGACAGTATATAGTATTAATATCAGCCATTTATTGATTGTCTGCCATAACATGAAGAAAATAATTATTAGTTCATCAGCACTGACTGTAATTTTATTATAGATGCATCCCTAATTTGCAACACATAAATAATACACCAATAAGCTGCTGAGTAAAACTAATTGGCTCAGAAAAGTGAGAGTAAGTTAGATGCGTGAAAAGCATTAGAATCATTGGTTTACAGATTCCACTTCAATATTTTGTTGTCTAATATAATGACACTAAGACTTTTTAAGTATGACTTATGCTAAACACACACACTACACAATTTAGTCCTGATTTTCTACTCACCGACATTTAATAGAAATCACCGGAAAAGTCTAAATTTGGTGGCAAATCAGTGCTCCTTCATGTGAGTGGCAATTGCTGTATTTGAATGATCAAACCCACGATTTGAGAGAAGTGTTGATGCATCCAATGCTCAAGAGATATTTAGCATATTTAGACCTGTCTGCAGTCCAAGTCCAGGTGCTGAAATGTGTTTTGACTGGGGCTGGAACTGACTGTTGTGTAATTTGAAAAGAACAGCAGTTTTTGGAAGTTGGGCAGTATTTGGGTGCCATTAAGTGTCTAAAATACCATTTGTGGCCACTACATGAGTTCATACTTCATCTGTATTTTTTATTTGTGATATTCTTCCTGTCTAAATTCACTCAGTGAACTTGCTGTATGTAGTTGTCGATGATTGAAATAACCAAAAGGGTAATGACCCGATCAGCTTCTTGTGCTTTAGGGGGGTCTATCAGGTTCTACGTTCTATCCATCGCAAGTATTGAGCTGCTGTCACTCCCTTTCGTGTCTCATTTCTATTCCCCTCCCCCAACACCGACGCCACTTTAAATGTTTGTCAGACGGGACACAATAACACACTTTAAATTAAAATGGAAATACCCAGCTCACCATTAACCTTCTGACTCTTCAGTTTGACGTTATGTAACCACAGCTGAAGCCATCTCTCAGAGGAGATCGAGGCTAGGAGGTTGAAAGCAGCCCAGCCTTGAATATATAATTCCCCTGAATGTGTTTGCCTTTGGTGTTTAATTTACTTTCTCTTACACAGGTCAGTGAGTCCCTCATCAAACACGATGTGCATGGTAATGGGGACCAACAGGAATGTGTGTATTGTGTGTTGTTTGAGTTTTCTTCAAGTTGTGGGTGGCACGTTTGCATGGGGTTAGTGCACCGCTTTTAGTGCACACTTGAGTGTGTCTGACATTTCAAAATTTATTTGTGCCAATTGGCTGGGATGCCATGACGCCTACCAATGTCTCGGACAATCAAAAGTATTTGCTTTTAAGCAGATTATTAAAAATAAATAGAAATTGTGTTTATGTGTAATATTTATATTATAGCATAATAAATACTGTATATTATATATAAACATTGCATAATTATCAAATAATCTAGAGAAAAAAAATATCACAGTTTCCACAAACATTTTAAACATTCATAATAATAAGGAATCTTTCAAATCAGCATATTAGAATGATTTCTGAAGGATCATGTGATACTAAAGACTGAAGTAATGGAGAAATTATTAATTTAATTTAATTTAATAAATTTGATATAGATAAAATGGGTACACATATTTGTTAACAACAACAATAATAATAATAATAATAATTATGATTATGATTATTATTAGTAGTAGTATGATTAATATTATACACATGTTATTATTTTTGTTGTTGTTGTTGTTATTAAATAAAAATAATTTCAGAAAATGTTAAATAGTCTCATGGCTGTTAGAAATGTTCATGGCTGATGCATTTTCTTAATCTGTTTGAATTATTTATTTTTATTTTATTTTTATTCAAGTGTGACAAACAGTTCATTTTGAACCCTGCTGTCTACAGAACAAACAATTATTAAACAATGAAAACACTTTTTGCCATAGCAAGGTGCCCACAAATATGTTGCAGCCCCCATTTTGTGTCTCAACAAGTACCTGATCATAATTGAACTAATGGTAGCAATTAGCATTTGTTGTTTTTATGTTTTGTATTATGTAACTTTTTTCAAAGTGAAACCACTTTGATTTAATGAGCTTGTAGTCACATGCATAAACCGAGACATAAAAGGCAGATCATTGTGTTGCTGAGGGACTGAAATAATGAACACAGAGATGTATTGCTTACTTTACCTTTTTTAGGCTCATCGCCAGGTCAACAATGACAAATTGTATCATGAGAAAAACCCCAGATCATGCAGCTGTTGTAGAGAACGGACACCACAGGACATGAAGGTTCAAACATTGTAAAAAGTTTGTGGCTGAATGTTTTCTGTAATGTCTTTTTGTGTCGTCGTATTTTGTAAGCCTACGTGTTCCCATGACAACCGTGTTCTTAAGAGTCATACTTCATTTATGCTTGTGGGTGTGTGAGAGACAGACAGTTCAAAGGATTTATCATCATTATTTTAGTTCTTAACAAACAAATGGAGAGAGTGTGCTGTAATTACATACTCGCCATATTTTCAAAATCTAAATGTGTAGTCCAGCTGACACAGAACCTACCAAGCGCACAGCATCTTTAATGCAATATGTTTGTTTTACTGTAGTTGTACAGCAGGTCTGCTCATGGAAATGTGAATGTTTCCATTAATTAACCATTATCTCCTGCTCTTTAGACAAATAAATATTGTTCACCTCAGTCTCAAAGGAGTCAGGGGTTTGGATCAGTTGTGGTCTAGCATTGCTGGTGCTTCTCATCCAGCCTGAGGCATCTTTATCTTGCCTTGGGGTTTCTAAGCTCTGGGTCTGAGGATTTGAACTTCTCACCTTAGAGATACTGACGCCTCAGACTCCATCTGTAGAACTACTGATTGATTCTGAGTCCCCTCCATTTCTAATGGGAGTGTTTCACTTGCTGTGAACTGCTAGCATGAGTTTGTTATGAGGTTCTGTTTACATTTTCTAATGCATTCTGTTATAAAATAGCATCTATTTTGCCATTATATTAACCCATCAATATTTATGTTTATTTATATATAAAATAAACATAAAATATTTTCCTATAGGGTTTTATAATGTTTTTTTTTTAATTCATGAGCAAAATACGTCTGTGGTAATCTTGAAAATATTTAATAAGCTAGTAGTTTAACTACTAGTAGTGATTAATTACTTATTAGAAACATATGTGTGTATTATAAAACCCTATAGGAAAATCTTTATAGAACCAGTGGCAAATTAGTCTTCTGGGTTTTGACGTCATTCCTGCAGCACTCTGATATCTGAAAAGTTAGTCTATTTTGCTTACCAAGGCTGCATTTATTTGATCGAAAATATAGTAAAAACAGTAATATTGTGAAATATTATTGCAGTTTAACTTTGCAGTTTAACTCTTTTGTATTCTAATTTATTGTAAAATGTCATTTATTCCTGGCAAAGCTGATTTACTTAAGCCATTACTCAAGACTTCAGTGTCACGTGATTCTGCTGTAATATACTCATTTGGTTGTGCTGCTTAAAGTCGACGTGAAAAGGAAACCCTTTTTTTTCTAAATCACATTATATACTGTATATATTATTGTAAACAATTCATCTGTGTGTGTTTCATGTTTTACTTTTACTTATATTTTAATTTTTAGGCCACATAAAGTTCCCACCCTATGTTTTTATACAACTTTTTAGGAAAATTTTGATGTTATAATTGGATATGCATCACAATAATGAAGAAATACTTCCATTTCATTGTGATATATTTAACTGTGGAAATTATTTGATGGATGATTGAAAACTTATGATTGACTTGAGTGATTGAGTTCAAAAGAGCATAACTTATTTTAAATACATTTTTGCAACATTTTAAATGTTTACTTTCACTTTTTATCAAATAATGCATCTGTCTGTCCATCTATCCATCCATCTATCTATCTATCTATCTATCTATCTATCTATCTATCTATCTATCTATCTATCTATCTATCTATCTATCTATCTATCTAATCTACTGGTATATATATATTGTAGGTATATTTATTAAATGAAGCACCATTTACTAATGTGATCCAGAACTACAGCCATTGCTTCACCATCCATTTAAGGATAGTGTGTAAATGTATGCCAGTTTTTAGGGAGCTGTTAGATTATGTGCCAGGATGAAATTCCACGGCACGGTTTGAGTACGGTGTGTCAGGACACTAAAAGCTCTGCTCTTATGTAGTGTTCACTATACACTGGCTTACATGCTGAGATAATACTACCCTCTGTTGGGCTGTGTGAGAAATTGCTTAAAACTACTTCAGTGCTATGTAAAACGAACAATGAACTCACATATGTGGCTGGCATGACAATGAAACTCAGGGCTTTGTGTGGTGAGTGCATGGGCTACATTTCTAAACTACATATTTACTTGGCATTGTGAGAAAACTTTTCTTATTTTTATCTACTGTTCAACACCTTGATGCACACGTCTGAAGATTCTGTTTAGAATCTGAACAGGAAATAGCAGCTTAACTGTAAATCCCAGCAGTTTTACACTCCTAAGTCTTCTCCTTTGATCACTGTGCATCTGTTGACCAGCGATGTGTTGAGGCTGACCCTGCTTCACCGCTTTCCAGCAATCAGAGGAGCTCAGGTTTGAGAGGCCACCGTGATGTTCTGTCCCAGTAGGGATGTAGACAGGAGGGTGAGACAGAACGAGAGAGGAGGGGTCAAGAGAGATCAGCCAACTCAGTTCAGACTTTGTAGTCTTCAAGGCCAGAAAGATGTCTGAAGTAAAATGTTTTTCATCTTCACACCTTTCAAGAACCATAGTAGCAACGTAAGTTATTTACATTTAAGTGTTTGAGTTTAATTTTCCATTAGCATAGTGAAGCCCAAAGTATACCTGTTGCTCCATCTCACATGACTTACTTTTTGTAATCATGTGAGCTTCATTAGATAATAAATAAATAAACACATTTATATATATATATATATATATATATATATATATATATATATATATATATATATATATATATATATATATATATATATTACAAACAATCAATTATTAATGCATAAATATCATTTTACACACAATTGGACAACCTAAACTAACATTGCCTTGTGATAAACACAAATTATATTACATTTTGACAGACTTCTTGGCCTTCACATAAGTCACGAGGGTCTATGTGGATTCTTTCTATGATATCATTTCCTGTTTCATGTTTTTATTTCCCTGCATGTTTCTGCATGTTGGTTGCAGGGGTGTAGCAACCATTTTAAATTGGGGGAACACAGCTGTTAGTCGATGTGATCCTCAAGGGTCAAATAAATACAGTATGCATTATTTATAGGTGAGAAAAACTACTGCTATGATAAGAGATACTATCTGAGCTTAATTTGTATTTTCCACGGAGTTATAAAAGTCCTGCCATTTAAGATCATTCAGTCAAGAGCAGTGATTGTCTCTTATTCTTTTGTTTGATTGAAATTAATGACAGATTTATTATGCTGCTGTAACTTTAAGACCTAATGCAGTAATATACTATATTGATACATGTCAGATTTCCCCCAAACTATGTATATTCCCTTAAGTCATAACTGACTATGTTTACCTGAATATCTCAGATGGCCATTTTGACATAATTGTGTGTATTCAACTGTACAAGTGCAATAAGAAGCGAAAAATAACTCTGTAAATTTCTTATGGTTTATCTAAAGAGTCAATAACTTTAAATACTGCACTCTGTGGATGTATTTACATGCCACAAAATCTCTATTAAGATGCTTTGTTGCTATGATTTAGCTATACAGCTCTACCTATTGTTTTTTTGTTTTTGTTTTTTTTACTAGGGAACTCTCACCTGTGTATATTCTGGAGAAGCCACCCTGGTATTTGACTTTATGCACCACAAAAATATTAGAATGAATTATTGATATTTACGAATTGATTTTTTTAACCGAATAGTTAAGTATTTAGTTAATATAGTTAATTTTTTAAACAGCCATCAACCACTACTACAACATCACTGTTTTCAAACGTATCCCCCTTGTTTCCGCCTTCCAGGACCTCTGAGTTCACAGACACAATGACGGGTTTCAATTTTTAATGGGCCAGACTGTTGAGGAACCGGGAGAACATCTGAGAAGTGGCAGAGTTAATAGGACAGAAGTGAAGTACTGCGCAATAAAGTGCTGAACTTCACCACCACAACTCAATCACAACTGCCCTCTTTTTAGAGTTTCAGACAGAAAAATAACAATAATCTCCTCCAATTGCTCTAATTCTTGTAAGGACAATGCCATTGATTTTAATGAAAGGCACAGTCCCTCCTTTTGGCTTGAGATAGAACAATATTGAACGGGCTTGCTGCAAATGCACATTACACTTGATTGTGCATTACAGCATCGATTGCTATGATGGCCAGAGAGCTTTCAAAGCAAATGTAACTGGGCTAGAAGCTGTGATTACTGCCCCTCCTTTCGTCCCTCCCCGAGGAGCGTTTTTGGTGTCTGCTTTTAACACATCCACGGGTCAACGTGCAGAAAGACTGCCGGTTAGCCTTTAGTTGGATAACTCATGGCCTGCACTGGGCTCATCCAATACACCGCCAGAAGCGTACAAGACCCCATCCAAAAACCTCCAGTACTGACTCTGCTTTTATCCTGCTGTCTTATTTAGTCTTTACTTTCCTCTCTTCTTCTTTCATTTTTTTTTCTTCTTTTTGTGACCTTGTCAAATTTTTGGCAGGTTGTGTGTAATTTCCTGGCCAGATTTAGTCCAAGAAAGCAGTGTGGTGTATTTGTGCAGATGGAAAACTGCATCCATTTGATGGCCTATCATTTAAAATGAACAATTATTTTAAACAAACTGAGAAAGAAATGGTTTTGACTAGCAGGAGAGCTGCCGTTTAAGTTTCATATTAATCACCTTAAAGGATGAATTCACTGCTGGCACGAGCTTTTAATAAAACTTGCCTTTCTATGTAGTATGCTTCTTTCTTTCTTTTTTTTTTTTTTTTTTGCAAAATCGCTACATGACTATTTATAAATTCATAATACAACATTTTTGAAAATGTCTAAAATACCTTTTTGATAAACCTCTGTACACTATTGTATTCAAAATAGCTTGCATGTTATGTATTGCTAATATAAACTCCCCCCTGCCGCCGCCCCCTTTTGTTCTTGCTTTTTTATCATTGACTCTTACAGCATATGATAGCTATCTTTGCTTTGTTGTCTGTGTATTGTTTGATAACATCTTGGCTAGATCACTCCTGTGAGATTTTTTTTTTTATATATATTTTATTTTTTTTCCCCCATGTAGTTTTAATCTCTGTAATATGTTTACCAATTTAAATGTGACTAACTAGACATGTTAATGAGTTCCAGCCCTCACTGTCCTGCAAACCCTGATGATTCGTAGAAAATTGTTACTGAAGGCACCCATGTGACAGTTAGACAAACAGTGTTGTTTAAGACCACAGGGAACATAAAAGACTATGGATAAAACCACAAGGACGTGGTCTGATGAAACCATGAGGTACCTGCTGGACCTTTTGAAGAACACAGTTCATTGTGTGAAAAATTACAGGAGGCACTCAATGTGCAACTGTAATATAATTTCATTAATCATTTGAACCTGAAAAACAACACAGCTGCTTTTCAGCAAGCATGCGTGAAGTAAATGAAAATGCAAGATAAAATGCATTCGATCGGAAAACAACATATTAACTGTACATTCATTATTTTTTTTTAGCTATGAAATGCAGCGTTCCATGTACTGGATTGAAAATTAATGGGTCATTTTGTTATGTTTTATTGCATTTCCATGAAGCAATACTCAGTAAAGACAGTGTAAGTTAAACAGCCTTTTCTTTTTCCAGACTATTGATCCATGGGGTCTCACACCTGTGTCGAGCCATTTCATTTGAAAAGATGGGGGGTGGGGGTTGGCTAATGTATGGCATCCGGTCTGAGCGATCCTTGTTAATATAATTCATTTTGTGAAGTCTCACACAAATCAGAGCTTTGACTTGATATATTTATTGAGTGGCCTACCATTTATGGAGACAACTAAACAGACAGAGAGCCAGAGAGATAGAGACAGAGACGTACTTGGAAGTGAACATGAGCCGTCAGCGCTGTCTGAGCACCATGGTAACCATGAGCAAAGTGCGATGTCTCTATACATGGTGTGAACAACCAGGCTAAACAAAGGACTCAAACATTTCAAAAGCATCATGGCTTCAGCGTCCTCTCTTCACCTGTCAGATTGAACAAGAATAAAGGGATGCACAGTTATGTGTGAGAAACTATTACATGGTAACCCTTCATGCAACTACCAGGCAGTTGCATAGTTGCTCAGTTCAGCTTCCTGAATGTTGCAGCTCCTAGCATGAGGATTATATTTCTTTTTTTTGCACATCAAAAACAATAAATGTTTCCAATTACCATCTTAACTATGCAACTCTGATATGGTGAGTCACTGCTTAAAGGGATAGTTCACCCAAAAATGAAAATTTGATGTTTATCTGCTTACCCCCAGGGCATCCAAGATGTAGGTGACTTTGTTTCTTCAGTAGAACACAAACGAAGATTTTCAACTCAAACTGTTGCAGTCTGTTAGTTCTATAATGCCAGTCAATGGGCACACAATCTTTGGGAGAAAAAAAAAAAAAACATGCACACACAAATCCAAATTAAACCTTGCAGCTCGTGACGATACATTGATGTCCTAAGATATGAAGCGATCGGTTTGTGTGAGAAACTGAACAGTATTTATATAATTTTTTACCTCTGATACACCGCAATGTCTGACTGTCACAACATCCAGTGCGTGACGCGTCAACCTGCTCTGGCACACACACACACACACACATATATATATATATATATATATATACACATATATGCCTCATTAGTGACTGTTTCTATGAGCCACCATACGTAAGGATCTACGTATATATCTATGTATATACATCTATATTCCAGAGCCGTTGACGCGTCACGCTCCGGATGTTGTGGATGAGCTCAGGATGGTTGGACATTGTGGTGTATCAGAGGTAAAAAATTATATAAATACTGTTCAGTTTCTTGCTCAAACCGATCGTTTCATGTCTTAGGACATCAATGTATCGTCACGACCTACAAGGTTTAATTTGGATTTGTCTGTGCATGTTTTTTTTTACTCTCAAAGATTGTGTGCCCATTGACTGGTATTACAGGACTGACAGACTGCAAAGGTTTGAGTTAAAAACCTTTGTTTGTGTTCTACTGAAGAAACAAAGTCACCTACATCTTGGATGCCCTGCAGATAAACATCAAATTTTCACTTTTGGGTGACCTATCCCTTTAAAGTCTCCCACTTCCTCTGCTAGTGAGTGTGACTTTCACTGTGCTGCTGTTTAGTTACTTAGAAAGTTCATTTTTAGTCAAAATATCATAATCTGCAAAACAAAAGATGAACAAAAGCTGATTAGCCGGAAATTTTAGATTGAATTTTGTTGAACATTCGAAATGTACCATTTAAACTGTATCACATGAGCAACACTGCAATGCTTTTGTAGGAGATATCATTTTAAGCGTGAGCATTTATTATTAATGTTTAATGTTGATCTGCTTAATAATTTTGTGGAAACGTGATGCATTTTTCTGTAATATGAGAGTTAATATATATATATATATATATATATATATATATATATATATATATATATATATATTTGAAATATAAATATTTTCTAACATTATACATGTTTTGATTAATATGTTCTTGCTGGAGGAAAAATATATATATATATATGTATATGTATATATATATATATATATATATATATATATATATATATATATATATATATATATATATATATATATATATATATATAATTTAGTGAGTAGTTTAGTGAGACTCCCTAATTATTAAATGGTAGTTTAGTGAGCTCTTGTTGGTTTGAAGCATAGTTTTTTTTTTTTTTTTTCTTCAAACAGTAGCTTCCTGGATGTCGTAGATTTTGTCTGACTTGCCCAGTCACAACAACAGCTGTTGTAGATGTCTTTGATGGCAGCTCATAGTCATGTTTTCATGTGATTTCACAATCGTCTGGAATAAAGCTCTTGTTTTCTGTGTAGATGCCCAGTAATATTAAACCACACAGAAGCACTGCCTATCAGGATACTTTTTGTGCGACATTAAGAGAACACATATTTAGAGGTATTTTGCATATTTTGCGTCAAAAAGCGTCAAATAGGTCCTCATCATTATATTATGATGTATTCAAGCCTACTACTACTTAATGACAAAAACTGGTGGCACCGTTTGGTCATTTTATTGTCTCAGGTCAAAGTATAATAGTTTTCAGTTTTCTGGTACTTTAATTTTGACCTTGGTACTAATGCTATCATATTATTCATCTGAAATCTGGTATGCCTATTTTTGCAGGAACAGTTTTTTAAATATTCATTTTATGCAAACTACACTTGGAACAATGGAACGATCCTTGAAGTAGGGGGCTAAATCCAGAATCGATTACTGCAGGAGGAAAAGGCCATAAATCCTCGGTTATATTAAAGAACAATTTTGTCTCCATTGTGGAACCTATAAAAAATCCTAATGTCCAATCCCACCCAAGCTCTGGTAAATTATAAAGGTGCTTAAGGTTGACATGTTTATGTATATTCCCATACCTCCCCTGCACCGAGTCAATTAGCTCTTATTCCTGGTCAACAGCTCGCAAAAGCAAAGACCACAGCAATTCCAGTAATAGCCAGGGGATGGGCGGCTTGTGAGAGATTTACATTTCATGCGGTCAGATGGCATTTTTGCTCCAACTTCTGCTTGTTATATCTTTTCATATTAATATGAGTAATGAGTTTTTGATTTTTAATGCTGTTGAGTAAGCTTCATCTTAACTGCTGTCATTTGATTAAATTTTTCATTTTGCTTTTAGTTAAAAACATTATGAGTCACACATGTCACTTCGTGCCTCCATTAGCGCACTGAGGTAATGGATGCCAACTGGATTGTTGGAGGTATTATGAGGGCTAAACTGTGTCCATCTGAGGCTATCAGCACCCTTTATATCACTCAAAGAGGGGACTATATAAATCTATGTATATTTTATGGGGGTGAATGTGAAACCGACTAATATTCCAGCTCTGGAAATGAACCGCATGATGTCATTTTTCCATTATTGTTCATGATTTCATAAAATGCAGTTAGATTAGTCAAAGTTATGTCAGAGTAGGTGTTTTGTGTGTCTCAAGGCTTATTGTTCTATTTAACCCCGGTTCAGTGGAAAAAGTGTCTGTGGTGACATTTCTGTAAAATGCAAAACCTTGCAACACTTTCAAAGTGAAATGTGCATCCAGTTTTATCTGAAACAGATAAATGTGAATGTGTATATGTTTTACTACATTGGTTGTTGTACATATCTCTAAAAGGTTAAGTTCTGTTGCATTTGAAAATAAAGTATCACTAAACCTAAACTATAGTGTTATCAAGAGCAAATGTAAGATAAAAACTTGTTTGCTAAAGCAACCATACCATTTTACCTAGGATTTGTATTTTTATTTTTATTTTTTTATGTCTTTGATGTCTCTCATCGTGTTGTGACTCTTGTTTCATGTGACTTGCACCTTAGCACTCTGCATTGCAAGTGCAGCACTGTGCTATCCAGAAAGTTTGCTATGCCAAAAGACCTTTATATATATGGAGGTGAATATGTGGCTCAAACATTTAATGGCATACAGTTACAGTACAGTACAGTACAGTGCGGTATGGAATTATGTTCTTTTCCATTGTCAGAAGTTGTGAATGGTACCCAAATAGCAAACCGTACCATACCACTTTTATGGGACCCATCCTTTGGGGTACCTAGCACAGTAGTCCAGTGCCTAAAAGGTGGAGCTAGACTCACTGTAGACTGTTGAGTGGTTGACAGAAAATCGTCACTTGCGTGGGCTACAAGGGGAATGACAAAAAAAGGGGAATTAAGTGACTCCTTCACTCGTTCCACCATGCTGCCCATGCGTGTTTGGCTTGTTTACATCACATCAGAGTATGCAAACACAAAAAAAATATAACAGTGTATTTTATAATTTTCTTCTTCGTGCGAGAATGACGTCAATCTCTACTTTCTAGCATATAGCACGCCTATCAAGTAAAGGTGCTATTGGCAGTGGAGACACAAGCCGGATCAAGGTGAATCGTCCTGAATTGTATCAAACTGTAAGACCTTACCCATACTGCTCTATGGAAACGAGCCGAAAATGTAGTGGTTTGCATGCAATATGCTCATAACATAGTATTGTGCAAGTAACAGTGTGTAAACAAGTCTTTTGAATTGATAATCTGCCCATGTAATGTTTATGTTAAGAGGAACACAATTTGTTGGCATTTCACTGTTAATTTTAGCTGGAATCTGCAGTGGTTGTACGTGTTTGGAGTTTTTGCACAAATTTAGGTAGTGGCATGTTTTTTCCAGTGAGCTTAGTTTTTTTTTTTTTTTTAACTTTGGATCAGTTTTTGAAACTTCCTAAAAAAAAATAAAAACGTAGAACACAGAAAAGAGTAAAAGAGTAAAGGAGTGAAAAACAATAAAGTGCTTGTCACTGAACTTATTTAATTTAAATGGCTGTTGAAGCTCATACGGTCCTCCTCTCTCCATTAGGGCAAGTATGAATAGGTCCTATTAATTACTTCTGACACCTCCTTGTTGTGAATTGCATGCTTGACACACAAATAGGAAAACAAGCATTGTAGGGACCATGCACGGGAATATGAGCAAAAAAGGGGAGAGGTATCTGGAAATTAATCACACTCCAAATTGTAAGCGGTGAAAAGAGAAAAAGATGGGCTTCTATTCATGTCTCCCATAATTTACGGCACTTTTGAACAAACACATTAACAAAATACATAACACTGAAGAGGCAAAAAGGGACAGTTCATCAAACTGCGTTTCACGGGCAGGAAATGTAGTTAAAAAAATTGCATTCTCTACTTCCCTCAGTTTACCTGTGAAAAGCTACATTATGGACACATTTCCTCCCATGATGCTCGGGCTTTTCACAGGGAATAATGGCCACTCAGTATGTGACGTGCACCATAAATCAAACAGGCTCGCGTTGTGTTTACCCTTTAGAGATGGGTTGAGGCTTGCAGAAACAGTATCTGCACCGTCCAGCTGTTTCCCTTTTTACGCTCCTGCCGCTAATCACAGCATTCAAACCTCTCTCAGCCATTGTCTCTTTCTGAGTTTTGCCAAACTTCACCCCCACAGTGTCACTCCTACTTTAGGTGGCTTCCCCCACCCCTGCCGTCAATGCTACTCACTATTTGAAGATAGTGTAAGCAGACATTCGCTGTGCTATAAAGTTGCTAACAAGTTCCATGTGGGTGAAGTTAAGTACCCGAATGTTGCTTCGACAAAACTTTGGAATAAATAGACGATTGGTTGAAACTTTCAAAAGAACAGATTTTCTAGGGATTTCTGGGAAACAGGGTTGTACGCTATTCAGAACTGAAGTGAATATGCCTTTTAAGTTCAAATTCAATTCCTGAATATGATGCAGAATTGCAATTCACATTTAAATGCAAGTATGCTACCATTCAAAAGTTGGAGTAATGGCTGAAAATTCAGCTTTGTTATCAGATAAATAAATTACATCATAATACATATTAAAATAGAATACAGTTATTTTAAATTGTAATAATTTGCAATTTAAATGCATTTTTGATCAAATAAATGCAGCCTTCGTGAGCATAAAGGACTTTTTTTACCAACCACACATTTTTGAATAGTAGTATCGAAAGATATATACAGACAAACAGAAGAACCGAAGTAGAACATGTAATTTCCCAGAATGCATTACATGTGTTGAATTTCTTTGATGTGATTCAGTATATTGCTCTTCCTGTCATTCAAATTCAACTTCATTTGGGTTGTGGCTATTTCAGTTCTAATTTACATTTATGAATTAAATAAGAGCTAATGTTTAAGTTCTGAATTTTCCACAACCTTCCTATGAAATGTAATCAAGTCTAGTAGTAGGTACTTAACAGCAACTGCCTGTAGTGAAAATTACAAAACGGATGACATTTTCTGCCCTCTTTTCCATAAGTGTGTATTTGTAATTATAGAGGGGGCTGTCTGCCCTTGTGGTCCTCAGTTTTCTCTAAACTCTTCTATCAGACCCAATCTGAAGGTTTTCAGATACAAAAAGCTCTTCCTAGACTGACATTTTTTTCTCAGCTTCGGCTCCAGAGGCCTTGGCTAATTGGTAGATCCACCGGGGAGCCCTTGACTGAATACTCCCAGTGAGGAGCGCATTTGCAAGCATGAGATCCGTCCTCTAGGCTGCCACTCAGTGGCAAGGGGGAACAGAGGAGCGGGGGACGATTGGGGAATGGAGGTGAGTGGATTTGTGTTGGCAGAAATAGAATAGCCTTGAACAATAAAAACGTAATTGTCGGTAGATTTTAAGTGCTCTGGTGTTTGCGACCTACTAGTAATTAAGTTTTAAACGCATAGCTTACTTGAAAGTTTAAATTATTTTCGCACCCTCATATCATTCCAAAAACTTCCTTTTTTTTTTTTTTCATGTGAAACACAAAAGCAGAAGTTTTGATAAATGTTCACTTCTCTTGTGCATTCAGTGAAAGTGGATGGTGTTCAGGCTGTCAAACTACAAAAAGGCCAAAAAAAAAGCACTATAAAAGCATTATATAAGTAGTCGACTCAAATGGAATAAGTCGTCTTGTTCTGTTCCTCTCAAAAAGCCACATGAAATCTTTTTTTGTGAGGAACAAAATGCAATGTAAGTTGTAATTCACTGAAAATCTTGCTTTTAAGCTTGTCACCATTTACTTTCTTTATTTGAAAAAGAACACTTTGGGCATTCCGCTGTAAAAATCTCACTGCTTTCTACAGTAAATCAAACACGTTTTTGAAGAATGATGACAGAATGATCATTTTGGGGTGAACTGTCACTTTAAATGTACCTTAGCATGTAATATCTCAATGACCAGGAACTGGTGACCAGTTCCATCGCTGTAACCATAAAGAAACTAGCAAATATGATTTGCTTTAAAAAAAGAAAGAAAGAAAGAAAGAAAGAAAGAAAGAAAGAAAGAAAGAAAGAAAGAAGTCTAAACAGTTACAGAAGCATTATTGAACATTGCTCATGCACAGCTGGTGGGGACCTTGAAAACGAACGAGTTCGACACAGTAAGTGTGGGTAATTGACAGGCACAGAATGACTCCTGTTTGAAGTGGTCCTGCTTGCCGGGCGGCTCATTCTGCTTGTTTGTCATGTAGCTTGCGATCGATGGTCAGGCAGACCTCAGGGGAGAGCTGGGCTGCAGGGCAGAGATGCAACAGAGCCCCTTTTGTTATGTTTCCTGGGTCTGGTACCACAAGCCAGGGTCCTGGAGGGTACCGAGGGGAAAAGAGATGAACTGGACAAGAAATGGAATAAATTTCCTGTTCTTCTCTTCCATGGACAACCACCCCACCCCCAGAGTCAACACCCACTCCAAACCCCCAACTCGAGAGCAATTTCTCAATAGCTGACATTCTTAGCTGACGTTCTGGATTTCTTTGATAAGTGCGTTTGCGCTTTCTGACTCTCATCTGTGACTCCTCATCACATAGATGTCTATGATGGCTCTTATTGTAATGACAGAAAGAATCAATTATTATATCCTCCAACTAAGTGATGACATCAGTGCACTCAATTACACATGGACAAATAGATAGTGATGGTCCTAATTTTATTGTAACACTCTGCGGGTTAACCTGCTAGAAATATGCTCATCAAGGCTACAAATATTTGAATGTGCAGTGCATTTATTTGAAAACACTGAGAAATGCTACTTTTTTTTGGGCTACTTTTATAATGTATTAAGGCCGCCCAAGGTGTAGCCTATATAGACAAATAAAAATTAAAATAGATCTTTTTACTAATATGTATTATACTTGGAATGTATCTCTGGCAACTTAAGAATGGAGAGGCGGTAACATCACAAACAACGCGAGTTTCAGCCAGAGCACACGTGTTAAGGCTTTTACACAGCAGAAATAAACATGACAACAGCCACTATAAATTACATAAGATAATAAACACACGATTACGATAGGATATTTGCATGTGTTTTTCTTGAGATTAATGTGTTATAGGAAGTTATTACAAACTCTCGATGGTGGTTTGAAGTGAGTTCTGAGTAAAAGTGTACTATTATTCTCATAAATTGTCTTATGAAGCATGATGCTAATATTAGCTCTAATGCACCTGCAGAACAGGTCCAATTCTTCTTCATAATGCATTTTGTCATAATACTTCACGTAAAGATGCAAGAAATGTTTTGTTGTATTTATTTAGAAATACTTTTGATGATATTTGGGTAAATGTAAACGTTTTATTGCCAGTATAAAGGCTGATAATGGCTGAATAAAAACAAAAGAATAATGATAAAATAATAATAAGGATTATGTCTCATACCTGGCGGTTGTATGGAATAGTAAAGTGATTATATTGTGTTTCGTTTTTTTTATAAATTTAATTTATAAAAACGTTTGGAGAACTTTTTGTTCCTTAAATGTAAGTTGTTGTTGTTGTTGTTGTTTTTTTTAAGTAGCCTAACGTCCAATCGGCCAGCAGCAGACAGTGAGCAGATCATAGCCTATGTTTGATCAATTTAGCCTTCTCAAATCATCACAACTTGCCTAAAATAAAATCTATAGATATAAACAGTTCAAGCATATCACAATGTTAATTTAAATGTTTGCACTATATAAATGTGCTAGGTGCATATCTGATGGTTTGTGTGAAGAGTGGAAGCTGAAGCGCACTTTGCAGGACATGGAGGCGCCAGAGTGGTCACTTGCATTTTTTCTTGATAGTGGAAACAGTTTAAAATACACTGTAATTTTTGCTCATAAAGGTAAGAGTAATACATTATTCAGAACTGTAAAGGGTCTACTTTTATTTGTGTGCATTCACAATATCAACAAAACATTGTGCTTTTCTAAAATAAATAGGAAAACAGAGGATGTGCTTGCCGTCTCGTCTTGAATAGGAGCGCTTCACAATGATGAAACAAAAAACTCAACGAATTGAGTCACAAATATGATAAATATATCTATAGAAAGCTTTAAATTACTACTTTAAAACAAATCAAACTAATCGAAAACAAAAACTCTTTCATTATGTAATCCTTAAAGATGCATTTCTCTCTAAAGGCAGGTCCAATGAGGAGATGGCATTTTTCATCACCATCTAAAATATAAATATAGAATAATTTATATAAGAACAAGCCTAAAACAGGCCAGATTGTAATTTTTCTTATTTTTATGTTGCTCTGCTCTGAATTCCTTAAAATTTAAAGGATTTTCTGCAACCAATTTTGTCTGATACGTGAATTATTTATTAGCCTATTTTTAATCCATGCAGCAAATGCTTTAAAAACAGCTTTTAAAATTACTTCATTGCATTCCAGATGATTTTTAATAACTTTCAACTATAAATTGTAAGGGTAGCTTGAATGTAAAACACTGTCATGAATTCGTTGTATTCCCATTTGTAAAATTAATTGTAGTCTAACCCGATCTCATGAAAGTGCGTGTAGCACGATTTTCTCTTTCTATTTGACGTAATGTTTATAAGCAGAAATTGACTTTGGCATGCAAAGGACTGATACATTCATTACTGAGGGCATGGCTGGTTCAGTCGACAGAAATACGGGACACATGGGCCTAATTTACTGCTGAAATGTTTGCGGGGCAAATCTCAGGTCAGTCTGAGCGCTCATGGTACGCACAGTGCGTACAGCCGTACACCTGCAGGCGCCACTGCCTGTAGTAGTTTAATTGGATTTATACAGCCATACATGTTTGAGCGTGCGAGTTCTTTATTTAATTGTAGACGCGCGGAAAGTGCGCTCAACTCGCGTCAGCGCTGCAGTGAGTTGAAACCTTCTCGTCTTCAAGGCGAGCGAGGCTCATGGTTGCTTAGCAACGGCAAACACCACTAGAGCGCAAGCTCCGGTGCGCTTTGAAAGAAGAGAAAGCGGTAAAGCCACTGATCTATAATAGAGAACATTATTATAGATCAGTGGGTATAGCTCGCGTTTCAATGCGTTTTTAGAGGCGAATTGAGAACTCTCAATGTTTTTAAATTGTATGCATTCTGCCAAATATTGATGTCTCTGGGCTAAGAGCTATTCATTCACCCTAGAATCATAGTGTGGGGGGGGGGGGGAGCATCCCAGTTGCTCAAAAAACAAACAAACAAACAAAAAAATACGTGATGCGCCATTCCCGCATCCGCGCCCGCTCGCGGCTGAATGCAAATGATCATAATTGATGGACAACTATGCCAGTGAAAAGACATCAGAAATCCGGCGCCAAGAAAAGATAAAAATAAATAAATAAATAAAGGATGAAAACGAAGCATGTAGGCTACATCACTTTCAGGTAGGCTACATTCTTAATCCTGTGAAACTTTTTTGGGTGTTGAGATTAATTAACGTCTTATAATGTCGGTAATAATTTCACCACCACCAACGCCTCGAATATTCTCTCCTAGTTTCCATGTTCCCTTACGAAAGTTAGCCATGGTTTTAATAGGAATAATATTTTAAAAAATCATCTTGTAGCCATGGTAACCGCAAAGTAACTAAATATTAATTAATTTTGTTACTTCAAATAATAATATACAAATAATTATTAAGATATATATATATATATATATATATATATATATATATATATATATATATATATATATATATTATAAAATAAAATAAAATAAAATAATATATATATATATATATATATATATATATATATATATATATATATATATATATATATATATATTATTTTATTTTATTTTATTTTTTTATAAAAACAAACTTTACCTAAAATGCATTATATAAAAACAATGAGGCAACCCATGAAAAAAAAAAAAGAAAAACCATCACAGAAAATTCTACCATCACAAATGAATCACAAATAAATCACAAATACCATTACAAACATTACAAACTATCAATTTTTAACCATTAAAAATGTTTTTCTGTGGTGTGTTTTGGGACATATTCCATTAGGATTTATTGGTTTTAAAAAGCCAATGGAAGATGACCAATTACCAGTAGAGACCAACAGGGTCCATTACAGTTTCCATTAAAACCAATACAAGTCCCATTATAACCAGTAAAACCATTACAATTTTTTTTTTTTTTCCAACATTGCATGTTATTACAAATGCCTGCAAAGGGAGGCCTGGTCATTGCTACTGTTACACGATCATATCCTTGTTTAATAGGTGTAGCGTCAGAACGAGTCAGACAAAACTAAGATTCGATCGGAGCATCGAAACATGAGGAGCTGAAATTCCAGGACAACATCGTAAAGATTCCTATCTTTGACTTCTGGAGCAAGCCTAACTAACAAGCCTCTTTCACAGAACAGCTCGCAACATTAAGACAAAAGAACACTTATTGATAAGTGTTCTACGTAGGAAGGAGATCATCAACTTTGGGGTAAATAGTCAAGATTAATGGTCAAAGAGATGGCCATCACATGGCGTTCCACAAGAGAAATCACAAGCTTCTTCAGATTGACTTCTCCCCCACACATACAAGACAAAGAACCAGACTGAAATTCCTCTGGCCAAAGAACACTTCTTTTTGGTACACAGAGACTTTCTTTTTCATATGCACATAAAACCATCCTAAAAGGACAATGCTAGGCATAACACTATATTATGTATGTAATCACATATTAGACTATCATGTTTTAAGCACATATTATGTATGTCTTTCTAATAACTATTGAATGACTTTAAGGTTAGTCGTGTTTGGTATGTATGAGTTTGACATTTCTAGCTTGAAATGTTTCTTTCAATTAATTCTGTGTCAAATGTATCATATTCTGGTTATAGAAATCATATCCAAAAGTATACTTTGCAAGAGTGTGTAAAATTCAGACCATGTGACTGATAACAGGCTGATTTATGATGGAAGGAACAACCCTAGCTAAGACAATAGCCTACCTAATTGGTCAAAACACCAAATGGGATGTGTCCCAAAGCCGAGTTTAAGAACTCAGGACACCATCAAATCTCTCTCTTTTGTCTCTCTAAACTCCTCTTCTCTTCCCTTCTCCCCTTCTTCTTCTCGCCACAGCGTGTTGACGCTGTTTTAGCGCTCTTTGAGCGTGCTCTGGCCTACAGGCCAGTTGCTACTTAACACCACGATGAGAAGAAAAACCACCTAGTCTCATTACTCATTTTATTCTTTTACTTTAGTTTCTTTTCTTTCCGTTGAGTCTCGTGTTCAAAAGTTAAGTTTGCCGCAAAGTCCAGCGACTGCACCCGCTTCAAACTTCAACCAGAAACGGACTCCAAGACCATCCTCAGCCAACGGCCCAACCATTGGCTTCCCAAGACCTCGCTTCAAAGACTACTGAACTTCCAGCCAATCACCAACTCGGGAAAACCCCTTTCCTGCAACGACGACGAAGACAAAAGGGAATCCCTGTAACACAAAGGCAACGCAAGTACAAACTCCAGATTATAACTGAGCTGGTGTATTTAATATAAATTTTAGCCTCATTGAGAAACTCAACGCGAGGGTTAATTAAGTGATTGATGGTTGTTCAGGTCTATGCGATAGCACATATTGCTGTAAACTTGGGATTTCACATTCTCATTCTCTAAACTCATCCTTTCTCTTTTTCTGCAACGTGTGAATGTGTGAATGCGTGTGTTCATGTTAGATTAGTTTATGTCTTAGGTTTATATAAATAAAGTCTTATTTATATTGAAAAGAGAAGTATCTTGTGTTTTGTGCTTACAAGTTAATGTCTTAATCTGCTGATCTTGTTACTGTGCTTATTAATAGTGTTTTCACTATATTTTGGATTTTAATATCCAGTGCAGAGTTAATGTTATACGGCTCGTTCAGTGAATCGCTCAGTGATCAGCCGCAAAACAGTGATTCTGTTCAAATTCCCTATAAAATCATTAATGATTCCTTTTGAGCTAAATTAAATTATATTTATGTATAAAACCCTTACATATTTATTGGTGGAGAATGCGGGCAGAATAATCTAAATTGTGAGCATAAACCAAGTTATTTATTCTTTTCCATTGCTGTGGATGAAAGATGAGACGCTTCTGAGCGAGACTAGCGTGTGTGTGTGTGTGTGTGACGTCAGCAGCGCGCGCCTGCTTGAATGAATGAACGCAGAGAAGGCTGTAACTCCAGTCTGCCTCTTCATTGTTAAACTGCAGTAAGTGAACTTAAAGTTATCTGAGATCATACAATAAGGTTGAAATTGAGCGTGTTCCTCTTTTCTGTAATGCCTTGTTTTATAGCTGAATTGATGTCCTGCGTGTTCCAGGTCATTCAATAGTTATACTCCTGAATCTCAGTCACTGTTAGCTGAACGGAGCTAAACTGCAATAGTTAAAAGGTAAATAAATCGGTGGATAAAGAATAGTTTTGAGCGTGTTCCTCAATTCTATCTGATCAAAGCTTTATTATTCATAGTTTGATTTTCAGTGCGTGTTCCATTGTCAGATCAGCTATGATATAAGCTTGATAAAGTTAAAGTTAACGTTGTGCCAACAGCGAAGAAAACCTGTTGTGTGTACGTGTCCAGAGAAACTGGCACGGGCTTTTATGATCCGATCACTGTTTTCCTCAACTGCAGCACGAAGCGGCGATTTGAATAAAGTTTAAAGTAAACTCTAAACGAACTGAGAGTTTAAGCGCCACATCGCAGAACCAACTAAAAGCGGTGTTGTTATTTGTACAGTGTTGAAATGCGCCGACATTTCATGTAACATGCCTAACTGTAACTGCATTAACTGTAATTGTAATCTAGTCCACTAGAGTTTGTTTTAGTTGCCACAGTTACTTGCATGACACGGAAGTCTTAACCTACTTCCGGAGCAACTCTGAACTGCGCACGCGCAGCACATTGATGCTATTGTAAACAAACTCTATACTGTTGCTAAGCTAACGGAACGGTTGTGTTTACATTGAAGCCTATGTTAAAGCCATTAGCCTCAAAGGTTAGAAGTTAGCATTAGCATCCAGTGGTTGAATACAGTGTGTGTGTTTGAAAAGCTAAAGTGGTTTAACCCTTTAAACATCTAAACTAATACACTTGTTGGTCTTTCTCTTTCTTATTTCTCTAATTTTTCACTTCTTACCACTTATTTGCATTTTACTAGAAAGGGAAATACTACTAGTTCACAATTATTAATTGTGCCAAATTCAAAATTTAATTAAAACATTAAATTTATTTGGAATCATTCAAAATTTCCCCCTCAGACCATTTCATATGATCATTACTTCTAGTATTCTTTTTTGGGCCTAATCATTTTAGGTACAAATAAGTCTTGAACTTTGAAGGTTTAAGTAAACTTATTCTACCTAATTGATTTATTACCCATCTCAATAGATTCTATTCAAACTACTTACTCATTATTTTATTGCGTTTTAACCCTCTTTCTTCCTGTTTTGGTTATACACTTAGCCACTATTTTTAGTTACTAAAACTAAAGACTTATTTCCTCCTTTATTTAATTTCATTTTTGCTTATTTTACCCATTTATTACTTTTCAAGTTTCCTTTGTCTTACCATTCTCTTTCCTCTGTGTATCCTAGCTTGGGGACGACACACCCGAGCCTTAATAGGAGTCATTGTTATCCCTCACTACGAGTACAAATAAATTAGAGAGACAAATCTCTTTCACCCAAAATTTATTTATTTGTTATTAGTTGTGCAGCAACTGAAAATAACGCTCTACTCGATGTTGGGTATAACAGTGTGCTAGTGGACCCGATCCACTTAATCTACTGTCTCTCTCCTGTCCTCTCCTACTTTCTTCACTCTTCACTTTTCACATTTGTAGGGACCTGTAAGAACCATCAATCAATTCTAAGTGAATGAAATACACAATCCTGTCAAAAGGAGAATCATCCTTACGAATTTGATTGTAATCAAACACTCTTTCGTTCTTCCTAGCCTCCCCACATTTGAAAACGCAATCCAAATTTTAACATCTCATCCAACGTTGAGATCAATTTAATAGAGATAAGTTTTGGGCAACCGTTGCCTTCACAGCCTCCCTGGTGAGCGGTCCAACTGTAAGGTGTATGTTGTCAATCCTGTCAGACTAAGAAAGAGATATCAGAATTATTATTATATTAATTTGTCTAAAACAGAGATTTAATAATATTGTTTGCCTCCTTGATAACATTTAATTGAGAAAAAAAGAATTTCTCATTTAAAAAAAAAAAAAAGGAATTGTTTTGTTAATTGAATTTGTTTTTCACCTTTTTCTCTCTTTTCCCTCTTCCTCATTAGAAGTGATGAAGTCTTCACATCTCTAGTCTACCTAGATACCCTGAGACCAACACAGTCATCACCACACTACACTAGTGGTTCAAAATCATTGACACAACACTTAGTTGTCCCACCACACATAGGCTTCTACTCCACACAGATCTGTGTCAGTCTCTCTTCTCCCCAGCGTGCTAACATGCCGCAGACTGCAGCCCCCTTTGCCCAAGGGGAAGATGGGAACACTTGGCTGAGAGGCACGACAGACAGCCTCACCCCCAAGACCCTTGAACTGTTATTATTTTTAATAATAATCCTAATTCTGAGAAGATTCCTGACACAAGATTCGAGCCAGAACACCAACCACGAGGAGCTAGTCAAAATCACCAGCTCCCTAAGCTATGCCTTCACGACCCAGCTGAAACTGAGCGACAAGCACATCACCCATCTTCAAGAGGAGCTGGCATGTGCTCAACGCCGCATAGACAAGCTGGAAGTGAAAGTTCAAGATCAACTCAAAGCACCCAACGAGAGGGAGCAGGAAACAACGGAACAAGTTAAGGAGCTCCAAGCAGCCCTGACAGCAGCTCAGCTTGACCAACAACTTGCAAAAGCTGCTCAGAAAGACCTGGTAAACAGACTCCAGTATGCCGAACAGCTACTAGAGAAAGCTAAGAATGACATCAGCAACAAGAACGCCGAAATCAGTTCCTTGAAAGACGACCTTGAAAGGTACAGAACTGAAATGGACAATCTGACCCAACAACTAGATGATACCAACTATGAGCTCTATATGGTCAGAAAAGAACTCAAACATGCTTATGAGCAGAAACAAGAGCCAAGGCAAGAGAAACATCTCTCAGCCTCACCCCTGCTGAGCAGAGCCAAGTCCTACGTCCAAGAACTGGCATGCAACGAAAGAAGCGAAGGGCCACAACCCAAAACCTCACCTGCCTTCGCTGCAGAAGTCTTTCCTGCCAACGAAAGAAAACCTCCCATCCAAGCAGACCTTGGAGCTGCACTTGGGATGACCGTCAAGGACCTTGACAAGCTGTCTAAAAACATCAGCAAGTTCAACCCGAACTCCACAGAGGGCCACACCATCGAGGCTCATCTGCAAGATATCGACTTCTATCTAGAAATGAGACCTCATGTGACTGACAGAGACAGGTTATACCTCCTTAGAGCAACATCCAGTCCCGAGGTACGAAACTTCCTAGATCGGCAGCCCAGTCGAACGAAGTCAGACTACCAGCTACTTTGTGAGGTCCTGATTAAAGAATTTACAGACCCAGAGTCCGAACATGGACTGTTAACTGCCTTGGAAACCAAACAAGGTCGACAAGAGACTCCACAAGCTTACTACAACCGACTCCGACAAGCTTACTTTGGTGCACACAACGAACCTGACCTTGAAGAGGATGTGAACTTCAAAAGCCTCTTCCTAAAAAATCTGCACCCTGGAGTCAGTCACCATCTAGGCGTCATGGCCTGTCCACGCTCCATGACCATCCAACAGTTGCGTGACCTAACACAGAAGGCCTACAACAAGCAGAAGATGGCCTCAAAGAAAGGTAACAAAACCTCCACACTCTTGAACTCTGTCACTAAAGACTCTAACCTTGCACTGGACGACACCCAGTTGCATCACAACACCAGAGTTTTCCATCAAGAGCATGGAGAACGTGACCCCCATGTCCACGACAGCTATCAGCCCAACCGCTGGAAAAATCCATGGGACAAGCCACGCTTCTCAAGAAACCCAAAAGATCAGACATCCAAAGGTAATCGCCTGACTCATCCAAGAGCAACTCGTGTGGGTAAGCGACAACGAAACCCACCTCAGCACCACTCAGACATGCACAGTGCTGAGTATGCACAAGAACAAGACAGCTTACCATCAGAAGACATGGAACAAGTCATGAGACAACTGAAAGAGCTCCTTCAAGATAAGCTGAACACGGATGACTACAAAATTGAGTCATGCTCGCTGTGACCAGCGACGGAATGGAAGGCCGGTGATCACATGGTACACCACCATATCAGAGATGACAAGCACCTGTTCAACAACCACCCTGAACGAGCAATTCTCTCACGGCCAACTGTTGATGAAAACTGAGGTACCAGAGAACATCACCTCAGTCACCCATCACTCACTAACAAACTGGTAAATGAACTCCAACTCCAAGAACCACATTTCTGTCTGTGCAACAGCAATCACCAAAGCACAGAAGGTCAGAAAGTCTGCCACATCCAGGAGGCAGCACAAGAGGAATGCAACATAGGAGACGAAGTTTGCATCCCAGCTTCGCACGGCCATGCCAAACTACCTCTGACTGCCTGCTAAAGAACTTCCTGCCTTTCTGGCCTGACCCCCATTAGATCATGGACACGCCCTCATCCAAGCCAAGGATGCAGAGAGCCCGTCTTCACTGACATACCCGAAAAGGGGGGAGACAACACAGACTGAAACAGATCTGACCACAACTACACTACACCAGTAACACACACAACATTACCTACATCCAGAGGTAACCACATCTACTGATAACACATTTAACAAACATATTCTTCCCACAAGTAGAATATCCAAATTTTAGCGTAACACAGTTACATACACCACCATGAAGAAACATGCAGCTATCCTCACCATAGTTAGAACACCTGACATTAAGTTAAGGTACATGACTCCCTAGCTGCACATGACACCCTAGCTCAACAGTAGTTGCAAACCATGCTAGGAAAACCCACAGTAGCTTTGTTTGTTTTGTTCTTCTTTTACCTATCCTTTTCCTTCCCCTCTTTCTTTAGTAGGTGAAAAACCTAGAGACCCTGCAAGGGTCAAAAGTCTGATATTAGGATTGACTCACCACACCTAATATCCGCAAACCACTCAACCGAATGGAAGCCAGAGAGCTCCACGCACGATAGGTCAATTCATTTTACCACAAATGATGTCACTAGAAACTAAAGGTGAACATTCTTAAGTTGAGACAACTTAGAAGAAACAAACAAATCTAATCACAAAATTTGATCGAAGAATCAACGTACTAAACTAAATTAGAACAACAATTTCCAAAATTGAACTAAAACTATTCAGTTTACCAAACTAGATTGACCAATTGAATATAGCCGCCTGTACCCGAATAACCTGATGCCCTGCACCAGTACAGTAACTGTCATGGAGGTGTTGTCTTGTTGTTTGCTGTTTTTGTGTCTGCTTCTTCTGCCTCTGTTTATCCAGTGCTTGCCGATGTCTCCAACTCGACACATCGCCAATCAAGGGGGGTATGTAGCGTCAGAACGAGTCAGACAAAACTAAGATTCGATCGGAGCATCGAAACATGAGGAGCTGAAATTCCAGGACAACATCGTAAAGATTCCTATCTTTGACTTCTGGAGCAAGCCTAACTAACAAGCCTCTTTCACAGAACAGCTCGCAACATTAAGACAAAAGAACACTTATTGATAAGTGTTCTACGTAGGAAGGAGATCATCAACTTTGGGGTAAATAGTCAAGATTAATGGTCAAAGAGATGGCCATCACATGGCGTTCCACAAGAGAAATCACAAGCTTCTTCAGATTGACTTCTCCCCCACACATACAAGACAAAGAACCAGACTGAAATTCCTCTGGCCAAAGAACACTTCTTTTTGGTACACAGAGACTTTCTTTTTCATATGCACATAAAACCATCCTAAAAGGACAATGCTAGGCATAACACTATATTATGTATGTAATCACATATTAGACTATCATGTTTTAAGCACATATTATGTATGTCTTTCTAATAACTATTGAATGACTTTAAGGTTAGTCGTGTTTGGTATGTATGAGTTTGACATTTCTAGCTTGAAATGTTTCTTTCAATTAATTCTGTGTCAAATGTATCATATTCTGGTTATAGAAATCATATCCAAAAGTATACTTTGCAAGAGTGTGTAAAATTCAGACCATGTGACTGATAACAGGCTGATTTATGATGGAAGGAACAACCCTAGCTAAGACAATAGCCTACCTAATTGGTCAAAACACCAAATGGGATGTGTCCCAAAGCCGAGTTTAAGAACTCAGGACACCATCAAATCTCTCTCTTTTGTCTCTCTAAACTCCTCTTCTCTTCCCTTCTCCCCTTCTTCTTCTCGCCACAGCGTGTTGACGCTGTTTTAGCGCTCTTTGAGCGTGCTCTGGCCTACAGGCCAGTTGCTACTTAACACCACGATGAGAAGAAAAACCACCTAGTCTCATTACTCATTTTATTCTTTTACTTTAGTTTCTTTTCTTTCCGTTGAGTCTCGTGTTCAAAAGTTAAGTTTGCCGCAAAGTCCAGCGACTGCACCCGCTTCAAACTTCAACCAGAAACGGACTCCAAGACCATCCTCAGCCAACGGCCCAACCATTGGCTTCCCAAGACCTCGCTTCAAAGACTACTGAACTTCCAGCCAATCACCAACTCGGGAAAACCCCTTTCCTGCAACGACGACGAAGACAAAAGGGAATCCCTGTAACACAAAGGCAACGCAAGTACAAACTCCAGATTATAACTGAGCTGGTGTATTTAATATAAATTTTAGCCTCATTGAGAAACTCAACGCGAGGGTTAATTAAGTGATTGATGGTTGTTCAGGTCTATGCGATAGCACATATTGCTGTAAACTTGGGATTTCACATTCTCATTCTCTAAACTCATCCTTTCTCTTTTTCTGCAACGTGTGAATGTGTGAATGCGTGTGTTCATGTTAGATTAGTTTATGTCTTAGGTTTATATAAATAAAGTCTTATTTATATTGAAAAGAGAAGTATCTTGTGTTTTGTGCTTACAAGTTAATGTATTAATCTGCTGATCTTGTTACTGTGCTTATTAATAGTGTTTTCACTATATTTTGGATTTTAATATCCAGTGCAGAGTTAATGTTATACGGCTCGTTCAGTGAATCGCTCAGTGATCAGCCGCAAAACAGTGATTCTGTTCAAATTCCCTATAAAATCATTAATGATTCCTTTTGAGCTAAATTAAATTATATTTATGTATAAAACCCTTACATAGGCTATTGACCAAACATTTAATTCAAATATCTACTTAATCTTGAATTGTTTGGCCACCTTTTTGCTATAGATGACACAGCCTCTATAATTTCTTCAACAAAAAACATGTGGACATCACAACCCTTACAAAAATTAACCATGGTTTTATCATAGTAAAACTGCTTAATTTCCTTTTGCATAATTTCTGAATGCTTGAGGCCATAAAATCAATCAGACAACTGTATTAATAAAATAACAGCCATAGGTAACTGTCTAGAGCTACAGTTATAATTGTAATTAATGTAAATAATACAATTTAATACTAAATTTGTATTTATTTACTTTTATATTTTATTAAAGTTCTATTTTGACCCCTATAGTAGGTGTTTTTTTTTTTACTTCCATAATATTTGAGGGAGGGGGCACAACAATATAATCCTGCTTAGGGCACCCATTTGGTCAGCAGCGGCCCTGATCTAACATCACATACATTCAAAAAGACGAACTAAGAACTTGACCTCTCAACATAGTTATTACAGTGTTAGGGGCGCTCGGTGGCTCCATTGCGTAATCGAGCCACCGTTTTAGCCCCGCCCAATAAATCCTGAACACAGAATTGGTGAGAAACTGTTTAACGGTTTAACTCCACAATTCAGCACTATAGTTCAGAGTCTTTGTAATGTGTTTCAGCAATACATTTCTAACATTTGTAATGTGTTTAGAAACAATTCTCAGAAATCTCTTTACACAGACTTTAAACTAGTTTGTCATGCATTTCTATTTCAACACATGTACAGGTAAATCAGAGTATTTTAAATTTGTGATTAATAATAATGATATTCTAGGGAATTGTGTGCTTCTAATTTTAAAGCAACAGTTTGGACAGGACCCTTTCCTATTCTAACATGACAATGCATCTGTGTATATAAGGCAAGGTTCAAAAATAAATGATTGATTTAGTCAGTGTGGAAGAACTTGACTGGTCTGCAGAAAGCAGATCTTGAGCCAAAAACTCTTTACCAAACACCAATGACTTGTACATACACTATATGGACAAACGTATTGGGACACCCCCTTCTTTAGAACAGAAAAAGGCACATCCAAAACTGTGGCAACAAAGATGGAAACATAATTCATGTATTTAAAAATTGTATTTCCATCTCTGTTGCAACAATTTGTCTAAAATGACTGCACCCATATGTACAAGTCATTGGTGTTTGGTAAAGAGTTTTTGGCTCAAGATCTGCATTTAAAGTCACACCAGAGGTGTTCGGCTTGGATTAGGACTTGGCTTTCTGCAGACCAGTCAAGCTCTTCCACACTGACTAAATCAAACATTTCTTTTTGAACCATGCTTTATACACAGAGGCATTGTCATGTTAGAATAGAAAAGGGTCATGTTCAAACTGTTGATTTAAAATTAGAAGCACACAATTCCCTAGAATATCATTATATGCTTAAACATTAAGATTTGTACTCATGAAAATTACTAAAGTAGTCAAACCTGTTCATTAGAAGGGGGTGACCCAATACTTTTGGCAATATAGTGTGTATATATATACACACATATAAAGTGTTTATTTTTTTAATAAACCTACACTCCATATCCCATATATGTGATAAATTTGCAAATGTATTACAATGAGAGAACTGGAATAGCTAAATTACATATATATTTGAAAATTCAAAATTGCTATTCATTGTGAGATTTGATGAGGGTTGCATTTAACAATTTTACTAAATTATTAGTGTTTTTAAAGATGAACTTTAAGTGTTAAATGAAGGCAAAGATAATCTGCAGTATATGTAAAAAGAAATAGTTCAGGTCAATTAAATATCCAACTTACACAATAAATGTTACTTGTATACTTGTGTATTTAATAAATATTTTTGGATAACTGCAGAGGGCAAAAGTAACCCTGCATCACACAAGTAACATCTTGTGTGGCAACAGGAAACAAACAGCAATTACATGAATGCTATAATTGTGCAGACATGCATAGGTAGGGAACGTCCCCCTTTTGTATTCTTCATGAGCTGACCTGTTTCTGCCGGAGATGATGAGCAGCTTCTCCCTTCAGCACTAACAGTCTTTCCTTCAATATGACTCAGATGAGAGACTCTGAATTCACACTCATCTGCGATAAGGTTGCCTTGGGAGAAAGTTAATCATGAGAAATGATAATAAAGATTTAAATTAGTTGGTGTACTGGGATCATACAGGAACACCTTGTGAATAAAATAGTTTCTAATTACTATTAACACCAATCCAGGTTAGTCCAGCTCTGTATGCAATTCACTCAGAGTCCAGTTCAATAATCACAGGCTCAGAAAACATTTTACTTTCAAATTATAAATTGAAGTTACTTTGCACCATTATTAATCAATACATACATACAGTACATGCAGGCATAACTACACCAAAGAATGTTTCTTCATTGACAGCCCTTCAAAAATATCAATGTGTGTTTGCTGGTCTTACAGCTGCAAAGAAGGCAATAATACAAAACTTACTCCACACATGTGTGCAAAAACATTTTGGATTCATAGCCTCCTTAAAATAGTGACTTGTGAATGTACAACAGCACTAATTAATAAGGCTAAACCTAGTACCATTGATGCATGGCAATGTTTTTCTTCCAACATTTTGGACTATACAAAGGAATGACCATATAAAGTTTTTTTGTTGTTGTTGTTTTTTTTTTTTTTTGTTCCTTCCCTTTTTTTCTTTCAGATTGTGAAATTGTTGATGGTGTGTCTGTTGTTCCCCCCTCCCTGTTGTTTGTTTGAATGGATGTTGTTTTGATGATTTAAAGAAAATAAAAAGTTGATGACAAAAAAAAATATCAATGTGTCTGAATGAATTGTTTGTCATTACGATACTAATGATTAGCTTTGCTCAAGGCAAGACATTACAGGAAAAGCCTCTTTTTTTTCATGCACTGGTCAATTTTGAGATTTTAGGTTATTCTGCTTCTATAACATGTCTTCTCCTTCAGACTATGGTAAATTAAACATCCAAAGTACATTTAAGTTATTGCACTTTATTTGCATCTGTGGATTTCAATTAAATGACCAAACTTTCCAGTTTTAACCCTATCTGTTTTCTTATGGCTTTTACAGAGGGATATGGTCATATGTCATTCACTTTATTTATATAACATTTTATTTATTATTAGAAAGAAAGAAAGAAAGAAAGAAAGAAAGAAAGAAAGAAAGAAAGAAAGAAAGAAAGAAAGAAAGAAAGAAAGAAAGAAAAAGAAAAAAACAATAATCCATTTTTTTGTCATTTATGGCGTGATAAAATGAGATATCTGAACTCTCCTGTTTTTGCTCCTAGCAAAATGAAACAAGAATTTTGAACCTGGCTTTATTTAATTTTTAGATTTCTGTTCTGGTAATGTATGCAAATTAGTGCATATTTTCTTAGATAATGCATCATTTGCATTTTGTAATACAAAGTATTTGTCTTAATATACTCTGATTTTCAAAAATCTGACCACCAAATAAATGGTAACATCTATTATTTATTACCTCTAATAATTTGCCTTAAGTATCATACAACTGGCCTAAGTTCAATGCCATGTGTTTCTTGATGGTCTCATGTGCTTCACAAAACTCGTTGTGCTTCAGGGACAAATATGCAAATTGTGTTGTGTCTCACCAATTACAGCAGTTTATGATGGCAACAGTAAACTCCAGATGGCTGGAGGAAGCTTTTGTTTCTCTACACAGCACAGTGGGGTGACCTTTATTCATCCAGGTAATGAAACCACATGGCCTTTTCTAATCATGACATGGCTAGGTGGCGTGTTCATATGGTGACTATCCAAGCCAAGTATGGATGAGACAAAAAAGAAACTAAAGGAAAATGTGCAGTTGGTAATTTGCCCTTGTGATGATGTCAATGCTAGGTAAAAGTTATAGGGCTACCTGGTGTCATGACATTTACGTACCTGGGTGCACTTTTTTAGCGTGACATGAAATACACTGCAGTTTCCAAAATAAATGAACACTTTCACACATATTTACAGAGTTGCGAATAAAAAAGCGTAATTTTCGCACAATTACTTGAAGAATATCATGCTATGACTTCAAAACAATATTAATATATTGGGAGATTTGAAAAATGATGCTTTTGAATATTAGCATCACACACATCCAGCTCCATATCTATGGGTTTTCATAGATGGTGAGATTATTCGGTAGCTCACGGAGTACGGAGATGGACTTAGGAGAAGAGAAGCACCGGTTTGAATCTCGTGTAACTACGGTTTGACAAAGCAGTTAAAATCCGCATAAAAGGAAGTTCAAATGGCACACTTGCATCAGCTCATACATTTTTATATCAGTTTTGCACTTGTTAACACTATCGGGTAGGTTTAGGGCTGGATTTGGTGTAGGGCATATTTCCAACACGATAGAGCATTAACCTTTAAAGACAGTCCCTGGATATTTGAATTCTGAACCGCCGCAATACGTATCTGAAGCAACGTAATAAAAAAAAAAAAAAAACAGCAATATGTACCAATATCTACGTAATAAAAACGTGCCAGGTTTCACATATTGAACCTGTGTTTTAGCGCCACTCAGTGGACATTTCTATTTGAAACTGCGGCGAAACGTGCAGCAAGGTACGTAAAACAGTGTCGCACAAAAAGTGTGCAGAGGTACGTATTTTTATCATACACCCGGCGCAATGTGGCGCCAGGTGCGACGCAGGTGTTTTTTTGCTAGTTTCAGCCCGAAGCAGTTATCATTTTCATGTCCTGCGCCACATTGTTTAAATAGCAAATGCATTTGCACCCATTTGTGTGCTCATGGGCATGCTGGTATGAAAACGAGGTGTGTTCAGGCACATTGTTGGCGCATTGCTATTTTGAGGCAACTGAAATAGAACTAAAACCTGGTCTTAAGTCAGTGGCGCAATATATATATTTTTTTTTTTTATTTTTTTTTATTTAAAGAGCGTGTTAGTAACATGCGCCTATGGCAACAGTTTGGACAGTCTGCTTATTACACACAGAGGGATGCCCACTTGCGCAGCAGCACGCAAACATGTCAAATAATAAAATTACAGGATTACAATCTGAAAGATTATTACGTAGGCTACATAAATATAAAAATACCTACAAGCCATAATGGATAGTCATTGCATGTATCAGAATGAGGCTACCTATTTGCTCGTGCACGAGCAGCTCCGTTTCCTCTCTGGAAATGCGTTCAGTATTTGCTCTTTCAAATTCCACCGTGCAAATATCGAATCCGCCATGGCGCGAATGCAACTGGCTCTTAAAGGGAATGGTAGATGAGACTCTGATTGGTCTATTGCACGTTATACCCAAAACACATCCATTACTCATTAAAAGAATAGGAACAACCCTTTTAGACCATGCGCCATACAAACATGTACCTTTTGAAAAGGTGCCTCCCCAGTGACAGCTTTTGTACCTTTATTTCTTAGAGTGTAGCAAAAGTGGATTCGGACACGGCCTAAGTGCACCTGCGCCATGCGCTTTAGACCTTGTGCTTAGATCATTAAAATAGGGCCCATAATCTTACTCAGGAAGTTGTTGTTTGCAGGTGACAAGTCTGATCAAAAGCTCCTGGAATGGTATTAAACGACTCTAGAGTCTGAGAGGAAGAGAGATCGCACTTCCTTTGACATTCCTCACTAGGGGATTACATCTGAGTGTCACTGTAAGAGGAGAAGAAAAACATAAGATGATGGTAAGTCTAAATACTTTAAGCTGAGGAAGGTGAACAATTGCCAGACAGAGACCAAATAAAAAGCTCATTTTCCCCTCACTGGTGTGTACACACAACGTCAGTTCGGACATGAAAATAATGGGCCTGATGCTCTGAATTGCATTTGAAGCATCTCCAATACAGCTTTGGGGTATAGTAATCATAGAGAGGAGAAAAAAAAAGATTATTTGACAGGCTGGAAAAGTAAAAGAAGCAACAAGAAAAAATAGAAAGAGGAGGCAGACTTGAGTTGGCAAGAAAATAAGAAGGCAAAATAAAATGTGCTGATATAGCATTTGACACTTTCAGCAGACACCTGCCATGCATGTTTAAATAATTCACCAAATGTCATCACACAGGCTTTAAAACGCAGAGTGCTCCTCTAATGGGAACTCCCCCCTCTGGTGACAGGTGCCTCTGTGAACAAGACACATGTATCTTTCTGTGTATATCCAAGCAGGCATCTTTAATGAATAATATATTGCCACATCACAGGCTGTGAGACTGACTGAAGAGTTTACAGTATTATTCCACGCCTCTCTTGAATACTTTATTCTCATTGGTCAATCATGACATTCAGAGGTCAGATGTTTTGAAATGGAGACTGTCAAGTCAATTTTTATAGGGCTATTAACATCATGATGTTATTGTTTATCATTCCTTAGATTTATTAATGTTTTATAGTTCTGTTTAGCAGATTAATGCTGGGTTATAACAGTTTACATTTTGGGAAAATATCAAACAGATTTGCTATACACTCTCAGAAATAAAGGTACAAAAGCTGTCACTGGGGCAGTACCTTTTGTTTGTACATGTTTGTACCTAAAGGGTCCATTTTGGTACCTTAAAGGTACATATTAGTAAAGTGTACATATTTGAACCTAATAGGTACAAAAGTGTACCTTTTGAAAAGGTACCACCCCAGTAACAGCTTTTGTACCTTTATTTCTGAGAATGTAGGGTATGTTTACAGCATTGATAAAATGGTCCCATGAACATGACTAAAACACTGTATAATGCATGCCAGGCCAGAAGTTGGCGATGTTACTTTGTAAAGAGACATCACACATCTGTGCCTATTAACTGAACACATAATACACATGCGTATGACATCACTGTTTTCACAAATTCATGTTTTTTGTAGTTTACACAGCAATGACAAAAGTATCATTTTCAAAAATGTGCACTCTAAAACTTGCACTTTCAAAAGTTTGCATTTTCAGGCCACCAAAATGCAGTTGTTTTCTAAATGAATGACCAAAACACATAAAATTGTTTCTGTTTTAGTTGAAAATGGTGTTGTTTAAATATGTTGCAATATATATCATTTTACATGAGTATACTGTACATTTGTTTTTAAGTTCATTAGGGGTTCAAGCGTGTAGCGCTGTAGTTAAAACTGATTATGCAGACCAAACCGTAAGTTGTAGAGACTTAGAAACTGGATGTACTCACCTATAACCTGACCAAGGCTCGCCCCAATCAGCCTGAGTGGGAGGTGCTACATTGATCAAAAGTATGAAACCACTCATAACTCCGAAACAGTCTCAGGCTCAAGTGTCGTATGTCGTTGGAATCCTTGGCTCACGCCAGACAAAACACATGCCTCAGATTTGATCGTGAGCCTGGCGACATTTTCAGGTATTTTGCAACTAGTCATAGGTGTTTTGCCTAATCAGAACCAAAACAGTGCATAAAGATTCTCTGGAAAGTGAATATCAATAATTTAAAAAAAAAATTAGGTCCCACTTTACATTAGGTGGCCTTAACTACATGTACTTACATTTAAATTAATCATTTGATACAATGCACTTACTGTGTACATACATGTTTTTACATTGTACTTATATTTTTAAAAATACCTATATGTACTTACATCTGTAATTAATTTCTGTAATTACATTTATAATTACACTGTTGGCCCATCCCTTACACCTTAACTCACCCTTAAACCTACCCATACCACCAAACCTGTCCCTAACCTTACCCGTATCCCACCTCAATAGCAGCAAAAGTGTTTTGCAATACAATATGAACACAATAAGTACATTGTACTTATTTTTTGACGTAAGTACATAGTAGTTAAGGCCACCTAATATAAAGTGTAACCAAAAATTACTTTCGAGTCACTGTCGCAAAAGGGTGCTAAAACGTAAGAAAGTGGCAGGGCTTCTTCAGTAAAATGCCTACCACTCCTGAACAGAGTGAGATATCTTCGAAAAACTAAGAGGTCAATCTGAGGTCACAGGGAAAAACTTGTGGCGCTATAAAGAAAAAAAAAACATAAAAATGGCTATAACTGCGCAACTATTTGCCCTATCAACATGAGAATTGTGTATGTGGTCTTGGTCCAAAGTACCACAAATGTCTGTAAGGACATTTGCGTATCTCAAAAAACATGGCTGCCATTGGCCGACGATATTAACAGAGGCCAATTATCGCATTTGTCAAGGGCGTAAATGTTTGTACGTCACGCGGTTTTTCACACATACACACAATATTCATATCATATGATAGAACTTCTCATTCTGGACAACATTGCCCCTAGAACCACTGCTGTCAATCAAATCGTTTGTTAAATGATTGAGAAGATTTTAAAAAATACTTTTGCGAACTAGTCCTAAGTTTTTTGCTCAGTCTGAAAAAAAACACTGCAATACAATTCTCTGGACACTCTAGGTCAATAATTATCAAAAAAAAAAAAATGTTGAAATTTACCCCTTGGGAAGCTATAACGTGGGTCGTTTAGAGAAGGCCAAATTTACCCAAAATCCAATAAAGCCTGAAGGAAAACTCAAAACTTCACGAAACCTGGTGAGCACATGCAACAGGTAATTCTAAACAAGCATGCAAAGTTTTCAGGAGATCAGACCACAGGTGGCGCTATAACAGTCATAAACTTTAAAAATATGTATTTCTATAGTAAATTACCTGTATTTTCCTTTTTTTTTTAAATCAATGATTTAGGAGGTTACAGGCTTGCTAAATAATATGTAATGTCTTTCTCCTTATGTGCCTTAAGCGCTTGAACCCTGGTAATTGTTGCTTGCAGCTATATTTATTTTTGTTTGTTTTATTTGAGGATTGTCAGGGCTCTGACGGGAAGCCCTTGGATGAAGCTACTGGCTGCTTATAGACTGAGGTAACCTCCGCTAATTACAACTTTTATAAAAATGCCAAAGTGTTGTTAGTTTTTAAGTCTTGTCCAATAACACTAGTTTTACAGTTGTTTGGAGGATGGTGCAATCATAACGCTTCAGTTAGTGAGTTTGCAATCTGGTGATATCCTTTCAGGGCAGTGTTTCATTCTGTATGTGCAGTTTGTTGAGTTAACACCTTAACGCTGCATCTATGTTTAAGTGTGAAGTCAATTTTGACCTTAACACTCCATGGGCCCCGCTGTTTATCACTTTATAAATAACTTATTGTTTCATGTAAAGCTTTGAAGAACAAGAAGGTTAGGTAAAATATGTATCTGTGTAGTTATTCAAAATTAACACCAAATTTATGGGTTGGATATATTTTTAATGTGGTTTATGTTTACTTTCTGCACAAAAATTGCTGTTAGTGAATGTCAACAACAACTACTGAAATGCATTTTTCATAGTGGTCTAAACAGAAGTAGACATAATGTATCTAGGGTCACAGAAAGCACATTGTTAAAGTCATCTAGAATTAATAAAATGAACACAGCTTTTGATAAAGCATCAGCAGAGCTTAATTTCATGTTGAAACTATTTTAGCCAAAATCGATAATGTTTCACTTTGCCTAGGTGATCAAACTGCCAATATCTGTCAGTGTCAGCTATAATTTTAAGATATAAAGACAAGCGTATTTACTTTTACACCTGCATTAAAAGCCTTACCCCAATGCTAGTTGCATATTTCTATGCTTTCTGTTTACACAATTGCAATTCCCTTGAATTGTGTATTGCTTTGGTAAAAAAAAATGTCCGCTAACATCAGATGATTGTGAATGTCACCAAATGTAATTTCCCAGGTTCCTGTGATAGCACGTTATAAACAATTTCAAAGTGCTGTGAGTTTTGATGGTTTTGAATCTGATCATGTAAACACAAATCATCCTTCTCTCTTGCAGACAGATGTTTACAGTACACTGAATGCTCTAGAGATATGCAAGAGATCCCTTTCAGCCCAAGGATGTCATCTAAAACATATTTTGCATGCATATTTATGCACAGTGCATATGCAGCTCTCAGTTTCAGTAGTTAAAGAAATGTGAAACATTTTGAGTTCTGCAGGAGGCACAGCTGTGTGGACCTTGATCTATTCATTTCAGTTGTTCTCTGCTGAAAGTGGATAGCCATTATGGAATTTAGAGAAGAATCACAAGCTGCTAACCTCTTCCTGTGCTCTTTTATTTCTGTCCTGGTGATCCAGTTTAGGCACCAGGGAAAAGGAGAAGCACAACTTAGCATGCTGTCACAGGGATTACTCAGCTCATTTGTAAACAAGCTTTCATAATAGCGCTAATTAAGCATCCCGGTCAATGTACGGCACATGCCATTCAAAACAAACAGAATTAGCCGTCCATGAAACTAAATGCAGTGGCCTCGTTAAATTTTCGGAGACGGGAGCCAGTAGGGGAGTGAAGGTGATCTCCCAATGGACCGTGGTACTGATTAACTCCAGGAGGGGCGTTCGGTTTTTCCAGGCCCAGTCAATAAGCAGCGGCTGTTTTCTAAGTCAACGAAGCAGCGGCAGTCTGTAAGCAGTTATTGTCAGTTGAGCGTGTACACATCTCTTCCTTGTGATTTGCTCAACGCACTGTTTACGATAAGCGCTATGTGTTCAATTTAGCGAGGAACGCTCCCCATCCTACCCTCCAATTTGTTTTGTTAAACCTGTTTGGAAACGGTTGAGGAAAGAAGGGAGGCAGTAAGGTGAAATTTTGTGAGTAAACATTTCACATTTACTCCCTCCAGTCCATCCTCTTTTCAATAAAGTGTAAATGTGTTTACTGCAATCACCGCATGCTAGTTGCAAGCTTATGTGCCATACAAAATCATTTTTGAGTGAATTCTGCCATTATACAGTTGCTATTGGTTCTAGTCATGTTCGAAGAACACGACAAATCTTATTTGAAGGCAAAAAAAACTGTTTTTATGTAGGGAAAAGCTGTTCTTGTTGAAAATATGATGATACGTTGGCTTACATAGTGTACCTGGCACAGTGAAGCTCAAGTGTAGCACAATAGTGGACATATGAGTATGGAGAGAGGTTAAGTGTACTTATGGGACTGGACAACACTTGACTCTCCAATTCCAGACACTACAGTACATATAACCTAACTTTCACAACATGTCCTGAAAGATATAGTAAATATATTTTAATCTCCTCTCACGCATGCTCTCACAAACACTGCTGTTGACATTTTTGACAATTTTAACATAATTATTCATTTATCAGTGCTTGAATCTTGATGATGCAACCGGGCGAAATGCATTAAAATGAAAAGAATCAAAGCAGTTGAAAATGTCAGTCAGATTGAGGTAAAAAGAGTGGCTTTGTCATATACGGAGATGTGCCTGGAACTTTTCACCTTTGAGGAATCAATCAATGACTGAAGTAACTGACATGGTGCAATGAAAGTTTTGATACTTTGACAGGGTTTTTAAAGCTAAAGGAAAGGTCTCATCTACATCAACAAAATTCATTTTAAAGTCTCTTACCTTATCGGTACTTGACCACAAAAGAGTTTAAAATGACATCTTGCATGTCTTGTTTTCGATCTTAGAAGCTGTTAAAAAGTCCTCTTATCATGCAAAGGGTAAAAGGTCCTTCAAGAAAACTTAAATCTCTTTCACTGGGTATAAAGAAAAAAACAACTGAAAAAAACAGTCCCACTTTATATTAGGTGCATGTATTGTGTACATACATGTTCTTACATTGTACTTATATTGTTAATAATACCTTTATGTAATTACATCTGTAATTAATTTATGTAATTACATATATAATTACACTGCTGGCCCATCCCTTACACCTTAACCCACTCTTAAACCTACCCATACCACTTAACCTGAAGTGTTAGCAGCAGAAGTGTTGCAATACAATATGAACACAATAAGTACTTTGTACTTTTTTTTTTTTTTTTTGATGTAAGTACATAGTAATTAAGGCCACCTAATATAAAGTGTGACCAAAAAAAAAAAAAAAAAAAAAAACATACCCAGGAAAGGACAAACTTCACCCATTTTTTGTTTTTGTTTCAGTAATAGCTCTGCCTTGTTGGGTGATTTTTGTATGCAAATATTGATAGTTCGGTTTTGTATGATTTTGATAGTAATTACAGTATATACATACTGTATATTACCATGTTTTTTTAATGCATATATGTATGCATGTATATATTTATGTAATTATTTGTTTATTTATACATACATATATGCATACATGCTAAAGCTGCATTTCAAATATTATTGCAATTTATAATAGCTGTTTTTTGTTGTAATATATGTTAAAGTGCAATTTATTCCTGTGATAGCAAAGCTGCATTTTTAGCAACCATTACTAGTATTTGTGTAGAAAGAGAAAAGAAAAAAAAAAAGAAAAGAAAAAAAAACAGCATTTATTTTACTTAGGCTATCATCTCAATAGCTCTCATTTATGATTAATTTAATATGTCCATGCTGAAGTATTAATTTCCTAAAGAAAGAAAGAAAGAAATCTTACTAGGGGTGTCCCCGACTAAGGATTTTCATAGTCGAATCGGAATTTTCGAATCATGCCGATAGTCTGATAGTCGAATCATATATTTGGGGGCGGAGCAAAATACATTACTAAGAGTCAAGTCAGACATACGACAGTCATAAATACACAGGGAAAATGTGTAACGGACGCCTCGCAGACACAAACGGGATAAATAATGTTTTATGTTTTGATTAAAAGATAATTAACATTAAACTTCATAACGTTAATATTACAACTTATAGCAGTGGCGAGCGGTGACCTTTTTAACCGGGTATGCTGAATACTAAGATTAAGACCACGCCCCCATCACCTCCCCTCCCCCCTCTCCTCCCCAGTCTCCGCTCCTCATTGTTTTTAAAACACACTCAAAGAAAACACCGTGGCAGGTGTCGATTTAAAAGTATGCACATTCCTACCTTATTTGTAAATAAAATTAATCTCCAATCCTTTGTCTATAATTTCAGGTGTATCCATAGTTATTCCAATGCTAGAAAACTAGCTGCTTTTCCCAAGTAAACACCGCCAATTAACGTTTACACGTAATATTCAGAGGGTGGGGAGATGGGGGATTCCCCCGCTCTATACGTCTCTGCATAGACTGAATTATTATTTTATTTTATTTTATTTAGGCTATTTATTTATTCGTTTATTGTTTTATTCCCAGTGAATAGGAGTTAAAATTCCCACCCGGGTGACACTACTCCAATAATAGACCATGAAAATACAAATAAAAAATAAAATGAAAATAAAATAAATAAAATATTATTATTAATAATAATAATAATAATAATAATAATATTGCCAAGTAACGTTGCAAACAACAATAAAATCAGAGAAGGACTTTAACTGTAAGCGACACGGAAAACAAAGGTTTGTTTCTTTTCTTTTTTTTCCTGATGTTTCTTATTTAAAATTTTAAATATATTTTTATAAACCTTTTTTTATTATTTATTTATTTACCACTTGTTGACAATAACGTCTTCAGCATTGTCTATACGTGTGGACTTTCAAAATTTGCTTTGCTTGAGAAAGCATGAAAATATACAGTTATGATGTTTTTTTGCATATGATTTAGTCGATGTAATTTTCGGCAATCGAGATCTGGCAGTAACAGCGCGTTTTTCAGCTTGGGCGATTGCTTCGCAGACAGCTTACCTCGCGCATGAAATCACGCGCATACCAGCTAAACCCAAAACTTTAAAACGGGAATCCCTGGATGTTGGAAGTTGGAACATGGAAATGCAGTAAACTTTACTGATCTTGAACAGTCTGCTTTGCTGTATTCTTGATTTTATGCACCTGGTGGTAGGTGTAATTAAAATATCCAAACCCGTTAATTAGAAGGTAGTGTCCACTATACCTGTTACATACTACTGCTAAAAGACACACTGAGTAGAGCAGCACACTGAAGTTGTTTGCAGCATTGTGTTCTGTCCCTCTCAGGAGTTGTGATATATTATAGGACTTGAGATTCTCTCTTAAGGCACATATGTAGGACGTTTTATCTCAGCTCTCTTTTTTATCGGGAACTGGTGCCGCTATCTGTGATAGAGGCACATCTTTAACTGCCTGCCTCTGATTACGCCTCGAGTTGCCATGGAAACAGCAAAGCGTTGAAATGGGAGAACAATGGCGTTGAATGCCAATAAGGCGAGTCAGTAAAAAGGATACGTGCCTCACGCTTTTGCTGCATGCCAATCTACATCACAGACAGCAGAATCCTACATCTGTCCTACTGATTAGAAGACAGGGACTTTGATATGTGGGCAGGGAATAGAGAACATCCATACAGCTTGTTTTTTCACGTTTGATTGTCTTTCAGTTACATAAATGTAACTGCATATTCTGCTCCAATGTATTTGATGAAAAACCCTTAAAAGCTCATCAGATCTTCATGGCAAAAGAGACTGCCTCTCATTCCTGGGGGAAAGGCAGACATTTGAAAATGAGTTTCTTTCTCATGGAATAAAAGGATAAATGTTTCACCTTGAAGCGAGACGATGCCATATAATGATGTGTGTTTCGTGGATTCTTACCATGGAAGATTAAAGTCACCCTGACCAAAGTGACTTTTAATGTAAAAGGATATGTGTCAATTCCCACTCTGCCATGCTTTACAACGAATGAAGAAAGTGAGATGCAGGACTCCAGTCAAAAATATTTATTACAGGATTGCCAAAAAATAAACTTTTGGGAGCTTAATGACTTTTAGTTGAGAAATAAATATAGCTGCTTAAATACAGCTGTTCATAATCGCTTCAATTTATTAGAAACGGGCACACTGGAAAAATGAATTGTGACTTAGTCAGTTGTGAACTGCTCTGATGTGCTAGTCAACTGTGCTCACAAGTTACCATCCTTACCATCATTGTTCAACAATTTGGTGTTTCCTGTGTTTCACAGCATCGCAAAGTTGTGTGGTTGGAACTAAAGTTCTAAGAGAATTTGTGTTGTTTTTTTTTGTTTTTTTACCAGTACAAATATGCATACATGCTCTAGTTCCATGGAGAACCCACAAAATACAGCAGTCACGAAGAACAAAAATAGCAAAGCAGTCCTTAGATGCCATTTTTGTTAATTGCAGCGATAATATGACATTCATTTGATCTCCAACGGATTAAGTGTGTGACAAAGTTCCTACATTTTCACGGAATAGTTTCTCCAACAATGCATCCTATGTTATTTTTTTGGGAAACACACCCCTGAATGGTTCATTGACTGACTGAGATTCAAACCGAGCGAGTTTGAGGTGGTTGTGTGAATCTTTCTGACAAATAGGTGCATAAGAGTCAATCATTGGTGAATCGGTATGTAACAGCTCGTACTGTGTTTGTTGAGCAGGAAACAATAGTGCTCATCTAACAAGGTGATATCCGCATACGGGCACACACAATATTTTCTCAAAAATAATTGTTGCATTTTCTTATTTTATTTAATGTTCTGGTGCATTTGCGAACATTTGAACTCTGGAGCCCTGGCGAAATCCTTCCAAAAGTGTAAGGTAAAGGGATAGTTCACCCAAAAATGAAGATTCTGTCATCATTTACCCTCCCTCAAGTTATTCCAGATCTGTATGAATTGCTTTCTTCTGTTGAAAACAAAAGAAAATATTCTTAAGGATGTTGGTATAAAAAAAAAAGAAAGAAAGAAAGAAAGAAGAAAGCAATTTTTATGTTCATTAGTGTTCAACAGAACAGAATTTTCATTTTTATGTGAACCATACTTTTAATGCTAGCACTAATTAGACGACTGAGCTAAACTCTAATATAAATCATTTTATGCTAAAAAATGTAGATCAGAAGATAGTAAAGGCTAAT